>CM055116.1:14266552-14866552 GCA_029206835.1 Rana muscosa
CCCCACTGGGCACCCAGGGTGCATCGCCCCACGCAAAGACTGCTGGGGTGGACTTTATAAGAGAAAGGCGGAGTCGGGGTTGAGTCTCTTTGGACACCGCCCGCCCAGCAAGTGGAACTCCTTTCCGAGCCTGTGGTGATACAAGGCCTGAAGCCTGGGCCTTTCTCCAAAGAGCCTTCCGCTCTCCCTGAGGAACCTGAGGGACGTCTCTCCACACTGTTGCTGCATCGTTGCAGGAGGACCGAAGACTTGGATGTCGTGAGACCTGTGTACCAAGACACAGCAGCGGGAGATACGGACATGGACTGGTCCGGTTGGGTGAGAGAGCACCTGCTCAGAGAACTATATAGGAACTCTAGGCCCACTAACTGTTATCCGGAGTTATCAATAGTGTTGCGCTGCGCACCGGAGAGACAGTGCATCGGAGCAGCTTTAGAGATTGCCTTAATTCACCAAGTTATCAAATCCCCTTTACTCTGTGGATTACAGTATTTCTTCAACAAGTACACCACCGTTTTGCTAGCGAAGATCTTCCCCTACAGAATTTCTACACAGTACAGTCAGGCCTGACTTAGCGTAGACATTGCTGGGCACCATGTTTGCCCACGAGGGAGAATAGCTGCAGCGGGGACCGTTAGTATTATGCACAGTACTGTATATCTATCTGTTTATTGAGATAATCTTTTACTGCAGGGCTCTGCATATCTATGTACCCTGTTTATTACCTGCTCACTTAACAAATCAAAGTAAAGTGCCAAGGTTTAGTATATTGGTGTTTGTGTCATTTACTTTGCAGAAGAGACGGGTAAGAATAGCTGTGCTTTATTGCTGTGTGTGTGTGTGCTATTATAGGATTGTGTCCCAGGGAGTTACAGGCCACAAAATCCTACTGTCCCTACTAACTGTGCCAAGGGAGGTTAGAGAAAATTGCCTGGGGTTGACAGCGGTGCACTACAGGGCCCAAAAATCATATCCGCGGCCCTCTTAGCTGGGGGTATCGCTACACGTGGGGGCTCGAGTCCGGGATTCCTGTAAAATGCACGCTGCAATCAAGCCTGCCAGAAGTACCGGCATGAACTCGTTAGCAGTGACACGGTGGTGCGCAACAGTTGGCGCCGATTCAACCATGGCGGTAGTTATCCAGCTCCCACGGGAAAACTGGCCAGAAGACGAGGTAAAGCAGCTTGTACAGTCGCTGTCCCCGAGTCAGAAGTCATGGGTGATGGATATAAAGCCAGATCCAGAGACCTTGTTTACTTATGCATTAGTGGAGTGGAGAAGCGGGATACCAGAAGACTTTAGAGGTCAGAACATACAGACCATAGATAACCAGATATACCGCTTGGCGCATATGGAAGCAGTGAAGGGGGAACCTCTGAAATCTCCCCTGCCATCACCCCCGTCATTATCTCCACCACTATCCCCTAAAGCAGAGAAGTCTCAGGAGACAACAACCTCGGAGTCACCCCTGGCCGCTATAGGGCCTGAACTGTTGAATGCTCTGGGAGACTTTTTTACGAAGTGCCAGAAGAGCAGTACGGTACATGTGGAAGCCGGGTACCGAAAGCTTAGGATTTTCTCCGGGAAACAACCAGTCCCTCTGGGAGAAGAAGACTTTGACACCTGGATTGAGCAAGCGATGCAGGCTGTAGAGGGATGGGAAGTACCAGAGGGCCAGAAGAAGAAGCGCATAAGCGAAAGTTTGAAGGGTGCTGCTGCGGAAGCTGTGAAGAATCTCAGGTTTAGCAATGCTGCTTGTACTGCTTATGATTATCTGGCTATGTCACAGGAAGAGTTTGGCCAGCTGGAAAAGGTGGCTGAACTAATATACCAGTTTGAACATACCCTTCAACAGCCGGGAGAAAGATTATCCGAATATGTCCGGAGGCTAAATAAGATGCTGTGCCAAATTGTCCTTAAAAGGGGGATGCTACCACAAGTCATAGACGCGACTAGGATGAAGCAGATCCTGAGGGGAGCATTACGTTCGGATCCAGTTTGGCTCCACTTGAAGACCTCTGAAGGAGTCATGTCCCTGAGCTACCCAGACCTTGTGTGGATCATAAGGGATGAAGAAGCTTTGCTGAAGGACCAACATGCGGTCAAGAGGACAACGTTCCCCCCCTCAGTGGGAGTCAGATCAGCTATAGCCACTGAACGGGACTCAGAAGTGGAGATCTTAAAGTCTCAGATGACTCAAGTGCTGAATCTTTTGACCTCTTTAATGGCGAAGGACTCAGGAATCAGTGAAAAAGAAGAAAGCAGGAAAGAACTGCACCAGAGCGCCTCAGCACCAATCTCCCCGCGGAAAAGAGGAGAGACTGTCTGTTTCAACTGTGGAGGAGTCGGCCACTTTGGAAGAGTGTGCCCTAGTCCAAGGAAGAACCGAGGCGCCTATCACCAGCCGGCGGAAAACTCCAGAGGGCCCCGGTGTAGGAGTCAGCCGGGCGCCCACTATTTACAGAAAGCTCCACAAACATCCTAAAGCCAGAAGAGACAAGGGCGAAGGGAAACAATGCCCCTCCCAAAATACTCAATACCACTTGTCAAGAGTTAAAACCCCAAAGTCTGCGAGAAATCAATGCATACCAGGCCCAACGGGGATTAAGATCTAGAAAGAGATGGAAGAAGAAGAATACCCAAAAAGGGAAGTCTATGAGTCCAAAGAAAGAAGCCTTCCCGAGGAGGTTTCCAAACAATTTGGTGGGACCCTCCCCTGTGGTTCCCATTCAAGTGGAGGGAGTCTACACGAGAGCCATCCTGGACACAGGGGCCCAAGTAACCCTTTTATACAGAGACTTTTATCAAAGACATTTGAGTCACTTGCCCCTACAGAAGCTGAAAGATCTAGAAATATGGGGAATTGGCACTCAAAGTTTTCCCTACGATGGTTATGTTTCCATCAGACTGGCCTTTGACACCTCTGTAGCAGGAAAATCGGAGGTCTTTGACACCCTGGCAGTGGTTTGCCCTCACCCACCAGGAGCCAACAAGAGTTCCCTGATTATAGGGACCAATACTGACCTGGTCAGAAGATTACTGGCTCCCCTAGCGCAGGAACAGGGTACTTCAGCAGCCAAGATCCACCCAATGTTGCAGTTAGCCTACCGGAGATTGGTACTGGAACAGAAGGTGGCAAGAACAGAATAAGTGTTCTTGCCGGAAAAACACAGAGACTGTCTTAGCTGCCCTACATGACAACCATGGCCACTTAGGGGCCGAACGAACATTTCAGCTCGTCAGGAGTAGATTTTACTGGCCTTGTATGCAAGCTGAAGAGGAGGAGTACTATCACTCATGTGCTCGCTGCATACAGAGGAAGACATTGCCACGTCAAGCTGCCCCGATGGGCCACCTGCAGAGTCAAGGACAATTGGACTTGGTATGCATTGACTTTCTTTGTCTGGAACCTGACTTGAGTGGACATGGAAATGTTCTGGTGATAACCGACCATTTCACCCGTTATGCCCAGGCCTTTCCAACTAAAGACCAGAAGGCCTCCACTGTAGCCAAGATACTTATGGAGAAGTACTTTGTGCACTACGGGTTACCCCAACGCCTCCACTCGGATCAAGGGAGAGACTTTGAAAGCCGACTGATCCGGAAGCTACTGGACTCTTTGGGCATAAAGAAAACTCACACTACTCCTTATCACCCCCAGGGTGATGCCCAACCAGAAAGATTCAACAGGACTTTGCTAAACATGTTGGGGACTCTGAGCAGTGAGGAAAAGCAACATTGGGGCAAGCACATAGCTGCCATAGTGCACGCCTACAATAGTACCACCAGTGATGTCACAGGGTATTCCCATTATAGACTTATGTTTGGAAGGGAAGCAAGACTACCAGTAGACTTGGCCTTTGGCACCTCAGTGGACCACACATCAGCTGCCTCACACAAGGGATACGTGGACAGACTACGAAAGAGCTTAAGGATGGCCTATGAGAAGGCCCAGTTAACTTCTGACCAGAGAGGGGCCCGGAATAAACGGAACTTTGACCTTAGGGTCTGGATTCAAGATCTGCAACCCGGGGACAGAGTGTTACTGAGAAATTTAGGGGTTCCAGGAAAGCACAAGCTGGCAGACCGGTGGAAGTCAGAGCCCTATGTGATTTGTAAAAAACTGCCTGGTCTACCAGTGTACCAGCTGAAGCCTGAAGGAAGATCGGGGCCGTTGAAGACCTGGCACAGGAACCATCTGCTACCCCTTTCTGAAGCGGTCAGGATGCCCCCTACTCTGGATTCTCCGGGGCTGCCTTCAACTCCCTGTACTCCTAGACCCAATACCAGGTCTCAAACAACTCTATCGAGAGAGGAGGATACTTCAGATCAAAGTGAAGAGGAGGGGCTGGAACTCCCCTGGCTATGGCCGTCCCAGGCACCTGAGCCTTTATACATAGACCTTCCACCCTCTGAGGATACCCCTCATGATACCTTAAATCTGGAAGCCACTGAGTTTATTCCATCCTATGCTCAGACTGAGGAGTGGGAAGATGCCATAGAGCAATTCCCTGTTGACGATCCAAAGGACTCCATGTATCTTTCTGCATCTGATTCGGATGCATCAGAAACAGAAGAAACTCCGAAACCTATCCCAGTGGAAGAACCTGTGGTATCTGAGACATTGACCCCCAGAGAACAAAGAGCTAAGAGAACCATACATCCTCCCCGGAAGCTAACCTACACCCAGATGGGGGAGTGTTCCGAAGACACTGTGGTGACAGCGAGAAGGACTATAGAGAATCCTGGCCCCTCCACTGTGCATTTGGTGGAGGGCAATCCCGACTCACTCTCTGGCACAGTTAGGCAGGCCATCCTCACTGACGTGACCTGTGGGCAGGATAACCTCCCTTCCCATGCTTGGTGGGAGATTCCCCTGCCGGGCTCCTTTGCAGCCCTTCATTACCTTGTTTGTACATATTGTTGATACTGTCTTTGGGGACCAAAGATTCTAAGTGGGGGGAGTGTGTAGTGGGGGTTTCCTTTTAAGGCCTCAGAGACTACTGTATCCATAACCCCACTGGGCACCCAGGGTGCATCGCCCCGCGCAAAGACTGCTGGGGTGGACTTTATAAGAGAAAGCCGGAGTCTGGGTTGAGTCTCTTTGGACACCGCCCGCCAAGCAAGTGGAACTCCTTTCTGAGCTTGCGGTGATACAAGGCCTGAAGCCTGGGCCTTTCTCCAAAGAGCCTTTCGCTCTCACCGAGGAACCTGAGGGACGTCTCTCCACACTGTTGCTGCATCGTTGTAGGAGGACCGAAGACTTGAATGTCGTGAGACCTGTGTACCAAGACACAGCAGCGGGAGATACGGACACGGACTGGTCCGGTTGGGTGAGAGAGCACCTGCTCAGAGAACTATATAGGATCTCTAGGCCCACTAACTGTTATCCGGAGTTATCAATAGTGTTGCGCTGCGCACCGGAGAGACAGTGCATCGGAGCAGCTTTTAGAGATTGCCTTAATTCACCAAGTTATCAAAACCCCTTTACTCTGTGGATTACAGTATTTCTTCAACAAGTTTACCACCGTTTTGCTAGCGAAGATCTTCCCCTAAAGAATTTCTACACAGTACAGTCAGGCCTGACTTAGCGTAGACATTGCTGGGCACCATGTTTGCCCACAAGGGAGAATAGCTGCAGCGGGGACTGTTAATATTATGCACAGTACTGTATATCTATCTGTTTATTGAGATAATCTTTTACTGCAGGGCTCTGCATATCTATGTACACTGTTTATTACCTGCTCACTTAACAAATCAAAGTAAAGTTCCAAGGTTTAGTATATTGGTGTTTGTGTCATTTACTTTGCTGAAGAGACGGGTAAGAATAGCTGTGCTTTATTGCTGTGTGTGTGTGTGCTATTATAGGATTGTGTCCCAGGGAGTTACAGGCCATTAAATCCTACTCCCCCTACTAACTGTGCCAAGGGAGGTTAGAGAAAATTTCCTGGGGTTGACAGCGGTGCACTACAGGGCCCAAAAATCATATCCGCGGCCCTCTTATCTGGGGGTATCGCTACAGTTATGTGATTGGTAGCTCCTGAATCAACACACCATACCTGCAAAAATGAGGTGTGACTTTTGGACTGAAAAACATATTCATTATTTGAAGCAAAATCAGTTTCTTCCTTCACACTTTTGGCCTTTTGTAGTTTAGTTTGTTTTTGCATTTTAGCTTCTCAGATTTTGAAATCTGCTTTTAAATGACATTGTTTCTTGCACAGAAAACATTCACCTGTTTCTTGTTTCATGTTATTGTTTTTATCCTTATTTTTCATCTTTAAAGCAGACTCTGCGACAGAAGTACAATTGTTTTCTGTTTTATGCTTGTATTTAGGGATGAGCTTCGAGTTCGAGTCAAACTCATGTTCGACTCGAACATTTCCTGTTCGCCCGTTCGCCGAACAGCGAACAAATTGGGGTGTTCGCGGCAAATTCGAAAAATCTATGGGAGAAATCTAAAGTGCTAATTATAAAGGCTTATATGCAAGTTATTGTCCTAAAAAGTGTTTGGGGACCCGGGTCCTGCCCCAGGGGACATGTATCAATGCAAAAAGAAGTTTTAAAAACGGACGTTTTTTCGGGAGCAGTGATTTTAATAATGCTTAAAATGAAAAAATAAAAGTGAAATATTCCTTTAAATTTCGTACCTGGGGGGTGTGTATGATATGCATGTAAAGTGGCGCATGTTTCCCGTGCTTAGAACTGTCCCTGCAAAAAATTTCATTTTTGAAAGAAAAAAAGTAATTTAAAACTGACTGGCGGCTATTAATGAATTGTCGGCTCCCGGCAATACATACAAAAGTCATTGATAAAAAAAAAAAAAGCGTGGGGGTTCCCCAGAATTCAATTACCAGGCCCTTCAGGTCTGGAATGGATATTAAGGGGAACCCCGCCGCAAATTAAAAAAAAATTGACGTGGGGTTCCCCCAAATATCCATTCCAGGCCCTTCAGATCTGGCATGGATTTTAAGGGGAACTCCACCCCAAATTTAAAAAAAAATGGCGTGGAGTCCCCCTAAAAATCCATACCAGACCCCTTATCCGAGCACGCAACCTGGCCGGCCGCAGGGGAAAAGGTAGGGAAGAGAGAGCGGCCCCCCTCCCTCCTGAACCGTACCAAGCCACATGCCCTCAACATGGGGAGGATGTCCCCATGTTGATGGGGACAAAGGCCTCATCCCCACAACCCTTGCCCGGTGGTTGTGGGGGTCTGCGGGCGGGGGGCTTATTGGTATCTGGAAGACCCCTTTAACAAAGGGGACCCCCAGATCCCGGCCCCCCCCATGTGAATTGGTAAGGGGTACATTGTACCCCTACCATTTCACGAAGAAAGTGTAAAAAAATGTTTAAAAAAACACACAAACACCTTGAAAAAGTCCTCCATTTAAAAAAAAAAACAAAAAAAAACATTCCAGCGTTAAAATCCAGTGTCCCACAGCGATCCCGATGTCCAGCGCTGTCCTTCATTGGTTGTGCCTGAGCGGACCTGATGGGGAACTCCCTCTCAGTATTTTAAATGTATAGACCCGCCCCTTCTAAAGTTCCCCATCAGGTCCGCTCAGCGGACCAGATGCGGAACATGAGAAGGGGCGGGTCTATACATGTATTACCAAAGTGAGAGCAGTTCCCCATCAGGTCCGCCACCTCGGTATGTCGGACCCGCCTATGTCATTGGCTTGAGCGGGGAACTTCCTTCACTGTGTAATTTAAATTTACTCAGTAAAGGAAGTTTCCCCGCTCAGGCCAATGACGTAGGCGGGTCCGACATACCGAGGGGGCGGACCTGATGGGGAACTGCTCTCACTTTGGTAATACATGTATAGACCCGCCCCTTCTCATGTTCCGCATCTGATCGCTGAGCGGACCTGATGGGGAACTTTAGAAGGGGCGGGTCTATACATTTAAAACACTGAGAGGGAGTTCCCCATCAGGTCCGCTCAGGCACAACCAATGAAGGACAGCGCTGGACATCGGAATCGCCGCGGGACACTGGATTTCACCGCTGGAATGTTTTTTTTTTTTTTTAAATAAAGGACTTTTTCAAGGTGTTTGTGTGTTTTTGTTAAAAAAAAATACGCTTTCTTCGTGAAATGGTAGGGGTACAATGTACCCCTTACCAATTCACATAGGGGGGGGGCCGGGATCTGGGGGTCCCCTTTGTTAAAGGGGTCTTCCAGATTCCGATAAGCCCCCCGCCCGCAGACCCCCACAACCACCGGGCAAGGGTTGTGGGGATGAGGCCCTTGTCCCCATCAACATGGGGACATCCTCCCCATGTTGAGGGCATGTGGCCTGGTACGGTTCAGGAGGGAGGAGGGGCCGCTCTCTCGTCCCCCCCTTTTCCCCTGCGGCCGGCCAGGTTGCGTGCTCGGATAAGGGGTCTGGTATGGATTTTTAGGGGGACTCCACGCCATTTTTTTTTTAATTTGGGGTGGAGTTCCCCTTAAAATCCATGCCAGATCTGAAGGGCCTGGAATGGATATTTGGGGGAACCCCACGTCAATTTTTTTTAAAATTTGCAGCGGGGTTCCTCTTAATATCCATTCCAGACCTGAAGGGCCTGGTAATTGAATTCTGGGGAACCCCCACGCTTTTTTTTTTTTTTTTTTATCAATGACTTTTGTATGTTTTGCCGGGCGCCGACAATTCATTAATAGCCGCGAGTGAGTTTTAAATGACTTTTTTTCTTTCAAAAATGACATTTTTTGCAGGGACAGTTCTAAGCACGGGAAACATGCGCCACTTCACATGCATATCATACACACCCCCCAGGTACGAAATTTAAAGGAATATTTCACTTTTATTTTTTCATTTTAAGCATTATTAAAATCACTGCTCCCGAAAAAACGGCAGTTTTTAAAACTTTTTTTTGCATTGATACATGTCCCCTGGGGCAGGACCTGGGTCCCCAAACACTTTTTAGGACATCAACTTGCATATTAGCCTTTATAATTAACACTTTAGATTTCGAACGTTCGAGTCCATTGTATTTATCAGGGTTCTAAAGTTCACACGAATATTTTGTCTGTTCGCAGGTTCTGGTGCGAACCGAACAGGGGGGTGTTCGGCTCATCCCTGCTTGTATTCATCCACAAGCTTGTCCTTAACATATTCCAATGTCAGTTTATCATCTGGACGTGCTTCAACTGCTGTAACAAGCATTTCATAACTATCTGGTAAGTCACTGAGTAATAGTGCTGTGACATGGAAATCTTTGATTTCTTCTTCCTATACCTCTCAGGGGTTTAACCATTTCCAATGCGTGCCTTATGTAATCCTGCATATCCTGGCCTTTAATCATCTTGGTTTGGTATAGTTTTCTAATCAAATACAGTTTATTGCTGAGATTAGTTCTTTCATGTACCTTTTGTAATCCTTCCCACAGTTTCAAACTTACATATATGTATGATTTGATCACCTTCTATGCTAAGAGAGATTGTGCTGTGAGCTTTTTGGTCTTTCTCTATCCACTCACCTGAAGGGTGTTCTGGCCTGGCTTTATGTATACATTTTCACATACCTTCTCTTATTAGCAGTTCTGGTTTGTCAGATTTGCAAATGAAAACTTTGTTGCAGTTGTGTTACTGGCCATTTTCTTTTATTCTGTTGCAGTTTTCTTTCTGTTGCTGCATATTGCACTTATCTGCTGTAGCCGGCGATGACTGGGTTCTCAGCTTTTCTTTGGGTGGGTGTCTGGGCCCATAACCTGTTCGAAATTCTGTATATAGTCCTACAAAACAAACAGTGCACAGTCCACGTGTGGTTTATTTACTGCTTAACTGCAAACAGGAAACAGAAACTTTATTATACAGAGAAAAGACATAGCGTACAATCATAGATGCAGCTACAAACATATAAACACTGCCATCTACTGGCTTAAGAATATATCTGTAGTCGTTGCACAAAATACATGAACATTGTATTCAAATAGGGGGGGTTAAGCACAGAATTCTATGGCCATATGCTACCCACTCTTCTTCAAATCAGGGAGAAAAAAAATGAAAGCAGAAGCAAAAGGAGAGGTAGAGGTGCTGCGCGTGGGAGTAATAGGTGGCAAGTATTGCTGATGTGCCCTCTTATTCTTCCACCTCCTCTTGCTCTTCAGCACCTTTTCCCCTTTACATGCCGGACCCCCCTGGCAAAGCATTGTGTCTCCATGTTGATGATGACAAGTGCCTATACCCACAAACCAGGCTCAGTGGTTGTGGGGGTCTTACGGGAATCTGAAAGCCCTATTTAACAATAAGAGGGCACCCAGTTTCCCCCACATGTGAATGAGTAAGGGGTTCATAGTATCCCTATTTATTCATAAAAATAATGTAAAGTGTAAATAAACACATACATAATTTTTTCGTTTCTTTAATAAAAATGTCCCATCACCATCAATCACGTCTTCCAGTGATGCAGATCTGTGTAAATCATGATGCCCAAAGTACATTGCCCCACCAAGGGAAAAATAACCTGCTCACAACAAACATATGTATGGTCCCATGTCCCCCTAGAATGATAAATCCAGTCCCCATTGCTAAAGTGTAGGGATGAGCCGAACACCCCCCGGTTAGGTTTGCATCAGAACATTCAAACGGACCGAAGGTTCGTGCAAACTTTCGAACCCCGTTAAAGTCTATGGGACTCGAAAGTCAGAAATCAAAAGTATGAACTTTGAAGGCTAATATGGAAGTTATTGTCCTAAAAAGGGTTTGGGGACCCAGGTCCTGCCCCAGGGTACATGTATCAATGAAAAAATAAGTTTTAAAAACAGACGTTTTTTCGGGAGCAGTGATTTTATTGATGATTATCGTGCCAGGTCTTTAGCAGGTCCGTTTTTCCCTATGGGGATATCTGGTACTGTGCCAATCGCTAGATCAAGCTTCCCTCCCAAACATCAGCATGAATATTGAATAGCCTGTGGCATCATTCTCAGTGCATTTATAGAGATGCACTGTAGCTGCAATGTGTTTGCTCCAATGTTGTTGCTTCTCAGCAGAAAGAGTTCCAAGCATATCTAGGAGAGTACAATTAAATATTTCTGGATGAAGATCCCCTTGAGTGTGGTAGGAGTTTTTTCTTGACTTCTGAATGCCTAAAAGGTCTAACAGTCTCTTAATGAGTCTACTCTCAAAATCTCTCTCTTGGTCAGACTGAATCCGTTGTGGACCAATAATTTCTCTACCAGAACTTTGGCTACTGTAGATGCTTGCTGGTCTTTGGTTGCGAATAGAAAATGCCAATCTCCTGTGCTCAAGAAAAGTGTTACTGACAAACGTAAATCCCAAGTCTTTGGCTGTTCATAAACTGGCACAGGATTTGCTGCTCCCTACGGGCTGGGGAGACCCAGTGGAAATACTGAGAAACATTGAAGAGAGGGCACACCAGCCAAGCATATTATCTTTGTGATGAACTTTATGTATTAAAAATGAATACACTCATAGATAAACACCAGCAATAAGGCACATCATATTGCACTCAAAGCAAACTGGTCAACTAGACAAGTCTCGGACAGGAGAAGACCCTCAAAAGGTTGATGCTTTTCGAGGGGAGATCCCCTCTTCCCTTTAGAGCCAATATTAAGTGTTGCATAGATAGTCTACTATATAACATATGGTTACATAAGCTTTTATCATGGGATGTGAGTAATTTGTTATATAATGGGCTACCTTTGCACCACTTAAGATTGGCTCTGAAGAAGAGGGGATCTCCCCTTGAAGAGTGTCAGTCTTTTGAGGGTTTTCTTGTGTCCAGGACTTGTCTAGGTAACCAGGTCACTTTGATTGCAATATGCTGTGTTTTGGTTGGGAATGCCTGTTGAGCATACTGGGCGAAGTGGTCAGTTACCACCAGGACAAAAGCTGTCCACTTGAGTAGGGTTTCAGACACAGAAAGTCAATGCACAACAGTTCCAGTGGTCCTTGAATTTAGAGATGGCTCATGGGAGCAGCTTTGGTTGGAAGAGTCTTCCACTGAATGCAGCTTAAGCAGGTATGACAGTAGCCTTTAATTTCAGCTCGCAAACAAAGACAGTAAAAGTGGTCTTGATCAGTCCTATCAGGCCATAGATGGCTGTTCTTATCATGCAAAGCAATTAGTAAGGTCTCTCTATGTTTCTCTGGTAGAAACAGCTGCCATTTGTCTTCAGGGTTGGCAGAGGGGCCCCTTTAGTAGATCACCCCATGTTTCGGCAACCGATCTCACTCTTTGTGCATAAAGTTTGCTCCTTCTGGATCTCTGGAGCAGTAGATCTGGACATTTCAGGGCCTTTAATGTTAAACAACATAGTGGGACCTCCATCTGGTCTTTCCTTAAGTCCTTCTTTGAAATCTTAGTTGGCTTTCGTCCCTTACTTTGGAAAGGTCACAGTTCTAGGTGGAAACACCTTACACTGAGACCACAATGGCTTCAGCCCCTGTTTCTCCTCTGGCAGGATACTGTACTCCCTGACACTAGGCTTGTATCCCTTCAAGTGTCAGTTGAGTCCACTCTTAAGAGGAAACCCCTGAGTCATAGGGGTCAGCTTCTGGACGGTAATAGAGACTGAAGCAGAACCTCTATACGGCAGCCAACCAACTATGCCGGTGGCATCCAACTGACAGAAGGCTTACTCGCACTTATTAGTCCACTGGACGCTCTGATTTGTTTGTATATTAATACATACACACCGTGCATGTATAGTGGGGGCGCTACCCACAGTGCTGAATACAAAACTGTGATACAAATAATACAATACCTACTTTATGCACCAATCAATATAAGTGTAAATTAGGAAATAATAAAATAATAAAATAGTAACACCAACCCAGATATGCAATCAAATAACTGCTAGCTCAAGCTGCTTGAACTAGACTTATTTGTGATGAAATGCACCTATGTGAGTTGACACACCTGCTAATTGGTGTCAGAATCAAACAAAGAAACAACAAAAAAACACACACAGTGACACGAGTGTCCTTGCTATTGTCCAAAATACATAGTGAATGATGATAGTCCAACAATTCATAGCAGTCAGTGGTTTGATGAAACTTGAATATACTTGATCCAAAATCAGAAATAAACGTTGATGTGATAGCCTTCACCAACTTAATGTGTAACACCCAATAGTGCTCAAAGAAGATTGGCCGCTTACCAGATCATGTTGACTCATTTAATTAAAAAGGAGTCAATATCACTTGTTGCAAGTAACACTTGCTGGTATGGATAGAGAGGTCATACATGGAACTGAAAATTCCTGCCTCCTGGAGGCTCGATCATGCGTAGGCGGAACACAAAAGAGAGAAAAACTGCAAAATAGTGTAATCCCGTTTAATAAATCACGCTTCCTGATGACGTGCATTACGAAACAGCTGTCGATGCGACGCTAGGTTACGCCTCTGACGTCACTTCCGGTCCCGCTGGTTCTCTCCTGATAGAAGGTGCAACGCACGCCGGATCGCTCCTCTGCTCAGACTCATCGTGCCCCGCTTGTCTAAGCCATTCAGCCTCAGTGCCGGGTCTGTGGCACTTTTCAAGTAAGGGGGCATTTGTCTGTCCATTTTTTCATTACTACTATTTATTAAACGGGATTACACTATTTTGCCATTTTTCTCTCTTTTGTGTCCCGCCTACGCATGATCAAGCCTTCAGGAGGCAGGGATTCTCAGTTCCATGTATGACCTCTCTATCCATACCAGCAAGTGTTACTTGCAGCAAGTGATATTGACTTCTTTTTAATTAAATGAGTCAACGTGATCTGGTAAGCGGCCAATCTTCTTTGAGCACTATTGGGTGTAAAGCCTCGTACACACGACCAAGTTTCTCGGCAAAAACCAGCAAGAAACTTGCTGGCAGAGATTTCTTGCCGAGAAATTAGTTCGTGTGTATGATTTCTCGTCAAGAAAAGCGACAAGAATCTCGATGAGAAAATAGAGAACCTGCTCGTCAGCCTGTTTCTCGATGAAAAAATTGTGTGTGTGTACACTTACCTGTTCGCCGGGAAGCCCGCGCATGCTCGAAATGACTTTGACGCATGCGCGGTAGCTTCCTAGGCATAGGTAGGGTGAACCAAGATGGCGGCGACGGCATATTCATCGTATTCGATGACGTCACCGCGTACGCTCCATTCAAAGAACTTCTTCCATTTCAAAGAACGGGTTCTTTGAAATGAGCGTGTGTACACTCGGCCGGGACAAGTTTCTTGTCCAAGGATCTCGTCGAAAAAAACAACATGTTTTTAACAACGAGATTCTCGGCCGTGTGTACGAGGCATTACACATTAAGTTGGTGAAGGCTATCACATCAACGTTTATTTCTGATTTTGGATCAAGTATATTCAAGTTTCATCAAACCACTGAATGCTATGAATTGTTGGACTATCATTGTTCACTATATATTTTGGACAATACCAAGGACACTGATGTCACTGTGTGTGTTTTTTTGTTGTTTCTTTGTTTGATTCTGACACCAATTAGCAGGTGTGTCAACTCACATAGGTGCATTTCATCACAAATAAGTCTAGTTCAAGCAGCTTGAGCTAGCAGTTATTTTATTGCATATTTGGGTTGGTGTTACTATTTTATTATTTTATTATTTCCTAATTTACACTTATATTGATTGGTGCATAAAGTAGGTATTGTATTATTTGTTTTACAGTTTTGTATTCAGCACTGTGGGTAGCGCCCCCACTATACATGCACGTGTGTATGTATTAATATACAAATGTTTGTTTCGAGGTCTATTCTATTTTGAAATCTGGGGTTAGCAGCTGTTATTTAGAGCTATTAATTTAAAGCGCAAGATTGCCCATTTACCTCTGATTTGTTTGACTGGTTTTGGTAAGTCTGGGTTGCCATCCTCACCTTTATTCTTCAACAACTCATTGACGGGCCAAGCTATTTTAGCGAATCCCTCAACGAACATTTCGTAGTATGAGCAGAAGAATGACATAAACTTGGTCACATTAGTAGGTCTTGGCCAGGATGTAACAGTTTCTGAGGGTCAGTAGCCAATCACTCAGCTGAGACAACATGATTAAAGTAAGAGAAGCTTGGTAGAACTGACACTTCTCTAGGGACAACTTCAAACTCACAAAGTCTCTTTAAGACTTTATCTAAACGCTATTCCTGTTCTTCAAGGGTTCTGCCGAAAACAATGATATTGTCCAGGTACAACAGTACTTCAATCAGGTTCATGTCCCCTTCTGTCTTCTCTGTCAATCTCTGGAAGCTTGCTGGAGCTAATGACAGATCTTGGGGCATTCTGTTAAACTCAAAGAACCCTAGTGGAGTGATAAAAAGCTGTCTTATCTCTATCTTCAGGGAACATGGGGATTTTATAATACCCACTTTTTAAATCCAGTACACTGAACCACTTTGCCCCCAATAGGCTCTGTAAGGCAGAATCTATCCTTGGAGTAGAGTACTGGTCTGCAATAGTCCTTCTGCTGAGTGTCCTCTAGTCAATGCACAATCTCAGAGAAACATTCTTCTTCCGCACCACCACTATGGGGGAAGCATAAGAACTCTGTGACTCTCAGATGATGCCCAATCTCTTTAGCTCTGTTAGTTGCTCACAAAAATCTCCCACATAACCCAGTGGGCTCTGTCAGACTCTTTTTGAGAATGCCTTGTCTTCCTGGAGGCTAATCCAGTGTTGGGCGCTCTTTGCACACTCCACATTGAATTCACTCTTTGAAAACATCTCCTCAAGTCTCAGAAGCTGTTCTTTGACCCTTTCTTTTCAACCAGGTGTGAGCAGGGTGTCCTGTGGGTAGAACTTCTCTAGGGGAATCCCATTTTTTGCTTCCCCCATCAAACCTGAAGGCAAGACTTGGGTACCTGGATTCAATTTTCCTAACATCATCAGGCTCAAAATATTACTGGTGAGTCAGTGATGTTGCGGAAGCTGACTGGAATCTTCCCATGACTTTGTTGTAGGGCGCTAGTTGACACTACTTCTGGGACTACCTCCACCCATGTGTCTTCTCCCCAAGAATTTACTTCAAGGACAACAAAGGGCCCTGGTTGGTCCCAGTTGAACTTGATGGAGGCCCGTAGACATGCCACTTCACATGGCTTTATTATCTTCTCACTTCTGTCTAATCACCTCAACATCCCCATCCCTTCTTCTGGGGCTTTCTGTTCTTGAATCAGGCGCCAATATACTTGCCGTAGCATGGGGTGTATATGCTTGGGTGGGGTGTCAGCCTTTAAGAGAAGAGGCGTGAGTAATCTCCTGATGAGGTCAGTGTTTTTCCCTACTATTAGGGAACTCTTGTTGGCTCCTGGTAGGTGAGGGCACACAACTGCTAATGTATCAAATGCCTCTGATTGCCCAGCCACAGAGGGGTCGAAGGTCAGCTTGGAACCACCATATTTCTAGTTCTTACAATTTCTGCAGGGGGGATGTTTGTCATAAAAGTCTCAGTGACTTCTGGGAGAACAGATACGTACATCCCGGATGAGCCCTCAAGTGTAGTCCCACGCGAAGGAGCCGCTTGGTAATTTTGGGTTCTCTGTTCTGCACCTCGACCCCAAGAACAACCTCAGCCCCACTGATATACCTGGTTGGATAAAAATCACTGCAAGCACATATAGAGACTCAAGTATAAATACCATTTACCTGGCTGTGAGTTTTTACCAGAAAATAGATAACCCCCCGTTTTGTAATAAATGCATTTCTTATATTTTTTCGGGTTTAGAATAACTGGCAGTAGAACATAAATTTGCACACAGTGGGTCAATACAAACATAGTCTGCTAGACAGAGTAATACCTACGCCAATGTGTCTAATAGGGATGAGCCGAACACCCCCTTGTTCGGTTCGCACCAGAACCTGCGAACGGACCGAAAGTTTGCGCAAACTTTAGAACCCTATTAAATGCAATGGACTCGAACGTTCAAAATCAAAAGTGCTAATTATAAAGGCTAATATGCAAGTTATTGTCCTAAAAAGGGTTTGGGGACCCGGGTCCTGCCCCAGGGGACATATATCAATGCAAAAAAAGTTTTAAAAGCTGAAGTTTTTTCGGGAGCAGTGATTTTAATGATGCTTAAAGTGAAAAAAAAAAGTGAAATATTCCTTTAAATATCGTCCCTGGGGGGTGTCTGAAGTATGCCTGTGAAGTGACACATGTTTCCCATGTTTAGAACTGTCCCTGCACAAAATGACATTTCTAAAGGAAAAAAAGTAATTTAAAACTGCTTGCGGCTTTAATGTAATGTCTAGTCCCGGCAATATGGATGAAAATCATTGAGAAAAATGGCATGGGTACCCCCCCCCCCAGCCCACTACCAGCCCCTTTGGGTCTTGTATGGATATTAAGGGGAACCCTGCACCCAAATTAAAAAAAGGCCCTATATACTCTGAACAGCAGTTTACAGGCGGTGCAAACAAGACAGGGACTGTAGGTTTGTTCTTAAGTAGAATCGGTTTGTAATTTGAAACAGGTACATTTTTTAAGTGTAGCTCCAGCCAAAAAATCTATTTTTAAGCTTTTTGGAAAACATAGGGAAGGGTTATCACTAGAGTTGAGCGAACCCGAACTGTAAAGTTCGGGTTTGTACCGGACTTTTGGGTTTTTGGGTCCCGGACCCGAACCCAAACAATTGACTGTATGTTTGGGTTCAGGTCCGGTGTCCGGCAATGTAATGGCGCATTTTTAAAAGCTGCAGGGCAGCCAATCAACTTTAGTTTAACTGGTGTGCCCTTAGAAGCCATCACAGCCATGCCTACTAATGGCATGGCTGTGATTGGCCAGTGCAGCATGTGACCCAGCCTCTATATAAGCTAGAGGCACACAACGTCACTCTGCATTAGACAGTGTAGGGAAAGGTTCCTGGCTGCTGTTGCTGTGAGGGAGAGAATTATATGATAGGAGTCAGTCCTGATTGTGAAATAGATTCGAATTAGTCAGCGATCTACATAGATTTAGTTGTGTGGGTGCAGTGCACAAGCTTTTTACACTGCACTGAGAGAAAAGATAGACAGTGTAGGGCAAGGTTCCTGTTGCTGCTTTTAGGGAGAGAGAATTATCTAGGAGTCCAGATTCAGAAATCTATTCTAATAACTCAGCGATCTACATAGATTTACCTGGTTGGGTTGTAGTGCACAGTCTTTTTACACTGCCATGAGCCCAGTGCCAGAGAAAATCTAACTTTTATCTGCAAGCTCAGTGCACCAGCACTGCATATGTCACTGTGAGATACACCCTGTACATACTGTGAGTGTATTCTGCTCTTCCAAAAACACCCATTTAGGGCAAAAAAATTATAGTTTGCAGTGTTTTCTGCATATCTGGAGGTATGTGATACACAATTTATATATATTTTTTTATATTGTGCTATTCCAAAAAAATTTTTTTAGGGCAAAAACATTTTTGGGGAATAGCATTTTCTGCATTTCTGTAGGTGTGAGATACACCGTTTACATACTCTGGGTGTATTCTGCTATTGCAAAAACACACATTTAGTGCAAAAAAAAATTGGCAGTGTTTTATGCATATCTGGAGGTGTGTGATACACAATTTTTATATTTTTCTTCTATTGTGCTATTCAAAAAAAAATAATTTTAGGGCAAAAATTTTTTGGGGGAATAGCAATTTCTGCATTTCTGTAGGTGTGAGATACACCGTTTACATACTCTGGGTGTATTCTGCTATTGCAAAAACACACATTTAGTGCAAAAAAAAATATTTTGCAGTGTTTTCTGCATATCTGGAGGTGTGAGATACCCAATTTATATTTTTTTCTTCTATTGTGTTATTCAAATAAATTTTTTTTAGGGCAAAAACAT
Organism: Rana muscosa; assembly: GCA_029206835.1. Lineage (NCBI taxonomy): Eukaryota > Metazoa > Chordata > Amphibia > Anura > Ranidae > Rana > Rana muscosa. The sequence goes on from CM055116.1 coordinate 14,285,318, forward strand.
TTTTTTGGAATAGCATTTTCTGCATTTCTGTAGGTTTGAGATACACCGTTTACATACTCTGGGTGTATTCTGCTATTGCAAAAACACACATTTAGTGAAAAAAAAAATATTTTGCAGTGTTTTCTGCATATCTGGAGGTGGTCAATACACATTTATAGATTTTTCTTCTATTGTGCTACTCAAAAAAAAAATTTTTTAGGGCAAAAACTTTTTTTTGGAATAGCATTTTCTGCATTTCTGTAGGTGTGAGATACACCGTTTACATACTCTGGGTGTATTCTGCTATTGCAAAAACACCCATTTAGGGCAAGATCCTGAATTTGGTAAATATGAGGAGAACGTCAAAGAAGGGACGTGGCTGCGGTCGTGGTGCTGCTGGTGGAGCTCCTGTTGCAGGGAGAGGATGTGGTCGATCTGTGCCAGCTACACGCAAAAGTGAAACACCTTCCTCAGGTGAGAGTAGGCGACAGAGCCTGCAGCGTTATTTTGTCGTGCCTAATGAGGCTGTACGAATGTTGAGGCCAGGACAAGTACAGGCGATAGTAGATTGGGTTGCTGACAGTGCCTCCGGTTCCTTCACATTGTCTCCCACCCAGTCTCCTGATGAAAGATCAGAGTTGGCACCTGCAGCCGATGTCCATCAGTCTTTCACCTCACCCCCTTGCAAATCAGCCAAGCAGTCTGAGCCCCAAATCATGCAGCAGACTCTTCTGCTTTTCGATCACTCTGTTAGCAGGGTTTCCCAGGGCCATCCACCTAGCCCTGCCCCAGAATTGGAAGAGATTGTGTGCTCCGATGCCAACCACTTATGTTTCATGATGAGTACATGGGAGGACCATCACAGCACGTCTTGAATGATGACGAAACACAGGTGCCAACTGCTGCTGCTTTCACAAATGTGCAGACCGACAAGGAGGGCAGGGGTGAAGACTGGGTGGAAGATGATGTGGAGGACGATGAGGTCCTCAACCCCACATGGAATCAACGTCATGCAGGTGACCAGTGTAGTTCGGAGGAAGAGGCGGTGGTCGCACAGAGCCACCAGCACAGCAGAAGAGGGAGCAGGGTGCAAAAGCGGAGCATCCATCCCCTAGACAGTACGTCTGCTACTGCCCAACACAGCAAGGGACCGAGCACACCAAAGCCAGGTCTAAGGAGTTCCCTAGCGTGGCAGTTCTTCAGACAATGTGCTGATGACAAGACATGAGTTGTTTGCACGCTGTGCAATCAGAGCCTGAAGCGAGGCATAAACGTTCTCAACCTGAGCACAACCTGCATGAACAGGCATCTAAGTGCAAAGCACGAGCTGCAGTGGAGTAGACACCTCAAAAACCAAGAAAGGTCTCTGGGTCTTCCTGCTTCCTCTTCTGCTGCAGTCTCGGCCTCTTCATCCACCTCTGTAGTGACAGTGGCACCTGCCAACCCGCAAACAGAGGATCTGCCAGCAACACTAGCACCTTGGTCACCATACATCTCCACAATATCCCATGGAAGCGTTCAGCTCTCTATCTCTCAAACACTGGAGCGGAAGAGGAAGTACCCCCCTAGCCACCCGCGATCCCTGGCCTTGAATGCCAGCATTTCAAAATTCCTGGCCTTTGAAATGCTGTCATTCCGTCTGGTGGAGACGCAGAGTTTTAAAAGCCTGATGGCATTGGCTGTCCCACAGTACGTCGTTCCCAGCCACCACTACATTTCCAGGCGAGCCATCCCTTCCCTGCACAACCAAGTGGGGGACAAAATCAGCTCTGCACTGCGCAACGCCATCTGTGGCAAGGTCCACCTAACTACGGATGTGTGGACCAGTAAGCACAGTCAGGGACGTTATATCTCCCTAACAGCACACTGGGTAAATGCAGTGGCGGCTGGGCCTGAGGCAGATAGCAGTTTGGCGCATGTCCTTCCACCACCAAGTATTGCAGGGTGCTTCAGTTTGCCTCCTGTTGCTAACTCCTCCTACTCCGCTTCCTCATCCTCTACCGCCTCCTCATCCGGTCAGCGTAACACCTTCACCACCAACTTCAGCACAGCCAGGGGTAAACGACAGTAGGCAGTTTTAAAACTTTCCTGTTTGGGGGAAAAACCCCACACCGCGCAGGAGTTGTGGAGGGACAGGGAACAACAGACTGATGAGTGGTTGGTTGCAGTAAGCCTCAAGCCCGGCCTGGGGGTGTGCGATAATGGGCGAAATCTCATAGCAGCTCTGGGCCTAGCCGGTTTGACGCACATCCCTTGCCTGGCGCATGTGCTGAACTTGGTGGTCCAGATGTTCCTGAAAAATGACCTTGATATGCCAGAGCTGCTGCAGAAAGTGCGGGCCGTCTGTGCGCACTTTCTGCGTTCTCACCCTGCTGCTGCTCATCTGTCAGCGCTGCAGCGTAACTTCGGCCTTCCCGCTCACCGCCTCATATGTGACGTGCCCACAAGGTGGAACTCCTGCCTCCTTAAAAAAACCGCTTCGGCGATGATGGAAGAGGATGTGGCACAGGAGGAGGAGGATGAGGAGGAGGAGGAGGAACCGGGATCATTTCCAAGGCTTTCAGGGCAGTCATTCACAAGTGGCTACGAGGGAGGGTTCCTGCACCAACAAACGGCAGGTACACAATTGCCCGGCTGTAAAGGCACAGTTCTGGAGGATGACGAGGTGGAGGATGAGGAGGAGGAGATGGAGGAGGAGGAACCATGTTCACAGCAGGGTGGCACCCCGAACCAGGTCATGGCCATCACTGGTGCGTGGCTGGGGGGATACAGAGGACACAGACGATACACCTCCCACAGAGGACAGCTTTTCGTTTCCTCTGGGCAGCCTGGCACACATGAGCGATTACATGCTGCAGTGTCTACGCAACGACCGCCGAGTTGCCCACATTCTAACTGGTGCTGATTACTGGGTGGCCACCCTGCTGGATCCCCATTACAAGGACAACGTACCATCCTTAATTACCTCACTGGAGCGGGATCGTAAGATGCGCGAGTACAAGCGCACGCTGGTAGACGCGCTGCTGGTGGCATTCCCACCTGACAGCGGGGGTACGGTGGAAGCACAAGGCGAAGGCAGAGGAGGAGGAAGAGGTCGCCAACGCAGCCGGGGCACCGCCAGCACCTCAGAAGGCAGGGTTAGCATGGCTGAAATGTGGAAAAGCTTTGTCAGCACGACACAACAACCTGCACCACCAGCTGAGATGGAACGTCTTAGCAGGAGGCAGCATTTCACCAACATGGTGGAGCAGTATGTGTGCACACGCCTACACGTACTGAATGACGGGTCTGCCCCCTTCAACTTCTGGGTCTCCAAATTGGGCACATGGCCTGAGCTTGCCCTTTACTCCTTGGAGGTGTTGGCATGCCCTGCAGCCAGTGTATTATCTGAACGTGTATTTAGCACGGCAGGGGGGCGTTATCACAGACAAGCGCAGCCGCCTGTCCAGAGCCAATGTGGACAAGCTCACGTTCATTAAAATGAACCAGGCATGGATCCCACAGGACTTGTCCGTACCTTGTGCAGAATAGACATGTATACCGGTGTTCTGACAAAAACTGTCCGGCCATCGGATAGTGTCCGGCCCGCACTGCGCAAGCGCAGCGCTTGCGCAGTACGGAGGACAAGGAGATTCACAAAATCTCCGAAGATGAACGGCGCCTGCGCCGTGAGTGCAGGTTCAAGCCCCACCATCCAAGTGGACATACGGTAGCACATAGTAACATTCGCTCGCCAGTGTCGCCACACTTCGGGCACGGCCTCGCTTGGCTCGGCTTGAACCTCGGATGGTGTGGCTTGAAACTGGACTCACCGCACAGGCGCCGTTCGTCTTCGGAGATTTTCTAAATCCCCTTGTCCTACGTACTGAGCAAGCGCAGTACAGGGCGGACACTATCCGACGGGGGACAGAATTCAACACATCACTGGCCTTACCCAGCCATTGTTGTATTTTTGAACCAGTGTTGGCTATCTCGTCCTCCTCCACCGCCGCTTCCACCTACACAGCCACATCCACCGCCACCTCAACCTCCTACTCCATATGGACCTCGTCCTCCTAGGTCAAGATTATAATTTTTAATTTTTTTAATTTCAAAGTATTTTATTTTCCCACTAGCTTATCCATTAAATTGAATCCAGAAAGGGCGTATTCTAGGGCATTCCCACCATATGTGTGGCATCGTGCCGTTGAGATTCTGAGGTTCTTAATGACTTCCTGTACCTTTTCTGCTGAGAAGGGGGCCTCCAGCATATTATTTTTTTTTTTTTTTATTTTATGTTATTTTAAGTTATTTCCCTATCCCCATTTGTTTGCAGAGCACTTGCCATGCTCTTAACAACATGTTGCTGCCATTTGCAGCCCTCTAGCCCTTTCCATTACTATTTTAGAGCCATTTTAGTCCTCAAAAGTTCGGGTCCCTATTGACTTCAATGGGGTTCGGGTTCAGGGTCAAGTTCGGTCTCAAACTTTTTTCCGAAGTTCGGCCGAACCCGTCGAACCCGAACATTCAGGTGTCCGCTCAACTCTAGTTATCACCCCTGTAACATTTGTTTTGCTGTCTGTGCACCTGTTCAGAACATTTCACCTCACTTTCCGTCTCAATGACAAATATTTTTAGAAAATTTGGGGTTTTATTGAAACAAGGATTGGTGATAAAGCATCAGTGGAGAGGAGACACCTTTTTCCCATATTAACTCTTACAGGAGAAAATTTCCCTTCCTAGGGGTAGATTTCCTCTCACTTCCTGTTGTCTCCTTCCGTTTGCAAGTAGGAGTCGTTTGTAAGTTGGATGTTTGAAAGTAGGGGTCTGCCGTATATACTCTGCAGAAATTTGGCCCTTAGGTGTTGGTGTTGCCACAACACTGTAAGCCCTCACAGTTACTCTCGGTGGGCGCTGGAACGCCCTGCTGTGAACTATTATATCAAGAATTGTAATTACATGCCATTGTTGAACAGTGGTAGGAAAAATTGGGCCTTTGGTGGTGGTGCTGGTGCCACAACACTGTAAGTCCTCACAGTTACTCTTAGTGGGCACAGGAATTAGCCCAGCTGTGAAATATTAGATCAAGAATTGTAATTACATGCCCCTGTTGAACAGGGGCATAAAAATTGGGCCTTTGGTGGTGGTGGTGGTGGTGCTGATGGTGGTGGTGTTGCCACAACACTGTAAGTCCTCACAGTTACTCTTGGTGGGCGCAGGAATGGGCCCAGCTGTGAATTATTAGATCAAGAATTGTAATTACATGTCCCTGTTGAACAGGGGCATAAAAATTGGGCGTTAGGCACTGATACCACAACACTGTAACCCCTCACAGATACTGTACATGGAGCACAGCAATGAGCCCTGCTGCAAAGTATTGCATCAAAATTTTTAATTACATGCCCCTGTTAAACAGGGGCAGAAAAATTGGGCCTTAGGCACTGGTGCCACAACACTGCAACCCCTCACAGATACTGTAGTTGGAGCTCAGCAATGAGCCCTGCTGCAAAGTATTGCATCAAAAATGGTAAATACACGCCCCTGTTAAACAGGGGCTGAAAAATTGGGCCTTAGGCACTGGTGCTGGTGCCACAACACAGCAACCCCTCACATATATTCTATTAGGAGTGCAGGAATGAGCCCTGCTGCAAAGTATTGCATCAAAAATTTTATTTACACGCCCCTGTTAAACAGGGGCTGAAAAATTGGGCCTTAGGCACTGGTGCTGGTGCCACAACACTGCAACCCCTCACAGATACTGTAGTTGCAGCGCAGGAATGAGCCCTGCTGCAAAGTATTGCATCAAAAATTGTAAATACACGCCCCTGTTAAACAGGGGCTGAAAAATTGGGCCTTAGCCACTGGTGGCGGTGCCCAGAGCCAAAAATGTTCTTACAAGCTATCAGCATGATCATTGAGGAGGAAGAGGATAGTCACTCTGCATAACAGGATAGTCACTCAGCATCAGCATAGGCAGTCTTGAAGGGATCTGACATTTCCAAAAAAAATATTTGGTTACATCAGCATCAGGTGCTTGGTAGATGGTGGTGATCCAAGACTGATTCATTTTTATGAAGATCAGTCGATCGACCGAGTCGGTGGACAGGCGCACCCTGTGATCGGTTACAAAGCCTCCAGCAGCACTGAATGTGCGTTCCGAAAGAACGCTGGATGCAGGACAGGCCAGTAGCTCAATTGCATACTGTGCAAGCTCTGGCCAGTGATCCATCCTCAAGACCCAGTAACCCAGAGGATTTTCGGTGGGAAAGGTGTCCAAGTCTGATCTTGCACCTAGGTATTCCTGCACCATGTAAAGCAGACGCTGGCGATGGTTGCTGAAACCGATCATACCTTGGGGCTGCGTACTAAAAACTCGTCTGAACGCATCGGTCTGACGGCCACCTTCTCCACTGCTCCTTCTTTGACTGACCGAAGCCTCAGCAACACGTTGTCCAGGACCAGGAATTTGTGACCTCCCAGTCTCTGGAAATGCGTTGCACAGACCTTTCTGCAAGGCCTCTCGAAGATGCTTCATCCTCTGCTCCCTCTGCGATGGCAAGATAAGGTCCGCAACCTTACCCTTGTAACGTGGATCAAGGAGGGTTGCCAGCCAGTAATGATCCCTCTCCTTGATCGCACGAATACGAGGATCCTTCCGCAGGCTTTGCAGGATCATGGAGGCCATGCAGCGTAGGTATGCTGAGGCATTTGGTCCGGAATCCTCTGGGTCACTCAGGACGACATGATCCGCAGCCACCTCGTCTCAGCCACATACAAGTCCATGGGTGTCTTGGGACTGTAATTGATCCCTTGAAGACTGCTGCTGATGCTGAGTGCTAGGCTCCACCTCCATGCTGACACAATCCTCCTCCTCTTCCTGTGTGATAGGCGGGCCAGCAGGAACACTGTTTGGATAAAGGGAGCCTTGAGAAGTAAGGAAGTCCTCCTCTTCCTCCCTCTGTTCTGCCTCAAGTGCCCTGTCCATTATTCCACGCAGCGTGTGCTCCAAAAGGTGGACAAGAGGGACAGTTTCACTGATGCATGTACTGTCACTGCTCACCATCCTCGTGGCCTCCTCAAATGGTGCCAGGACAGTGCATGCATTCCTGATCATGGCCCACTGGCGTGGGGAAAAAAATCCAAGCTCCCCTGACCCTGTCCTGGTGCCATATTGCAACGGATACTCATTGATGGCCCCCTGCTGCGTGTGCAGCTGCTGCAGCATGGCCAACGTAGAGTTCCACCTGGTGGGCATGTCACAGATTAGGCGGTTCTTGGGCAGGTTGTAATCCTATTGCAGGTCAGCCAGCCGAGCACTGACATTATATGACCGGCGGAAATGCCCACAGTGTTTCCTGGCCTGCTTCAGGACCTCCTGTAAGCCCGGGTACCTGCCCAAGAACCGCTGCACCACCAAGTTAAGGACGTGAGCCAAACAGGGCACATGGGTCAGTTGTCCCTGTCGGAGGGCGGAGAGGAGGTTGGTGCCATTGTCGGAAACCACCTTTCCTGGCTTAAGCTGGCATGGCGTCAGCCACCTCTGAGCCTGCCCCTGCAGAGCTGACAGAATCTCTGCCCCAGTGTGGCTCCTGTCCCCCAAGCACACCAGCTCAAGCACCGCACGACATCTTTTTGCCTGCGTACTTGCGTAGCCCCTTGAACGCCTATGGAGCACCGCTGGTTTCGAGGACAAAGCACAGGTAGAGGCCATGGAGGAAGAAGAAGAGGAGGGGGTGGAGAAGAGAGGTGTGTCAGAATCACCAGTAGTAGCATTTTGGAGGCGTGGTGGCGGAACAACCTCCAACACTACTGCACCTTGTCCTGCATCCTTCCCAGCTGCCAGCAGAGTCACCCAATGTGCCGTGAAAGATAGGTAACGTCCCTGTCCATGCCTGCTGGACCATGAGTCAGCGGTAATATGCACCTTACCGCTGACCGCCCTGTCCAGCGAGGCCAAGACATTGCCTTCCACATGCCGGTAGAGAGCCGGAATCGCCTTTCTGTGAGAAAAAGTGGTATTTGGAAACCTGCCACTGAGGAACCGCACATTCCACAAACTCACGGAAGGGGGCAGAGTCTACCAACTGAAAAGGCAGCATTTGAAGTGCTAGAAATTTAGCCAAGCTAGCATTCAACCGCTGGGCATGTGGATGGCTGGGAGTGAACTTCTTTCCGCGGTGCAGCAGCTGGGGCAGGGAAATTTGCCTGGTACAATCGGACGTCGGTGTACCGATAGCATATTGCCCGCAAGTACTTGGCTGTGACACACCTAATTCTACACCTTCATTCCTCTCAGTGCAGGTTTCAGAGAGGACTGAAGGTACAGTGGGGTTGGAGATCCCAGCTGATGAGGAGCAAGGAGAGGTCCGCTTTGTTCTTTGGTGTGGGTCTTTTAGGTAGGCTTGCCAATGAACTGCATGGCAGGTCGACATATGTCTGGTCAAGCACGTGGTGCCCAAGCGGCTAATGTTTTGGCCACGTGAGATGCGCTTTAGACATATGTTGCAAATGGCAATGGTGCGATCTGCTGCACATGTCTGAAAAAAGGCCCACACCAAAGAACTTTTGGAATAACGCGCAGAGACAGCAGCACCCTGCACATGCAGAGCTCTGCGGTGTGATGCAGTCGGTGTGCTGCCCTTAAGCTGGCCCCTGGAGGGCATCCTGCCCCGTTGGAAATGTGCCTCCTCCTCCTCCTCTCTCCTATCAGGCACCCACGTGAAGTCAGTGACCTCATCATCCCCTCCCTCCTCATCACTGGCGCAAATCTGGCAGTATGCTGCAGCTGGGGGAACATGACTGCCAGATAGCTGTCCTTGTTGGGCACTCCCTCTCTCTGGGCTCACATTACTACCCCCTCTCTCTGGGCTCATGTTACTGCCTTCCTCTAGCTGGGTTCCATCATCAGAGCCTTTAAAATGCTGGGCATCCTCCTGGAGCATGTACCCAACACTGTGCTCAAACAGTTCGTGGGACTCCTCAGGAGGACATGGTGGGGCTAGGGAAGGAGTGACTGATGCCATTGAGCCGAGAAAAGAGGCCGCTTTGGCAGATGCTTTGCCAGACAAAGTACCCTGAGCCTGGGTGAGAGAGGATGAGGAGGATGAGGATGGCTTGGTCATCCACTCTACCAAGTCTTGGGCATGTTGCGGCTCATCTCCCACATCTGAAGATGAGGTCCAACTCAGAAGTATTATACTCCCCTGCAGGTAGATAGCTGGCGGTTGAGACAGACACAACGTCTCTGAAAATGGAGGGTCTTTGTGGGCTGGTTGTCCACACATCCCCTGTAGCGTGGGGTGTGGGCTGCCAAAAAGAAGGACGAGCGTGTCCCACGGCCACGTGCTGATGAGGATGCACCGTGTCCACAACCAGCACTGTTGCCTCTAGACACCTGCTTGCCCTCTTTTATTGCCTCGTGACTGTCTGCCTCTCCTTGTTTGCCTTTCAGACATACTAATGGCCTGCAGTGAGATGTAGCTGCACAAAGGTGGGATGTATATATATATATATATATATATATATATATATCTGAACTGATACTGCAGCTATCAGAATCAACCGCCTGCTGTGGTATTGGTATGAGAAAAGTAGCAATTGTCTTCAGTTAGTTTTAGGTGAACATAACTGAAAATATTTGCAGCTCTCTGCCTGTGGTTTTATTATGAGAACACCACAAATTGTATTCAGGTTTATTTTAAGTGAATGCGGTGCAAAGTACAAAAGTACACTACATGGAATTAATGCAGCTCCCTGCCTGTGGTTTTATTATGAGAACACCACTAACTGTATTCAGGTAGGCTTCAGGTGAACGCTATGCAAAGCACACAGTACACTAAGTGAAACACTGACTGCAGCTAGCACAATCACCTGCCTGTCACAGTATAGAGAATAACAGGAACGGATCTAGCAAAACTGAATACAGTGTATAAATATATATACAACACCTAGGATGCATATATATCCTCTACACACTGCAACTGCAGCTAACTGACTCACCTGCCTGCTCTTTCTAACTCAATATAAATGACACTGTCTCTCTCTCTCTGTAAGCTCTCTCTTTAACCAATGCCAACACACTACACAAGGCCGCCAAGCCGGCGGCCTTATATAGTGTGGGGCGTGTACCTACTCATCTGAGCCATGATTGGCCAAAGCCACCCTGGCTTTGGCCAATTACGGCTCTCTGTTCTTACCGCGCGTTGATTGGCCAAAGCATGCGGGTCATAGTGCATGCTTGGCCAATCATCAGCCAGCAATGCACTGCGATGCCGCAGTGAATTATGGGCCGTGACGCGCCACTCGAATTTAAAAACCAAACAGGCGATGTTCGAGTCGAACATGGGTTTGACTCAAACTCGAAGTTCATCCCTAGTGTCTAACATCAGGTTCTATATCGCTAACTGAGACCAATACATTGATTAGAAAATCAGTAATAAGCAATGTAAATAAACGTAACTGCAGTATGAATGAAACTGGTACTACACTGGTTTAGCGTGCACTATGTAGGATTGGCTGGGGGTTGGCTGCAGTGTCTCCTAAGAGGTACCACTTTAACTTAGCAAAGGGACAATTGGTCTTTGTGTAGTAACTGTTAAGGGACAGTGTTTAGCCCTGACTGTTGGCATGCTTTAATGCAGTCAACAAGGTAGCTAATTAGTTCCTAATGGCTTAGTCTCTAGCAAATAGTGGCCACAAGGCCCTCTCACTAGACCCAGTGACACAGCAACAGTAGTCCCTCTGATCTGGTGTGCTCACCTTGGGTTGCTCTTGGAAAATCTGATAAACAGCACAGCAGGTCTGTATCCTGGTAGTGACTCCGTCCCACACTCGGATCATGCTCTGTACTGATTTTCCCACACATGTGGGATTTTCCACGGCCCTCTTGGTAGCTCTCCCCACACTACACTGCTGCTTTCCTGTAGAATTTGCCTTGATAAGTTCTCTCTAAGCCACCTCCTTTTTTTGCAAGTTTTGTGGGTTTTTTAGTTCACAGCCCACAAATAAAATGGAGCAGTGCTTCTGAAGGGACTACATGTTCCAGTGTCCTCTGCACAGCTGCATCAAGAAGGCGAGGAGAGAAGGTGTGGCTCCTCTCCATACTTATTTTCTCCATTGCTGACAGGAGGAAAGGAGGACGAGCGTTCCCACAGCTGCTCCTCTTTCCTGTCTCAGCACAGTGGCTCCGGTCCTCTGTATAGTGGCTGGGAGGGGGGAACAAAGCTCAGCCAGAGCTCACAATGGTGGGGGGGGGGCAGAACAAGTTGAAAAACACAGAGTCAGTGGGCAGCACTCAGCTACACAGTATTTGCTAAGTCTGTTTGTCTAGACACAGGCAGATATACTCATCCCTACTGGTAATCCTGTCAGTCACCTTGCATTTCTTAAAGAAGAAGTATTGCCAAAGCTTTTCTGGCCATACTTCTCCTATAATATCACAGAGCTGGTCCAGGCTCTGAAAAGATCCTGACCATATGGTCGGTATCCACCCAGAAACCGGAATCGGCATCTTACTCAGCCTCTCAGCAATCAACTGAGAGCCTGAACCAGCCCTTCCTGCCCCCTCCACAGCCCAGTGATCCAGTGAGCGCTGGAGAGGAGAGCAGAGAGCCAGTGACTGACAATCATGGCCGTCTGCTCAGAGGAGGGGGAGAACTGAGCGATCAACAGTGTTTGATCACTCAGTTCTCACCACAGAGGCAGCTGGGGACAGATGAGGCATCAGTATGATGCTGTATCCACCTAGGTGAGCATAAATGTTTGTTTTTTTAAACCCTGAATTTCTTTTTTAAGCTTTCTGATGCACAATTAGCATGTAAGCAGATCTATGCTGGCATGATCAGTTTGCATCCCTCATTTTCCAATCAGAAAATACGCCAATGTATACCCAGCCTGGCTGACATGCCCATTGCCCAGCCCTGCTTGGATTGATTGACAGTAGCTCCTAGCGGGAACCTTCCTCTCCCAAGAGGAGTTATTATTGAGCCCAAATATATGTCATATCACTGCCCTTTTCTACACATCCCCCCTCCCCACACTCGAAAAGTGGGATGAGAAAGGAGCCCATGTGGTCACATGAACAACGCTCAATTTCATGGTTAATAGCATAGTTAGAAACAACATTTTTAGTTGGTGGGCTTGCCTGTATATTTGGCCCTTTTGGCACAAAATATTCAAAGTATCGACATCTTATCACAGGTAAATACTAGCCCCAGACTCCAGAGGTTGCACTCCTATCTATGACACCTGGGTCAGTCAATCATCTTAAGAAAGGCCTTCTTCGATTTATTTTGTCTGCGGGTCATTCCATGATCCCTCCCTAGACATTGGACAACGACCACGATTCCCACTGTTAGGGTATGGGTCAAAGAATCAATCAAGTAATAGGGATGGAGGAGCTAACCGCCAGCCTCCATTAATGACACCCAAAGTTTATGGCCAGAGGCAGCTCTAGGCTTTGTGAGGCTTTAGGCAAAACTTAGACATGAGGCCCCACTCACGCTCATAATGGGGAAAAAAATCAAGGAACAATGTCTGCAGAAAGATGCACAGATCTAGCACACAGGTGATCAGCACCACTTCCAGGACACCCTCCTCACCCATTAGACATATGCCGCAAATAAAACTTCTGGGACCCAGCAAGGTGACAACTAGGGATGAGCTCGGTGTTCGAGTCGAACATACGTTCGACTCGAACATCGGCTGTTCGATCGTTCGACGAAGATCGAACGATTTGGGCCGTTCGCGCCTAATTCGAGTGACGCGAATGGCCCACAATGCACTACGCCATCGCAGTGTCATCCAGGCGCTGTGATTGGCCAAGCATGCACTGTGACCCCGCATGCTTGGCCAATCACAGCGCCGGCAGCGAGGAGAGCAATGATTGGCCACAGGCAGGATGCCTGTGGCCAATTATTGCTGAGGGTGTTTAGTACACGCCCCACACTATAAAAGGCCGCCAGCACGGCGGCCTAGTGTAGTGTGTTCCGGAGCAGGGAAAGAGAAGCATAGGCAGGGACAGTGACATTTTTTTTTCTTGCTTAACCTGGATTCCTTTAGTTTAGGGAAAGAGAAGGATAGGTAGGGAGAGTGTCAGTCTGTTTTACTGTGCTAAACCTTGTTTGTAGGGACAGGGAAGGACAGTGAGGGAAATTCTCATTGTGCTATACTGTGCTAAAGCATTCCTCATCAACCATCTTTAAAAAAACATTTTTTCTAGGGACAGAAAACTATAGGTAGGGAGAGTGTCAGTGTGTTTTACTGTGCTAATCCTTGTTTCTAGGGACAGGGAAGGACAGTGAGGGAAATTCTCCTTGTGCTATACTGTGCTAAAGCATTGATCATCAACCATCTTTAAAAAAACATTTTTTCTAGGGACAGAAAACTATAGGTAGGGGAGAGTGTCAGTGTGTTTTACTGTGCTAATCCTTGTTTCTAGAGACAGGGAAGGACAGTGAGGGAAATTCTCCTTGTGCTATACTGTGCTAAAGCATTGATCATCAACCATCTTTAAAAAAACATTTTTTCTAGGGACAGAAAACTATAGGTAGGGAGAGTGTCAGTGTGTTTTACTGTGCTAATCCTTGTTTCTAGGGACAGGGAAGGACAGTGAGGGAAATTCTCCTTGTGCTATAGTGTGCTAAAGCATTGATCATCAACCATCTTTAAAAAAACATTTTTTCTAGGGACAGAAAACTATAGGTAGGGAGAGTGTCAGTGTGTTTTACTGTGCTAATCCTTGTTTCTAGGGACAGGGAAGGACAGTGAGGGAAATTCTCCTTGTGCTATAGTGTGCTAAAGCATTGATCATCAACCATCTTTAAAAAAAAAAAATTCTAGGGACAGAAAACTATAGGTAGGGAGAGTGTCAGTTTCTTTCACTGTGCTAATCCTTGTTTCTAGGGACAGGGAAGGACAGTGAGGGAAATTCTCCTTGTGCTATACTGTGCTAAAGCATTGATCATCAACCATCTTTAAAAAAACATTTTTTCTAGGGACAGAAAACTATAGGTAGGGAGAGTGTCAGTGTGTTTCACTGTGCTAATCCTTGTTTCTAGGGACAGGGAAGGACAGTGAGGGAAATTCTCCTTGTGCTATACTGTGCTAAAGCATTGATCATCAACCATCTTTAAAAAAACATTTTTTCTAGGGACAGAAAACTATAGGTAGGGAGAGTGTCAGTGTGTTTCACTGTGCTAATCCTTGTTTCTAGGGACAGGGAAGGACAGTGAGGGAAATTCTCCTTGTGCTATACTGTGCTAAAGCATTGATCATCAGCCATCTTTAAAAAAACATTTTTTCTAGGGACAGAAAACTATAGGTAGGGAGAGTGTCAGTTTCTTTCACTGTGCTAATCCTTGTTTCTAGGGACAGGGAAGGACAGTGAGGGAAATTCTCCTTGTGCTATACTGTGCTAAAGCATTGATCATCAACCATCTTTAAAAAAACATTTTTTCTAGGGACAGAAAACTATAGGTAGGGAGAGTGTCAGTTTCTTTCACTGTGCTAATCCTTGTTTCTAGGGACAGGGAAGGACAGTGAGGGAAATTCTCCTTGTGCTATACTGTGCTAAAGCATTGATCATCAACCATCTTTAAAAAAACATTTTTTCTAGGGACAGAAAACTATAGGTAGGGAGAGTGTCAGTGTGTTTTACTGTGCTAATCCTTGTTTCTAGGGACAGGGAAGGACAGTGAGGGAAATTCTCCTTGTGCTATACTGTGCTAAAGCATTGATCATCAACCATCTTTAAAAAAACATTTTTTCTAGGGACAGAAAACTATAGGTAGGGAGAGTGTCAGTGTGTTTTACTGTGCTAATCCTTGTTTCTAGGGACAGGGAAGGACAGTGAGGGAAATTCTCCTTGTGCTATACTGTGCTAAAGCATTGATCATCAACCATCTTTAAAAAAACATTTTTTCTAGGGACAGAAAACTATAGGTAGGGAGAGTGTCAGTGTGTTTCACTGTGCTAATCCTTGTTTCTAGGGACAGGGAAGGACAGTGAGGGAAATTCTCCTTGTGCTATACTGTGCTAAAGCATTCCTCATCAACCATCTTTAAAAAAACATTTTTTCTAGGGACAGAAAACTATAGGTAGGGAGAGTGTCAGTGTGTTTCACTGTGCTAATCCTTGTTTCTAGGGACAGGGAAGGACAGTGAGGGAAATTCTCCTTGTGCTATACTGTGCTAAAGCATTGATCATCAACCATCTTTAAAAAAACATTTTTTCTAGGGACAGAAAACTATAGGTAGGGAGAGTGTCAGTTTCTTTCACTGTGCTAATCCTTGTTTCTAGGGACAGGGAAGGACAGTGAGGGAAATTCTCCTTGTGCTATACTGTGCTAAAGCATTGATCATCAACCATCTTTAAAAAAACATTTTTTCTAGGGACAGAAAACTATAGGTAGGGAGAGTGTCAGTTTCTTTCACTGTGCTAATCCTTGTTTCTAGGGACAGGGAAGGACAGTGAGGGAAATTCTTCTTGTGCTATACTGTGCTAAAGCATTGATCATCAACCATCTTTAAAAAAACATTTTTTCTAGGGACAGAAAACTATAGGTAGGGAGAGTGTCAGTTTCTTTCACTGTGCTAATCCTTGTTTCTAGGGACAGGGAAGGACAGTGAGGGAAATTCTCCTTGTGCTATACTGTGCTAAAGCATTGATCATCAACCATCTTTAAAAAAAACATTTTTTCTAGGGACAGAAAACTATAGGTAGGGAGAGTGTCAGTGTGTTTTACTGTGCTAATCCTTGTTTCTAGGGACAGGGAAGGACAGTGAGGGAAATTCTCCTTGTGCTATAGTGTGCTAAAGCATTGATCATCAACCATCTTTAAAAAAACATTTTTTCTAGGGACAGAAAACTATAGGTAGGGAGAGTGTCAGTTTCTTTCACTGTTCTAATCCTTGTTTCTAGGGACAGGGAAGGACAGTGAGGGAAATTCTCCTTGTGCTATACTGTGCTAAAGCATTGATCATCAACCATCTTTAAAAAAACATTTTTTCTAGGGACAGAAAACTATAGGTAGGGAGAGTGTCAGTGTGTTTTACTGTGCTAATCCTTGTTTCTAGGGACAGGGAAGGACAGTGAGGGAAATTCTCCTTGTGCTATACTGTGCTAAAGCATTGATCATCAACCATCTTTAAAAAAACATTTTTTCTAGGGACAGAAAACTATAGGTAGGGAGAGTGTCAGTTTCTTTCACTGTGCTAATCCTTGTTTCTAGGGACAGGGAAGGACAGTGAGGGAAATTCTCATTGTGCTATAGTGTGCTAAAGCATTGATCATCAACCATCTTTAAAAAAACATTTTTTCTAGGGACAGAAAACTATAGGTAGGGAGAGTGTCAGTGTGTTTCACTGTGCTAATCCTTGTTTCTAGGGACAGGGAAGGACAGTGAGGGAAATTCTCCTTGTGCTATACTGTGCTAAAGCATTGATCATCAACCATCTTTAAAAAAACATTTTTTCTAGGGACAGAAAACTATAGGTAGGGAGAGTGTCAGTGTGTTTCACTGTGCTAATCCTTGTTTCTAGGGACAGGGAAGGACAGTGAGGGAAATTCTCCTTGTGCTATACTGTGCTAAAGCATTGATCATCAACCATCTTTAAAAAAAACATTTTTTCTAGGTAAAGAAAACTATAGGTAGGGAGAGTGTCAGTTTCTTTCACTGTGCTAATCCTTGTTTCTAGGGACAGGGAAGGACAGTGAGGGAAATTCTCCTTGTGCTATACTGGGCTAAAGCATTGATCATCAACCATCTTAAAAAAACATTTTTTCTAGGGACAGAAAACTATAGGTAGGGAGAGTGTCAGTTTCTTTCACTGTGCTAATCCTTGTTTCTAGGGACAGGGAAGGACAGTGAGGGAAATTCCCCTTGTGCTATACTGTGCTAAAGCATTGATCATCAACCATCTTTAAAAAACATTTTTTCTAGGGACAGAAAACTATAGGTAGGGAGAGTGTCAGTTTCTTTCACTGTGCTAATCCTTGTTTCTAGGGACAGGGAAGGACAGTGAGGGAAATTCTCCTTGTGCTATACTGTGCTAAAGCATTGATCATCAACCATCTTTAAAAAAACATTTTTTCTAGGGACAGAAAACTATAGGTAGGGAGAGTGTCAGTTTCTTTCACTGTGCTAATCCTTCTTTCTAGGGACAGGGAAGGACAGTGAGGGAAATTCTCCTTGTGCTATACTGTGCTAAAGCATTCATCATCAACCATCTTTAAAAAAACATTTTTTCTAGGGACAGAAAACTATAGGTAGGGAGAGTGTCAGTGTGTTTTACTGTGCTAATCCTTGTTTCTAGGGACAGAGAAGGACAGTGAGGGAAATTCTCCTTGTGCTATACTGTGCTAAAGCATTGATCATCAACCATCTTTAAAAAAACATTTTTTCTAGGGACAGAAAACTATAGGTAGGGAGAGTGTCAGTTACTTTCACTGTGCTAATCCTTGTTTCTAGGGACAGGGAAGGACAGTGAGGGAAATTCTCCTTGTGCTATACTGTGCTAAAGCATTGATCATCAACCATCTTTAAAAAAACATTTTTTCTAGGGACAGAAAACTATAGGTAGGGAGAGTGTCAGTGTGTTTCACTGTGCTAATCCTTGTTTCTAGGGACAGGGAAGGACAGTGAGGGAAATTCTCCTTGTGCTATACTGTGCTAAAGCATTGATCATCAACCATCTTTAAAAAAACATTTTTTCTAGGGACAGAAAACTATAGGTAGGGAGAGTGTCAGTTTCTTTCACTGTGCTAATCCTTGTTTCTAGGGACAGGGAAGGACAGTGAGGGAAATTCTCCTTGTGCTATACTGTGCTAAAGCATTGATCATCAACCATCTTTAAAAAAACATTTTTTCTAGGGACAGAAAACTATAGGTAGAGAGAGTGTCAGTGTGTTTTACTGTGCTAATCCTTGTTTCTAGGGACAGGGAAGGACAGTGAGGGAAATTCTCCTTGTGCTATACTGTGCTAAAGCATTGATCATCAACCATCTTTAAAAAAACATTTTTTCTAGGGACAGAAAACTATAGGTAGGGAGAGTGTCAGTGTGTTTTACTGTGCTAATCCTTGTTTCTAGGGACAGGGAAGGACAGTGAGGGAAATTCTCCTTGTGCTATACTGTGCTAAAGCATTGATCATCAACCATCTTTAAAAAAACATTTTTTCTAGGGACAGAAAACTATAGGTAGGGAGAGTGTCAGTGTGTTTCACTGTGCTAATCCTTGTTTCTAGGGACAGGGAAGGACAGTGAGGGAAATTCTCATTGTGCTATACTGTGCTAAAGCATTGATCATCAACCATCTTTAAAAAAACATTTTTTCTAGGGACAGAAAACTATAGGTAGGGAGAGTGTCAGTTTCTTTCACTGTGCTAATCCTTGTTTCTAGGGACAGGGAAGGACAGTGAGGGAAATTCTCCTTGTGCTATACTGTGCTAAAGCATTGATCATCAACCATCTTTAAAAAAAACATTTTTCTAGGGACAGAAAACTATAGGTAGGGAGAGTGTCAGTTTCTTTCACTGTGCTAATCCTTGTTTCTAGGGACAGGGAAGGACAGTGAGGGAAATTCTCCTTGTGCTATACTGTGCTAAAGCATTGATCATCAACCATCTTTAAAAAAACATTTTTTCTAGGGACAGAAAACTATAGGTAGGGAGAGTGTCAGTGTGTTTTACTGTGCTAATCCTTGTTTCTAGGGACAGGGAAGGACAGTGAGGGAAATTCTCCTTGTGCTATAGTGTGCTAAAGCATTGATCATCAACCATCTTTAAAAAAACATTTTTTCTAGGGACAGAAAACTATAGGTAGGGAGAGTGTCAGTTTCTTTCACTGTGCTAATCCTTGTTTCTAGGGACAGGGAAGGACAGTGAGGGAAATTCTCCTTGTGCTATACTGTGCTAAAGCATTGATCATCAACCATCTTTAAAAAAACATTTTTTCTAGGGACAGAAAACTATAGGTAGGGAGAGTGTCAGTGTGTTTTTACTGTGCTAATCCTTGTTTCTAGGGACAGGGAAGGACAGTGAGGGAAATTCTCCTTGTGCTATACTGTGCTAAAGCATTGATCATCAACCATCTTTAAAAAAACATTTTTTCTAGGGACAGAAAACTATAGGTAGGGAGAGTGTCAGTTTCTTTCACTGTGCTAATCCTTGTTTCTAGGGACAGGGAAGGACAGTGAGGGAAATTCTCCTTGTGCTATAGTGTGCTAAAGCATTGATCATCAACCATCTTTAAAAAAACATTTTTTCTAGGGACAGAAAACTATAGGTAGGGAGAGTGTCAGTGTGTTTCACTGTGCTAATCCTTGTTTCTAGGGACAGGGAAGGACAGTGAGGGAAATTCTCCTTGTGCTATACTGTGCTAAAGCATTGATCATCAACCATCTTTAAAAAAACATTTTTTCTAGGGACAGAAAACTATAGGTAGGGAGAGTGTCAGTGTGTTTTACTGTGCTAATCCTTGTTTCTAGGGACAGGGAAGGACAGTGAGGGAAATTCTCCTTGTGCTATACTGTGCTAAAGCATTGATCATCAACCATCTTTAAAAAAACATTTTTTCTAGGTAAAGAAAACTATAGGTAGGGAGAGTGTCAGTTTCTTTCACTGTGCTAATCCTTGTTTCTAGGGACAGGGAAGGACAGTGAGGGAAATTCTCCTTGTGCTATACTGTGCTAAAGCATTGATCATCAACCATCTTTAAAAAAACATTTTTTCTAGGGACAGAAAACTATAGGTAGGGAGAGTTTCAGTTTCTTTCACTGTGCTAATCCTTGTTTCTAGGGACAGGGAAGGACAGTGAGGGAAATTCCCCTTGTGCTATACTGTGCTAAAGCATTGATCATCAACCATCTTTAAAAAAACATTTTTTCTAGGGACAGAAAACTATAGGTAGGGAGAGTGTCAGTTTCTTTCACTGTGCTAATCCTTGTTTCTAGGGACAGGGAAGGACAGTGAGGGAAATTCTCCTTGTGCTATACTGTGCTAAAGCATTGATCATCAACCATCTTTAAAAAAACATTTTTTCTAGGGACAGAAAACTATAGGTAGGGAGAGTGTCAGTGTGTTTTACTGTGCTAATCCTTGTTTCTAGGGACAGAGAAGGACAGTGAGGGAAATTCTCCTTGTGCTATACTGTGCTAAAGCATTGATCATCAACCATCTTTAAAAAAACATTTTTTCTAGGGACAGAAAACTATAGGTAGGGAGAGTGTCAGTTTCTTTCACTGTGCTAATCCTTGTTTCTAGGGACAGGGAAGGACAGTGAGGGAAATTCTCCTTTTGCTATACTGTGCTAAAGCATTGATCATCAACCATCTTTAAAAAAACATTTTTTCTAGGGACAGAAAACTATAGGTAGGGAGAGTGTCAGTGTGTTTCACTGTGCTAATCCTTGTTTCTAGGGACAGGGAAGGACAGTGAGGGAAATTCTCCTTGTGCTATACTGTGCTAAAGCATTGATCATCAACCATCTTTAAAAAAACAATTTTCTAGGGACAGAAAACTATAGGTAGGGAGAGTGTCAGTTTCTTTCACTGTGCTAATCCTTGTTTCTAGGGACAGGGAAGGACAGTGAGGGAAATTCTCCTTGTGCTATACTGTGCTAAAGCATTGATCATCAACCATCTTTAAAAAAACATTTTTTCTAGGGACAGAAAACTATAGGTAGAGAGAGTGTCAGTGTGTTTTACTGTGCTAATCCTTGTTTCTAGGGACAGGGAAGGACAGTGAGGGAAATTCTCCTTGTGCTATACTGTGCTAAAGCATTGATCATCAACCATCTTTAAAAAAACATTTTTTCTAGGGACAGAAAACTATAGGTAGGGAGAGTGTCAGTGTGTTTTACTGTGCTAATCCTTGTTTCTAGGGACAGGGAAGGACAGTGAGGGAAATTCTCCTTGTGCTTATACTGTGCTAAAGCATTGATCATCAACCATCTGTAAAAAAACATTTTTTCTAGGGACAGAAAACTATAGGTAGGGAGAGTGTCAGTGTGTTTCACTGTGCTAATCCTTGTTTCTAGGGACAGGGAAGGACAGTGAGGGAAATTCTCCTTGTGCTATACTGTGCTAAAGCATTGATCATCAACCATCTTTAAAAAAACATTTTTTCTAGGGACAGAAAACTATAGGTAGGGAGAGTGTCAGTGTGTTTCACTGTGCTAATCCTTGTTTCTAGGGACAGGGAAGGACAGTGAGGGAAATTCTCCTTGTGCTATACTGTGCTAAAGCATTGATCATCAACCATCTTTAAAAAAACATTTTTTCTAGGGACAGAAAACTATAGGTAGGGAGAGTGTCAGTTTCTTTCACTGTGCTAATCCTTGTTTCTAGGGACAGGGAAGGACAGTGAGGGAAATTCTCCTTGTGCTATACTGTGCTAAAGCATTGATCATCAACCATCTTTAAAAAAACATTTTTTCTAGGGACAGAAAACTATAGGTAGGGAGAGTGTCAGTTTCTTTCACTGTGCTAATCCTTGTTTCTAGGGACAGGGAAGGACAGTGAGGGAAATTCTCCTTGTGCTATACTGTGCTAAAGCATTGATCATCAACCATCTTTAAAAAAACATTTTTTCTAGGGACAGAAAACTATAGGTAGGGAGAGTGTCAGTTTCTTTCACTGTGCTAAATCCTTGTTTCTAGGGACAGGGAAGGACAGTGAGGGAAATTCTCCTTGTGCTATACTGTGCTAAAGCATTGATCATCAACCATCTTTAAAAAAACATTTTTTCTAGGGACAGAAAACTATAGGTAGGGAGAGTGTCAGTTTCTTTCACTGTGCTAATCCTTGTTTCTAGGGACAGGGAAGGACAGTGAGGGAAATTCTCCTTGTGCTATACTGTGCTAAAGCATTCATCATCAACCATCTTTAAAAAAAAAAAAATTCTAGGGACAGAAAACTATAGGTAGAGAGAGTGTCAGTGTGTTTTACTGTGCTAATCCTTGTTTCTAGGGACAGGGAAGGACAGTGAGGGAAATTCTCCTTGTGCTATAGTGTGCTAAAGCATTGATCATCAACCATCTTTAAAAACACATTTTTTCTAGGGACAGAAAACTATAGGTAGGGAGAGTGTCAGTGTGTTTTACTGTGCTAATCCTTGTTTCTAGGGACAGGGAAGGACAGTGAGGGAAATTCTCCTTGTGCTATAGTGTGCTAAAGCATTGATCATCAACCATCTTTAAAAAAACATTTTTTCTAGGGACAGAAAACTATAGGTAGGGAGAGTGTCAGTTTCTTTCACTGTGCTAATCCTTGTTTCTAGGGACAGGGAAGGACAGTGAGGGAAATTCTCCTTGTGCTATACTGTGCTAAAGCATTCATCATCAACCATCTTTAAAAAAAAATTTTTCTAGGGACAGAAAACTATAGGTAGGGAGAGTGTCAGTGTGTTTTACTGTGCTAATCCTTGTTTCTAGGGACAGAGAAGGACAGTGAGGGAAATTCTCCTTGTGCTATACTGTGCTAAAGCATTGATCATCAACCATCTTTAAAAAAACATTTTTTCTAGGGACAGAAAACTCTAGGTAGGGAGAGTGTCAGTTTCTTTTACTGTGCTAATCCTTGTTTCTAGGGACAGGGAAGGACAGTGAGGGAAATTCTCCTTGTGCTATACTGTGCTAAAGCATTGATCATCAACCATCTTTAAAAAAACATTTTTTCTAGGGACAGAAAACTATAGGTAGAGAGAGTGTCAGTGTGTTTTACTGTGCTAATCCTTGTTTCTAGGGACAGGGAAGGACAGTGAGGGAAATTCTCCTTGTGCTATAGTGTGCTAAAGCATTGATCATCAACCATCTTTAAAAACACATTTTTTCTAGGGACAGAAAACTATAGGTAGGGAGAGTGTCAGTGTGTTTTACTGTGCTAATCCTTGTTTCTAGGGATAGGGAAGGACAGTGAGGGAAATTCTCCTTGTGCTATAGTGTGCTAAAGCATTGATCATCAACCATCTTTAAAAAAACATTTTTTCTAGGGACAGAAAACTATAGGTAGGGAGAGTGTCAGTTTCTTTCACTGTGCTAATCCTTGTTTGTAGGGACAGGGAAGGACAGTGAGGGAAATTCTCCTTGTGCTATAGTGTGCTAAAGCATTGATCATCAACCATCTTTAAAAAAACATTTTTTATAGGGACAGAAAACTATAGGTAGGGAGAGTGTCAGTGTGTTTTACTGTGCTAATCCTTGTTTGTAGGGACAGCGAAGGACAGTGAGGGAAATTCTCCTTGTGCTATACTGTGCTAAAGCATTCCTCATCAACCATCTTTGAAATCCTTGTTTTTTGGACAGTCAGGGAAATTGTCGTTGTGCTATTCTGTGCGAAAGCAATCATCCTCAACCATATTTAGAAATCCTTAAGTAAAGGGACAGAGAAGGACACCTGAAGGTAGCCCTTATTGCTTTTTTCCCATCTCCCTGCAGGCCATCCATTAGAATGTCTGGAAGGCAAACAAGGAGAGGCAGACAGTCAGGAGGCAATAAAAGAGGGCAAGCAGGCTCTGTGTCTGGGGGCAACAGTGCTGGTCGTGGACGCGGTGCATTGTCATCAGCACATGGCCATGGGACACGCTTGTCCTTCTTTTCGGCAGCTGGACATGTTGAGCCACATCATGCCGAAGACTTGGTAGAGTGGATGACCAAGCCCTCCTCCTCCTCCTCATCCTCTCTCACCCAGGCTCAGGGTACTGGCAAAGCAGCTGCCAAAGCGTCCTCTTCCCTGGTATCAATGTCAGACTCATCATCAGTCACTCCTTCCCTAAACCCACCATGTCCTCCTCCTGAGGAGTCCCCCGAACTGTTTGAGCACAGTGTTGGGTACATGCTCCAGGGGGATGCCCAGCGTTTCGAAGGGTCTGATGATGAAACCCAGCTACAGGAAGGCAGTAGCGTGAGAGCAGACAGAGGGGATGCTCAAGAAGGACACCAATCTGGCAGTCATGTTCCAGCAGCTGCAGCATACTGCCAGATTGGCTCCAGTGATGAGGAGGGAGGGGATGATGAGGTCACTGACTCCACGTGGGTGCCTAATAGGAGAGAGGAGGAGGAGGAGGATGAGGAGGAGGCACATCTCCAACGAGGCAGGATGCCCTTTGGTGGCCAGCGTAAGGGCAGTACACCGACGGAATCACACCGCAGAGCTCCGCCTGTGCAGGGCGCTGCCTCTGCCCGTCATTCAAAAAGTTCTTTGGTGTGGGCCTTTTTTGAGGCTAGTGCATCAGATCGCACAGCTGCTGTTTGCAACATATGTCTCAAGCGTATATCGCGTGGCCAAAACATCAGCCGCTTGGGTACCACATGCCTGACCAGACATATGTTGACCTGCCATGCAGCTCGTTGGCAAGCCTACCTCAAAGACCCACACCAAAGAACAAAGCGGACCTCTCCTTGCACCGCATCAGCTGGGATCTCCAACCCCACTATAACTTCAGTCCTCTCTGAAACATGCACTGAGAGGAATGAAGGTGTAGAATTAGGTGTGTAACAGCCAAGTACTTGCGGCCACTCTGCTAGCAGTACACCGACGTCCGATTCTAGCAGGCAAATTTCCCTGCCCCAGCTGCTGGACCGTCGAAAGAAGTTCACTCCCAGCCATCCACATGCCCAGCGGTTGAATGCTAGCTTGGCTAAATTGCTAGCGCTTCAACTGCTGCCTTTTCAGTTGGTAGACTCGGCCCCCTTCCGTGAGTTTGTGCAATGTGCGGTTCCTCAGTGGCAGGTTCCCAAACGCCACTTTTTCTCACGGAAGGCTATTCCGGCTCTCTACCGGCATGTGGAAGGCAATGTCTTGGCCTCGCTGGACAGGGCGGTCAGCGGTAAGGTGCATATTACCGCTGACTCATGGTCCAGCAGGCATGGACAGGGACGTTACCTTTCTTTCACGGCCCATTGGGTCACTCTTTTGGCAGCTGGGAAGGATGCAGGACAAGGTGCAGTAGTGTTGGAGGTTGTTCCACCGCCACGCCTCCAAAATGCTACTACTGGTTGTGACACACCTCTCTCCTCCACCCCCTCCTCTTCTTCTTCCTCCATGGCCTCTTCCTGTGCTTTGTCCTCTGAACCAGCGGTGCTCCGTAGCCGTTCAAGGGGCTACGCAAGTACGCAGGCAAAAAGATGCCATGCCGTGCTTGCGCTGGTGTGTTTGGGGGACAGAAGCCACACTGGGGCAGAGGTCCTGTCTGCTCTGCAGGGCCAGGCCGAGAGGTGGTTGACGCCACGCCAGCTTAAGCCAGGAATGGTGGTTTGCGACAATGGCACCAACCTCCTCTCCGCCCTCCGACAGGGACAACTGACCCATGTGCCCTGTGTGGCTCACGTCCTTAACCTGGTGGTGCAGCGGTTCTTGGGCAGGTACCCGGGCTTACAGGATGTCCTGAGGCAGGCCAGGAAAGTCTGTGTGCATTTCCGCAGATCTTATAATGCCAGTGCTCGCCTGGCTGAGCTGCAAAAGGAGTTGAACCTGCCCAAGAACCGCCTTATATGTGACATGCCCACCAGGTGGAACTCAACGTTGGCCATGCTGCAGCAGCTGCACACGCAGCAGAGGGCCATCAATGAGTACCTGTGCGACTACGGCACCAGGACAGGGTCAGGGGAGCTTGTTTTTTTTTCTCCACGCCAGTGGGGCATGATCAGGGATGCATGCACTGTCCTGGCACCATTTGAGGAGGCCACGAGGATGGTGAGCAGTGACAGTGCATGCATCAGTGACACTGTACCTCTTGTCCACCTGTTGGAGCACACGCTGCGTGGAATAATGGACAGGGCACTTGAGGCAGAACAGAGGCAGGAAGAGGAGGACTTCCTTGCCTCTCAAGGCCCCCTTTACCCAGACAGTGTTCCTTCTGTCCCACCCATCGCACAGGAAGTGCAGGAGGAGGAGGAGGATTGTGTCAGCATGGAGGTGGAGGCTGGCACTCAGCATCATCAGCAGCAGTCTTTTAGGGATGATTTACAGTCCCAAGAAACCAGTGGACTTGTACGTGGCTGGGAGGAGGTGGCTGCGGATCATGTCGTCCTTAGTGACCCAGAGGACTCCGGACCGAATGCCTCAGCAAACCTACGCTGCATGGCCTCCCTGATCCTGCAAAGTCTGCGGAAGGATCCTCGTATTCTTCGGATCAAGGAGAGGGACCATTACTGGCTGGTAGACTTGTGCACAACGGAAAAATTTGTTCCGTTTCGGTTCGTTTCTTTCCGGTCCTGTTGATTCGTAATCATTCGTAATTTTGCTAGACAGGATTTTTCGTGTTCGGACTCATTCGTATTTTTGCAAGCAACATTTTTCGTTGAATTTTTTGTTGCTTTATAATTCGTACTTTCGGTAGAGTACGTTGTTTTTCGTTGATTCTGGACACAACTCCTACTTTCGTAACTTTTTTTGGGTTCGTACTTTCGGTAGAGTACGTTGTTTTTCGTTGATTCTGGACACAACTCCTACTTTCGTAACTTTTTTTGGGTTCGTTGATTCGTAATTTTCCGTGTCTCTCTCACAACGACGCTGCCTATTATGCCTAATGTGCTTCGAATGGATTTGTACTTTTCTAAATACATTGCGGTTATTTGTAACGATTCGAAATCTCGTATTTTACTTTCGTTTTTAACATGCGGCTATAGGCTCCGCCCCTGTACACCATTTTGAGAGGGTTCAGCACGGTGAGGGAGAAGCAGAGAGCAGAGCAGAGTGAGTGTTATTGTGCTTCGAATGGATTCGAAATCTCGTATTTTACTTTCGTTTTTTACATGCGGCTATAACCTCCGCCCCTGTACACCATTTTGAGAGGGAGTTCAGCACGGTGTGAGAGAGCAGAGCAGAGTGAGTGTTATTGTGCTTCGTATGGATTCGTACATTCGTAACTTTTTCATAACGAATTATGCCGAAGACATTCGGGCATTCGCTATTTGCGGTATAATTTATTTCGGATTCGGTCTTATTCGTAATTGCTTTGTTCGGAAATTCGAATGCTTCCGAATGTCCGAAAGTTGCTAAATTCGGACGAATTTCAATTCGTTACGAAACGAATTGCACAAGCCTACTGGCTGGCCACTCTCCTTGATCCACGGTACAAGGGTAAGGTTGCGGACCTTATGTTACCGTCGCAGAGGGAGCAGAGGATGAGACAACTCCGGGAGGCCTTGCAGAAAGGTCTGTGCAACGCGTTCCCAGAGACTGGGAGGTTACAAACTCCTGGTCCTGGACAACGAGTTGCTGAGGCTTCGGCCAGTCAAAGAAGGAGCGGTGGGGAAGGTGGCCGTCTGACCGATGCGTTCAGACAATTCTTTAGTCCGCAGCCCCAAAGTATGATCGGCTCCAGCAACCATCGCCAGCGTCTGATACACATGGTGCAGGAATATCTAGGGGCAAGGTCAGACTTGGACACCTTCCCCACCGAAAATCCTCTGGCTTACTGGGTCTTGAGGATGGATCACTGGCCAGAGCTTGCAAAGTATGCAATTGAGCTACTGGCCTGTCCTGCATCCAGCGTTCTTTCGGAACACACATTCAGTGCTGCTGGAGGATTTGTCACGGATCACAGGGTGCGCCTGTCCACCGACTCGGTTGATCGACTGACTTTCATCAAGATGAACCAGTCTTGGATCACCACCAGCTACCACACACCTGATGCTGATATAACAGACTAATTGATTTTAACATGTCACATCCCTTCAAGACTGATGCTGATGCTGAGTGCCTGTGCTGTTATGTTGACTGGCTATCCTCCTCCTCCGAGTCCTCAATGATACGATTGATGATGATAGCTTGGAAGATCATTTTTGTTTATGGGTGCCGCCACCAGTGGCTAAGGCCCAATTTTTCAGCCCCTGTTTAACAGGGGCGTGTAATTACAATTTTTGAAGCAATACTTTGCAACAGGGCTCATTGCTGTGCTCCAAGTACAGTATCTGTGAGGGGTTGGAGTGTTGTGCCACCAGTGCCTAAGGCCCAATTTTTCAGCCCCTGTTTAACAGGGGCGTGTCATTACAATTTTTGAAGCAATACTTTGCAACAGGGCTCATTGCTGTGCTCCAAGTACAGTATCTGTGAGGGGTTGGAGTGTTGTGCCACCAGTGCCTAAGGCCCAATTTTTCAGCCCCTGTTTAACAGGGGCGTGTCATTACAATTTTTGAAGCAATACTTTGCAACAGGGCTCATTGCTGTGCTCCAAGTACAGTATCTGTGAGGGGTTGTAGTGTTGTGCCACCAGTGCCTAAGGCCCAATTTTTCAGCCCCTGTTCAACAGGGGCATGTAATTACAATTCTTGATCTAATAATTCACAGCATGGCCCATTGCTGCACCCACCAAGAGTAACTCTGAGGGCTTACAGTGTTGTGGCAATGCCACCACCACCACCACCACGAAAGGCCCAATTTTTCAGCCCCTGTTCAAAAGGGGCATGTAATTACAATTCTTGATCTAATAATTTACAGCAGGGCCCATTCCTGCACCCACCAAGAGTAACTCTGAGGGCTTACAGTGTTGTGGCAACACCACCACCACCAGCAGCACCACGAAAGGCCCAATTTTTCAGCCCCTGTTCAACAGGGGCATGCAATTACAATTCTTGATCTAATAATTCACAGCAGGGCCCATTGCTGCACCCACCAAGAGTAACTGTCAGGGCTTACAGTGTTGTGGCACCAGCACCACCATCAAAGGCCCAATTTTTACTACCACTGTTCAACAATTATATGTAATTACAATTCCTGATATAATAGTTGACAGCAGGGTGTTCCAGCACCAACCAAGAGTAACTGTGAGTGCTTACAGTGTTGTGCCAACACCAACAACTAAGGGGCCTATTTCTGCAGAGTATATACGGCAGGTCCCTACTTTCAAACATCCAACTTACAAACGACTCCTACTTGCAAACGCAAGAAGACAACAGGAAGTGAGAGGAAATCTACCCCTAGGAAGGAAAATTCTCTCCTGTAAGAATTAATATGGGAGAAAGGTGTCTCCTCTGTACTGATGCTTTATCACCAATCCTTGTTTCAAGAAAAACACCACATTTCAAAAACAGTTGTCATTGGGACGGAAAGTGAGGTGAAATGTTCTGAACAGGGGCACAGACAGCAAAACAAATGTTACAGGGGTGATAACCCTTACCTATGTTTTCCAAAAAGTTAAAAATAGATTTTTGGGCTGGAGCTACACTTAAACAATGTACCTGTTCAAAATTACAAACAGATTCTACATAAGAACAAACCTACAGTCCCTGTCTTGTATGCACCGCCTGTATACGGCTGTTCAGAGTATATAGGGCCTTTTTTATTTTATGTGTGGGGTTCCCCTTAATATCCATACAAGACCCAAAGGGGCTGGTAATGGGCTGGGGTGGGGGGGGGGGGGTTGATGGGGTAGCTATGCCATTTTTCTTAAAGATTTTCATCCATATTACCGGGACCAGACATTACATTAAAGCCGCAAGCAGTTTTAAATGGCTTTTTTTTCCTTTAGAAGTGTCATTTTGTGCAGGGACAGTTCTAAACACGGGAAACACGTGGCACTTCACAGGCATACTTTAGACACCCCCCAGGTACGATATTTAAAGGAATATTTGACTTTTTTTTTTCACTTTATGCATCATTAAAATGACTGCTCCCGAAAAACGACCGTTTTTAAAACTTCTTTTTGCATTGATACATGTCCCCTGGTGCAGAACCCGGGTTCCCAAACCCTTTTTAGGACAATAACATGCATAATAGTCGTTATAATTAGCACTTTAGAATTCGAACGTTCGCATCCATTGTATTTAATAGGGTTCTAATGTTCGTACAAACTTTCGGTCCGTTCGCGGGTTCTGGTGCGAACCGAACCCGGGGGTGTTCGGCTCATCACTAGTGACAACCCATCTAGGAATTTCCCATGTGTTTCGGGAGAATGGGGTGTGGGTTTCTACAAGTCATTCCACATCCACAGAGAAAGAAAAGTGTGGGGGGTCCCAGCACAGTGCAGAGAGAGGGGAGAGAAAGTAGAGAGGGGGAGGGAGAGAGGGAGTAAGAGAGGAGAGGGAGAGAGGAAGAGAGAGGGGGAAGGAGAGAGAGAGGGGGGAGTGAAAGAGAGAGAGGAGGCAGGAGAGAGAAAGGGAGAGAGAGAGGGGGAAGGAGAGGGAGAGAGAAATGGGGGAGAGAGGGGAAGGGGGAGGGGGAAGGATAGCCAGGGGGTGGAGGTAGAAAGAGAGGAATAGAGAGAGGGGGAGAGAGAAAGGGGGAGGAAGAGAGAGAGGGATGGGGAGAGAGAGAGAGGGTGGAGGGATAAAGGGAGGAAGAGTGAGAGGGGGAGAGAGGGGGGGGGGAAGGGGGGAAAAGAGAGAGAGGAATGGGGGGGAGAGAGAGAGAGAGAGGGTGTAGGGAGGAAGAGAGGAAGAGAGAGAGGGTGTAGGGAGGAAGAGAGGAAGAGAGAGAGGGGGAGAGAGAGAGGAAAAGAGAAAGGGGGAGGAAGAGAGAGAGGGATGGGGGGAGAGAGAGAGAGAGGGTTGAGGGATAAAGAGAGAGAGGGTGGAGGGATAAAGAGAGGAAAAGAGAGAGGGGGAGAGAGAGAGGGAGAGAGAATAGAGGAGGAAGAGAGAAAGGGATGGGGAGAGAGAGGGTGGAGGGAAAAAGAGAGGAAGAGAGGGAGGGGGATAGAGAGGGAGAGAGAAAGGGGGAGGAAGAGAGAGAGGGATAGGGGGAGAGAGAGAGAGGTTGGAGGGAAAAAGAAAGGAAGAGAGCGAGGGGGAGAGAAAGAGGGAAAGAGAAAGGGGGAGGAAGAGAGAGAGGGATTGGGGGAGAGAGAGGGTGGAGGGAGAAAGAGAGAGAGGGTGGAGGGAGAAAGAGAGAGAGGGTGGAGGGAGAAAGAGAGAGAGGGTGGAAGAGGGAGGGAGAGGAAGGAGAGGGGAGAGAGGGAGGGGTGGAGAGAAAGAGAGCGAGAGAAGGGGAGAGTGAGAGGGAGAGAGAATAGAGGAGGAAGAGAGAAAGGGATGGGGAGAGAGAGAGGGTGGGATGAGAAAAAGAGGAAGAGAGAGAGGGGGAGAGAGAGAGGGAAAGAGAAAGGGGGAGGAAGAGAGAGAGGGATGGGGGGAGAGAGAGGGTGGAGGGAGAAAGAGAGAGAGGGTGAAGGGAGAAAGAGAGAGAGGGTGGAAGAGGGAGGGAGGGGGAAGGAGAGGGGAGAGAGGGAGGGGTGGAGAGGAAGAGAGCGAGAGAAGGGGAGAGTGAGAGGGAGAGAGAATAGAGGAGGAAGAGAGAAAGGGATGGGGAGAGAGAGAGAGAGTGGAGGGAGAAAGAGAGGAAGAGAGAGAGGGGAGAGAGAGGAAGAGAAAAAGGGGTAGGAAGAGAGAGAGGGATGGGGGAGAGAGAGAGAGGGCGGAGGGAGAAAGAGAGAGAGAGGGTGAAGGGAGAGAGAGAGGGTGGAGGGAGAAAGAGAAAGAGAGAGAGGAGGGGGACAGGGAAGGGGGAAGAGGGAGACAGAGGGAGGGGGAAGGAGAGGGGGGAGAGGGGAGAGAGGGAGGGGTGGAGAGGAAGAGAGCGAGAGAAGGGGAGAGTGAGAGGGGGGAGAGGGGTGGAGGGAGAGGGGAGAGATGGATAGGGGAGGAGTCTATGGCTCCAATAAGGTGCTTTAAAAAAAACCCTGGCAGCTGTAATTCATGCGCCCAGTGACCCGAAAGGGGCCGGACGCATGAATAGGGGGCGGCCACAGTGGTCATGGATAGATTCATGCTATGCATGAATCTATCCATTGCATATAAGGGGTGGTGAGGAGAGAGGGGGTGGCCCTAATGGATGGGCCGGCCCTGGAGGTAAGTATTGGGGGGCTGAGGGGGCTGCTGCACACAGAAGGTTTGTTTTTGTTTTTTTTGCCTTCATGCATGAAGGTAAAAAATGGCTGAGCATGAAGGTAAAAAAAAGGCTGAGCATGAAGGTAAAAAAAAACCTTGAGCCTTACAACCACTTTAAGCTAAACCAGACGTAAAGTGTAAGAATAAATCAACTTTATTAGTCACACTGTCCAATATAGATATTATTTTTTTTAGATTGATGTTACCATTATGGAATCAGTTCTTTGTTCTGCAGCTGAGTCTGTAGATGTAAATTAGTCTCACTTCATGTATATAAAGGGCTGGTGACACCGTCTCTCCTCCTGTGCTGAGGATGTGCAGATCTGCCGGTGACCACACCGTGTGAAGCCATAATCTGGTGTCTGCCATGCATTGGTCTCCTGTCCACTCCGCCTGTTACCTGCAGATTCTTCCCCTTTCTATCACATATTATGGAATGATGATATCCTGGAGCTCAGCCTCTCTCTGTAGACTCAATGCCTCAAAATTGAAGTTTGAGTATGAGTATTACCAAGAGGGAGACGTCATTATCGGAGGATTAATCTCTGCTCACTCTGTAATCAGATTATATGATGATAGTTCAGAATCTTTATTCTGTCATGAGTAAGTCTTTGTTATTTGTTTTTGCTTTCTTCATATGCTTCTGAATTAGAGGGGACCTGTCAAGGGGTCCTTCATACCTGGCAGAGTTCAGGATCTCATCCAGGGCTGGAGGCTGTGATTGTCCCACTGCAGGAAGTAGAGCCGGTGTTAGGACATTTCTGGGGCTTTACTCACTGATATGTCTGTCCAGAGGAAGGATTATCCACTAGGAAGGAATAGAGCAGGTAAGTAAAAAACAATGTGTTATAAAGTTTTCAAAAGTTTAGCAGCAAGAAATCTCATCCAAATTTCCAGTCTGCTGTATGTGGTGCTCAGAGCCAAAAGGTGAAGACAACCACATGTACTAGAAGCCAATGTCATATAGTATTATTATAGTCTGACCTGCCCTTGCCCTCCCATGCCCGTGCCCAGACTCATTGTTCAGGGGTGTCCAAACTTTTTTCAAAGAGGGCCAGATTTGATGAAGTGAACCATTTTGCCTGAAATTCTTTGAACCATTAAAATTCGGTCTAAGTTTGTTCGTCCGAGCACTAATACACAATGCCCAACAAGAATTATCTTGCCTTTGTGGCTGTGTGTGGTGAAGAGATGAGCTTGGGCGTTTTAATTGGATATACCGTATTTATCGGCGTATAACACACACCTTCACTTTAAGAGAGAAGTTTCAGGCAAAAAATAAAAATAAAAATGAAGAACTGTGAAGCAAAATAACGATCAGTGCCCATCAATGCAGCCTAATAAGTGCCCATCTGCAGCCTCACCATTGCCATGAATGCAGCCTCTCCATTGCCATGAATACAGCCTTACCATTGCCATGTATGCAGCCTCTGAATGCAGCCTCACCACTGCCATCAGTGCAGCCTGATCGATGCCCATCTGCATCCTCTGATGGGACAGGGAGGGGGGCGGGACGAGCGCCAACAGATTACATACAGAAGAATCTCCTGTTTACATGGCGGCCTCTTTAATATAAAGTCCCGCCTCCTATGATAGACAGAACAGTCGTCCAATGGCAGCCCAGGAGACGGGACTTCCTATTACAGACGCCGCTGAGTAAACAGGAGATTCTCCTGTATTTAATCTGATAGCACTCAAGATATATATATATATCCAAATTACCAGAGGGGCCACATTAAACCAGAAAGCGGGCCGCAATTGGCCCGCGGGCCGCAATTGGCTCACGGGCCGGAGTTTGGACATGCCTATCATAGTTGGTCTGTAAGTATCAGCGGGGGACTTAATTTTGTACAATTTCTCCGATACAATACCCAATCTAATAATTACCTTTAATACCCCTATAGACATCTACACAGCATCTGTTACTGATGAGTGGCAACCTAGCCACAAAACGTGTCAAGCTATTGGATGCCGCCCATACTACTTTCATTATACCATCAACAATATGCTATAGTGGACTCTACCAATTTTAATTACTGTATTTATTGGCGTTTAACACTCACTTGCCTGCGTGTTATACGCAGGGGGCTGTGGAAAGTTTTTTTCCTGAAACTTCTCTCTTAAAGTTAGGGTGCGTGTTATACGCCGATAAATACGGTACATTCTACATTGTGGAGACAAGCAAAATGAATCTGGCGTTTTTATGATGCTACCATTGTTATACCCATATGTTGCTATGCCTATATGTTACTATATTACTGTGTCATGATATAGAATAAAATGTTTCTGTATTTTACTACATTGGATGGTTTTCTATTATGCAATATACTGTATTTATTGGCGTATAATACTCACTTTTTTACCCTGAAAATAGAGGGTAAACTCTGCCTGCGTGTTATACGCAGGGGGCTGTGGAATGTTTTTTTCCTGAAACTTCCCTCTTAAAGTTGGGGTGCGTGTTATACGCCTGTGCATGTTATACGCCAATAAATATGATATATGGTGTTTATTTCTATGGTTTACCTACTAGATATCATTTTGCTGTGTTTTTGTCCCTGGCCGCATGCTTCATACAAAGTCCCAAACTTAGTTTATATATATATCCTATAGTCTCATATGAACACAATCAAGTATCTCTCTCATCAGGTTTAGAATCATCACCCTGACATTCTGTTGTTCTTTACATGCTGAAGACTGTGGTCATCCAACACAACACTCACCAGAGGTCTCACTGCTGAGCTCTTGATCTTCAGCCAGTGTAGTTCATGCAATTAAAGAGGTATCAACCACGACACTACCTGCCTGGAGTTTGCATGTTCTCCCTGTGCCTGCATGGGTTTCCTCCGGGTACTCCGGTTTCCTCCCACCCTCCAAAGACATGCTGGTAGGTTAATTGGATCCTGTCTAAATTGGCCCTAGTATGTGTATGAATGTATGTTAGGGACCTTAGGTTGTAAGCTCCTTGAGGGTAGGGACTGATGTAAATGTACAGTGAAACGCGGTTAACGAGCGTTTTGAATAATGAGCAACTTTAAAAAAAAAATCTGACTCGGTTTGCGAGTGTAATTTGATAAGACACACACATTACCACCATTTGTATCTCCTGCAGTTTGCACATACCGTGTTTCCCCGAAAATAAGACCTAGAGCGATTATCGGGGAGGGCCGCAATATAAGCCCTACCCAGAAAATAAGCCCTAGTAAAATTAATGTTAAAAAAAAATTATCTACTTTATAAAACTTCCACACTGGAATAAGGTGCAGTGTGTCCCCCCCCCCCTGAAACGATCATGCAAAATACCTCATTCACAGCTGGAGGTCTTCTTCTTTTCTTCCCAACTGATGTCTGTGGCCCCTCCCTCTGCAGTGCTCGGAGCGGGCTGACGTCAGCGGGAATCTCGGAGCGGAGAAGAAGAGCTGAGGCAGGTTACTTGATCGCCGAGGGCTGCTGTAAAAGGTACTTCTCATTAAACAGCTACAAAGGCAGACACACTGCACCCTACACCAGCACAATCCTCCCAGAAAACAGACTACATAATCTTAAAAGTATTTTAACCAAGATGTTTTTTGGAAGATTAAAATTATTTCAGAATACTGATACTAATAAGACATCCTCCGAAGCCCTAGGGTCTTTTTTTGTGGCCAAAATGAATATAAGACCCGGTCTTTATTTTCAGGGAAACACGGTACATTTTCAAGCCTGAAGCCTCGTACACACGACCGGTTTTCTCGGCAAGAAAATTGCTGGGAGAGCTTTTTGCCGAGAAAACCGGCCGTGTGTATGGTTTCTCGTCGGGAAAACTGCCTGGAATCTCAACGAGAAAAAAAGAGAACCAGCTCTCTATTTTTCTCGTCGGGATTCTCGGCAGTTTTCCTGCCGAGAAAACCCGTCGTCTGTATGCTTACCTGTTCCACGGTAAACCCGCACATGCTCGAAAAGACTTCTTCGACGCATGCGCGGTAGCATACAAGGGCAGTGTAGGGTGTAGCAAGATGGCGGCGACGGCGCCGAATGTGACGAGCGCAGGCTCGTCGTAGTCGATGACGTCACCACGTTCTTGCCATTCAAAAGAACGGCGGTTCTTTTGAATGGTGGTGTGTACACTCGGCGTGCAAGGCATTCCCGCCAGTGTGTATGAGGCTTGACAGCTAAACTTCCAGTATCTGCGTACCTTAAATTGATACAACAATGAAAATGCTTTGAAAGGGACAAATCCATGCTCTCCAAGGTGCTGAAACCATTCCATTGTCATATGTAATAGTTCTTCATTTCCCACAGCCCTGACATTGGAGAGTATAAAAGTATCCTGGCAATGATCTTTGCTGTTGATGAAATTAACAAGGACCCCGATCTTCTACCCAACGTTACTCTGGGTTATCATATATTTGATACTTGTGGAGATCCACAGAGAACCTTGGGATATGTCCTGCAGATATTGTCTGGAAAAAACATGGAGGCTCCTAATTATTCCTGTAGGAGACACAGGGAAGTGGCTGGTTTTATTGGTGACTCCAGTTTACATACAAGTCAAGCCATGGCCCAGTTACTTAGTCTGTATCGGTACACACAGGTAAGTGGTCAGTTTACTATATATTGCAGGTAGGTGCTCACAGTACTTCATTATTTTTCCACAATATCACTCCAATCAGTCACAAAAAGTTGTATTGGAACCACAATTATGGGTACAGTCCAAAAAGTAATAGATATAGGTGGAGTGCTGGAGTAATTTATAAAACACTAAGAATATGCTAAAGTCAGAGAGTCTTATGCCGCGTACACACACACAGGGAAATTCCGACAAGAAAACCTTTGATTTTTTTTCCGACGGAATCTTGGCTCAAACTTGTGTTGCATACACACGGTCACACAAAATTCAGACCGTCAAGAACGCGGTGACGTACAAGACGTACGAGGAGCTGAGATCAATGAAGTTAAATAGGCAGTTCGGCTCTTCTGCCTGATTCTGAGCATGCATTTTTTTGGGCGTCGGAATTGCATACAGACGATCGGAATTGCATACAGACGATCGGAATTTCCGACAAGAACTTTTCTTGTCTGAAAAATTGAGAACCAGCTCTCAAATTTTTGTTGTCGGAAATTCCGACAGAAAAGGGGGTCCGATGGAGCCTACACACGGGTCGGAATTTCCGACCAAAAGCTTCCAACCTACTTTTCTTATCGGAACTTCCGACCGTGTGTGCGCGGCATTAGAGAGGGGACAGTCCTGCTACAAGAAAGCACACTGGATTTCATTGTGGAGATTTCACCTTACTTTGTGTATTGTCACAGGGACAGCAAATGAGAGAGCATCTATCCTATGCTTCAAAGGTCCTAACCCTTTCCCACTCCATCCAAAATGAAGAAAAATGTTATACCTATTGTAGCGGCCTCCTCACCCCCCTCTTTGCATCAGCTCGTCTTTCTCTTGTCTAGGGGTACCTTAGAGGGGAGGGAGCGGGGACACTACGCCAAGCCTTCACCACATGCGTCCGTGCGGTGTAAGCAAAGTTCTTTCTCTACCTTCGGGTCAGTGTTGTGCACCTGGAGTTACCTTGAACAATGTCCACCAGAAAAGAGCCCCACACCATTAAAGTCCAACACTCCTTTATTCTTCTCGAGTGAACAGCATAATCAGTTAGACTCCCTTAAAGTACAGAACAAACAAGGAGGTGTGGATGCGAGTAGGCCCAGGCACAATGAACTCTCCACTTTCCTTCCTGAAAGTGGGTTGCGGTCTCCTAGCGAGGGGGGATTTCCTTCCAGGCAGTCTCCGGTGAGAGACTCACCCGTCACTGGCAATATGCTGCACCCGGTCTTCAAGTGAGGAGCTCCCCCCGGTCCATTACGCCTTCCGGATTCGGGTTCCCAATCCCTGGGTTCCCTAGGATCTCCTTCCCTGGCAGAACTCAGTGTTGGGCACTGAGCTCCAGACCATCCTCTCGAGTACCTCACCCCAGGATAAAGGTGCCTGGGATGGAACACGACCTCCGGCTGTCCTCTAGGCCTAGGCCGCCTAGAGGACTGACACGAACCACTGCCCACAGGCTGAATGTGCCTGGGACTCGACCCCGTGACGAAGATGGCCGGCCCCTTTATACCCTCTCCCAGCAAGCACGGCGGGTTCCCCGCCCCACCATACCGCTGCCGAGGGAGGACAAAAAGGAGGCACAGCACACAATGATGGTTCAACCCCAGCCCGAGGCGACAGCGCCACCCACTGGACCGCAAGGAACTGCACATCACTGGTGTCTCTGCCAGTTTGAATTACACCCGGGAAAGTACATACCCGCTACACTATTATACATCAGTGCATGGTCAGGTATGACTCAAGATTCAGAGACTCATAAAGAAAGGACACCCAAGGGGAATGCAACAATGATAAATTAATTAAATACTATGTACACAATGTACAAATGTCTTTAAAAGCAAAGAAAAAACACCCAAAAAAAGAGCAGTTACATACCATACCCATTCAAATGTGTGAGACTGTGCGTGTCAGTATTATTGGCATCTAGATCATAGGAGGTCACATGCACTGTCCCAAACACTGGGCAAACACGTGTGGTAAACTCCACATCAGGTCTCCATCAGTTGATCTAACAATATTCAATAAAAAATGGCACCAATCCAGAAAAGAAGAACCCCACCTAGCATTATCCCGACACACATCATGAATTTATTATTAGCCGTATATACTCACAAGGAACAATAGCAAACAGACATCAAAGAATAAGACTGCGCTATCTGGCCGGTGTATGCGATGATGTCAGATCTTTAGCTCTACCCAACACATTTCATTAACCTGACGTAGTTATATTAGTTGGTAAGGATGCATAAAGACACCAGTCCACCCAGTTCAACCTGTGTGGTTGTGTGTGTTCATGTCAAATACCATTTCCCATATCCCTGTATATTGTGTATATATATATATATATATATATATATAAAGCCTCGTACACACGGTCGGACTTCAAACAAACTTTTCTGTGTATTTTTGTCCGAAGGTAGTTGGCCAGGCACACCCACAGCATACACATGGCAGGACTTTTCTGCAAACTTTCTCAAAACTTTTCCAACATCACTTGCTTTTTCTGCTCTTTTCTGCTCTTTACCGCCACCCTTTGGTCAACTTCTGCTATTGTTGGTTGATTTTAACATTGGTTCTGGGCATGCTTATTTGTCCATCGGACAAAAGTCTGATGGATTTCTGTACACACGGTCGGACTTTGCTCCATCTGACTTTTGTTGGCGAAAAGTTTGTCCGTTTGCAGACCGAACATTTGTCCGATGAAAACCAGAAAAGTTTGTCCGATGGAGCATACACACGGTCAGATTTTTTGTCAAACTTGCTCATTTTGAAGTTTGTTGGCAAAAAGTCAGACTGTGAGTACAGGCCTTAAGAGTATTTTGAAACTATACTTCCCAATGACACCACCGACTGTGGAAGGGAGTTCCACATCCTTACCACCCTGACAGTGAAAAACCCCCACACAGTTTAAGGTTACCGTATATACTCGAGTATAAGCCAACCCGAATATAAGCCGAGGCACCTAATTTTACCACAAAAAAATGGGAAAACGTATTGACTCAAGTACAAGCCTAGGGTGTCCATCTGCATGCCTCACTTTGCCTCACTGTGTCCATGCCTCACTGTGTCCATGCCTCACTGTGTCCATGCCTCACTGTGACCATGCCTCACTGTCACTGTGCCCATGACTCACTGTGTCCATGCCTCACTGTGCCCATACCTCACTGTGCCCATGCCTCACTGCCACTGTGCCCATTCCTCACTGTGTCCATGCCTCACTGTCACTGTGCCCATGCCTCACTGTGCCCATGCCTCACTGTCACTGTGCCAATGCCTCACTGTGCCAATGCCTCACTGTGCCCAATCTTCCTACCTGATCTCCGGCGCTGTGTCCATCTGCAGGCTTACGATCTCCCGGCGCTGTGACATATTCAGTCTAGTCGGCGCCCATGCAGTGTACCAAAGCACTGCCTCCTCTTCGTCCTCGTCCCTGACGGCACACTGACTCGGTTTCCCAGCAGTGAGTCAATGTTCCGTCTATCACGGAAGAGGAGGAGGCGGGCCTTTGTTACACTGCATGGCCGTCGACTAGATTGACGTCACAGCGCCAGGAGATCAGGCGCCCAAAGGTGAAGATGGACACAGACTCGAGTATAAGCCGAGGGGGGCATTTTCAGCACAAAAAAATGTGCTGAAAAACTCGGCTTATACTCGAGTATATACGGTAAATCTCTTCTCCAATTTCATTGAGTGGCCGCGTGTCTTCTTACATTCCCTTAGACTGAACAGCTTACTCCCTATGCTAGAATCACTATTAAGATATGTGTATATCACTATCATATCTCCTCTCAAGTTTCCCTTCTCCAGAGACAATATGTTTAATATTTATAGACGTTCCTAGCAACTGAGGTCCTCCGGTCCCCTTATTAGCTTGTAGCTCTTCAAAGGACTATTTTCAGTTCCAGCACATCGTTCCTAGAGGATTGGTGAACAGAATTGGAAGGCATACTCTAGATGTGGCTGAACCAGAGTTTTATAAAAAAAAACATGACACACGAGGGTTCCACACTGTTCAGCAGACACGTTTCACATAAAGTGCTTAATCATTGACAGCAATGATTAAGCACTTTGTGTGAAACGCGTCTGCTGAACAGTGTGGATCCCTCATGTGTCATGTTTTTTAAACCTTTCACTCTACAATAAACCAACAAATTTTTCTTCATCTCTGGATGCGCCACTTTTTCTTTGTTGCATGGATTTTCCAGGTTGCGGACCTTGGCACACAGTAGTAGCAAGAGATCTTTAATTTGCAGACAGCCTTGGAGCGGTGTACACTCTACTTCCCTTTCCCTTAATATTCTGCTTGCTTTGCCTGCTGCACCTTGGCATTGCATGCGCCCATAAGTCTGTTATCTACTAGGACCGCCACATCTTTTTCCATTCTGGGTTCCCCCAAAGGTTCCCCCCTCCATATTTTTAGTCCCCCAAGTGCATTACTTTATGTTTTTTTAACATCAAGCCTCATTTTCCATGCACAGTATTTGCCCACC
Source organism: Rana muscosa (assembly GCA_029206835.1). Classification (NCBI taxonomy): domain Eukaryota; kingdom Metazoa; phylum Chordata; class Amphibia; order Anura; family Ranidae; genus Rana; species Rana muscosa. The sequence continues at coordinate 14,326,175 of CM055116.1, forward strand.
TTTTTATTTTACTTAGGTCTTCTTGTAAAGTTTCAATATCCTGCATTGCTGTTATTGCCCTGCTTAGCTTCGTATCATTAGCAAACACTGAAATGTAACTATTTATACCAACCTTTATATTATTTATAAATAAATTAAACAGAATTGGTCCCAGAACAGAACCTTGTGGTACTCCACTTACATGTCTCAGTACTCGCTTTTTATCACCACCCTTTGGACGCAACCCTGTAACCACTTTTCTATCCAGGTACAGACCCAATGGTCCATGCCAACAGTCCTCAATTTATAAATTAAGCGTTTATGTGGTACTGTATTGAATGCTTTTCCAAAATTCAGATATACCATATCCACAGGCGTCCCGCTATCTAGATGACAGCTCACTTCCTCATAGAATGTTAACAGGTTGGTCTGACAAGAATGACCTTTCATAAACCCATGCTGATTACTACTAGTAATTCTGTTTTCATCTGCAAATGTTTGGATAGAGTCCCTTATCATCCTCTCCAATAGTTTACATACTATCAATGTTAGGTTGACTGGCCTTTCGTTTCCAGGTATATACTGTATCTCTGCCCTTTTTTAAATATTGATACCACGGTGGCCTTTCTACAATCAGCTGGTACCATTCCTGTCAGGATCCTGTCCATAAAAATTAGGAATAGCGGTCTGGCTATAACCTGACTGAATGGTTTGAGGACTTCCGAGTTTAAGCCATCTGATCCTGGTCCTAATTTATTTGTGTTATGCTTTTCAACTTTTTTTTCGAACACCAGCTTCTGTTAGCCACAAGGGTACATTCTGTGATGCATTACTATTGGCACAGTATTGATTACTATGCATCTCTTTTTCTTTTGTAAAAACAGAGAAGAAAGGATTTAGTACAGTTACCCCTCCCCTTATCATTTGTAACCAACTTCCCCTGATCATCCTTTATGGGACCAATGTGCTCTGACCTCACTTTTTTACTGTTAATATATTTCAATATTTTGGGGCAATTTTTTTTTTTTACTCTCCTCTGCTATGCATCTCTTTTGTCAATTTTAGCTACCTTGACTGCATTCTTACACTTTTTATAGCATTTTTTGTAGCGTTGGAATGTCAACAATGACCCCTCTGCCTTATATTTTTTAAAGGTCATTTTTTTTCTCTTTAACCACTTCAGCCCTGGAAGGTTTTAACCCCTTAATGACCAAGCCATTTTTTGCGATACGGCACTTTGTTACTTTAACTCACAATTGCGCGGCCGTGTGATGCTGTACCCAAGCAAAATTTATGCCTTTTTTGTCCCACAAATAGAGTGGTATTTGATCACTTCTGCGGTTTTTACTTTTTGCGTTATAAACAAAAAAAGTAAAGTTTTTAAAGAAAGTTTTTACTTTATACTATAAAACATACCCAATAAAAAAAATGTACAAAAAAATCCCAATTAGCTGTATTGATTGGTTTGCGCAAAACTTATAGCATCTACAAACTATGGGATGGATTTAGGGATTTTTTTTTTACTAGTAATGGCGGCGATCAGTGATTTTTAGCGGGACTACGACATTGCGGCGGACAAATTGGACACTAAGTGACACTTTTTGGGGACCAGTGACACCAATACAGGTATCAGTGCCAAAAAATTCACTGTCACTGTATAAATGACACTGTCAGGGAAGGGGTTAACATCAGGGGCAATCAAAGTGTTAAATGTGCTCCTAGGGAGTGCTTTCTAACTGTGTGGGGGATGCAGACACTAGACGAACAGAGATCTCTGTTCCCGATTAGTAGGAACACAAGTTCTCACTCTTCCTATGTAGGGATGGGCGTTATGTTCGGGTGGAACACAAGTTCGACTCGAACATTGGCTGTTCGCCCGTTCGCCGAATAGTGAACAATTTGAACAATAGTGAACAATTTGGGGTGTTTGCAGCAAATTCGAAAGCCGCGGAACACCCTTTAAAAGTCTACGGGAGAAATCAAAAATGCTATTTTGTTTTTAATTTTGGTGCGGGGTTCCCCTTAAAATCCATACCAGACCTAAATGGTCTGGTATGGATTTTTAGGGGGACCCCTACGCCATTTAAAAAAAAAAATTGGTGCAGGGTTCCCCTTAATATCCATACTAGACCTGAAGGGCCTGGTAATGGAAATTGGGGGGACCAATCACAGCAGGATCGGGTAAATGTGCGGTGGATGGTCCCGAACTGGTTAATATATGTTTTTATGCTATATTTTAGCCACCCAGGTTTAACCTTCACTTTACTATATTTTTTGCCCATTGCAATACACTGGATATTAGCTTTATTTAACCACTTCCCTACCCAGCCATAGTCAAATGACGTCCACAGATGGAATCTCCCATCCTGGGTGGACGTCATATGACGTCCTCGGATTTGTGGGGGGATATCTGAATGATGCCTGCAGCTAGAGGCATCATTCAGATATCCCTTTGTTATGCTGGCGATTCTGTGCACCATAAGAATGATTATAGCGGCGGTTCCGCCGCTTGAACATTCTCATAGGCGGCGGAAGAAGACATCCCCCCTCCCGCCGCCATCCAGTGCTTCTCCGGGCTCTCCCGTGCCATCAGGGACCCGGAGAGAATCGTCCGGCACCGGTGGTGGGTCACGTGACGAGAATAGAGATGACTAGTGACCAGATGGTCGCCAGTCATCTCTATGACCGTCGGAGGCCCAGGCGCGATGTGATGACGTTACGCCCGGGTCCTCAGATGTAAACAAAGCCACCATTGCGGCTGTATGTATGAGATCAGTGAAATTTTTTTCACAATCTCATGCTTTCCAGCCTGGAGGAGAGATGTGGGGTCTTGTTGACCCTGCATCTCTCCATAAAGAGGACCTGTCACACACATTCCTTTTACAAGGGATGTTTACATTCCTTGTAATAGGAATAAAAGTGATCAAAAAAAAAAAAGTAAGTATAAAAATAAAAAATAAATAAGTAAAATAAAAAAATAAATAATAAAAAAATAAAACGCCCCTGTCCCCGGTAGCTCGCGATCAGAAGCAAACGCACGCGTGAGTCCCGCCCACATATGTAAACGCCGTTCAAACCACATATGTGAGGTATCTCCGCGTGCGTTAGAGTGCATGCAACAATTCTAGCACTAGACCTCCTCTGTAACTCTAACCTGGTAACCTGTAAAAAAAAAAACGTCGCCTATGGAGATTTTTAAGTACCGAAGTTTGGCACCATTCCATGAGTGTGCGCAATTTTAAAGCGTGACATGTTAGGTATCTATTTACTCAGCGTAACATCATATTTTATATTTTCCCCAAAAATTGGGCTAACTTTACTGTTTTGTTATTTTTTAATTCATGAAACCATTTTTTTTCCAAAAAAAAGGCGTTTGAAAAATTATTGCGCAAATACTGTGCAAGAAAAAAAGTTGCAATGACCGTAATTTTATTCCCTAGGGTGTCTGCTAAAAAAACCATATATAATGTTTGGGGGTTCTGAGTAATTTTCTAGCAAAAGAATGATGATTTGTACATGTAAGAGAGAAGTGCCAGAATAGGCCCGGTATTGAGGTGGTAAAAAAAGCCCGGGGTTGAAGTGGTTAATATGTTCCTAAAGTACATCCATTTTTCCTCAGTGTTCAATGTTTCTAGGACTTGGTCCCATTTAATATCTTGTACAGTAGTATTGAGAGCAGGATGGAAAAGTTGACTCTTTTAGAATTCAGTGTTCTTGTACTACCCTTGTGCCTCCTTTTCCTATGATTTATGCTGAATGAAATTATCCTGTGATTGCTGGTTTCCAAGTTGTCACATACTTCCACATCTGCAATCAGATCTGTGTTATTTGTAATTAATAGGTCTAGCAATGCATTCTTTCTAGTCGGGGCATCTGCCAATTGGCACATGAAGTTGTCCTGTAAGACATTGAGGAAATGACGGGCCTTTAATGAGTGAGCTGTTCCTCCTGTCCAGTCAATATCTGGATAGTTTAAGTCCTCCATTATGATAAGATTTCCTTGCCTTGCTGCCATTTCTAACTGTGATAGGCGATCCAACTTCTCCTCACCCTTCAGGTTGCCTGTAACGTACCTTTCCTTTCTTTTGAAGCTCCTCCCACAGGGACTCCACCTCCTCCCTTGCCCCATTTGCAATATCATCCCTCATGTTCACCAGTAAATCATTCTTACTATATAAGCACACCCTCCCTGTCCCCCTGATACAAGGAATACCACTGGGTAATTGCCAGCCAGTCATGTGAGCTGTCAAGCAAAGTTCTTGATATTCCCATGAAGTCGAAATCCTCCTCGTGCGACAGCATCTCCAGTTCATCCATTTTGTCAGCTAGGCTCCTGGCATTTGTGTATGTGCCTGTCAGTTTTGTATGACACATATTATTTGCTCCTTAGTTGCTCTGTGTCTGTAATTTAGTTCTGCCAACCCACTCACCCCTGGTTTAGCTGTTATGGTTATTTTACCGCTAATGCCTCCATTAGCACCCTCTGACCCTTACTCACTGTTGGCTATCGCTTCCACTGATCCCATCCCCATCACCTAGTTTAAAAGTCCCTCTAACTTTTTGGCCATCCTCTTCCCCAACAGAGCTCCCTTCCCATTTAGGTGTAGTCCATCCCTACTGTAGAGGGGATAACCGACTGAAAAGTCAGTCCAGTTTTCCAGGAACACTCCTTCCTGCACCAATTCTTCAGCCACTTGTTAAGTTCCCTGAACTCCTGATGCCTCTCTGGTGTGGCTAAAGTTACAGGCAGTATCTCTGAGAATACCACCTTGAAGATCCTTTTCTTCAATATTACTCCTAATGCCGCTTACACACGACCGGTTTTCCCGTCACAAAAAGTCTGATGTGAGCTTTTGAACGGAAATTCCGACCGTGTGTATGCTCCCTCGGACTTTCCCTGTCTAAATTTCCGCCAGCAAAAGTTTGAAAGCAGGTTCTCTATTTTCCCGACGGAAAAAAATCATATCGGAAAAAGCATTTGTCTGTATGTAATTCCGGCATGCAAAAAAACATGCATGCTCAGAATCAAGCAGAAGAGCCGAACTGTCTATTGAACTTCATTGATCTCGGCTCGTCATACGTCTTGTACGTCACTGCATTCTTGATGGGCGGAATTTGGTGTGACCGTGTGTATGCAAGCCAAGCTTGAGTGGAATTCCATCGGAAAAACCATCCAAGGTTTTTCCGACGGGAAAACCGGTCGTGTGTACGCGGTGTAAGGGGGTTAGCTCGGCAGCTGGTGTGTGTGACCCCCTGGATGGGTTCACCACACAAAAACAGGCACAGCAGACAGAGTTTGTAGTTGCTAAAACAAAAGGCGCGGTTTATTTAAACTATTTACAGGGGAAAAACAGCAAAACAAAAAGAAACATAAAAAAAAGAAATCCTGGTCAGCTTGACTGCTTACTACACACGTAGGTTCCCTGTCTGACAACTAGGTGCAGCCTTGTGCTGCCCCAGCCCCTATCTCCCTGTTTTTGAAGGTTTTAGCCACACAGGCTTTGTCTCACCGCACAGGACAGAAACACACTCCCCAGTCTTGCACAACACAGAACTGGTTCCAGGATGGACCATCTCCCTTAGCATGCTGGGAGCTCTTGTAGAGGCCTTAATGAGCCACTTGATTCAGCTGGGCTCATTAACTCTTCCCCCGCAAGACTCCCAGCACTCCCCCTAGTGGTATGAATTTGCATAAAGCCTGAATCTAGGGCATACATACCTACCATCCTGGATGCAACCTGGTGATTTTACCTGCCTGCTGTCACATACCCCCCCTCTTGTTTTAACCTTGGGGTTGGAACACAAGCAATCAGGCATGCATGTACTCGAGACAAAGCATCCACATTCCCCATTTGAACGCCAGGGCAATGCTTTACCGTAAAGTTGAATTCCTGTAGGGCCAGGAGCCACCTATTCACTCTTCTATTTGTCTCTCTTTAGGTATTTCGGAGAGGAATCGCTTCCGGATAATGGGTGGCATAGTCCATTATAACCAAGATGTACTGGTGCCCCCTAGCGGACTTCATTATCGGACCTACCAAATCCATTGCGATCCTCTCAAAGGGGACCTCAATGATGGGAAGAGGTACCAGTGGGTTACGGAAATGTGGCATCGGTGCCGACCTCTGACACACAGGGCAGGAGGAACAATAATTTTCTGTTTCCTTCATGACCCCAGGCCAATAGAATCTCTGCAATACTCTCTCTCTGATTTTCTCTGTCCCCAGATGACCTCCAAGAATGTGCCCATGGGCCAACTCTAACACCAACTTCCTAAAAGGTTTGGGCACCACAAGCTGCTCAATGGTTTCTTCTGCCCTTTTAGCCACCCGATACAGTAGGTCCTTTTCCACGATGAAGTATGGGTAAGTGCAGGTCTCATCTGGGTTCACTAACTCGCCATCCATTTCCACTACGTTTTCCCGTGCCTTTATTAGGGTGGGGTCTTTTAACTGTTCTGTGGCAAAATTTTCCTTGTGAACCTCGAGATCAGAAAACTCCACAGACGGCATGTTTTCGTCTGAGGATGTTGGCTCTTCCCCAGTTTCTCGAGTCTCCCCGGCCAATACTGACAAGGGAAATTCTGGAGAGTCCTCACCACTCTCCGAGGAATTCTGGCTATCACATTCCTGGTATATAGGGGCACCAGTGGGGGGCTCAGGACAATCCCATAGTTCCCAGAACTTTGGAAAATCCCTTCCCACAATGGCATCATGAGGCAAGTGAGACACTAATCCCACCCGATGAGAGAGGGTGCCTTTGGGGGACTCAAAACACACTGTAGTCACCGGATACTCTCGGGTGTCCCCATGCACACAAATAACCGCTACCTTGCCATTCCCAGAAACCTCTGTAGTAACTAATTCCGCCTTTATCAGTGTCACGAGGCTACCTGAATCCGGCAATACAACAACATTTCTACCATTAACACACATTTTGCATAAATGTTTCTCAGTTCCCCGAATGGCAGTGCATGCGACTTTCGCAAACAGCAACTGACGTCTGTCCGTTAGAAAGTCACATTGCATGGGTTCATCCACAACCGGGCAATTTTCTGCAATATGTCCCTCTTGTCGGCAGCGGTAACAAACAATCCTTCTTGCTGCCTCTTGAACCCCTGACTTCCCAGGCTGTTCTCGTCAAACCTTGGGTAGAACTCCCACCCTCTCACTCTCTCCACCCTCACCCCTTGGAATCATCTTACCCGCCACTGGGGATGGTCTGGTCTTAGGGTGGAAAGTCCGTGAGTCTCTGGAAGAGGCAGTCAGGTTCTCTGTAGCCAAGTACTTCTCTACAAGATCCACAAGTTTATCGGCCGTTTCTGGGTCTCCATGGCTTACCCACTTTTGGATGGCAGTAGGAAGAGCTCTCAAGAAACGATCCATGACAACACGTTCCACAATCTTTGGTGCGGACAAAGTCTCTGGCTGTAGCCACTTCCTGCTCAGGTAAATGAGATCATACATTTGAGACCTGGGGGGTTTTCCAAGCCGGAAAGTCCAGTTATGCACACGCTGAGCCCGGACAGCCAGGGTGACACCCAGCTGTGCCAATATTTCAGTTTTTAGCATCACATAGTCTTTTGCTTGGTCAGGCTCTAGGTCATAGTAAGCTTTCTGCGATTCACCAGTTAACAGAGGAGCCACCAGTCCAGCCCACTGCTCCTCAGGCCACTTTTCTCTTTCAGCAGTCCTTTCAAATGTGGTCAAAAACACCTCTGGATCATCCTCTCCAGTCATTTTTGTCAATAAACGACTCACCCCAAAGGACGCGGTATTAGTGGAACGACTTTCCTCACTGGTCTGCGGACGTTGCTGCATTACTGTTTCCATTTGTTGTAGTCTCTGCTCTTGCTTCTGCAACAGGTCTATGAAACGGGCCTCCGATTGCTGCAGGGCTTGTTGCTGAGCTTCCAGACTCTGTTGGTGAGCTTGCTGCTGGGCTGCAAGGCTCTGTTGATAAGCTTGCTGGTAGGCTGCAAAGCTCTGTTGTTGAGCTGCAAGGCTCTTTTGCAAACCTGCATTTGTCTGCTGCTGATTGGCATTTGCTAGAGCCAGCTGTTTCAATATCTCCTCCATACTGGCCTTAAAAAAAACTGCCACTGGTTCTCCACCAACTGTGAGGGGGTTAGCTCAGCAGCGGGTGTGTGTGACCCCCAGGATGGGTTCACCACACAAAAACAGGCACAGCAGACAGAGTTTGTAGTTGCAAAAACAAAAGGTGTGGTTTATTTAAACTATTTACAGGGGAAAAACAGCAAAACAAAAAGAAACATAAAAAAAAGAAATCCTGGTCAGCTTGACCGCTTACTACACACGTAGGTTCCCTGTCTGACAACTAGGTGCAGCCTTGTGCTGCCCCAGCCCCTATCTCCCTGTTTTTGAAGGTCTTAGCCACATAGGCTTTGTCTCACCGCACAGGACAGAAACACACTCCCCAGTCTTGCACAACACAGAACTGGTTCCAGGATGGAGCATCTCCCTTAGCATGCTGGGAGCTCTTGTAGAGGCCTTAATGAGCCACTTGATTCAGCTGGGCTCATTAATTCTTCCCCCCGCAAGACTCCCAGCACTCCCCCTAGTGGTATGAATTTGCATAAAGCCTGAATCTAGGGCATACATACCTACCATCCTGGATGCAACCTGGTGATTTTACCTGCCTGCTGTCACAGCGGCATAAGTCCCTGAAATATTTTTTTTTAGAATGTTCCACTTTCCTTTAACTTTGTCATTGATACCAACAGAGTCCAATCGTTTTTTTAAATCTGTAATCTCACCTCTGGCCAAAGGGTCTGCAGTTTATCACATTTTCAGGAGATGTGCAGGAGGTCTTCAATGACCAGACCACATCTTCAGCAGTTGTCTGAGATCAGTGGAGACATTCAGTGGAGCTTATGGGGCTGTCGATCCCATCTTGTCAGGATTTTAAATATGGATTCCTGAAATGTGGTGCCTAAGGAGGCGCTAGGACAGTTTTGTATGCTAGTATATTTGTAACCATATGGGGTGATTTGACAACTCCTTTTACTTTACAGATTATTAATCAAGTCACTGACCCTCTCCTGAGTGACAGAAAATTGTATCCAACTTTATACAGGATGACATCAAATCATCAGGTTTTTTATGCTGCCATTATAAAATGTTTGCAACATTTCGGCTGGAACTGGGTTGGGTTGGTGGCACCGGGTGATGGAAGTGATGATAAGGAGATAGAAGAACTTAGTAAGATGATGAGCCACCATGGCATCTGCATTGAATATATGATAAAATTCACTGATTGCCAGGATAATATAATAAAGAAAATGGAAATTATTGAGAAATCAACAGCTAAGGTTGTAATCATATTTGGCCTTTTATCAAATTTTCTCTTTTTATTTCACAACCTGCAAATTATTAAGGAAAACATTACCTTAGTTCTCCATGAGGCCTGGGGTAATATAAGATATGGATTAGAGCTTCTCTTTTCAGCAGTAAACTGCAGCTTAATTTTTCTTTGGCCCCAGAAATCATTTCCTGGACTGAATACTTTCATTAATGGAGTCACTTCATTTACCCGACCAACCGACCCGATACAAGAAGAGTTCTCGTTTGAAATATTTAACTGTATAATGAGAAACCCCAACAAAAATTTGCTTTTTCAGAGCATCCAAAATATTACTGCAGTGAATTGTACAGAAGAACTCAGTATTTGGTCAACCTTTTTTGAAAAAGAGGACAGAAAACCTTCCTTTGCGTACACGGCGGTGTATGTTCTGGTTAACGCCCTGCATAGCTTGAAGGAAATGAAATCTGGGAGATTGGGATCAAGTCAGGTACCAAGTTGGATTTTTATCATTAAAGATTAAGGAACTGATCTGCCAAGTGTTGAGGGCCATCCGGGGCAGGGTAGATGTGACAGTTAGACATGGGCGCCGTCAATAAATTTGTTTTGTTCCGTTCTGTTTCGTATTAGCCGAAAATTCGTATTTCGTAATTCGTGTCCGAAATTCAATTTGGATATGTTTCGTATGAAATACGAAATACGAATTTTCATTAGATTTGTTAACTTTTCATAACAATTACAAATAGCTTTCTCAATATGGCAGTCGTCGACTCATTATGCTCATTATGAGGGGCTCCCACCATCCCTGTGCTGGGCTGACTTCCTCCTGGGGCTGTACCCCTGCTGTGCTCATTATAAGGTGCTCCCATCATCCCTGTGCTGTGCTCCTTATGAGGGGCTCCCACCATCCCTGTGCTGTGCTGATATCCTGGGTTTGTAGTAGCCCGTTAATTCGTATTTCGTAATTCGTGTCCGAAATTCAATTTGGATATGTACGAAATACGAAAGTTTGTTAGGTTCGTTAACTTTTCGTAACAATTACGAACAATCCTTATGAGGGGCTCCCACCATCCTTGTGCTGTGCTGACGTCCTCCTGGGGCTGTACCCCTGCTGTGCTCATTATGAAGGGCTCCCACTATCCCTGAGCTGTGCTGACTTCCTCCTGGGGTTGTACCCTGCTGTGCTCCTTATGAGGGGGTTCCCACCATCCCTGTGCTGTGCTCATTATGAGGGGCTCCCACCATCCCTGTGCTGTGCTGTGCTGACTTCCTGGGTTTGTAGTAGCCATTAGTTCGTATTTCGTAATTCGTGTCCGACATTCAATTTGGATTTGTACGAAATATGAAAGTTCGCTAGATTCGTTAACTTTTTGTAACAATTACGAACATTCGTTATGAAGGGCTCCCACCATCCCTGTGATGTGCTCATTATGAGGGGCTCCCATCATCCCTGTGCTGTGCTCATTATGAGGGGCTCCCACCATCCCTGTGATGTGCTCATTATGAGGGGCTCCCATCATCCCTGTGCTGTGCTCATTATGAGGGGCTCCCACCATCCCTGTGCTGTGCTCATTATGAGGGGCTTCCACCATCCCTGTGCTGTGCTCATTATGAGGGGCTCCCATCATCCCTGTGCTGTGCTCATTATGAGGGGCTCCCACCATCCCTGTGATGTGCTCATTATGAGGGGCTCCCATCATCCCTGTGCTGTGCTCATTATGAGGGGCTCCCACCATCCCTGTGCTGTGCTCATTATGAGAGGCTCCCACCATCCCTGTGCTGTGCTCATTATGAGGGGCTCCCATCATCCCTGTGCTGTGCTGACTTCCTCCTGGGGCTGTAGCCCTGCTGTGCTCATTATGAGGGGCTCCCATCATCCCTGTGCTGACTTTCTGGGTTTTTAACTTCATCATAATGGATAATCGTAATTATTATGACAATAATAAAACAACATTAACGAACATTCTTGTTTTGTCCGATTCTGAATCTCCCATCGACTACCAGTACAGCCGGCGCCGTCTCTCCCACTCCCAAAACGAAATTCGTCAACGAAATTTCGTATTTCGTATAACATTCATAAGAACTGAAATTCGTATTTCGGATGCTTACGAATGTACGAATTTTCGGAAATTCGTACGAATTTTCGATTTGTACGAAACTAATCGCACATGTCTAGTGACAGTAAGATGTGGAGGATGAGAAGAGAACATTGGTAGAAAGTGGAGGATTTCATCCTGGGGATGAGGCTCGACATTGACATATGAGGCTACAGAATTTTGCAGCCTAAGGCTCAAACAGCTTGGCAACCATGCCAAGATTAATTCTTATGCCACGTACACACGACCGTTTTTCATGACGAGAAAAATGCCTTTTTTTTTTTGGTCTTTAAAAACGATCGTGTGTGGGCTCCAGAGTATTTTTCACGACGTGAAAAATGGCCATTAAAAATTTGGAATATGCTCTATTTTTTCTCGTTGTTTTTCACATCGTCGTTTTTCTCGTCGTGAAAAATGGTCGTGTGTAGGCTTTAACAACGTGAACAAAAACGTGCATGCTCAGAAGCAAGATATGAGATGGGAGCGCTCGTTCTGGTAAAACTAGCGTTCGTAATGGAGATAGCACATTCATCACGCTGTAACGGACTGAAGAGCACGAGGCTGAAAAGCGCGAATCGTCTCTCACCAAACTTTACTAACACGAGGATCAGCAAAAGCAGCCCAAAGGGTGGCGCCATCCGAATGGAACTTCCCCTTTACAGTGACTTTGTACGTTTTGTACGTTACCGCGCTTTGTTCGAGCATTTTTTTTCATGATAGTGTGTATGCAAGGCAGTCTTGAGAAGAATCACGTCGAGAAAAATGTTGTTTTTTCAATGACATTAAAAACGGTCGTGTGTACGTGGCATTACTTGTGAATAGAATGACAAGAGTATAGCAAGTGCTACAAAGAGTACACACAATGTAGAAAATTCTGAAAATTCACACTTAGAGAAAGGCCATCTACTACACAAAAACACAGTAGGCTCATGCCTGAAAGAGCAAAACATGAGCATACAAATGGTGTTGTGTGGCATTTTATTTTATTCAATTGTTATTAAATTATTAATGAAATTAAATTATTAAATCATTTTTAAATTTAAATTTTTTTATTTTTATTTTATTTTTCACTTTAAGTTTTATTCAAAGTTTTCAATTACTTTAAGTGGGACTTTTTATTCTTTGCAAAAATGAAATAGGAGATCTGAATAGTTGTCGTGGGCAGCAGTTCCTATGTTATGATCATGTTCTTTTCTCTATTTTTCAAGGAATAATCCCTCTTTAACCACTTAAGGACCAAGCATCTTTCTGAGATTTGGTGTTTACAAGTTAAAAACAGGTTTTTTTTTGCTAGAAAATTACTTAGGACCCCCAAACATTATATATATTTTTTCTAACACCCTAGAGAATAAAATGGCAGTCGTTTCAATACTTTTTGTCACACTGTATTTGCGCAGCGGTCTTACAATCGCACTTTTTTGGGAAAAAAACAAAACTTTTTTGAGTTAAAAAATAAGACAACAGTAAAGTTAGCCCATTTTTTTTATATTGTAAAAGATAATAATACGCTGAGTAAATTTATACCTAACATGTCATGCTTCAAAGTTGCGCCCGCTCGTGGAATGGCGACAATTTTTTACCCTTAAAAATCTCTTTAGGCGACGTTTAATAAATTCTACAGGTTGCATCTTTTGAGTTACAGAGAAGATCTAGGGCTAGAATTATTGCTCTTGCTCTAACGATCGCGGCGATACCTCACATGTGTGGTTTGATCACTGTTTTCATATGCGGGCGCTGCTCACGCATGCGTTCGCTTCTGCGCACGAGCTCGTCGGGACGGGGCGCTTTAATTTTTTTTTTATTATTATTTATTTTACTTATTTTTTTTTTTTGTTGGGTCACTTTTATTCCTATTACAAGGAATGTAAACATCCCTTGTAATAGAAAAAAGCATGACAGGTCCTCTTAAATATGACATCCGGGGTCAAAAAGACCTCAGATCTCAAATTTAGACTAAAATGCAAGATTTTTTAAAATAATTTTATGTCATTTAAAAAATAAATAAAAAAAATGATATGGAGACGGGTGGGGGCCATCTTCCCCTCCCTCATCTCCATACCCAGGCAGGGACAGGACCCAATCGCCTCCGCTGCTGCCGACGGCTCCGGTAAGCGGCGGAGGGCACCGGAGAGCAGCGGGAGAAGGGCCTCTCTCGCCGCCGACAAAAGTGATCTTGCGGCGTTTCCGCCGAAAGAGACGACTTTTATCTGAAGGAGGACCGCCCGCTCTTGAAGAGGGTACCGAGGTTATGGTAGCTAGCTGCTACCATAACAATGGTATTCCTCCTCAAAGTAGTGACGTATAACGACAGCGGGCGGGCAGTCCATAAGTGGTTAACAACACGCACCCCCCAAAAAAAATCATCCTAATACTTTAGCTGTGTGTCGTACATCCTGCTCCTCCAACTGTCCCACAGCTCTTTGGCCACAGTTTTAGCGGCTGTCATTTTGACATCTGGGACTTGTTCTCTATAACTTTAGCAGATCTTTTGGTTCCTGTGTAAAGTGACAATCACAGAACAGTGCTTGCAATGTCAATAATACAATGTACAGTAGTAATATTAGTATTGCTTCAATGCAACAACTTGGATTCGTTTTATAGTAAATAAGAGGGAATGACCTTTGTTCTGCATATAATATCAGATTTAAAAACAAATAAATACTTAAACTGCATTCTTATTTAAACCCTTTTTATCCCTTTGTTAAACCTAATTAACCCGAATTGTAATTCCTTCCTGTCCATTTTCCCTTAGCTAATTTTTTTGTCTGCCGATTACTTTAACTATTAATATGTAAACTTTTTTCATTCACTTTGTTTCTTAATTTGTTAGTAACACATTTTGCAAACTTCAAAATTGAAAATACATTATAAAATTTAAAGTAAATTGGAAAAAAAAAAACTTCACTGCATTTCACTATTAAATATCTCTGTCGGGCTTTTAAATAGAAATAGAAATTTTAATATATTTATAAACTGGACACATTCTAATATAAAATGTATATTTTTTAGTGTAGCACTCTCCTAGATAGGTTGTTAGTCAGGCTAGGTAGATTTCGTTTGTGTGGCTCTCCTGTAATCACTTGAACAGCTTGTGTTTGCTTTGGGCTGTTCTGGGCTCTGCAGGCTGCAGGTTTGATTGCTTTCCCCTGTTTTCTGGAGGGTTCTCTAAAAAAATTACCATTTGTGGTTCCAGCAAATACCTGGAGATGGGTGCCCAGTAGGTGGTTGGGGATTGTCTCAAGCTCGAGGCAGCCTTATCTTGTCCAGGAGGAGAAGTACCCAGCTTGAGGGGCTGCTGCCCTTCTAGGTAGCCCAGCATCTTTATCAGGAGCTCATCATGGTCCAAGCTGTGCTAGAGTCGGGGGCCTATTAGCTGGGAGGCTAAGGAAGGGGCTTTTCACCTAGGATCCAGTCTGGTAGTCCACTAAGGAAATGTCTGCCTGACTCCGGGGGAGGCATCCAAGTCCCTGAGAATTTGTGAATACAGGATCTGGGTGACTTGCTGCAGTTAACTCCTGGTGCACTAATACTAAGGCTTGCCTGGCTTAGAACATTGCTTATGGTGTTCCAGTGCTAATCATTGTCTGAGCTGCTGTTAAAGGGAATGTCCTGTGAAGTTGCTGCAGAAGAAAGGATGTCCTCTTATTGCTATTCCAAGTTCTGGAGTATCCCACCACTCCCTGGAGTTCACCAGAGTTTCACAGGTTGCCACTGGAGTCCTCTTCCCCTCCTCCATGACGACATCACGGAGCTGTTGGATGTTAGAGACCTTGCGCTCCTCCACCTTCCGTTTGAGGATGCCCCACAGATGCTCAATAGGGTTTAGGTCTGAAGACATGCTTGGCCAGTCTATCACCTTTACCCTCAGCTTCTTTAGCAAGGCAGTGGTCATCTTAGAGGTGTGTTTGGGGTCGTTATCATGTTGGAATACTGCCCTGTGGCCCAGTCTCTGAAGGGAGGGGATCATGCTCTGCTTCAGTAAAAAAAGTTTTTTTTTGGGACTTTAAATTAGGAATATGTGAACAATATATCTCCATACCTGTTATATGTAGAAAAAAAGAGGGGGATTGGGACTTTAAATGAGATATGCATGAGAAGATTCAAAGATAAGACAGTGTGATATGGATGCGTTTATTTATCTAAAACACATAGCAGAGCATGCGATGAAAAAACCATAAACATTGTATACCAACTAATTCCTTGCATTATTAAAAAAAAATCCTCATAAAATAGAATCATTAAACCAAAGGTTGGTCCTAAAACTGAGACATGTAGCATCTGTGTAAGCCCGAGATGCCTTTCATGGCATTATTGCCAATCTTTGGGGGCGGATGCGTGGTGGAGTAAGATCTGCAGAAGGACACAAGTATAATATGTAAGTTTTAGCATAACACCCAAATAATGGGAGACAATAAGAGAGATGGAAAAAGGGGCCATCTCCAAAAAACGTACTCATTTCCAGCATGTGAGGATGTGCAAGCTGGAACGCACGGGTCGCTAGAGTTGTCTGCAACCGGGAACTGAGGTAGGGCCAGTGGGAAAACCGAGAGCATAAATATGTATCCCAGATGAATGTATGTTCAACTGGCAGGTGACTGGGGCTCCAATCTAAATTAGATAATTGATGACATTGGTAAAACCCAAATGGGTAAGTAGTGAATGGGGTATGGTAAAAGCCCTTAACCCAAGTAGTAGCTGGGGATAATAAAGAGTAGGGATGAGCTTTGAGTTCTAGTCGAACTCATGTTCGACTCAAACATTGCCTGTTCGCCCGTTCGCCGAACAGCGAACAATTTGGGGTGTTTGCGGCAAATTCGAAAAGCCGTGGAACACCCTGTAAAAGTTTATGGGAGAAATATAAAGTGCTAATTTTAAAGGCTTATATGCAAGTTATTGTCATAAAAAGTGTTTGGGGACCCGGGTACTGCCCCAGGGGACATGTATCAATGCAAAAAAAACGTTTTAAAAACGGACTTTTTTTGGGAGCAGTGACCCCGCCCCCCACAGGTTTCCGTTGCAGCAGAGGGGGGCGGGGTCACCCACACGTCACTGGGGAAGCCCAGATTTCCCCTTGTGTCAGAGGGGGACAGGGTCACGTGATGGGTGGTCCCGCCCTCAGCTACTTAAGAGCTGTTACTGGCTGAAGCCGCTTCATTCCCGGGGTGTCTCCGCTTCGGTGAAGAGAGGACCGTGTGCTGTTCCTCGCTGCGCTGGACATCATCGTTGGAGCCTGGACATGGAGAGGAGATCATCCACCGATGGACCCCGGAGAGGAGATCACCCATCGCAGGATACCGAGAGTGGATTACCACCGCTGGAATCTTTTTTTTTTTTTTTTTTTTTTTTAATAAAGGACTTTTCCCAACGGTGTCTGTGTGTTTTTTTACATTTTCGTTGTGAAATGGTAGGGGTACAATGTACCCCTTACCAATTCACATAGGGGGGCGGGATCTGGGGGTCCCCTTTGTTAAAGGGGTCTTCCAGATTCCGATAAGCCCCCCGCCCGCAGACCCCCACAACCACCGGGCAAGGGTTGTGGGGATGAGGCCCTTGTCCCCATCAACATGGGGACATGGTGCTTTGTGGGGTCACAGACCCCCAAAACATCCTCCCCATGTTGAGGGCATGTGGCCTGGTACAGTTCAGGAGGGGGGGCTCTCTCGTCCCCCCCTCTTTTCCTGCGGCCTGCCAGGTTGCATGCTCGGAAAAATGGTCTGGTATGGATTTTTGGGGGGAACTCCACACCATTTTTTTTTTATTTGGGGTGGAGTTCCCCTTAAAATCCATACCAGACCTGAAGGGCCTGGTAATTGGATTTGATGGGACCCCCACACATTTTTTTTATTTTTTTATCAATGACTTTCAATGACTTTTCTCTGTATTGCCGGGAGCCGACAATTCATTATGTCCTTCAGAAATGACACTTTGTGCAGGGACAGTTCTAAGCACGGGAAATAAGCACTACTTTACAGGCATATTATACACACTCCCCCCCCCCCCCCCCCCCAGGTACGAAATTTAAAGGAATATTTCACTTTTATTTTTTCATTTTAAGCATTATTAAAATCACTGCTCCCGTTTTTAAAACTTCTTTTTGCATTGATACATGTCCCCTGGGGCAGGACCCGGGTCCCCAAACACTTTTATGACAATAACTTGCATATAAGCCTTTAAAATTAGCACTTTAGATTTTTCATGTTCGACTCCCATAGACTTTAATGGTGTTCGGATGTTCGAACAAATTTATTGCCTGTTCGCATGTTCTGGTGCAAACCGAACTGGGGGGTGTTCAGCTCATCCCTAATAAAGAGGCATTTGTTACCCTGTATGGAGATGAGGTCCAGTAAATAGGTATGTGTAGAGCACACTGGCGTGCGCAGCCTATTGCATTAGGGTGTGCACCCCAAAGCTCAAACACACATGTGTGTGTAATATATATATATATTATATATATATAATAAAACACACATACATACACACACACTGTACACACAAACACACACACTCTTATAAATAAATGTGAACAAACATTTTAAAATGTATTAAAACATTTTTTTAACACTTCATTTTTATGTTTTAACAATTAATTGTTCACACTAGTGGTTAGGGGCAGTAAAACTCTGCGGTTGAGCCATGCTTTTACCACCCCTCAACAGCTACCCCCATTTTAGCTGTGGAGGCAGCGACTGGGCATGTTCACGTGCCACACCTGCAATTATACCCTGTTGTTTTCAGCAGGTATAGCACCCACTGACCATGACCCATTCAAGTGAAGGGCATTACTCTGCAAGCAGCCCTCAACCATGTGCAGTGTGGAGTTCAAAGGGTAAAGCAGGTGGTGTGGAGGTGATACAACTCCTCACTGCTTCTCAAATGCTCTCTGAAGAGCGATCTGTTTGCAGATCGCTCTTCAGAAATCAAAGCATTTGTGAATGAGCCCCTACATATTCCACAGCGCCCCCCTCTCATCTGAGTTCTCCTTTACATCAGAGTCCACAGCATTTAACTTTACACCAGAGTCAATATCTTATATCACAGTTCCGCTTTTAAATTAGGGTTCTCAGAGAGCCCCCTTTACATCAGAGTCCCCAGAGTTCCCCTTCACATTGGGAAATCTGATGTAAAGAATGCTGTGGACTGTAGTGCAAAGGGGGACTTCGATATATAAGAGGGTCTCTGGTCACCAGAGTCCCCCCCCCCTTACATCAGAGTTCCTAGCATCCCCTCTTATATAAGGGTACCCAGAACCCCACTTACATCAGAGTCCCCCTTTATGTACACTGTAAGTGGGGACTCTGATGTAAGGGGGGACTCAGGTGATCAGAGACCCCTTACATCTTCCCCATCAATGTACCCCTTTTCTTATCTGCCCCACCACTTTACCTCCCTGCACATCTGTCCACCACCATATCCCTAATGCTCTTCTGTCTCACTACTGAATCACTTTCTCATCTGTCTTAACACTGAACTTATCTGCCCCACCAATTCACCTCCTTTTACATCTGTCCCACTGCTTTACACCCCCTGCTTTTCTTCCCTAACACTGTACCTCCTGCACATCTGTCTCACCTCTGTACCGCCCTGGTTTTCAGCCCCACCTCTGTACCCCCCTGGTTTTCAGCCCCACCTCTGTACCCCCCTAGTCTTCAGCCCCACCTCTGTACCCCCCTGGTCTTTGGCCCCACCTCTGTACCCCCCTGGTCTTCGGCCCCACCTCTGTACCCCCCTAGTCTTCAGCCCCACCTCTGTACCCCCCTTGGTCTTCGGCCCCACCTCTGTACCCCCCTAGTCTTCAGCCCCACCTCTGTACCCCCCTGGTCTTTGGCCCCACCTCTGTACCCCCCTGGTCTTCGGCCCCACCTCTGTACCCCCCTAGTCTTCAGCCCCACCTCTGTACCCCCCTTGGTCTTCGGCCCCACCTCTGTACCCCCCTGGTCTTCAGCCCCACCTCTGTACCCCCCTGGTCTTCAGCCCCACCTCTGTACCCCCCTGGTCTTCAGCCCCACCTCTGTAAAGCATGCTGGGACTTGTAGCCCCATCACAGGCTGTAATGCTCCTGCAGAGCATAGTGGGACTTTTAGTTCTATCATAGGCTACAATGAAAGTGCATAGCATGCTGACACTTGTAGTTCTATCACAGGCTGCAATAGAGGA
Source organism: Rana muscosa (assembly GCA_029206835.1). Classification (NCBI taxonomy): domain Eukaryota; kingdom Metazoa; phylum Chordata; class Amphibia; order Anura; family Ranidae; genus Rana; species Rana muscosa. The sequence goes on from CM055116.1 coordinate 14,345,725, forward strand.
GCAAGGCATGCTGGGACCTGTAGTTCTATCCCAGGCTGCACTGAATGTACATCATTTTAGTTTCTCCCTTCCCAATCCCAGCCACTCTCTCCCCCTCTTCCCTGTCCATAAAGCATGAAAAAGTTTCTACAGACCTGAAGTCAGCGTGTGTTCCTCCTCCTCCTCCTCTTGGGTGTATACAGAGCTGAATGAGAAGGAGGAGGGGGATGAGACAGTTTCATTCTGCTGTGTGTGTGTGTGAGACGGGCTGCAGGACGGGAGACATACATCTGAAGCATGTGAAGTGATGTGAAGACAGGCCAATGGCGAGGTGCGGTGAGCGGGCCCCTTCGGTGTTGGGTTTGGAAGAAGTTAGAAGAGCAGGAGAACACTGCCAATTTGCTCCTCCCCCTCCTCGGCTCTCGCCAACACCTTGGTATGCCCCTGCTCCTCTGCTGGGAGCGGTCCCGAAACTAAGTCATTGTCTCAGCAATAGTGATGAGCCGAACACCCCCGGGTTCGGTTCGCACCAGAACCCGCGAACGGACCGAAAGTTCGAACGAACATTAGAACCCTATTAAATACAATGGATGCGAACGTTCGAATTCTAAAGTGCTAATTATAACAACTATTATGCATGTTATTGTCCTAAAAAGGGTTTGGGAACCCGTGTTCTGCACCAGGGGACATGTATCAATGCAAAAAGAAGTTTTAAAAACGGTCGTTTTTCGGGAGCAGTCATTTTAATGATGCATAAAGTGAAAAAAAAAAAGTCAAATATTCCTTTAAATATCGTACCTGGGGGGTGTCTAAAGTATGCCTGTGAAGTGCCACGTGTTTCCCGTGTTTAGAACTGTCCCTGCACAAAATGACACTTCTAAAGGAAAAAAAAGCCATTTAAAACTGCTTGCGGCTTTAATGTAATGTCTGGTCCCGGTAATATGGATGAAATTCTTTAAGAAAAATGGCATAGCTACCCCATGACCCCCCCCCTACCCCAGCCCATTACCAGCCCCTTTGGGTCTTGTATGGATATTAAGGGGAACCCCGCACATAAAATAAAAAAGGCCCTATATACTCTGAACAGCCCTATACAGGCGGTGCATACAAGACAGGGACTGTAGGTTTGTTCTTATGTAGAGTCTGTTTGTAATTTTGAACAGGTACATTGTTGAAGTGTAGCTCCAGACCAAAAATCTATTTTTAAACTTTTTGGAAAACATAGGTAAGGGTTATCACCCCTGTAACATTTGTTTTGCTGTCTGTGCCCCTGTTCAGAACATTTCACCTCACTTTCCGTCCCAATGACAACTGTTTTTGAAATGTGGTGTTTTTCTTGAAACAAGGATTGCTGATAAAGCATCAGTACAGAGGAGACACCTTTCTCCCATATTTATTCTTACAGGAGAGAATTTTCCTTCCTAGTGGTAGATTTCCTCTCACTTCCTGTTGTCTTCTTGCGTTTGCAAGTAGGAGTCGTTTGTAAGTTGGATGTTTGAAAGTAGGGACCTGCCGTATATACTCTGCAGAAATAGGCCCCTTAGTTGTTGGTGTTGGCACAACACTGTAAGCACTCACAGTTACTCTTGGTTGGTGCTGGAACGCCCTGCTGTCAACTATTATATCAGGAATTTTAATTACATATAATTGTTGAACAGTGGTAGTAAAAATTGCGCCTTTGATGGTGGTGCTGGTGCCACAACACTGTAAGCCCTGACAGTTACTCTTGGTGGGTGCAGCAATGGGCCCTGCTGTGAATTATTAGATCAAGAATTGTAATTACATGCCCCTGTTGAACAGGGGCTGAAAAATTGGGCCTTAGGCACTGGTGGCACAACACTGCAACCCCTCACAGCAACTGTACTTGGAGCACAGCAATGAGCCCTGTTGCAAAGTATTGCTTCAAAAATTGTAATGACACGCCCCTGTTAAACAGGGGCTGAAAAATTGGGCCTTAGGCACTGGTGGCACAACACTGCAACTCCTCACAGATACTGTACTTGGAGCACACCAATGAGCCCTGTTGCAAAGTATTGCTTCAAAAATTGTAATGACACGCCCCTGTTAAACAGGGGCTGAAAAATTGGGCCTTAGGCACTGGTGGCACAACACTGCAACTCCTCACAGATACTGTACTTGGAGCACAGCAATGAGCCCTGTTGCAAAGTATTGCTTCAAAAATTGTAATTACACGCCCCTGTTAAACAGGGGCTGAAAAATTGGGCGTTAGGCACTGGTGGCACAACACTGCAACTCCTCACAGATACTGTACTTGGAGCACAGCAATGAGCCCTGTTGCAAAGTATTGCTTCAAAAATTGTAATTACACGCCCCTGTTAAACAGGGGCTGAAAAATTGGGCGTTAGGCACTGGTGGCGGCACCCATAAACAAAAATGATCTTACAAGCTATCATCATCAATCGTATCATTGAGGACTCGGAGGAGGAGGATAGCCAGTCAACATAACAGCACAGGCACTCAGCATCAGCATCAGTCTTGAAGGGATGTGACATGTTAAAATCAATTAGTCTGTTATATCAGCATCAGGTGTGTGGTAGCTGGTGGTGATCCAAGACTGGTTCATCTTGATGAAAGTCAGTCGATCAACCGAGTCGGTGGACAGGCGCACCCTGTGATCCGTGACAAATCCTCCAGCAGCACTGAATGTGCGTTCCGAAAGAACGCTGGATGCAGGACAGGCCAGTAGCTCAATTGCATACTGTGCAAGCTCTGGCCAGTGATCCATCCTCAAGACCCAGTAAGCCAGAGGATTTTCGGTGGGGAAGGTGTCCAAGTCTGACCTTGCCCCTAGATATTCCTGCACCATGTTTATCAGACGCTGGCGATGGTTGCTGGAACCGATCATACTTTGGGGCTGCGGACTAAAGAATTGTCTGAACGCATCGGTCAGACGGCCACCTTCCCCACCGCTCCTTCTTTGACTGGCCGAAGCCTCAGCAACTCGTTGTCCAGGACCAGGAGTTTGCAACCTCCCAGTCTCTGGGAACGCGTTGCACAGACCTTTCTGCAAGGCCTCCCGGAGTTGTCTCATCCTCTGCTCCCTCTGCGACGGTAACATAAGGTCCGCAACCTTACCCTTGTACCGTGGATCAAGGAGAGTGGCCAGCCAGTAATGGTCCCTCTCCTTGATCCGAAGAATACGAGGATCCTTCCGCAGACTTTGCAGGATCAGGGAGGCCATGCAGCGTAGGTTTGCTGAGGCATTCGCTCCGGAGTCCTCTGGGTCACTAAGGACGACATGATCCGCAGCCACCTCCTCCCAGCCACGTACAAGTCCACTGGTTTCTTGGGACTGTAAATCATCCCTAAAAGACTGCTGCTGATGATGCTGAGTGCCAGCCTCCACCTCCATGCTGACACAATCCTCCTCCTCCTCCTCCTCCTCCTCCTCCTCCTCTTCCTGTGCGATGGGTGGGACAGAAGGAACACTGTCTGGGTAAAGGGGGCCTTGAGAGGCAAGGAAGTCCTCCTCTTCCTGCCTCTGTTCTGCCTCAAGTGCCCTGTCCATTATTCCACGCAGCGTGTGCTCCAACAGGTGGACAAGAGGTACAGTGTCACTGATGCATGCACTGTCACTGCTCACCATCCTCGTGGCCTCCTCAAATGGTGCCAGGACAGTGCATGCATCCCTGATCATGCCCCACTGGCGTGGAGGAAAAAAACCAAGCTCCCCTGACCCTGTCCTGGTGCCGTAGTCGCACAGGTACTCATTGATGGCCCTCTGCTGCGTGTGCAGCCGCTGCAGCATGGCCAACGTTGAGTTCCACCTGGTGGGCATGTCACATATAAGGCGGTTCTTGGGCAGGTTCAACTCCTTTTGCAGCTCAGCCAGGCGAGCACTGGCATTATAAGATCTGCGGAAATGCACACAGACTTTCCTGGCCTGCCTCAGGACATCCTGTAAGCCCGGGTACCTGCCCAAGAAGCGCTGCACCACCAGGTTAAGGACGTGAGCCACACAGGGCACATGGGTCAGTTGTCCCTGTCGGAGGGCGGAGAGGAGGTTGGTGCCATTGTCGCAAACCACCATTCCTGGCTTAAGCTGGCGTGGCGTCAACCACCTCTCGGCCTGGCCCTGCAGAGCAGACAGGACCTCTGCCCCAGTGTGGCTTCTGTCCCCCAAACACACCAGCGCAAGCACGGCATGGCATCTTTTTGCCTGCGTACTTGCGTAGCCCCGTGAACGGCTACGGAGCACCGCTGGTTCATAGGACAAACCACAGGAAGAGGCCATGGAGGAAGAAGAAGAGGAGGGGGTGGAGGAGAGAGGTGTGTCACAACCAGTAGTAGCATTTTGGAGGCGTGGCGGTGGGACAACCTCCAACACTACTGCACCTTGTCCTGAATCCTTCCCAGCTGCCAAAAGAGTGACCCAATGGGCCGTGAAAGAAAGGTAACGTCCCTGTCCATGCCTGCTGGACCATGAGTCAGCGGTAATATGCACCTTACCGCTGACCGCCCTGTCCAGCGAGGCCAAGACATTGCCTTCCACATGCCGGTAGAGAGCCGGAATAGCCTTCCGTGAGAAAAAGTGGCGTTTGGGAACCTGCCACTGAGGAACTGCACATTGCACAAACTCACGGAAGGGGGCCGAGTCTACCAACTGAAAAGGCAGCAGTTGAAGCGCTAGCAATTTAGCCAAGCTAGCATTCAACCGCTGGGCATGTGGATGGCTGGGAGTGAACTTCTTTCGACGGTCCAGCAGCTGGGGCAGGGAAATTTGCCTGCTAGAATCGGACGTCGGTGTACTGCTAGCAGAGTGGGCGCAAGTACTTGGCTGTGACACACCTAATTCTACACATTCATTCCTCTCAGTGCATGTTTCAGAGAGGACTGAAGTTATAGTGGGGTTGGAGATCCCAGCTGATGCGGTGCAAGGAGAGGTCCGCTTTGTTCTTTGGTGTGGGTCTTTAAGGTAGGCTTGCCAACGAGCTGCATGGCAGGTCAACATATGTCTGGTCAGGCATGTGGTACCCAAGCGGCTGATGTTTTGGCCACGCGATATACGCTTGAGACATATGTTGCAAACAGCAGCTGTGCGATCTGATGCACTAGCCTCAAAAAAGGCCCACACCAAAGAACTTTTTGAATGACGGGCAGAGGCAGCGCCCTGCACAGGCGGAGCTCTGCGGTGTGATTCCGTCGGTGTACTGCCCTTACGCTGGCCACCAAAGGGCATCCTGCCTCGTTGGAGATGTGCCTCCTCCTCATCCTCCTCCTCCTCCTCTCTCCTATTAGGCACCCACGTGGAGTCAGTGACCTCATCATCCCCTCCCTCCTCATCACTGGAGCCAATCTGGCAGTATGCTGCAGCTGCTGGAACATGACTGCCAGATTGGTGTCCTTCTTGAGCATCCCCTCTGTCTGCTCTCACGCTACTGCCTTCCTCTAGCTGGGTTTCATCATCAGACCCTTCGAAACGCTGGGCATCCTCCTGGAGCATGTACCCAACACTGTGCTGAAACAGTTCGGGGGACTCCTCAGGAGGAGGACATGGTGGGTCTAGGGAAGGAGTGACTGATGATTTGTCTGACATTGATACCAGGGAAGACGACGCTTTGGCAGCTGCTTTTCCAGTACCCTGAGCCTGGGTGAGAGAGGATGAGGAGGAGGAGGAGGGCTTGGTCATCCACTCTACCAAGTCTTCGGCATGATGTGGCTCAACATGTCCAGCTGCCGAAAAGAAGGACAAGCGTGTCCCATGGCCATGTGCTGATGACAATGCACCGCGTCCACGACCAGCACTGTTGCCCCCAGACACAGAGCCTGCTTGCCCTCTTTTATTGCCTCCTGACTGTCTGCCTCTCCTTGTTTGCCTTCCAGACATTCTAATAGATGGCCTGCAGGGAGATGGGAAAAAAGCAATAAGGGCTACCTTCAGGTGTCCTTCTCTGTCCCTTGAAACAAGGACTTGCAGAGTGAAATAAACTGACACTCTCCCTACCTACAGTTTTCTGTCCCTAGAATAAATGTTTTTTTTAATCACAATATAGCACAAGGACAATTCAGTCACTGTCCTTCCAGGTCCCTGGAAACAAGGACTTGCAGAGTGAAATAAACTGACACTCTCCCTACCTACAGTTTTCTGTCCCTAGAATAAATGTTTTTTTTAATCACAATATAGCACAAGGACAATTCAGTCACTGTCCTTCCAGGTCCCTGGAAACAAGGACTTGCAGAGTGAAATAAACTGACACTCTCCCTACCTACAGTTTTCTGTCCCTAGAATAAATGTTTTTTTTAATCACAATATAGCACAAGGACAATTCAGTCACTGTCCTTCCAGGTCCCTGGAAACAAGGACTTGCAGAGTGAAATAAACTGACACTCTCCCTACCTACAGTTTTCTGTCCCTAGAATTAATTTTTTTTTTTTAAGCACAATATAGCACAAGGACAATTCACTCACTGTCCTTACAGGTCCCTGGAAACAAGGACTTGCAGAGTGAAAGAAAAAAAACACTCTCCCTACCTACAGTTTTCTGTCCCTAGAAAAAATGTTTTTTTTAATCACAATATAACACAAGGACAATTCACTCACTGTCCTTCCAGGTCCCTGGAAACAAGGACTTGCAGAGTGAAATAAACTGACACTCTCCCTACCTACAGTTTTCTGTCCCTAGAATAAATGTTTTTTTTAAGCACAATATAGCACAAGGACAATTCACTCACTGTCCTTACAGGTCCCTGGAAACAAGGACTTGCAGAGTGAAAGAAAAAAAACACTCTCCCTACCTACAGTTTTCTGTCCCTAGAAAAAATGTTTTTTTTAATCACAATATAACACAAGGACAATTCACTCACTGTCCTTCCAGGTCCCTGGAAACAAGGACTTGCAGAGTGAAATAAACTGACACTCTCCCTACCTACAGTTTTCTGTCCCTAGAATAAATGTTTTTTTTAATCACAATATAGCACAAGGACAATTCAGTCACTGTCCTTCCAGGTCCCTGGAAACAAGGACTTGCAGAGTGAAATAAACTGACACTCTCCCTACCTACAGTTTTCTGTCCCTAGAATAAATGTTTTTTTTAATCACAATATAGCACAAGGACAATTCAGTCACTGTCCTTCCAGGTCCCTGGAAACAAGGACTTGCAGAGTGAAATAAACTGACACTCTCCCTACCTACAGTTTTCTGTCCCTAGAATAAATGTTTTTTTTAATCAGAATATAGCACAAGGACAATTCAGTCACTGTCCTTCCAGGTCCCTGGAAACAAGGACTTGCAGAGTGAAATAAACTGACACTCTCCCTACCTACAGTTTTCTGTCCCTAGAATAAATGTTTTTTTTAATCACAATATAGCACAAGGACAATTCAGTCACTGTCCTTCCAGGTCCCTGGAAACAAGGACTTGCAGAGTGAAATAAACTGACACTCTCCCTACCTACAGTTTTCTGTCCCTAGAATAAATGTTTTTTTTAAGCACAATATAGCACAAGGACAATTCACTCACTGTCCTTACAGGTCCCTGGAAACAAGGACTTGCAGAGTGAAAGAAAAAAAACACTCTCCCTACCTACAGTTTTCTGTCCCTAGAAAAAATGTTTTTTTTAATCACAATATAACACAAGGACAATTCACTCACTGTCCTTCCAGGTCCCTGGAAACAAGGACTTGCAGAGTGAAATAAACTGACACTCTCCCTACCTACAGTTTTCTGTCCCTAGAATAAATGTTTTTTTTTAAGCACAATATAGCACAAGGACAATTCACTCACTGTCCTTACAGGTCCCTGGAAACAAGGACTTGCAGAGTGAAAGAAAAAAAACACTCTCCCTACCTACAGTTTTCTGTCCCTAGAAAAAATGTTTTTTTTAATCACAATATAACACAAGGACAATTCACTCACTGTCCTTCCAGGTCCCTGGAAACAAGGACTTGCAGAGTGAAATAAACTGACACTCTCCCTACCTACAGTTTTCTGTCCCTAGAATAAATGTTTTTTTTAATCACAATATAGCACAAGGACAATTCAGTCACTGTCCTTCCAGGTCCCTGGAAACAAGGACTTGCAGAGTGAAATAAACTGACACTCTCCCTACCTACAGTTTTCTGTCCCTAGAATAAATGTTTTTTTTAATCACAATATAGCACAAGGACAATTCAGTCACTGTCCTTCCAGGTCCCTGGAAACAAGGACTTGCAGAGTGAAATAAACTGACACTCTCCCTACCTACAGTTTTCTGTCCCTAGAATAAATGTTTTTTTTAATCACAATATAGCACAAGGACAATTCAGTCACTGTCCTTCCAGGTCCCTGGAAACAAGGACTTGCAGAGTGAAATAAACTGACACTCTCCCTACCTACAGTTTTCTGTCCCTAGAATAAATGTTTTTTTTAATCAGAATATAGCACAAGGACAATTCAGTCACTGTCCTTCCAGGTCCCTGGAAACAAGGACTTGCAGAGTGAAATAAACTGACACTCTCCCTACCTACAGTTTTCTGTCCCTAGAATAAATGTTTTTTTTAATCACAATATAGCACAAGGACAATTCAGTCACTGTCCTTCCAGGTCCCTGGAAACAAGGACTTGCAGAGTGAAATAAACTGACACTCTCCCTACCTACAGTTTTCTGTCCCTAGAATAAATGTTTTTTTTAAGCACAATATAGCACAAGGACAATTCACTCACTGTCCTTACAGGTCCCTGGAAACAAGGACTTGCAGAGTGAAAGAAAAAAAACACTCTCCCTACCTACAGTTTTCTGTCCCTAGAAAAAATGTTTTTTTTAATCACAATATAACACAAGGACAATTCACTCACTGTCCTTCCAGGTCCCTGGAAACAAGGACTTGCAGAGTGAAATAAACTGACACTCTCCCTACCTACAGTTTTCTGTCCCTAGAATAAATGTTTTTTTTTAAGCACAATATAGCACAAGGACAATTCACTCACTGTCCTTACAGGTCCCTGGAAACAAGGACTTGCAGAGTGAAAGAAAAAAAACACTCTCCCTACCTACAGTTTTCTGTCCCTAGAAAAAATGTTTTTTTTAATCACAATATAACACAAGGACAATTCACTCACTGTCCTTCCAGGTCCCTGGAAACAAGGACTTGCAGAGTGAAATAAACTGACACTCTCCCTACCTACAGTTTTCTGTCCCTAGAATAAATGTTTTTTTTAATCACAATATAGCACAAGGACAATTCAGTCACTGTCCTTCCAGGTCCCTGGAAACAAGGACTTGCAGAGTGAAATAAACTGACACTCTCCCTACCTACAGTTTTCTGTCCCTAGAATAAATGTTTTTTTTAATCACAATATAGCACAAGGACAATTCAGTCACTGTCCTTCCAGGTCCCTGGAAACAAGGACTTGCAGAGTGAAATAAACTGACACTCTCCCTACCTACAGTTTTCTGTCCCTAGAATAAATGTTTTTTTTAATCACAATATAGCACAAGGACAATTCAGTCACTGTCCTTCCAGGTCCCTGGAAACAAGGACTTGCAGAGTGAAATAAACTGACACTCTCCCTACCTACAGTTTTCTGTCCCTAGAATAAATGTTTTTTTTAATCACAATATAGCACAAGGACAATTCAGTCACTGTCCTTCCAGGTCCCTGGAAACAAGGACTTGCAGAGTGAAATAAACTGACACTCTCCCTACCTACAGTTTTCTGTCCCTAGAATAAATGTTTTTTTAAGCACAATATAGCACAAGGACAATTCACTCACTGTCCTTACAGGTCCCTGGAAACAAGGACTTGCAGAGTGAAAGAAAAAAAACACTCTCCCTACCTACAGTTTTCTGTCCCTAGAAAAAATGTTTTTTTTAATCACAATATAACACAAGGACAATTCACTCACTGTCCTTCCAGGTCCCTGGAAACAAGGACTTGCAGAGTGAAATAAACTGACACTCTCCCTACCTACAGTTTTCTGTCCCTAGAATAAATGTTTTTTTTAAGCACAATATAGCACAAGGACAATTCACTCACTGTCCTTACAGGTCCCTGGAAACAAGGACTTGCAGAGTGAAAGAAAAAAAACACTCTCCCTACCTACAGTTTTCTGTCCCTAGAAAAAATGTTTTTTTTAATCACAATATAACACAAGGACAATTCACTCACTGTCCTTCCAGGTCCCTGGAAACAAGGACTTGCAGAGTGAAATAAACTGACACTCTCCCTACCTACAGTTTTCTGTCCCTAGAATAAATGTTTTTTTTAATCACAATATAGCACAAGGACAATTCAGTCACTGTCCTTCCAGGTCCCTGGAAACAAGGACTTGCAGAGTGAAATAAACTGACACTCTCCCTACCTACAGTTTTCTGTCCCTAGAATAAATGTTTTTTTAAGCACAATATAGCACAAGGACAATTCACTCACTGTCCTTCCAGGTCCCTGGAAACAAGGACTTGCAGAGTGAAAGAAACTGACACTCTCCCTACCTACAGTTTTCTGTCCCTAGAATAAATGTTTTTTTAAGCACAATATAGCACAAGGACAATTCACTCACTGTCCTTCCAGGTCCCTGGGAACAAGGACTTGCAGAGTGAAAGAAACTGACACTGTCCCTACCTACAGTTTTCTGTCCCTAGAATAAATGTTTTTTTTAAGCACACTATAGCACAAGCACAAAACACACTGACACTCTCCCTACCTATCCTTCTCTTTCCCTAAACTAAAGGAATCCAGGTTAAGCAAGAAAGAAATAACAGTCACTGTCCCTGCCTATGCTGCTCTATCCCTGCTCCGGAACACACTACACTAGGCCGCCGTGCTGGCGGCCTTTTATAGTGTGGGGCGTGTACTAAACACCCTCAGCAATAATTGGCCACAGGCATCCTGCCTGTGGCCAATCATTGCTCTCCTCGCTGCCGGCGCTGTGATTGGCCAAGCATGCGGGGTCACAGTGCATGCTTGGCCAATCACAGCGCCTGGATGACACTGCGATGGCGTAGTGCATTGTGGGCCGTTCGCGTCACTCGAATTTGGCGCGAACGGCCCAAATCGTTCGATCTTCGTCGAACGATCGAACAGCCGATGTTCGAGTCGAACGTATGTTCGACTCGAACACGAAGCTCATCCCTACTCAGCAATGTACACAGGGCAGTGATGGGCTGCGAGAGCCCCCGCGGGGGCAGGACGTGTTCCGGCGATTAAAGCCACTGGCCGCGGTGTAAGCAGGCAGCGGAGTGATATTCAGCTTCCAGGGAGCCGGAACTATAGAGGTAGCATCGGAAAATGCGGCTGCCTGTCAGCTTACTCTGCGACCAGTGGCTTGCACACACAGGAGTTACATAGACAAATGAAACATAGTCCCATTCGAAGCACTGACATTGTAACATAGCAGAGATGCCAAAATAGAGATCCCCCTCATACTGCCAGAAAATAAGCCCTGGGGTGTGCCAGATGTGCCTGAGCATTAGGGTGTGCCCAGGCACACCCGGCACACCCCGTGCACACGCCTATGGTAGAGCAGGATTGACCAGCAGCTGATAGCCTAAGTCAGGCATGTCCAAAGTCCAGCCCGCGTTCCGGTTTTGAACGGCCCACCGGGTTATTTAGACATATATATCTTTTGTGGCCCCTGACGATCTCCCAGCGCCGGGGCCACAAAAGATGTATATGCCTTGGAACGGGACAGGGAGGAGGCAGGACGAGCGCCGCCGCCGCCGTACACACAGGAGAATTTCCTGTTTACGGGCGGCCTCTGTAATAGGAAGTCCTGCGCTGCCATTGGACGACTGTTCTGTCCATCAAAGGAGGCGGGACTTTCTATTAAAGAGGCCGCTGTGTAAACAGGAGATTCTCTTGTAATTAATTTTTGGCGCTCGTGAGTGCATTCCTGGCAAATGTTGCTGCATTCCGGGCTAATGGTGCTGCATTCCTGGCAAATGGTGCTGCATTCCGGGCTAATGGTGCTGCATTCCTGGCAAATGGTGCTGCGTTCCTGGCAAATGGTGCTACATTCCTGGCAAATCGTGCTGCATTAGTGGCAATGGTGCTGCATTACTGGCAATGGTGCTGCATTCCTGGCAAATCGTTCTGCATTGCTGGCAATGGTGCTGCATTCCTGGCAAATGGTGCTGCATTCCTGGCAAATCGTGCTGCATTCCTGGTAATGGTGCTGCATTCCTGGCAAATCGTGCTGCATTCCTGGCAATGGTGAGTGCATTCCTGGCAATGGTGCTGCATTCCTGGCAATGGTGCTGCATTCCTGGCAATGGTGAGTGCATTCCTGGCAATGGTGAGTGCATTCCTGGCAATGGTGAGTGCATTCCTGGTAATGGTGAGGCTACATTTATGACAATGGTGGGTCTGCAGATGGGCACTTGTGAGGCTGCAGATGGGCACTGACCCTTATTTTGCGTTCTTTATTAAATTTTTTATTTATTTTTCCTGAAGCTTCGCTCTTAAATTGAAGGCGTGTGTTATACGCCAATAAATACGGTATATCCAAATAATACCCCTGAGCTCACACAGCCACAAAGGCAAGAGAATTCTTGTTGGGCAGTGTATTAGTGCTCGGAGGAACACACTTAGACCGAATTTTAATGGTTCAAAGAATGTAAGGCAAAATGGTCGGCCCTCACGCATGTTCACTTCATCCAATCTGGCCCTCTTTGAAAAAAGTTTGGACACCCCTGGCCTAAGTGAATGTTCTCGATATTATCCACCCAGCCCGACCAGCGTCACGCTGGCATGACAACAGGAAGAGGTGTCAGGATCAAAAGCTCCAGCCGTCGCTCATTTGAAACTGGACAAAGCTACCCATTGGTCAACCAAGATGACATGACTCGCCTGGGATGCGGACGCCCCTAGGCGTCGGACGTATGGGGTGGTTGCGTGGCACCGATGCTATGAGGAAAGACCGCCCACCCTCTGCACTCAAACTGAGTGACCAGTGGGGGTATGGGAAGGCACCTGAGAGCATCGCAGCTCCCGGAAGTGCAGGCAAAGGCATCTGAAGCTCTCTGCTTCAGTATGTCACAGTAAATGTTGGCATTCATGGTTCCCTCAATGAATTGTAGCTCCCCAGTGTCGGCAGCACTCATGCAGCCCCAGACCATGACACTCCCACCAACATGCTTGACTGTAGGCAAGACACACTTGTCTTTGTACTCCTCACCTGGTTGTCCCCCGACACACGCTTCACACCATCTGAACCAAATAAGTTTATCTTGATCTCATCAGACCACAGGACATGGTTCCAGTAATCCATTTCCTTAGTTTGCTTGTCTTCAGCAAACTGTTTGCAGGCTTTCTTGTGCATCATCTTTAGAAGAGGCTTCCTTCTGGGATGACAGCCATGCAGCATGCAGACCAATTTAATGCAGTGTGTGGCGTATGGTCTGAGCACTGACAGGCTGACCCCCCCCCCCCCCCCACCCCTTCAATCTCTTCAGCAATGCTGGCAGCACTCATACGTATATTTCCCAAAGACAACCTCTGGATATGACACTGAGCACGTGCACTCAACTTCTTTGGTGGACCATGGCGAGGCCTGTTCTGAGTAGAATCTGTCCTGTTAAACCGCTGTATGGTCTTGGCCACCGTGCTGCCGCTCAGTTTCAGGGTCTTGGCAATATTCTTACAGTCTATGGCTATAAGAAGTATTTGATACAATGCAAAAGCATTTGATACAGTCCCACCATGTACTCAGACTGGTCTGGAGTGGCGAGTGGGGTATCCCAAGGTTTTGTCTTGGGACCAATTCTATTCAACATATTCATAAATGATATAGAGTATGGGATAACTAGCTTAGTCTCAGTTTCAGTCTTTGCGGATGACACAGGTTGAACTGGATGGACTATTGTCTTTATGTAGAGCAACAATTCTTTTTTTTCAGATCCTAAGAGAGTTCTTTGCCATGAGGTGCCATGTTGTACTTCCTGTGACCAGTATGAGAGAGTGAGAGTGATAACACCAAATTTAACACATCTGCTCCCCATTCACACCTGGGACATTGTAACACTAACGAGTCACATGACACCGGAGAGAGAAAAAAGCAAATAGTGCCCAATTTGGACATTTGTACTTAGGGGTGTACTCACTTTTGTTGCCAGCGGTTTAGAAATTAATAGCTGTGTGTTGAGTTATTTTGAGGGGACAGCAAATTTACACTGTTATACAAGCTGTACACTCACTACTTTACATTGTAGCAAAGTGTCCTTTCTTCAGTGTTGTCACATGAAAAGATATACAGTAATAAAATATTTACAAAAATGTAAAGGGGTGTACTCACTTTGTGAGATACTGTACATCTCACAATAGGCCAATGCTTCTTACATTGGTGGTGAATGGAAAGAATTATCTCCTTACCAACAGCTAAAAAGCTGGTGGGTGTCAGCAGTAGGGATGAGCCGAACACCTCCCGGTTCGGTTCGCACCAGAACCTGCGAACGGACCGAAAGTTTGCGTGAACTTTAGAACCCTGTTAAAGTCTATGGGACTCGAACATTCGGAATCAAAAAGTGCTAATTTTAAAGGCTAATATGCAAGTTATTGTCCTAAAAAGGGTTTGGGGACCCTGGTCCTGCCCCAGGGGACATGTATCAATGCAAAAAGAAGTTTTAAAAACGGCCGTTTTTTCGGGAGCAGTGATTTTAATGATGCTTAAAGTGAAAAAAATGTGAAATATTCCTTTAAATATCGTACCTGAAGGGTGTCTATAGTATGCCTGTGAAGTTGCACGTGTTTCCCGTGTTTAGAACTGTCCCTGCACAAAATGACATTTCTAAAGGGAAAAAAAGTAATTTAAAACTGCTTGCGGCTTTAATGTAATGTCTGGTCCCGGCAATATGGATGAAAATCATTGAGAAAATCAGCATGGGTACCCCTCCCCCCAAGCCCATTTGGGTCTTGTATGGATATTAAGGGGAACCCCGAATGGGCCCTGCTGTGAAATATTAGATCAAGAATTGTAATTACATGCCCCTGTTGAACAGGGGCAGAAAAATTGGGCCTTAGGCACTGGTGCCACAACACTGCAACCCCTCACAGATACTGTAGTTGGAGCACAGGAATGAGCCCTGCTGCAAAGCATGGCATCAAAAATTGTAATTACACGCCCCTGTTAAACAGGGGCAGAAAAATTCGGCCTTAGACACTGGTGCTGGTGCCACAACACTGCAACCCCTCACAGATACTCTAGTTGGAGCACAGGAATGAGCCCTGCTGTAAAGTATTGCATCAAAAAGTGTAATTACACGCCCCTGTTAAACAGGGGCAGAAAAATTGGGCCTTAGGCACTGGTGCTGGTGCCACAACACTGCAACCTCTCATAGATACTCTAGTTGGAGCGCAGGAATGAGCCCTGCTGCAAAGTATTGCATTAAAAAAAAATTACACGCCCCTGTTAAACAGGGGCTGAAAAATTGGGCCTTAGCCACTGGTGGTGGTGCCCAGAACCAAAAATGTTCTTACAAGATATCAGCATGATCATTGAGCAGGAAGAGGATAGTCACTCAGCATAACAGGATAGTCACTCAGCATCAGAATAGGCAGTCTTGAAGGGATCTGACATTTAAAAAAAAAATATTTGGTTACATCAGCATCAGGTGCTTGGTAGCTGGTGGTGATCCAAGACCGATTCATTTTTATGAAGGTCAGTCGATCAACTGAGTCGGTGGACAGGCGCAGCCTGTGATCGGTTACAAAGCCTCCAGCAGCACTGAATGTGCGTTCCGAAAGAACGCTGGATGCAGGACAGGTCAGTAGCTCAATTGCATACTGTGCAAGCTCTGGCCAGTGATCCATCCTCAAGACCCAGTAACCCAGAGGATTTTCGGAGGGAAAGGTGTCCAAGTCTGATCTTCCCCCTAGGTATTCCTGCACCATGTAAATCAGACGCTGGCGATGGTTGCTGGAACTGATCATACCTTGGGGCTGCGTACTAAAAAATTGTCTGAACGCATCGGTCAGACGTCCACCTTCTCCACCGCTCCTTCTTTGACTGACCAAAGCCTTAGCAACACGTTGTCCAGGACCAGGAATTTGTAACCTCCCAGTCTCTGAGAACGCATTGCACAGACCTTTCTGCAAGGCCTTCCAAAGATGCTTCATCCTCTGCTCCCTCTGCGATGGCAAGATAAGGTCTGCAACCTTACCCTTGTACCGTGGATCAAGGAGGATTGCCAGCAAGTAATTATCCCTCTCCTTGATAGCACGAATACGAAAAAAAAACAAGCTCCCCTGACCCTGTCCTGGTGCCATGTTGGCACAGATACTCATTGATGGCCCTCTGCTGCGTGTGCAGCCGCTGCAGCATGGCCAACGTTGAGTTTCACCTGGTGGGCAAGTCACAGATTAGGCGGTTCTTGGGCAGGTTGTATTCCTTTTGGAGGTCAGCCAGCCGAGCACTGGCATTATATGACCGGCGGAAATACACACAAAGTTTCCTGGCCTACCTCAGGACATCCTGTAAGCCCGGGTACCTGCCCAAGAACCGCTGCACCACCAAGTTAAGGACGTGAGCCAAACAAGGCTAATAGGTCAGTTGTCCCTGTCGGAGGGCGGAGAGGAGGTTGGTTCCATTGTTGCAAACCACCATTCCTGGCTTAAGCTGGCATGGCGTCAACCACCTCTGAGCCTGCCTATGCAAAGCTGACAGAATCTCTGCCCCAGTGTGGCTGCTGTCCCCCAAGCACACCAGCTCAAGCACCGCATTGCATCTTTTTGCCTGCGTACTTGCGTAGCCCCTTGAATGCCTACGGAGGACCGCTGGTTCCCAGGACAAATCAGCACAGGCAGAGGCCATGGAGGAAGAAGAAGTGGAGGGGGTGGAGAAGAGAGGTGTGTCAAAATCACCACTAGCAACATTTTGGAGGCGTGGTGGCGGTACAACCTCCAACACTACTGCACCCTGTCCTGCATCCTTCCCAGCTGCCAGCAGAGTCACCCAATACGCCGTGAAAGATAGGTAACGTCCCTGTCCATGCCTGCTGGACCATGAGTCAGCTGTAATATGCACCTTACCACTGACCGCCCTGTCCAGCGAGGCCAAGACATTGCCTTCCACATGCCGGTAGAGAGCCGGAATCGCCTTCCGTGAAAAAAAGTGGCGTTTGGGAACCTGCCACTGAGGAACTGCACATTCCACAAACTCATGGAAGGGGGCCGAGTCTACCAACTGAAAAGGCAGCAGTTGAAGTGCTAGCAATTTAGCCAAGCTAGCATTCAACCGCTGGGCATGTGGATGGCTGGGAGCGAACTTATTTTGGCGGTGCAGCAGCTGGGGCAGGGAAATTTGCCTGCTAGAATCGGACGCCGGTGTACTGATAGCAGATTGCCCGCAAGTACTTGGCTGTGACACACCTAATTCTACACCTTCATTCCTCTCAGTGCAGGTTTCAGAGAGGACTGAAGGTATAGTGGGGTTGGAGATCCCAGCTGATGAGGAGCAAGGAGAGGTCCGCTTTGTTCTTTGGTGTGGGTCTTTTATGTATGCTTACCAACGGACTGCATGGCAGGTCGACATATTTCTGGTCAAGCATGTGGTGCCCAAACGGCTGCTGTTTTGGCCACGCGAGATACACCTCAGACATATGTTGCAAATAGCAAAGGTGCGATCTGCTGCACACGTCTCAAAAAAGGCCCACACCAAAGAACTTTTGAAATACCGCGCAGAGACAGCAGCGCCCTGCACATGCTAGGCTCTGCGGTGTGAGGCAGTTGGTGTGCTGCCCTTAAGCTGGCCCCTGGAGGGCATCCTGCTCCATTGGAGATGTGCCTCCTCCTCCTCCTCTCTCCTATCAGGCACCCATGTAGAGTCAGTGACCTCATTATCCCCTCCCTCCTTATCACTGGAGCAAACCTGGCAGTATGCTGCAGCTGTGGGGACATGACTGCCAGTTTGGTGTCCTTCTTGGGCACCCCCTCTCTCTGGGCTCACGTTACTGCCTTCCTCAATCTGGGTACCATTATCGGAGCCTTCAAAACGCTGCGCATCCTCCTGCAGCATGTACCTAACACTATGGTCAAACAGTTCGGGGGACTCCTCAGGAGGACATGGTGGGGATAGGGAAGGAGTGACTGATGCAATTGAGCCGAAGGAAGAGGCCGATTTGGCAGCTGCTTTGCCAGACATAGTACCCTGAGCCTGGGTGAGAGAGGATAAGGAGGATGAGGACGGCTTGGTCATCCACTCTACCAAGTCTTCGGCATGTTGCGGCTCATCACGGCCACCTGCTGAAAAAAAAGGACAAGCGTGCCCCACGGCCACGTGCTGATGAAGATGCACCGTGTCCACGACCAGCACTGTTGCCTCTAGACACAGAGCCTGCTTGCCCTCTTTTATTGGCCTGTGACTGTTTGCCTCTCCTTGTTGGCCTTCCAGACATACTGTCTTTGATGTATTGGAATAGGTACACAAGGAATGGCCTGCAGTGAGATGTAGCTGCACAAAGCTGGGATGTATATATATATATATATATATATATATACTGATTATACTGCAGCTAGCTGAATCAACTGCCTGGCTGTAGTATCTTAGCAACAATAGTTCAGGAGGAACAGTCTGCAGTGTAGCTAAACTGAATACAGTATTACTGAGTGATGTACTGCAGCTTTCTCAATCAACTACCTGCCTATAGTCTCTTAGCAACAGTAGTTCAGGAGGAACAGTCTGCAGTGTAGCTAAACTGAATACAGTATACTGAGTGATATACTGCAGCTTACTGAATTACCTGCCTGTCTGTAGTAGATTAGCTTATCAACAATAGAACAGGAACGGATCTAGCTAAACTGAATTCAGTGTATATATATATATACACACAACTCCTAAGATGCATATATATACTAAATACACTGACTAAAGCTAACTCAATCGCCTGCCTGCCTGCTCTAAGTAACTGAAATTAAATGACACTCTCTCTGTCTCTGTCTCTCTGAGCCATGATTGGCCAAAAGCACACTGCCTTTGGCCAATTATGGCTCTCTTTGCTTACGGCGCTGCAATTGGCCAAGCATGCGGGTCATAGTGCATGCTTGGCCAATCATCAGCCAGCAATGCACTGCGTTGCCGCAGTGAATTATGGGCCGTGACGCGCCACTCGAATTTGGCGCGAACGGCCCATATTGTTCGAAATTCGGCGAACGGCCGAACAGATGATGTTCGAGTCGAACATGAGTTCAACTTGAACACAAAGCTCATCCCTATCCTCTACGCATTGAAACCACGCTCCCCCCACACTCGAAAAGTGGAATGAGAAAGGAGCCTACGTGGTCACATGAAAAAAGCTCAATTTAATGGGTAATGACAGATTGATAAAAACATTTTAATGGTGTTCGACACATATACAGTGCTGTGAAAAAAGTAATTGCCCCCTCCCATGCTGAATCATGATGGAACTGTGATTACCACAATTTTGGGGAAATTTTAGTTAAATTTCACTTGCCACACCCAGGCCTGATTACAGCCAGACCTATTAAATCAAGAAATCACATAAATAGAAGCTGTCTGACAATGTAAAGCACGCTAACAGATCACAAAAAGCCACAATCAAAAAAAAATCAAGAACAGATTAGAAACAAACATGTATTGGTCTAGGAAGGGTTTCAAAGCCATTTCTTATGCCGCGTACACACGATCGTTTTTAATGTCATTTTCAAAAACGACGTTTTTCTCGACGTGATTTTTCTTGTTTCCTCTCAAGCCTGTTTTGCATACACATTAAAAAAAACGCTCGAGCAAAGCGCAGTGACGTACAACACGTACGAGGGCACTATAAAGGGGAAGTACCGTTCTGTTAGTAAAGTTTGTTGAGCGACGATTCGTGCTTTTCAGCCTCGTGCTTTTCAGTCCGTTACAGTGTGACGAATGTGCTATCTCCATTACGAACGGTAGTTTTACCAGAACGAGCGCTCCCGTCTCATACTTGATTCTGAGCATGCACGTTTTTTTTTCCCCTCATAAAAGCATACATACTACCGTTTTTCATGTCGTTAAAAAAAATGACGTAAAAAACTATGTGAAAAAATAGAGCAGGTTCTCATTTTTTTAGGCCATTTTTCACGTCGTTAAAAATGCTCTGGAGCCTACACACAATCGTTTTTAATGCCCAATTTAAAAAATTGCATTTTTAACGTCGTGAAAAACGGTCGTGTGTATGCAGCATAGGGCTTTGGAACTTCAGTGAACCACGGGGAGAGCCATTATCCACAAATGGAGATAACTTGGAACAGTGGTCAATCTTCCCAGGCCTACAAAAATTACTCCAAGAGCATGATCCAGGAGGTCATAAAAGAACCCAGAACAACATATAAAGAACTGCAGGCCTCACTTGCCTCAGGTAAGATCAGTGTTCATGATTCAACAATAAGAAAGAGACTGGGCATAAATGGCATCCATGGGAGAGTTCCAAGGCCAAAGCCACTGCTGACCACAAAGAACACAAAGGCTCATTTCACATTTACCAAAAAACATCTTGATTATCCCCCAAGACTTTTAGGCAAATATTCTGTGGACTGATGAGACAAAAATTGTAACTTTTTGGAAGGTGTGCGTCCCGTTACATCTGGCATAAAACGAATACAGCATTTCATAACAAGAAAATCATACCAACAGTCAGGCATGGTGGTTGTAGCGTGATGGTCTGAGGCTGCCTTACAGCTTCAGGACCTGGACGACTTACCATAATTGATGGAACCATTAATTCTGAGCTCTACCAGAAAATCCTAAAGGAGAATGTCTGGCCAGTTCATGACCTCAAGCTCAAGTGCACTTGGGTTATGCAGCAGGACAATGATCCGAAACACAACAGCAAATCCACCTCCAAATGGTTCAAACAAAACAAAATGTAGGTTTTGGAGTGGCCCAGTCAAAGCCCAGACTTAAATACAATTGAGATGCTGTATCATGACCTTACACAAGCCGTTCATGCTGGAAAACCCTCTAATGTGGCTGAATTAAAACAATTCTGCAAAGAAGAGTGGGCCAAAATTGCTCCACAGCAATAAGAAAGACTCATTGCCGCCAGTTATCTCAAATGCTTGATTGCAGTTGTTGCTGCCAAGGGTGGCACAACCAGTTATTAGGTTTAGGGGGCAATTACTTTTTCACATAAAGCCAGGCAGGTTTGGACAGCTTTTTTGCCTTAATAATTGAAACCATCATTTAAAAACTGCATTTTGTATTTCCTCGGGTTATCTTTGTGTAATAATAAAATGTGTTTGATGATCTGAGTCATTTAAGTGCGACAACTATGCAAATAAAATTAAAAATCAGAATAGAGGTCAAATACTTTTTCACAGCATTGTAAATGTTTTCTAAAAATGATAGTGTGCTTGATATTTCATGAGTTCACATAAGCCTTAAAAACACAATTTTAGTTGGTGGGCTTGCCCTTGTATTGAACATTTTTGGCACAAAATATTCAAAGTGTGCCACCTAATCACAGATATATCCTGGCCCCAAACTCCAGAGGTTGCACTCTCTGTAGTCTGTGGCGTCACCATGCACAGGCCTGCAGTAGACATGTGCGATTTGTTTCATACGAATTTCCGAAAATTCGTACATTCGAAAGCATCCGAATTACGAATTTCTATTCTTACAAATTTTATACGAAATACAAAATTTCGTTGACGAATTTCGTTTTGGGAGAGGGAGACTGCTCAGACTGGTACTGGTAGTCAATGGGAGATTCAGAATTGGACAAAATAAGAATGTCCATTAATATTGTTGTCATAATAATTACGATTATTCGTTATGATGAAGTTAAAAACCCAGGAAGTCAGCACAGCACAGGGATTATGGGAGCCCCTCATAATGAGCAGAGCACAGGGATGGTGGGAGCCCCTCATAATGAGCACAGCAGGGGTACATCCTCAGGAGGAAGTCAGCACAGGGATGGTAGGAGCCCCTCATAATGAGCACAGCACAGGGATGGTGGGAGCCCCTCATAATGAGCACAGCAGGGGTACAGCCCCAGGAGAAAGTCAGCACAGCACAGGGATGGTGGGAGCCCCTCATAATGAGCACAGCACAGGGATGGTGGGAGCCCCTCATAATGAGCACAGCACAGGGATGGTGGGAGCCCCTCATAATGAGCACAGCAGGGGTACAGCCCCAGGAGGAAGTCGGCACAGCACAGGGATAGTGGGAGCCCCTCATAATGAATGTTCGTAATTGTTACGAAAAGTTAACAAACCTAACAAATTTTTGTATTTCGAATTTTCGTCTAATACGAATCAGAACGGAACTAAACAAATGTATTGACGGCGCACATGTCTAGCCTGCAGGATTAGTTCTGAGGCGGTGGTGTGTTTGGATTCTCTTTGTTTTTAGTGCAATGAGTTCTGTTCAATAAAACGCTCTTGATTTACTGCACTATGGAGTTTCTCCCTTCTTGATACCCATACATGTTGGAGGATATTCAGTGGGATTATTGGTGAAGCTGAAATCAGAGGCAGATCAATATATACTCTAGTGAAGATTAGGGATGAGCTCGGTGTTCGAGTCGAACATACGTTCGACTCGAACATCAGGTGTTCGATCGTTCGACGAAGATCGAACGTTTTGGGGCATTCGCGCCAAATTCGAGTGACGCGAACGGCCCACAATACACTGCGCCATCGCAGTGCAATCCCGGCACTGTGATTGGCCAAGCATGCACTGTGACCCCGCATGCTTGGTTAATCACAGCGCCGGCAGCGGGGAGAGACATAATTGGCCACAGGCAGGATGCCTGTGGCCAATTATAGCTCAGAGGGGTTCAGTACATGCCCCACACTATAAAAGGCCGACAGTGCGGCGGCCTTGTGTAGTGTGTTCCGGTTCAGGGAGAGAGAAGGATAGGCAGGGACAGTGTTAGTGATATTTGTTCATTTACCTTGTGTGTAGGGAGAGAGAAGGATAGGCAGGGACAGTGTCAGTGATATTCTGCTAAACCTTGTGTGCAGGGAGAGATAAGGATAGGCAGGGGACAGTGTCAGTGATATTTTTGCTAAGCCTCCTGCACAGTATACACCTGACGCTAGCCCTTATTGCTGTGTTTTCCTGTTGTGTAACACAGGCAGGCATCTGCAGCAGTTATAGCAGGCGTAGTGTGCTTCCTGCAAAATATACACCTGAAGCTAGGCCTTATTGCTGTGTTTTCCTGTTGTGTAACACAGGCAGGCATCTGCAGCACTTACAGCTGGCGTAGTGTGCCTCCTGCACATTATACACCTGAAGCTACCCCTTATTGCTCGTAGTTTTTTTTCTTTTGTGTTACACTAACAGGCATTTGCAGCAATTACAGCGGGCGTAGTGTGCTTCTTGCAAAATATACACCAGAAGCTAGCCCTTATTGCTGTGTTTTTCTGTTGTGTAACACAGGCAGGCATCTGCAGCAGTTATAGCAGGCGTAGTGTGCTTCCTGCAAAATATACACCTGAAGCTAGCCCTTATTGCTGTTTTTTCCTGTTGTGTAACACAGGCAGGAATTTGCAGCACTTACAGCAGGCGTAGTGTGCCTCCTGCAAAATATACACCTGAAGCTAGGCCTTATTGCTCTGTTTTCCTGTTGTGTAACACAGGCAGGCATCTGCAGCACTTACAGCAGGCGTAGTGTGCCTCCTGCAAAATATACACCTGAAGCTAGGCCTTATTGCTGTGTTTTCCTGTTGTGTAACACAGGCAGGCATCTTCAGCACTTACAGCAGGCGTAGTGTGCTTCCTGCAAAATATACACCTGAAGCTAAGCCTTATTGCTGTGTTTTCCTCTTGTGTAACACAGGCAGGCATCTGCAGCAGTTATAGCAGGCATAGTGTGCTTCCTGCAAAATATACACCTGAAGCTAGCCCTTATTGCTGTTTTTTCCTGTTGTGTAACACAGGCAGGCATCTGCAGCACTTACAGCGGGCGTAGTGTGCCTCCTGCACATTATACACCTGAAGCTACCCCTTATTGCTCGTAGTTTTTTTTCTTTTGTGTTACACTAACAGGCATCTGCAGCACTTACAGCGGGCGTAGTGTGCTTCTTGCAAAATTTTCTTCAGAAGCTATCCCTTATTGCTGTGTTTTGCTGTTGTGTAACACAGGCAGGCATCTGCAGCACTTATAGCAGGCGTAGTGTGCCTCCTGCAAAATATACACCTGAAGCTAGGCCTTATTGCTGTGTTTTCCTGTTGTGTAACACAGGCAGGCATCTGCAGTACTTACAGCAGGCATAGTGTACTTCCTTAAAAATATACACCTGAAGCTAGGCCTTATTGCTGTGTTTTCCTGTTGTGTAACACAGGCAGGCATCTGCAGCAGTTATAGCAGGCGTAGTGTGCTTCCTGCAAAATATACACCTGAAGCTAGCCCTTATTGCTGTTTTTTCCTGTTGTGTAACACAGGCAGGCATCTGCAGCAGTTATAGCAGGCGTAGTGTGCCTCCTGCAAAATATACACCTGAAGCTAGGCCTTATTGCTGTGTTTTCCTGTTGTGTAACACAGGCAGGCATCTGCAGTACTTACAGCAGGCATAGTGTACTTCCTTAAAAATATACACCTGAAGCTAGGCCTTATTGCTGTGTTTTCCTGTTGTGTAACACAGGCAGGCATCTGCAGCAGTTATAGCAGGCATAGTGTGCTTCCTGCAAAATATACACCTGAAGCTAGCCCTTATTGCTGTTTTTTCCTGTTGTGTAACACAGGCAGGCATCTGCAGCAGTTATAGCAGGCGTAGTGTGCTTCCTGCAAAATATACACCTGAAGCTAGCCCTTATTGCTGTTTTTTTCTGTTGTGTAACACAGGCAGGCATCTGCAGCACTTACAGCAGGCGTAGTGTGCCTCCTGCAAAATATACACCTGAAGCTAGGCCTTATTGCTGTGTTTTCCTGTTGTGTAACACAGGCAGGCATCTGTAGCACTTACAGTGGGCGTAGTGTGATTCCTGCACATTATACACCTGAAGCTACCCCTGTTTGCTTGTAGTTTTTTTTCTTTTGTGTTACACTAACAGGCATCTGCAGCACTTACAGCGGGCGTAGTGTGCTTCTTGCAAAATATACACCAGAAGCTAGCCCTTATTGCTGTGTTTTCCTGTTGTGTAACACAGGCAGGCATCTGCAGAACTTACAGCAGGCGTAGTGTGCTTCTTGCAAAATATACACCTGAAGCTACCCCTTATTGCTGGTTTTCCCATCTCCCTGCAGGCCTTTAGAATGTCTGGAAGGCAAACAAGGAGAGGCAGACAGTCAGGAGCCAATAAAAGAGGGCAAGCAGGCTCTGTGTCTAGAGACAACAGTGCTGGTCGTGGACGCGGTGCATCGTCATAAGCACGTGGCCATGGGACACGCCTGTCCTTATTTTCGGCAGCTGGACGTGTTGAGCCGCATCATGCCGAAGACTTAGTAGAGTGGATGACCAAGCCCTCCTCATCCTCCTCATCCTCTCTTACCCAGGCTCAGGGTACTGGCAAAGCAGCTGCCAAAGCGTCCTCAATGTCATCATCAGTCACTCCTTCACTAGACCCACCGTGTCCTCCTGAGGAGTCCCCCGAACTGTTTGAGCACAGTGTTGGGTACATGCTCCAGGAGGATGCCCAGCGTTTTGAAGGGTCTGAAGATGATACCCAGCTAGAGGAAGGCAGTAGCGTGAGAGCAGAGAGAGGGAATGCTCAAGAAGGACACCAATCTGGCAGTCATGTTCCAGCAGCTGCAGCATACTGCCAGATTGGTTCCAGTGATGAGGAGGGAGGGGATGATGAGGTCACTGACTCCACGTGGGTGCCTGATAGGAGAGATGAGGAGGAGGAGGAGGATGAGAAGGAGGCACGTCTCCAACGAGGCAGGATGCCCTCCGGGGGCCAGCGTAAGGGCAGCACACCAACTGAATCACACCGCAGAGCTCCGCCTGTGCAGGGCGCTGCCTCTGCCCGTTATTCCAAAATTTCTTTGGTGTGGGCCTTTTTTGAGTCGAGTGCATCAGATCGCACCGCTGCTGTTTGCAACATATGTCTCAAGCATATCTCGCGTGGCCAAAACATCAGCCGCTTGGGCACCACATGCTTGACCAGACATATGTTGACCTGCCATGCAGCTCGTTGGCAGGCCTACCTTAAAGACCCACACCAAAGAACAAAGCGGACCTCTCCTTGCTCCACATCAGCTGGGATCTCCAACCTCACGATACCTTCAGTCCTCTCTGAAACCTGCACCTGAGGAATGAAGGTGTAGAATTAGGTGTGTCACAGCCAAGTACTTGCGGGCACTCTGCTAGCAGTACACCGACGTCCGATTCTAGCAGGCAAATTTCCCTGCCCCAGCTGCTAGACCGTCGAAAGAAGTTCACTCCCAGCCATCCACATGCCTAGCGGTTGAATGCTAGCTTGGCTAAATTGCTAGCACTTCAACTGCTGCCTTTTCAGTTGGTAGACTCGGCCCCCTTCCGTGAGTTTGTGCAATGTGCGGTTCCTCAGTGGCAGGTTCCCAAACGCCACTTTTTCTCACAGAATGCGATTCCAGCTCTGTACCGCCATGTGGAAGGCAATGTCCATGCCTCGCTGGACAGGGCGGTCAGCAGTAAGGTGCATATTACCGCTGACTCATGGTCCAGCAGGCATGGACAGGGACGTTACCTTTCTTTCACGGCCCATTGGGTCACTCTTTTGGCAGGTGGGAAGGATGCAGGACAAGGTGCAGTAGTGTTGGAGGTTGTTCTGCCGCCACGCCTCCAAAATGCTACTACTGGTTGTGACACACCTCTCTCCTCCACCCCCTCCTCTTCTTCTTCCTCCATGGCCTCCTCCTGTGCTTTATCCTCGGAACCAGCGGTGCTCCGCAGGCGTTCAAGGGGCTACGCAAGTACGCAGGCAAAAAGATGCCATGCCGTGCTTGCGCTGGTGTGTTTGGGGGGACAGGAGCCAGACTGGGGCAGAGGTTCTGTCAGCTCTGCAGCGGCAGGCCGAGAGGTGGTTGACGCCACGCCAGCTTAAGCCAGGAATGGTGGTTTGCGACAATGGCACCAATCTCCTCTCCGCCCTCCGACAGGGACAACTGACCCATGTGCCCTGTGTGGCTCACGTCCTTAACCTGGTGGTGCAGCGGTTCTTGGGCAGGTACCCGGGCTTACAGGATGTTCTGAGGCAGGCCAGGAAAGTCTGTGTGCATTTCTGCAGATCATATAATGCCAGTGCTCGGCTGGCTGAGCTGCAAAAGGAGTTGAACCTGCCCAAGAACCGCCTTATATGTGACATGCCCACCAGGTGGAACTCAACGTTGGCCATGCTGCAGCGGCTGCACACGCAGCAGAGGGCCATCAATGAGTACCTGTGCGACTACGGCACCAGGACAGGGTCAGGGGAGCTCGGGTTTTTTTCACCACGCCAGTGGGGCATGATCAGGGATGCATGCACTGTCCTGGCACCATTTGAGGAGGCCACGAGGATGGTGAGCAGTGACAGTGCATGCATCAGTGACACTGTACCTCTTGTCCACCTGTTGGAGCATACGCTGCGTGGAATAATGGACAGGGCACTTGAGGCAGAACAGAGGCAGGAAGAGGAGGACTTCCTTGCCTCTCAAGGCTCCCTTTACCCAGACAGTGTTCCTTCTGCCCCACCCATCACACAGGAAGAGGATGAGGAGGAGGAGGAGGAGGAGGATTGTGTCAGCATGGCACTCAGCATCAACAGCAGCAGTCTTTTAGGGATGATTTACAGTCCCAACAAACCCGTGGACTTGTACGTGGCTGGGAGGAGGTGGCTGCGGATCATGTCGTCCTTAGTGACCCAGAGGACTCCGGACCGAATGCCTCAGCTAACCTACGCTGCATGGCCTCCCTGATCCTGAAAAGTCTGCGGAAGGATCCTCGTATTCTTCGGATCAAGGAGAGGGACCATTACTGGCTGGCCACTCTCCTTGATCCACGGTACAAGGGTAAGGTTGCGGACCTTATCTTGCCGTTGCAGAGGCAGCAGAGGATGAGACATCTCTGGGAGGCCTTGCAGAAAGGTCTGTGCAACGCGTTCCCAGAGACTGGGAGGTTACAAACTCCTGGTCCTGGACAACGAGTTGCTGAGGCTTCGGTCAGTAGCAGAAGGAGCGGTGGAGAAGGTGGCCGTCTGACCGATGCGTTCAGACAATTTTTTAGTCCGCAGCCCCAAGGTATGATCGGTTCCAGCAACCATCGCCAGCGTGTGATATACATGGTGCAGGAATACCTAGGGGCAAGGTCAGACTTGGACACCTTTCCCACCGAAAATCCTCTGGCTTACTGGGTGTTGAGGATAGATCACTGGCCAGAGCTTGCACAGTATGCAATTGAGCTACTGGCCTGTCCTGCATCCAGCGTTCTTTCGGAACGCACATTCAGTGCTGCTGGAGGCTTTGTCACGGATCACAGGGTGCGCCTGTCCACCGACTCGGTTGATCGACTGACCTTCATAAAGATGAACCAGTCTTGGATCACCACCAGCTACCAAGCACCTGAAGCTGATATAACAGAATAATTTATTTTCAAATGTCACATCCCTTCAAGACTGATGCTGATTGACTCTCCTGTTATGTTGACTGACTATCCTCCTCCTCATCAATGATCCGATTCATGATGATAGCTTGGAAGAACATTTTTGTTTCTGGGTGCCGCCACCAGTGGCTAAGGCCCAATTTTTCAGCCCCTGTTTAACAGGGGCATGTAATTACAATTTTTGATGCAATGCTTTGCAGCAGGGCTCATTCCTGCACTCCAACTAGAGTATCTGGGAGAGGTTGCAGTGTCGTGGCACCAGCACCAGTGCCTAAGGCCCAATTTTTCAGCCCCTGTTTAACAGGGGCGTGTAATTACAATTTTTGATGCAATACTTTGCAACAGGGCTCATTACTGTGCTCCAAGTACAGTATCTGTGAGGGGTTGCAGTGTTCTGGCACCAGTGCCTAAGGCCCAATTTTTCTGCCCCTGTTTAACAGGGGCGTGTAATTACAATTTTTGATGCAATACTTCGCAACAGGGCTCATTACTGTGCTCCAAGTACAGTATCTGTGAGGGGTTGCAGTGTTGTGGCACCAGTGCCTAAGGCCCAATTTTTCTGCCCCTGTTTAACAGGGGCGTGGAATTACAATTTTTGATGCAATACTTTGCAACAGGGCTCATTGCTGCGCTCCAAGTACAGTATCTGTGAGGGGTTGCAGTGTTGTGGCACCAGTGGCTAAGGCCCAATTTTTCAGCCCACAGGGGCATGTAATTACAATTATTGATCTAATAATTCACAGCAGGGCCCATTCCTGCACCCACCAAGAGTAAGCTTAAAAATAGATTTTTTGGCTGGAGCTACACTTAAACAATGTACCTGTTCAAAATTAAAAAACAGATTCTACTTAAGAACAAACCTACAGTCCCTGTCTTGTTTGCACCGCCTGTATACTGCTGTTCAGAGTATATAGGGCCTTTTTCATTTTGTGTGCGGGGTTCCCCTTAATATCCATACAAGATCCAAAGGGGCTGGTAATGGGCTGGGGTGGGGGGGGGGGTGATGGGGTAGCTATGCCATTTTTCTCAAAGATTTTCATCCATATTACCGGGACCGGACATTACATTAAAGCCGCAAGCAGTTTTAAATGGCTTTTTTTCCTTTAGAAATGTCATTTTGTGCAGGGACAGTTCTAAACACGGGAAACACGTGGCACTTCACAGGCATACTTTAGTCACCCCCCAGGTGCGATATTTAAAGGAATATTTGACTTTTTTTTTTCACTTTATGCATCATTAAAATGACTGCTCCCGAAAAACGGACGTTTTTAAAAATTAGTTTTGCATTGATACATGTCCCCTGGTGCAGAACCCGGGTCCCCAAACCCTTTTTAGGACAATAACATGCATATTAGTCATTATAATTAGCACTTTAGATTTCAAACGTTCGGGTCCATTGTATTTAATAGGGTTCTAACGTTCGCGCGAACTTTCAGTCCGTTCGAAGGTTCTGGTGCGAACCGAACGGGGGGGGTGTTCGGCTCATCCCTAGTAAAGATACCACTACCATTGAAAGGTAATCTCCTGTGGGAGTTGAATGAGTGGAATATCGCAGCTGATCTCATTAACAAACAGGTGTGAAAGATCCCTATAACTTGGGATCCACCTTTTGTGGTAAGGGGCTTTGATTTCCCATTGCCACCATACACAATGACACCTTGGTGGAGATTCATGAAAGTCGAGGTCCCATTGTAAAGCCTGAGTGTTTCCATGGTTATAATCAGTTCATGGGTGGGGTGGATTTAAAGTGATGTAAAGGTCATTTTTCTTTTTTAAATAACAAACGTATCTATACTTACCTGCTCTGTGAATGGAATTCCACAGAGCAGCCACAAACCTCTATGTGGGTCCCCCGCTGGCACTTCTGGCCCCTCCCCTATATCCAGTGCCCCCATGGGAAGCCACTTCCCATGGGGGTACTCGTGTGTGTGCTCGCATCTAATCCCTGCTGCTGCACCCATTGACACAGACAGAGGGACTTGGCCCCACCCTTCACTCCCTCATCACTGGCTTTGACTGACAGACCTGGGAGCCAATGGCTTCCGGTGCCACAACAAAGCCAGCATGGCCCAGAAGTAAGGGGAGAGAAGAGCTGCAGATGTGCGCGGCGGTGGATCGAATGAGGGCTCAGGTATGTAAAAGGAGGGGTGAGAGGGGATGCTGTCACCTAAACATTTTTTTACCTTAATCCAAGGAATGCATTAAGGTAAAAAAAAATAAGCTTTACTTTACTTTAAATGATCGGATGCTACAGCCCTATTTATCAACTAGAAAGTCCCTTGACTGGTATAAAAAAGTTGCAATTTACCTTTTCCACTTGGCCATGTATAATACATACAGTACGTCATCTATCAAAAGTCAACAGAAAGACCCAGCACCTTCCTCAATTTTATTGAAGAAGTTGTCGCTGTCCTGATTTACCAGCAAGGATCCCTCTCAGAAAGCATTTGCTCCGATTGTCGACTTCATGAGCAACATTTTCCAGAAAACATTCCATCCACAGAATCAGGAGAAAAAGAAGATGCCAAAAAAATGTTGTGTATGCAAAAGGGGGGGGGGGGGGGTTTAGAAGAGACACCAGTTATCATTGTCCCCAATGTCCCTCCCAACTGGGCCTATGTATCAGAGAATGCTTCAGAGGTTATCACACATCCCTAAAATATTATTTCCCCTTTTTTCGAACAGCCTACCATTTTCCCATTTTTAATACCTGTGTGGATCATTTGCCTGCTGCCTTGATTGACCATGGCTCTAGCTTTCATGTTAACTGACCCTGGCAAGTTTACCGATGATGCCTCTGCCTGCCGTCTGGATTGTTTCTAAACCACGTTTCTGCCTTCTACCTGCACTGACCTTGGGCCTGTTAATCGAACATGTTTTTTGCCTGCCACTTGGATTGATCTCTTGCCCTGCTATGGTAGTAGTGGGATGCAAGGTAACACAGGGGTCTCGCATATTAGGAAATTAGATGTGTAATTTATGTCCCTAGAATGTCTGAAGGTGCTACTTTGATGTTGAAAAAGTCTGATGCATGTGGTATCGCCATACTCAGGACAAGTAGCAGAATGTGTTTTGGGGTGTATTTGCAAGTATGCTTATGCTGCGTATGAGAAATAACTTGTTAATATGACAATTTTGTGTAAAAAAAAAACAATAATAATAATAATAATTTCCTAATTTTCCCAAGAATTGTGGGGAAAAATTACAACTTAAAAAACTCACTATGCCTCTTACTAAATACCTTGGACTGTCTACTTTCCAAAAAGGGGTCATTTGGGGGGCATTTGTACTGTCCTGACATTGCGGGGTTTTAAGAAATGAGAGTCAGTACATCAGGTGTGATCAATTTTCAATGGTACGTACCGTAGCTTGTAGACTCTATAACTTTCACACAGACTAAATAATATACACTAATTTGGGTTATTTTTACCAAAGATGTGTGGCAGTATTTATTTTACTTTTTTTAAATTACTTTGTATATTAGAAACTAAAAAAAGTTTTTCTTTTTTTTCTAACTTTTCGCTCTTTTTTCACTTATATTGCAACACATAGTGGTGGTTAAATACCACCAAAAGAAAGCTCTATTTGTGTGAATAAAATGCAAAAAAAGTTTGGTTTGGGGTACAGTGTAGTATGTCTGAGTAATTCTCATTCAAAATGTGAGAGCACTGAAAGCTGAAAATTGCTCGGGGCAGGAAGGGGGTAAATGGGACCTGTAAGGTCACAGGGACAGGAAGTGAGGGAAAATCTCTCTATTGCAGTTCCAGATAAAAATAAATAAATGGAAGCTATAGTTGGGTTTAGTGGCGGCAGGTGGAAAAAAAATTGGGGGGCGGCAAACATTATGCCAACCCCCCCACGGTCGGTCGGTCAGAGTAGCACTTACCCCATCACCGGCGGCTTCCCCTGCAGTCTCCCGTTCTCCTGCTCTCCACAGGTCATCACGGTCACGGTGGCTTCAAGTTTCCTCCCTCCTCCTCGGTGACCAATCGGGAGTCTTTTCTTTTCGGCCAATCGGAAAACGGGCCTCACATCCGCTTTTGAATGGCCGGATGGAGGATTCATTTGTGGTTGT
Organism: Rana muscosa; assembly: GCA_029206835.1. NCBI lineage: Eukaryota > Metazoa > Chordata > Amphibia > Anura > Ranidae > Rana > Rana muscosa. The sequence continues at coordinate 14,378,200 of CM055116.1, forward strand.
AACACAACTGGGTGGGATCGGAGCGCATTCTCTGCAACCCGAGGCCACCCTGTTTTTAAGCCTATTAGAGCCTCTGGCTCTAATCAGGTGCCTAAAAAAAACAAAAAAAACCTGCCGATGTAATTCATGGGCTCTGTGTCATGAAAGGGACCGGATGCATGAATAGGGGTGGCTGCAGTGGCCACTGGTTGGGCTCCCATTGCAAAAGATTGGGAAACAAAATGAACACAGGTTCACCTGATTTACTAACATTCACTTTGCTTAGTGTCCACTTATTTGGTAAATCAATCCCATTGCATGAAGTATACACTTGCAAGTCTGCTATTACTGAGCATTTAATTTTCTTGTAGCTGATTTGGAAAATGAGTACAACTTAAGCTAAATCGAACTTGAAATATAAGAATAATTCAACTTTATTAGTCACACTGTCCAATATAGATGTTATTTTTTTAGATTGATGTTACCATTATGGAATCAGTTCTTTGTTCTGCAGCTGAGTCTGTAGATGTAAATTAGTCTCACTTCATGTATATAAAGTGCTGGTGACACCGTCTCTCCTCCTGTACTGAGGATGTGCAGATCTGCCGGTGACCACTCTGTGTCAAGCCATAATCTGGTGTCTGCCATGCATTGGTCTCCTGTCCACTCCGCCTGTTACCTGCAGATTCTTCCCCTTTCTATCACATATTATGGAATGATGATATCCTGGAGCTCAGCCTCTCTCTGTAGACTCAATGCCTCAAAATTGAAGTTTGAGTATGAGTATTACCAAGAGGGAGACGTCATTATCGGAGGATTAATCTCTGCTCACTCTGGAGCTGAATTATTTGATGATAATTCATTATCTTTTTTCTGTCATGAGTAAGTCTCTGTTATTTGTTTTTGCATTCTACATATGCTTCTGAATTAGAGGGGACCTGTCAAGGGGTCCTTCATACCTGGCAGAGTTCAGGATCTCATCCAGGGCTGGAGGCTGTGATTTTCCCACTGCAGGAAGCAGAGCAAGTTAGGGCAGATCATATTTTGGGGGTTTAACTCACTGATATGTCTGTCCTGGGGCTAGCAATGATCCTGCAACCCTGGATGAGAGGCCCACCACCACTGCCAGATTGGAGGGCTCGGAAGTTACCGCTTAAAAACAAGCCCAATCAAAACATCATCTTCATATATGGTAGAGGGAAGCAAGAAAAACTTATCAAGTTATAGAAATAAACAATGAAATAATGATGACTGTCTAAGCCAGGGGTTTACAAACCCCGGCCCGTGGGCCACATCTGGCCCACTTGTGCCTTTTCCCTGGCCCGCGGCTCACCCACACTTACAGCATTGACGATCTGCTGCCTTTAAAAGCAGCAGATCGTCAGTATGACTGGCAGGTCCCGCAAACAAAGCCGCTCCCCCACACCCTCCCATGCTGCCATGCTGCACTGAGGATTGGCTTCTGGGACTGCCTGTTCTAGCAACCAATGATGACTGATGTCAGCGCGGCACCTCCCGGCGTCCCGCCCGCTGTTTGTATTAGAGATCCTTCCATGTGTGTAGCAGCGGGCGGGAGTCGGGAGGTGCAGGAGACCTGCCCGAGGCAAGAGGCAAATGTACATATACAGGAGACTCTGATGGGAAAACTGATTATTCTGATGCTCTGCTGGGGAGACTGATGCTGGGGACAATGATCCTGGGGACACTGATGACGGGAACACTGAAGATTTGGACACTCTACTGGGGACACTGATACTGGGGAGATTCTGCTAGGGACACTAATGCTGGGGACACTGATGATTTGGACACTGCTGCTGGGGACACTGCTGATTGGGAGACTGATTCTGGGGAGACTGCTGGGGACACTTATTCTGGGGAGACTGCTGGGGACACTGATTCTGGGGAGACTGATGATTTGGACACTGATGCTGGGGACACTGCTGATTGGGAGACTGATTCTGGGGAGACTGCTGTGGACACTGATTCTGGGGAGACTGCTGGGGACACTGATTCTGGGGAGACTGCTGGGGACACTGATGCTAGAGAGACTGCTGATGGGGAGACTGATGATGGGGACACTGATGCTGGAGAGACTGCTGATGGGGAGACTGATGATGGGGACACTGATCCTGGGGACACAGCTGGGGACACTGATGATGGGGAGACTGCTGGGGACACTGATTCTGGGGAGACTGCTGGGGACACTGATTCTGGGGAGACTGCTGTGGACACTGATGCTAGAGAGACTGCTGATGGGGAGACTGATGATGGGGACACTGATGCTGGAGAGACTGCTGATGGGGAGACTGATGATGGGGACACTGATCCTGGGGACACAGCTGGGGACACTGATGATGGGGAGACTGCTGGGGACACTGATTCTGGGGAGACTGCTGGGGACACTGATTCTGGGGAGACTGCTGTGGACACTGATGCTAGAGAGACTGCTGATTGGGAGACTGATGATGGGGACACTGATGCTGGAGAGACTGCTGATGGGGAGACTGATGATGGGGACACTGATCCTGGGGACACAGCTGGGGACACTGATGATGGGGAGACTGCTGACGGGAACACAGAGGATTTGTACACTCTGCTGGGGACACTGATGATGTGGAGACTCTGATGCATGGAGGACACAGATATGGGGGACACTGGTATTGGGGAGACTCTGATGGGAGACACAGAGGTGCGGAAAGGCTATAATGGGGACACAGATGTGTGGAAGGGTCTGGTGAGGACACAGACATGCGGAAATGCTCTGATGGGGACACAATGTGCAATGAGACTCTGACGGGGACACAGACATGCGGAAAGGCTATAATTTTATTCATTTAGTTATAAATAACCAACTTTTTTGGCCCGCGAATATTTGTAAAATCTACAATGTGGCCCTCGGGCTAAAAAGTTCGGAGACCCCTGGTCTAAGCCATGATGCTCTTTCTGTGTGGTCATGCCCTTCCACAAACAAACCCTTAGCTACAAGGAACATGCAGCTCTTACAGAAAGTAAATGTAAATTCATTGCTGGTTTTCATAATTGTTGTGGTCCTCCTTTAACCACTTCAATACCGGGCACTTCCCCCCTTCCTGCCCAGACCAATTTTCAGCTTTCAGCGCTGTTGCATTTTGAATGACAATTGCACGGTCATGCGACACTGTACCCACATTATTTTCCCCACAATTAGAGCTTTCTTTTGGTGGTATTTGATCACCACTGGGGTTTTTATTTTTTGTGTTACAAATAAAAAAAACAAAAATTTTGAAAATAATATTAACGTTTTTTTTGTTTGTTACAAAACTTTGTAAATAAGTAATTTTTGTCCTTTGCTGACGGGCACTGATGAGGCAGTACTGATTGGCACTCATGAAGTGGCATTGATGAGGTGGCACTGATGGGCACTGATGATGAGGCACTTATATGCAGCACTGATAAGCAGCACTGACGGGCACTGATAGGTGACACTGATATAGAGCACTGATGGGCACTGATAGGTGGCACCGATGGGCACTGATATGTGGCACTGATATGTGGCACTGATGGGCACTGATAGGTGGCACTGATAGGTGGCACTGGTGGGCACTTATTGGCACTGATAGGTGGCACTGATAGATGGCACTGTTAGGCAGCACTGATCAGGAAGCACTGGCAGGCATCACTAATGGGCACTGGGTGCCTTCCCTATTGGGCATTGATTGGCAAACCTGGTGTTTCTGGGTGGGCATCCCTGGTGGTCCTGGGTGGGCATCCTGGGGGGGGGGCTGCACTGATAATCAATCAGCGCAGACCCCCCTGTCAGGAGAGCAGCCGATCAGCTCTCCTCTAGTGAGGAAAACCCGATAAACGGCTATTCCTGTTTACTATGTGATCAGCTGTGATTGGACACAGCTGATCACATGGCAAAGAGCCTACGCCAGAGGCTCTTTACCAAGATCGGAGATGTGGTGTGTCAGACTGACACACCACACCACAGATCGCCGCGCGCCCCTGTGGCACACGATCGCGGCTTATCCTGCTGGATGTCATACGACACCCAATCAGGTCAACTAAACCACTTCCCGGCCGTCATTCTGCATACAGCGGGCAGGGCGGGAAATGGTTAAACACAATAATTTTTGAAAGAAATGTCTGTGAAGGTTCTCATTTGACCAAGTCATGGAATATCTAGTAGTAGCTAGTCACATTCAAGTGGACTTGTTCTGTAATTGTGAAGACATTTCACAACTTATCCAAGCCACTTCTTCAGTTCCAATGAGTGTCAGGATGGAACATACCCCGGTATTTACAGTAATCCAGTCACTGTAGAAAATGTCAAGGCAAATATTGATACCCAAGATTGCAACATCTCTAGCCTGGCAATTTGACAACAATTCACACCATAAAGTAGGGAAAGCAAGTCATAGGTCACACATCACAGCATAACCCTGTAAGGAGGTGTATGACAGCCTCAGCTCGGGCTCTAATCAGGCCATGCCCCCAATGTGTTTCACTCCACCCCAGAGCTTAATCATGGTTAAACTCCAGGGGTGGAGTGAAATGTGGTTGGAAACCAGGCTGAGGCTGGCGTACACCTTCTTACAGGGTTATGATGTGATGTGCGACATTTAGGACTTTCTTTCCCTAGTAGATGATTTTGACCTGGGATGAGCTCTGTCCTTGTCGGCACTCCTAGCGGTTTGTCATGCAAGAGGAACTGGTGAAGCCTTGAGCAGCATCTGTCATTTTTGTTATGGGTCACAGTGAATTCACACCTTCAGCCTTGTGAATTGCAGGATTAACACTTATATAGGCTTCCTGACACCAAAGATTTATATGCCTCCCTTCCTGATCTTGGACAATGAACATCTGTTTTGACATTTTATTTTATTAGGATAAGGGTGTTAGTGCTACATGCTATGGCTATAAAAAAACTAGAGTATGTTCCTCAACTGAAGAGCTGGCTTGAATAAACTGAAAAATGTCTTCAACATTGAAGAACAAGTCCAGTGCAATGTATTTATCTGCTGGGAAGGAATAGAGCAGGTAAGAAAAAAGCAATTTGTTATAAAGTTTTTAAAAGTTTCAGCAGCAGGAGCAGTGGCGGCCAGGCAGTCACAAAAAAAAATATCAAAAAATGTCCCTTTAAGAAAAAAAAATGAAAAAAAGGTCCTTAAGTGCACTGAGTCCGGGCGCCGGGCGCAGTGTTTTATGGGAAGCGCCGCATCTATGCAATCACGAGATTGCAGACGAGGCGCTTCATTTGCAACCTTTAAACTGCCTTTGTGGCGCAGTCAATCGTGCCGACAGCTTCCGGCGTGATGGACTGTATTATGTCCGAGTGCATAGACTTTTTTTCACCGCTCTAGGACATGGGCGGTGCTTTCTGGGATAACCAGGAGGGGCGTCGGCAGCTCTGTTGAAATGCACGGCCCGAGCGGAGCTGCAATAGGTAAGCTAGCCATGCCTTCCTCTTCTATCCTGGGCCCTGGCACCTGCTTAGAAATCAACAATCCACACACTACACACAAAGGGAACACTGCTGGCATGCAAATAGGGAAATAGGGGACATGTGCTGTGTATTAAGCATTGCACTTCAGCACTGGAGTCACATAAAGAGACTCTTTAAATTATTAACCACTTCACTGCAGTGAGAGAGAGAAGCAAGTAAGGAAAGCATGGATGTAACAACTATTGCACTGCAACATTTGAGCCAGATTAAGGGAACACTGTGTAACAGGGGCCAGGCAGGTAGATTAACCATTGCACTGCAGTTAGATGCCAAGAATAGGATGAGAGGCCGCTGCGGGGGCATTCGATCTCAGGTAAGTAATTCATAATGAGCTAGTATGCTATGCATACTAGCTCATTATGCCTTTGTCTTGCAGGGTCTTTTTTTTCTTTTTTTTTCTTGAGGAGGGTTTACTTCCTCTTTAAATTGATACAACAATAAAAATGCTTTGAAAGGGACAAATCCATGCTCTCCATGGTGCTGAAACCATTCCATTGTCATATGTAATAGTTCTTAATTTCCCACAGCCCTGACATTGGAGAGTATAAAAGTATCCTGGCAATGATCTTTGCTGTTGATGAAATTAATAAGGACCCCAATCTTCTACCCAACGTTACTCTGGGTTATCATATATTTGATACTTGTGGAGATCCACAGAGAACCTTGGGATATGTCCTGCAGATATTGTCTGGAAAAAAGACTGAGGCTCCTAATTATTCCTGTAGGAGACACGGGGAAGTGGCTGGTTTTATTGGTGATTCTGGTTTGCATACAAGTCAAGCCATGGCCCAGTTACTTAGTCTGTATCGGTACACACAGGTAAGTGGTCAGTTGTAATAAATTGGGTTATTGTAATAATAATCGTTATTCAATAATTCATATTGATGAGGAAAGTTACAAGAAAATCCGTTCAGTTCTCGTGTAAAAACTCCAAAACGTATTTAATAATAAAATAACAAAATGTTACAAGAACAACATCAAAGTGTATAATATAAAATAGCATCAATAAGTTTCTTATTCTTGAAATTAAGATTGTATAAATATATCTTTGTGTGTGTATCTCAGCCAAACGTCCGTGTGTGTCAAGTTTCCTTGAGTCTCCACGTGTCATCTCCTATCTGCCTTAAAAGCTAAAAGTGACTAGCCATTATAATCGCCCCCACCTTTTCTTTCAAAGGAGTGATTTACCGTTCCTTGTAGTTCCACAGAAAGCCCGCAAATTTCAAACATATCATTCACAAGGGTGGGGGTTATTACTCTCTAAAATTCCTAAGGAGTGGGCTATGAGCTACGTGAGTAGCTGAAATAAGAATCATTTAACTTGTACAATATAAGATTACTAAATATCTGAATCAAATACTAAATATTACACTATGTATTCATTAAAAACCAAATGTTCTTCTTAATGTCCTAATCAAGAAGTATTATAATATTTAAGAACTTATAACCTTAACAAAAACTTTTGTATCTTTGAAAAAGATGTAACCTTATCTCTTTTTAATTTGCCAAGGGGGAAGGTGAGACTAACTCAAAGCTTCCCAATTACTTACACATGTTTTCAGCTCTTTAGAAAACTAGCATTTGAAGCTTCAAACAAACGTTTACATAAATATATAAAAATCTATACATATTTCACTTTTTCCATATTTAGAATATATAATGATTTGTAGCACACGGAGCCTTTTATTCTGCTTACCTTCTCCTTGCAGGGATAAAGGCACACCGTGCCACTTGCCCAGATCCTCCTGGATTAGAAGGTTGAGCGGTGTTCTTTATTTTTGGGTCCTGCAGCGAGTTACCTCCCGTTCACTGGTTCTCGTCCCTAGAATGTAGGGAAAAGTCTGTGTTCTTTCCCCAAAGAAACTCAATGTCCAAACAGTACTTAAACTCCAAACAGCCGAGTTTATTTTATCTTGCTCAAACAGATTTGGGAACAGGTTGAAGATAGCGACAAAGCAGGTAGGGAGATAGGTTCAGGCACGCGGCACCCAGTTACCCTATTCTTTACTCAAGCCTGAGTATGAATTTTGCTCACCCGGATAGATCCCTCTCACAGTTCTAGCAGCCGGAGTGAAGCACGAACAGTTTCTACTTGAATTTAGTCCCCTTCATGGACAAGTCCTAGAGATCTCTGCCACAGAATCCCTAATGATTGAATTATGACTTCTGAACAAAACCCTGTAGATTAGTAGATACCATAGGTGTCAGTGGGACACACTACAGGGGCTATACTGCAACTTACGGATCCTTCCACTGATAGGTAACCAGGCCTCTCCTTTATCGTGAACTCCATCACCGATCAATCGGACAGGTCCTCCCCCAGTCTCATCTCCCCCAGAGCGGGCCACCCTCACATGGGCTCCCCGGGACTCCAGTGCTGGCCGTAGACCCAGTTGTAGGCACTGGGCCCACCCGGAACACCAGAGCCCCGGGCCAAAGGTGCCCAAGACTCCTCGGACAGCTCACGCACCCCCCAGCCAGCAGGGCCAAAGGGCGCGACTTTGCCACCAGTGGTCCTCCCTGGAATCCCCCCGGCACACCACCCCAATGGGGCACACTCCTCCCTAGATCATGGCGCCTGCCCTTTATGTACCCCCTCTCCCGGCATGCACAGCAGACGAAACCCACCACACGGTAGCTGAGAGAGGAAACCCAATCACACCACAATGCCACCCGTGGTTCAACCCAAGACCTGAGCAACAGCGCCACCACAGGACAAGCGGAACCATACACCAGGCAACACCATAGCAGAACAGAGTCCATACCTAGCAAAATTAGAGAACCTGAGCCAACTATGGCTCATACTACCCCTATATTTAGAAGATAGTGACCCCCAAATTTGGGGAGCCCACTACAGATATATAAGTCAATTATTCTCAAAGACCCAATCCATTCATTCATTTGTTAATATTTGTTAATAGATGAATGTTAGATATTAGATTAAAGAAAACTTTCTAACATCAGTTCACTATAAAAGTACCGCTCACTGTACTTCATCATTTATCCAAACTATCACTCCAACCAGGCACCAAATGTGGTATTAGAACCACAATAATGGGTACAGTCTAAAAAGTTATAAATATAGGTGGAGTGCTATTGTGATTTAGAAAACACTAAGAATATGCTAAATTCAGAGAGTCTTACTGTAAATGTAGTTTTTACAGAAACTAATGCAGCCAAAGTTAGCAGTTTTTTGACAGTGTGAATGTGTGGGATTATCCTATCATATGATTCTGTACCATATTACCATCCTCCTGTTCTCCAATGCATGGAGGTAAGGCTGGAAAAGGCTTAGGAAGAGGGCAGTCCTGCAACCAGAAAGCACACTGGATTTAATTGTGGAGAATTCACCTTAAGTTGTGTATAGTCACAGGGGCAGAAAAATGAGGAAGAATCTACCCTATAGCCCTGTACACACGGTCGGGAATCCCGTTGGAAAAAAAACGTTGGTTTTCTCGACGGGATTCCTGGCAAGCTTGTCTTGCCAAGCCCTGTGTACTGGCGGCCATTCGAAAGAACCGCCGTTCTTTTGAATGGCAAGAACGCGGTAACGTCATCGACTACGGCATTCCATGCCGTCGCCGCCATCTTGCTACACTCCACACTAACCTTGCATGCTACCACGCATACGTCAAAGTCTTTTAGAGCATGCGCGGGTTTACCGTGGAACAGGTAAGCATACAGACGACCGGTTTTCTCAGCAGGAAAACTCTGCCGAGAATCCCGACGAGAAAAATAGAGAGCAGGTTCTCTATTTTTCTCGTCGAGATTCCAGGCAGTTTTCCCGACGAGAAACCATACACACTTTTTCTCGGCAAAAAGCTCTCCCAGCAGTTTTCTTGCCGAGAAAACTGGTCGTGTGTTCAAAGATCCTAACCCTTTCCCACTCCATCCAAAATTAACAAAAATAAAAAATATATACCGTATATACTCGAGTATAAGCTGACTTGAGTATAAGCCGAGGTACCTAATGTTGCCAAAAAAACTGGGAAACCTTACTGACTCGACTATAAGCCGATGCCTCACTGTCCACTGTTCCCTAGCTCGCTGTTCCCTATTTTACATTGTAAATAGTACCTGTAAAGAAGTTGCAGCTGCGGCGTCCATCGTTCAAATTCCACGGCGTCCATTGTTCAAATTCCGCGGTCTCTTCCTGTTCCTTCCGTGATAGGCGAGTCTCATCAGACACTCTCCGCCTATCACGATCCTTCTCTCATCCTCAGTTTTCCCAGCAGACACTGTGTTGGGTGTTCCGCCAATCACAGACGTCTGCTGGAAAACTGAGGATGAGAGAACGTTCGTGATAGGCGGAGAGTGTCTGATGAGACTCGCCTATCACGGAAGGAACAGGAAGAGACCGCGGAATTTGAACGATGGACGCCGCAGAATTTGAACGATGGACGCTGCAGCCGCAATTTCTTTACAGGTACTATTTACAATGGAAAAATTTCGCTGACTCGAGTATAAGCCGAGGGGGGGACTTTCAGCCCCCAAAAAAGGGCTGAAAATCTCAGCTTATACTCGAGTATATACGGTACCTATTTTACATCAATGCATGGCCAGATATAAATCAAGATTCAGAGCCTCATAATGAAAGGACATCCAAGGGGAATGTAACAATGATAATGTATTACGCTGCAAACTAGTATATATTATATTTAGGATTGAGCGAACCCGAACTGGAAAGTTCAGGTCCGTACCGAACATTTGAGTTTTTGGGTACCGGACCCGAACCCGAACAATTGCGTGTATGTTCGGGTTCGGGTCTGGTGTTCGGCGATGTAATGGCGCATTTAGAAAAGCTTCAGGGGGCAGCCAATCACCTTTTGTTTAACTGGTGTGCCCTTAGAAGCCATCATAGCCATGCCTACTAATGGCATGGCTGTGATTGGCCAGTGCAACATGTGACCCAGCTTCTATATAAGCTAGAGGCACACAGCACAGCACGTCACTCTGCTTTAGACAGGTTAAGGAGAGGATCCTGGCTCCTGTTGCTTATTAGGGAGAGATTGAAATACTATGAGTTAGTCCTCATTCTGCAATCTGAGAGAAAAGATAGAGAGACAGTTTAGGGCAAGGTTCCTGTTGGTGCTTTCAGGGAGAGAGATTTATTAGGAGTCCAGATTCAGAGATATAATAACTCAGCGATCTGCATAGGTTTACCTGTTTGTGTTGTAGTGCACAGTCTTTTTACACTGCCATGAGCCCAGTGTCAGAGAAAATCTACCTTTTATCTGCAAGCTCAGTGCACCAGCACTGCATATGTTACGTTGAGAGATACACCGTTTCCATACTGTGGGTGTATTGTGCTCTAGCAAAAAGACCCATTTAGGGCAAAAAATAAAAAAAGTGTGAAATTTACAATTTCTATATTTTTGTTGTATTGTGCTATTCCAAAAAAAAAAATTTAGGGCAAATTTTTTTTTTTTAATAGCATTTTCTGTATTGCTGTAGGTGTGAGATACACCGTTTCCATACTGTGGGTGTATTGTGCTCTTGCAAAAAGACCCATTTAGGGCAAAAAAATAAAAATTGCAGTGTTTTCTGCATATATGCAAGTGTGAGATTTACAATTTATATATTTTTCTTGTATTGTGCTATTCCCCAAATTTTTTTTTTAGGGCAAACAATATTATTTTTAATAGCATTTTCTGTATTGCTGTAGGTGAGATACAGCGTTTACATACTGCGGGTGTGTTGTGCTCTTCCAAAAACACCCATTTAGGGCCACAAAAAATATTTTGCAGTGTTTTCTGCATATCTGGAGGTGTGTGAAATAAACAATGTATATATTTTTCTTCTACTGTGCTATCCTAAAAAAATAATTGTAGGACAAAAAACATTTTATTTTAATAGCATTTTCTGCAGTTCTGTAGCTGTGAGATACACATGTATAAGGCCCCTGCCACAGGCCGGGTGAATAAGGCCTCCGATACAGTCAGGATGACCTTGAGCTTCTCCTTCTAAGAACTAGCCCATATCAAGGGGAAGACATATCTCCAGGGAGTCAACAGACCCTTCCTTCACCGTGCCTCCAGCATCAGGCCATCGGAAGGTTCCTCCCTTCCCTGGAAAAGGATCCCCTACACGAGGTGGCACCCAAAGACTCCTCGACCCTTAGCGGACTCCAGACGAAGGCTCTGGACCCCAGGCTTTACTCCCGCCCCTAGGCCTCCATACCCAGGGCAGCAGGAACTCCAGGATAGTACCTCACCCTGGGCTAAAGGTGCCCGAGATGGAACAGGAACATGTGTACCCAGGCCGAAGGCACCTGGCCGCGGACCCCACTGGACATCAGCCCCCCAGGCCAAAGGTGCCTGGGCGTCTGCCCCTTTTATATCCGCTCCTGGCATGCACAGCAGGTTCCCCCGCCCTGCTGTACTACTGCCAAGAGGGGACACAAAAGGCACAGCACTGTATTGGCGGTTCAACCCTAGCCTACCATGGCAGCGCCACCTGTAGGCCGCAGGGAACTGCACACCAATACTGTCCTGAGAGTACAAAATGGTCCATGAATCCTACAGAATTAGGGTGTTTGAGCCTATTTACCACTCAAACACTTCCCTTAAATTTAGCACCCCGCTACATTTTTATTTCAAAGTATTTTATTTTCCCACAAGCTTATCCATTAAATTGAATATTTTTTTACAGAAAGGGCGTATTCTGGGGCATTCCCATCATATGTGTGGCATCGTGCCGTTGAGTTTCTGAGGTTCTTAATGACTTCCTGTACCTCTTCTGCTAAAAAGGGGGCCTCCAGCATATTATTTTATTTTTTAATTTTTTTTTTATGTTATTTTAAGTTATTTCCCTATCCACATTTGTTTGCAGAGCACTTCCCATGCTCTTAACAATTTGCAGCCCTCTAGCCCTTTCCATTACTTTTTTAGAGCCTTTTTAGTCCTCAGAAGTTCGGGTCCCCATTGACTTCAATGGGGTTCGGGTTCGGGGTCAAGTTCAGGTCAATTTCGGTCCCAAATGCGAACTTTTTTCCGAAGTTCGGCCGAACCCGTCGAACCTGAATATCTAGGTGTCCACTCAACTCTAATTATATTAACAATGTACAAAAGTCTTTAAAACCAAAGAAAAAACACCCAAAAAAGAGCAGTTACATACCGTACCCATTCAAATGTGTGAAACTGTGGGTGTCAATATTATTGTAATCTAGACCAGGGGTCTCCAAACTTTCTAAACAAAGGGCCAGTTTACTGTGGCTCAGACTTTAAGGGGAACGAATTGTGGACCAAACTGTATCCAGTGGAGGGAGTATACAATGTCCTATCTTTGGTATTAGAAGTGCCTGATTTTTGGTGTCAGTGGAAGAAATTATATCCCATTGTTGGTGTTAGTGGGAAGAATAGTGTCCTATTGTTGGTGTCAGTGGGAAGAATAGTGTCCTATTGTTGGTGTCAGTGGGAAGAATAGTGTCCTATTGTTGGTGTCAGTGGGAAGAATAGTGTCCTATTGTTGGTGTCAGTGGGAAGAATAGTGTCCTATTGTTGGTGTCAGTGGGAAGAATAGTGTCCTATTGTTGGTGTCAGTGGCCAGAATTTGTCCCTATTGTTGGTGTCCATGGCAGGAATAATGCCTTAGTTTAGAGACCAATGATCTAGACTATAGGAGGTTACATGTGTAGCGGGGTGCTAAATTTAGGGGAAGTGTTTGGGTGGTAGTTATACCCAAACACCCTAATTGTTAGAGTTCTTGCAACCATTTTTGTCTGCAGGGAGAGAATTGGTGTATAGTTCCCTGTGGCCTGCAGATGGCGCTGCCATAGTAGGCCAGGGTTGAACCGCTAATCCATTGCTGTCCCTTGTGTGTCCCCTCTCAGCAGCCATACGGTGGGTGTGTCAGGCCTGCTGTGCATGCTGGGGGAGGATATAAAAGGAGCAGAAACTGCCTGTTCAGGGTTCGTTGTCGGGGGTCCTATCCCAGGGTGTGTGTTCCTATCCATCCTGGGCACCTTTGGCCCAGGGGCGGAGGTCGGTGGATCAGTCCCAGGGACCTTTAGTCCTGGGGCTGCAACAAAGGCCTGGGCCCAGCATCTTCGGCTGGAGCCCACCAAGGATCAAGAAGTCTCAGGGTGCCACCTTGCGAGGGGACCCGTATCCTAGATGAGGAGGCCGGGGGAGGAACCATTCTGAAGGACTGGTGCAGAAGTCACGGTGAAGAAAGGGTCCCGGTAACTCTCTGGAGGGATGTCTTCTCCTTAATAGAGGCAATGTTCACCAGGTCTGTGGCAGAGACCAAGTTCACCAGGTCTGTGGCAGAGACCAAGTTCATCAGGTCTGTGGCAGAGACCAATTTCACCGGGTCTGTGGCAGAGACTTTGGGTAAAGTTTGAGTACCATATCGGCTGCTAGTCCCAAGCTTGGGAGACTATCCGAATGGGCTGAGTCTGCTTGAGAATCGGAGCAGTGAATTGGGTTACGTTTGTGCCTGGACCTCTTCCACACCTTAAGCTGTCCTGTCCTCCCTCCAACCTTTTCGGTCAGAGACTGTGTTTTACAAGAGAATAAACTCTACGTTGGAGTTTCAGCTGGTGTGGACATTCAAGTTACTGTGGGGATACAAGGACTTGTCTTTATTCAATATAGAGGTGAGAAACATTCTCTGGCTGTCTGACTGTGGAGGACCCATCAACCTCTTCACACAGGAAGGTACGGGCTTGTGGTGCGGTGTGCCCCTCTATTCCTGCGAGGAGCCGAACAAGGCAGGTAAAGAGAGGGGTCTGTTCGCTATACACGCACTGTCCCAAACACTGGGTAAAAACACGCGGTAAACTCCACATCAGACCTCCATCAGTTGATCTCACAATAGCACCTCCGAATTTGTTTCATCATAACTGACATAGTTATGTAGCACACTCTACCATATGTAGGTGCTAGAGTAGGATTTTTGCAAGCGAAACTGTCAGTGCAGGTAAATGTAGGCAGGCCTATGCTTCAGACTAGGCCTGCTTGTTTTGATCTGGGGGAAGGGAGTGGTTAGTGTAGCAGTGGGTGTGACCACCTGTGCTCTAGTTCTGGGGCACCTCCCCTGCTTTCAGGGAGAAGGATCTGGAAGAGGGGAAGGGCACAGGACTGGAGTGGCAGGGAGCTCATGTGAGGAGCCCTACCCAATCCCCACTTGGTATTGGCAGGGACAGGCCTACCATATGAGCTTAGGGTCCAGCCTACTGAGGAGGAGTTGTCCGCCAGGAGACTTGAAGAATGGAGCACTAGGCAGCAGCAGGGGCCACACCCCCGTCCGGGGGGGTGCAAGGCCTAGCAGAGGAGCCCGGGAGAGCTGGGAGGGAGCTACATCCTTACACGGTCATGGATGGAGTGTCCTGGAACAGAGGGGCTGGAGAAGCTGTTGGAACGTGTGTCCAGTTAAAGTTCTTCATCATGGACTCGGGGCAGAAAAGGGTCGGTGAGTGGACCACAGTGGATTTCTGGATGAGGCATGCCAGGGGAGCTGGGTGCGGGGCCAGAGGAGAGACTGTGGGGAAAGTGACAAGTCGATGCAGCCTGAGGGCGCAGGATCGTCCGCCAAGCTACATGTGCTACTAAATTACTAGGCTGCCGGGGAGAGGTACTGCAGACCTCTGGCCTAGTAACAGCATCTTTAGCAGCCAGCATTTGGGACTGTTCAGAGCAGCCCCACTCGCTTATAGAAGAGGATGTGACAGGGAAGATAATGATCTACAGCAGGGGTATTGAATTACAATTCACTGAGGTCCGGTCAGTAAAATTTTCTTATAGCAGAGGTCCGAATATCATTTTGGTTCCCTGTCATGCATTTTCGCATGCGCCAAACGACATGTTGCTGCAGCACAATGTGGCTTGGTACGGCGCAATTTTCTTTTTAAAAAAAAGGTCAAGGACTTCTTTCTCTCGGTTTTCATGTGGGTAGTGCAGCCCATTAAAATAGGCTGATCCACCCACGACGTGTGCACCTAATGCACATGCACAGATCTTAATCCATTCTTATATCAGCTTCCTTAGTCCCCAGTGCACATCACAGTCCCCTCCCCCTTCACATCAAGATCCCCTCTTTAATGAGTGTCCTCAGCTCCCCCTTTACATCATCCCCCTCCACTCCTTCCACAGTAGTGTCCTCACACTTCCTTAACATCAACCCCCAGTACTGTCCTCTGCCCCTATTAACATCATAACCCCACATTAGTCTCCTCAGTCCCCCCTCCACACCCCTGTCCTCAGTCCCCCAAATCACAGTCCTCAGCCCCCCCACATTACATTCCTCCCCTCTCCACTTTAATATCCTCAGCCCCCCCCCCCACATTACAGTCCTCAGTCCCCTCACATTACAGTCCTCAGTCCCCTCACATTACAGTCCTCAGCTCCCCCTCACTCCAGTCCTCAGCTCCCCCTCACTCCAGTCCTCAGCTCCCCCACACTCCAGTCCTCAGCTCCCCCACACTCCAGTCCTCAGCTCCCCCACACTCCAGTCCTCAGCTCCCCCACACTCCAGTCCTCAGTCCCCCCACATTACAGTCTTCAATCCCCCCACATTACAGTGCTCAGCTCCCCCACACTCCAGTCCTCAGCTCCCCCCACATTACAGTCCTCAGTCCCTTCACATTACAGTGCTCAGCTCCCCCCACATTACAGTGCTCAGCTCCCCCCACATTACAGTGCTCAGCTCCCCCCACATTACAGTCCTCAGCTCCCCCCACATTACAGTCCTCAGCTCCCCCCACATTACAGTCCTCAGCTCCCCCCACATTACAGTGCTCAGCTCCCCCACATTACAGTCCTCAGTCCCTTCACATTACAGTGCTCAGCTCTCCCACATTACAGTCCTCAGTCCCTTCACATTACAGTCCTCAGCTCCCCCACATTACAGTGCTCAGTCCCTTCACATTACAGTCCTCAGTCCCTTCACATTACAGTGCTCAGCTCCCCCACATTACAGTCCTCAGTCCCTTCACATTACAGTGCTCAGCTCCCCCACATTACAGTCCTCAGTCCCTTCACATTACAGTCCTCAGCTCCCCCCACATTACAGTCCTCAGCTCCCCCACATTACAGTCCTCAGTCCCTTCACATTACAGTCCTCAGTCCCTTCACATTACAGTCCTCAGCTCCCCCCACATTACAGTCCTCAGCTCCCCCACATTACAGTCCTCAGCTCCCCCACATTACAGTCCTCAGTCCCTTCACATTACAGTCCTCAGTCCCTTCACATTACAGTGCTCAGCTCCCCCACATTACAGTCCTCAGTCCCCCCCCCCACACTCCAGTCCTCAGTCCCCCCCCCACACTCCAGTCCTCAGTACCCCCCCACACTCCAGTCCTCAGTACCCCCCCACACTCCAGTCCTCAGCTCCCCCCACATTACAGTCCTCAGCTCCCCCCACATTACAGTCCTCAGCTCCCCCCACATTACAGTCCTTAGCTCCCCCCACATTACAGTCCTCAGTCCCTTCACATTACAGTCCTCAGCTCCCCCCACATTACAGTCCTCAGCTCCTCCACATTACAGTCCTCAGTCCCCCCCACACTCCAGTCCTCAGTCCCCCCCCCCACACTCCAGTCCTCAGTACCCCCCCACACTCCAGTCCTCAGTACCCCCCCCACACTCCAGTCCTCAGCTCCCCCCACATTACAGTCCTCAGCTCCCCCCACATTACAGTCCTCAGCTCCCACCACATTACAGTCCTTAGCTCCCCCCACATTACAGTCCTCAGTCCCTTCACATTACAGTGTTCGGCTCCCCCCACATTACAGTGCTCAGCTCCCCCACATTACAGTGCTCAGCTCCCCCACATTATAGTCCTCAGTCCCCCCCCACACTCCAGTCCTCAGTCCCCCCCACACTCCAGTCCTCAGTCCCCCCCACACTCCAGTCCTCAGTCCCCCCCCACACTCCAGTCCTCAGTCCCCCCCCACACTCCAGTCCTCAGTCTCCCACCCACACTCCAGTCCTCAGTACCCCCCCCCCCACACTCCAGTCCTCAGTACCCCCCCCACACTCCAGTCCTCAGCTCCCCACATTACAGTGCTCAGCTCCCCCACACTACAGTCCTCAGCTCCCCCCACATTACAGTCCTCAGCTCCCCCCACATTACAGTCCTCAGTCCCTTCACATTACAGTGCTCAGCTCCCCCACATTACAGTCCTCAGCTCCCCCCACATTACAGTCCTCAGCTCCCCCCACATTACAGTCCTCAGCTCCCCCCACATTACAATCCTCAGCTCCCCCCACATTACAGTCCTCAGCTCCCCCCACATTACAGTTTTCAGCTCCCCCCACATTACAGTCCTCAGCTCCCCCACATTACAGTCCTCAGCTCCCCCACATTACAGTCCTCAGCTCCCCCCACATTACAGTCCTCAGCTCCCCCCACATTACAGTCCTCAGTCCCTTCACATTACAGTGCTCAGCTCCCCCACATTACAGTCCTCAGTCCCCCCCCCCACACTACAGTCCTCAGCTCCCCCCACATTACAGTCCTGAGCTCCCCCCACATTACAGTCCTCAGCTCCCCCCACATTACAGTCCTCAGCTCCCCCCACATTACAGTCCTCAGCTCCCCCCACATTACAGTCCTCAGCTCCCCCCACATTACAGTCCTCAGCCCCTTCACATTACAGTGCTCAGCTCCCCCACATTACAGTGCTCAGCTCCCCCCACATTACAGTCCTCAGCTCCCCCCACATTACAGTCCTCAGTCCCTTCACATTACAGTGCTCAGCTCCGCCACATTACAGTCCTCAGTCCCTTCACATTACAGTCTTCAGTCCCTTCACATTACAGTGCTCAGCTCCCCCACATTACAGTGCTCAGCTCCCCCCACATTACAGTCCTCAGCTCCCCCCACATTACAGTCCTCAGCTCCCCCACATTACAGTCCTCAGTCCCTTCACATTACAGTCCTCAGTCCCTTCACATTACAGTCCTCAGTCCCTTCACATTACAGTGCTCAGCTCCCCCACATTACAGTGCTCAGCTCCCCCACATTACAGTCCTCAGTCCCCCCACATTACAGTCCTCAGTCCCTTCACATTACAGTGCTCAGCTCCCCCCACACTACAGTCCTCAGTCCCTTCACATTACAGTCCTCAGTCCCTTCACATTACAGTGCTCAGCTCCCCCACATTACAGTCCTCAGTCCCTTCACATTACAGTCCTCAGTCCCTTCACATTACAGTCCTCAGTCCCTTCACATTACAGTCCTCAGTCCCCCCACACTACAGTCCTCAGTCCCTTCACATTACAGTCCTCAGTCCCCCCACATTACAGTGCTCAGCTCCCCCACATTAAAGTCCTCAATCCCCCCACACTACAGTCCTCAGCTCCCCCCACATTACAGTCCTCAGTCCCTTCACATTACAGTCCTCAGTCCCTTCACATTACAGTCCTCAGTCCCTTCACATTACAGTGCTCGGCTCCCCCCACATTACAGTGCTCGGCTCCCCCCACATTACAGTGCTCGGCTCCCCCCACATTACAGTCCTCGACTCCCCCCACATTACAGTCCTCAGCTCCCCCCACATTACAGTGCTCGGCTCCACCCACATTACAGTCCTCGGCTCCCCCCACATTACAGTCCTCAGCTCCCGCCACATTACAGTGCTCGGCTCCACCCACATTACAGTCCTCGGCTCCCCCCACATTACAGTCCTCAGCTCCCCCTCTTTGATGTCCTCAGCCCCCCCATCACTGCAATCCTGAGGCTCGGCATCCTCCCCACACATTCAATTGTTAGCTGTAAACTTCACCCCCCTCACTGTCCTACCTTATACAGTAGTGATGGGAAGTTCGGATCTTTTAAGTGAATCGGTTCATTTCAATTCACTCACTGAAATGAACCGATTCAATGAATCGATTCTTCGATTCTTCGGTTCACTTGCTGAATACTGACAAGCAAGTGAATCAAAGCTCTCACTCAACCTTTTTAAATGATTAGAATCAATAGAATGATTCTCCACAGAAGGTTGGCAGCTCCTGGGGACTTTTACTTGTATTTAGTTCCTTGCTCAGAGCACAAGCAAATTTGTCAGATTAGCGGCGTCATTAATTTGGTGACGCACAAAAAGCTGTGTAAAGGAAAAGCGGGTTTTTGTGCATGTGAATCTCATTCTGAGGGGCCAACTTCACAGTTAACATTGCTAGCCATCATATTTTTCCTAGCGCATGCACAGCAAAAATTATCGGATTTTACTACCGCCGGCGAAGTACCCACAGTAGTAAAATCCAATCGTTAGGCTCCTTTCACACTTGTGCGACTTAAAAGTCGTGCAATTTTTGCCACGATTTTTACCGTGACTTTGATGCGATTTTGATGTGACTTGAAGCAATACCTATGTAATCTTGAGGTCTCTGCCTCAAAGTCGCATCAAAATCGGACCAAAGTAGTCCAGTGACTACTTTGAAGTCGCTGCGACTTGAAGACGCACAGATATGAATGGTACTGATTAGAAATCATGGAGTACCACTTGTCCTGCGACTTTGTAGTCCCAAGTCGCACAAGTGTGAAAGGGGCCTCATTATGCACTGTAAAGACTACAGACAAATCTGATGGCTAGCAATCTTAACTGTGAAGTGGGCCCATCAGAATGCAGTTCACATGCACAAAAAAACGCTTTTCATTTACACAGCTGTTTGTGCGTCACCGTAAGTGGCAATATTGGCTGATCCTATAGATTGCTTGATCTGACAGAACACCTGCTACCCAGGTTACTGAGCACTGTGATTGGCTGGAGCGGCGATACCCGGAAGTAACCTTCCGGGTATCGCCGCAGTGATGGCTGGAGAGGGAGACGAGGACGGCTTTGGGGGCCCCGATCTAAGGTAAGTGATGCATAATGAGCTAGTATGCTAGTCATACTAGCTCATTATGACTTTGTCTTGCAGGTGGGATTTATTTATTTAGGTTTTCCAGGGTTTACAACCACTTTCAAAAAAAATCAAGGATCCAGGGGTCATAGAAATCTCAGGACCAAAACGCAGAACAATATTACTATAAAGCAGGATAAATGTATTTTTGTGTTAAAAAAATGAGACAGGTCTCTCATTCAGTTATACAGCTACTAAATTAGACACGTCCCAGAAGGGATGTTTGTCTCCTTTAACATGCATATCTCCTTTAGGATAAGCAAACTAAATACTAAAGGGTTAAAGAATTAATCTGAATGAGGAGGATATCTTCTTAACCTGACTCTTTGTCCTCTATGTCTTTAACCACTTAAGCCCCGGACCATTTCGGGCCATTAGGACCAAGCCTGTTTTTGGGATTCGGCACTGCGCTGCTTTAACTGTAAATTGTGCGGACATGCAAAGTTGTACCCAAATGAAATTTGCGTCCTTTTCTTCCCACAAATAGAGCTTTCTTTTAATGGTATTTGATTGCCTCTGCGATTTTTATTTTTTGCGATATAAACAGAAAAAGACCGAAAATTTTGAAAAAAAATGATATTTTCTACTTTTTGTTATAAGAAAAATCGAATAAACTCAATTTTAGTCATACATTTAGGCCAAAATGTATTCAGCCACATGTCTTTAGTAAAAAAAATGTCAATAAGCGTATATTTATTGGTTTGCGCAAAAGTTATAGCGTTTACAAACTAGAGTACATTTTCTGAAATTTACACAGCTTTAAATTTATGACTGCCTATCTCATTTCTTGAGGTGCTAAAATGGCAGGGCAGTACAAAACCCCCCCAAATGACCCCATTTTGGAAAGTAGACACCCCAAGGAAATTGCTGAGAGGCATGTTGAGCCCATTGAATATTTTTTTTTTCGTCCCAAGTGATTGAATAATGACAAAAAAAAAAAAAAAAATTACAAAAAGTTGTCACTAAATTATATATTGCTCACACATGCCATGGTTATATGTGGAATTGCACCCCAAAATACATTCTGCTGCTTCTCCTGAGTACGGGGATACCACATGTGTGGGACTTTTTAGGAGCCTAGCCACGTACGGGACCCCGGAAACCAAGCACCGCCTTCAGGATTTCTAAGGGCGCAAATTTTTGATTTCACTCCTCACTACCTATCACAGTTTCGAAGGCCATAAAATGCCAAAATAGCACAAAACCCCCCCAAATGACCCCATTTTGGAAAGTAGACACCCCAAGCTATTTGCTGAGAGGCATGTTGAGTCCATGGAATATTTTATATTTTGCCACAAGTTGCGGGAATATGACAAACTTTTTTTTTTTTGCACAAAGTTGTCACTAAATGATATATTGCTCACACATGCCATGGGCATATGTGAAATTACACCCCAAAATACATTCTGCTGCTTCTCCTGAGTATGGGGATACCACATGTGTGGGACTTTTTGGGAGCCTAGCCGCGTACGGGACCCCAAAAACCAAGCACCGCCTTCAAGGTTTCTAAGGGCATAAATTTTTGATTTCACTCCTCACTACCTATCACAGTTTTGAAGGCCATAAAATGCCAAGATGGCACAAAACCCCCCCAAATGACCCCATTTTGGAAAGTAGACACCCCAAGCTATTTGCTGAGAGGCATGTTGACCCCATTGAATATTTTTTTTTTGTCCCAAATGATTGAATAATGACAAAAAGAAAAAAAAAATGTACAAAAAGTTGTCACTAAATGATATATTGCTCACACATGCCATGGTTATATGTGGAATTGCACCCCAAAATACATTCTGCTGCTTTTCCTGAGTACGGGGATACCACATGTGTGGGACTTTTTGGGAGCCTAGCCGCGTACAGGGCCCCAAAAACCAAGCACCGCCTTCAGGATTTCTAAGGGCGTAAATTTTTGATTTCACTCCTCACTACCTATCACAGTTTTGAAGGCCATAAAATGCCAAAATAGCACAAAACCCCCCCAAATTACCCCATTTTGGAAAGTAGACACCCCAAGCTATTTGCTGAGAGGCATGTTGAGTCCATGGAATATTTTATATTTTGCCACAGGTTGCGGGAATATGACAAACTGTTTTTTTTTTTGCACAAAGTTGTCACTAAATGATATATTGCTCACACATGCCATGGGCATATGTGAAATTACACCCCAAAATACATTCTGCTGCTTCTCCTGAGTACGGGGATACCACATGTGTGGGACTTTTTGGGAGCCTAGCCGCGTACGGGACCCCAAAAACCAAGCACCGCCTTCAAGGTTTCTAAGGGCATAAATTTTTGATTTCGCTCCTCACTACCTATCACAGTTTTGAAGGCCATAAAATGCCAAGATGGCACAAAACCCCCCCAAATGACCCCATTTTGGAAAGTAGACACCCCAAGCTATTTGCTGAGAGGCATGTTGAGCCCATTGAATATTTTTTTTTTTTTGTCCCAAATGATTGAATAATGACAAAAAGAAAAAAAAAAATGTACAAAAAGTTGTCACTAAATGATATATTGCTCACACATGCCATGGTTATATGTGAAATTACACCCCAAAATACATTCTGCTGCTTCTCCTGAGTACGGGGATACCACATGTGTGGGACTTTTTGGGAGCCTAGCCGCGTACGGGACCCCAAAAACCAAGCACCGCCTTCAAGGTTTCTAAGGGCATAAATTTTTGATTTCACTCCTCACTACCTATCACAGTTTTGAAGGCCATAAAATGTCAAAATAGCCCAAAACCCCCACAAATGACCCCATTTTGGAAAGTAGACACCCCAAGCTATTTGCTGAGAGGCATGGTGAGTATTTTACAGCTCTCATTTGTTTTTGAAAATTAAGAAAGACATTTTTTTTTCTTTTTTTTTTTCTTTTTTTACATTTTCAAAACTTTGTGACAAAAAGCGAGATCTGCAAAATACTCAACATACCTCTCAGCAAATAGCTTGGGGTGTCTACTTTCCAAAATGGGGTCATTTGGGGGGGGGTTTGTGCCATCTGGGCATTCCATGGCCTCCGAAACTGTGATAGGCAGTGAGGAGTGAAATCAAAAATTTACACCCATAGAAATCCTGAAGGCGGTGCTTGGTTTTTGGGGTCCCGTACGCGACTAGGCTCCCAAAATGTCTCACACATGTGGTATCCCCGTACTCAGGAGAAGCAACAGAATGTATTTTGGGGTGTAATTCCACATATGCCCATGGCATGTTTGAGCAATATATAATTTAGTGACAACTTTTTGTACATTTTTTTTTTTTGGTCATTATTCAATCACTTGGGACAAAAAAAAAAAATATTCAATGGGCTCAACATGCCTCTCAGCAAATAGCTTGAGGTGTCTACTTTACAAAATGGGGTCATTTGGGGGGGTTTTGAACTGTCCTGGCATTTTATGCACAACATTAGGAAGCTTATGTCACACATCATCCACTCTTCTAACCACTTGAAGACAAAGCCATTTCTGACACTTTTTGTTTACATGAAAGAAAATTTTTTTTTGCAAGAAAATTATGTTGAACCCCCAAACATTATATATTTTTTTAAAGCAAAGGCCCTACAGATTAAAATAGTGGGTGTTGCATTTTTTTTTTCCACACAGTATTTGCGCAGCGATTTTTCAAACGCATTTTTTGGGGGAAAAACACACTTTTTTTATTTTTAATGCACTAAAAAACACTATATTGCCCAAATGTTTGATGAAATAAAAAAGATGATCATAGGCCGAGTACATGGATACCAAACACGACATGCTTTAAAATTGCGCACAAACGCGCAGCGGCGACAAAACTACATTCATTTTTAAAAGCATTTAAAAGCCTTTACAGGTTACCACGTTAGATTTACAGAGGGGGTCTACTGCTAAAATGACAGCCCTCGATCTGACCTTCGCGGTGATACCTCACATGCATGATGCAATTGCTGTTTACATATGACGCTAGACCGACGCTTGCGTTCGCCTTTGCGCAATAGCAGGGGGGGACAGCGGTGCTTTTTTTTTTTTTTTTTTTTTTTTTTATTATTTATTTGGCTTTTTTATTTTATTTTTAAACTGTGCCTTCCATATTTTATTTGTTTACCATTTTTATCGTTATCTCAGGGAATGTAAATATCCCCTATGATAGCAATAGGTAGTGACAGGTACTCTTTTTTTGAAAAAAATTGGGGGGTTAGACCCTAGATCTTTCCTCTGCCCTCAAAGCATCTGACCACACCAAGATCGGTGTGATAAAATGCTTTCCCAATTTCCCAATGGCGCTTTTTATATCCGGGGGGGGGGACATTCCCTCCCACTGCTTGTAAAAGCAGTCTAGAGGCTAATTATCTGCTAGAATTGCTTTTACATGAAAGCCGGCTGCTGGCTGAAAAGAATGATACCAAGATGATACCTAAACCCGCAGGCATCATTCTGGTATAAACATTCAAAGTCCAGCAACATACCAGTACGTTGCTGGTCCTTGTTGGACATGTATTGTAATCTTTTTTTTCATACAGCCTATTGGCTGAACGAAAAAAAGAGATTGATTGGTGGGTATGCCCACCATTAGAATACCTCCCTTCATCCACCCACTTCTAATGATGGGCATATATGCCGAAGCATGGGGGCATCCTCCCGCAAAAAAGTTATGCCGCGTACACACGGTCAAGCCTTCGTCGGAATTTCGACCGTATGTACGCGGTATAAAAGGTTATGCCGCGTACACACGGTCGGACTTTTCCACGGATAAGCCTCCGTTGGAATTTCGACCGTATATACGCGGCATTAGGAGCAAAATCGCTCCTCCGCCCCTGCTGCCCCCATGCTTCGGCATATATGCTCTTTTTTTTAACTGTGGTGGTGAAATCACCTCCTACAGCGTTGGAGTCACGGCTTTATGTATCGTGGGAGCAAACGCTGTTGCTGTCAAGATAAATAGATCCGCGCTGCAACTGAATGGCGTACCTGCTAAGCAAATGGTGGTTAACATTAAAACAAAGTAACATTACAGTACAACAGTAAAGACCTTACCATGCCATACCTGCAAAGCAAATACCAAAACAAAACCTAGTAAAAAAGAAAAAAATGTTTTAACGCAACCTGTGCCTAAAATATATATATGCCGAAGCATGGGGGCATCCTCCCGCAAAAAAGTTATGCCGCGTACACACGGTCGGAATTTCGACCGTATGTACGCGGCATTAGGAGCAAAATCGCTCCTCCGCCCCTGCTGCCCCCATGCTTCGGCATATATGCTCTTTTTTTTAACTGTGGTGGTGAAATCACCTCCTACAGCACTGGAGTCACGGCTTTATGTATCGTGGGAGCAAACGCTGTTGCTGTCAAGATAAATAATTCCGCGCTGCAGTTGAATGGCGCACCTGAAAACAAAAAATTACATACCTGAAAAGCAAGCATGATAAAACATTGCAGAATAGAATACAGTAAAAAAGAGCAGAACAATAGAGAGAAAATAGAGAGAGAGAGAACAATAAAACGACAACTATTTTTGGTTTTTTTATTTTATATTTTTTTTGTGTTTTGTTTTTTACGTTTTTTTTTTCTTTTTTACACTTTTTTTTGTAACTTTACAACTGTAATGGTTCGGGTCTCTCAAAATGTAATGGCATCTTGGGAGACCCTGTGTAAGTGTGTCCTAGTCTGTGAAATGCTGTACCCTACGCTAAAACTTCACTTTTGAGTGGTACCGTTCAAAACATTCACCTTGGCAAAGACCAGGCTTGTCAGGACAGAGTGGACAAAAACTACGGGTGTCACGCCTAAATCCGCGCTTGCTACAGACACGACATCTTTTTTGGGGGTGGCTTTGGGTAGGGGTACTCGGGAGGACATACGAATAATGCCTCTCATGCAGCCGGCTTACTGCATTTGGTTGGGGATGGTGAGGTGCAGAACCGCCTGGATACAGGAGTTCTGTGACTATCTCATTCTGGAATTTTAGAAGAGATAACGTCCCGCCTGAAGCTCTGTATAGCACATGAGCGTTCAGCAAAACCAATTGGAATAATGATAGAGACACTTTTTTGTACCAGCGTCTCGCCTTACGGTCATTTAGATATGGCGCCATCAACTGGTCGTTGAGGTCCACCCCTCCCATATTTTGGTTATATTCGTGGACACAGAGGGGTTTCTCCACAACACCAGTCGCCGTACGAATTTGGACTGTCGTGTCTGCATGAAGGGAGGTAAGAAGGAAAACATTCTTATTGTCCCTCCACTTCATAGCGAGCAAGTTATTACACTTCAAGCAGGCTCTCTCCCCCAGCCTAAGACGGGCATCTACAAGCCGCTGGGGAAAGCCCCGGCGATTAGGTCGCACGGTGCCACATGCTCCAATCTGATGATCAAACAAGTGACTAAACAGTGGCACGCTCGTGTAATAATTGTCCACATACAAGTGGTACCCCTTTCCGAATAAGGGTGACACCAAGTTCCACACTATCTTGCCAGCGCTCCCTATGTAATCCGGGCAGTTGACCGACTCAATCTGACTGTCTTTTCCCTCATAAACCGTAAAGTTCACTACATAGCCTGTTGCCCTGTCACAGAACTTGTAGAGCTTGACCCCGTATCTGGCACGCTTGCTGGGAAGGTACTGCTTGAAAGACAAGCGGCCAGAAAATTTAATCAGGGACTCATCAACGCAGACAACTTGATCGGGAGTAAACAAGGCTGCAAAACGTTTGTTGAAGTGGTTTATGAGGGGCCGAATTTCATAGAGCCGGTCGTATTCAGGGTCCCCACGTGGACGACAAAGTTCATTGTCGTTGAAGTGCATGAACCGCAAAATCTGCTCGTATCGTGCCCTGGACATGGAGGCAGAGAACACGGGCATGTGGTCAATTGGGTGCGTGGACCAATAAGCACGCAATGACGGAAATTTATGTGTGCCCATGTTGAGGGAAAGGCCCAGAAAGGTCTTAAATTCGGAAACCGTAATTGGTTTCCAATTTCTGGCAATTTTAGGCAACTGGGGGTTAGCGGCGATAAATTGACCAGCATATAAATTACTCTGGTCCACAATAGATCTATAGAGATCTTCCGTGAAAAACAGCGAATAAAAATCGATTGGCATAAAATCAGCTGTTTCCACCTGAATACCGGGTTGGGCAGTGAATGGGGGAAGTACGGGTTCTGCAGAAGTGGTGGGGACCCAATCAGGATAGGCGAATTCTGCAGGAAGGGCAGTATGGGCACGACGGGCCTGCCTTTGTCTTCTTGGTGGCAGCGGGACACTACTTGTGCTTGCCACCTCGCCAGCTTGAACTGCACTTATGGGACTCGCCACGTCACCAAGTGTTACTGCAGTGCTGGATGTACGTCCAGGCTGTACTAGGCCGCTGGTGCTTGCCAGTTCACCAGAAGGAATAGCGGCGCTAGTACTACTCTGCTCCATGATACGAGAGACCTGCGGTTCTTGCTCCTCAACAACCTCAGAAGATCGGGATCGGGTACGCCTGACCTTAGCAGGGACCTCAACTTCGTCGTCAGAGCTATCTGACGTGGGGCCGCTGACGTCACTGTCTTCTACGGGAAGATATTCTGAGCCTGAATCTGACAGATACGTGACCTCCTCTTCACTATCTGTCATGCTCAGAATCTCGTAGGCCTCTTTACTAGTGTACCTTCGACTTGCCATTTTGGGCTCTAAATTTAGGGGTACACTAGTAAGATTCACAGGAAAAAAAGCACCTGACTGTCGTCAGCAAATATATCAAACGCTACAAAAAAACTGTTAGCGATCGCAGGGATCAGGCCTGTCTCTGCGAACGCTGCAGTTATGTGTGTTGTGTTTGGTAAGTGACAGTGATCGATCGATACTGCACTTGGGTGGGCTGGGCTGGGCTAGGCGGAGGGGCTAAACGCAGGTACTAGCAGGTATCTGGGCTGATCCCGCTAACACTGCGTTTTTGGGAACCCTAAACCGCTGGGGATGCTAGTATAGATCTGATCAGATACTATACCACTAAGGGGGGTGTATGCTTTGCGCGTGGGTGTTAGCGTTACTGGCACTAACCTAACACTGCCTGGGGCGACGCAGACCCTCTCTGGCGCTAAAACCTAATTGATCTCACCCGCCGGGCGATCAGGGGGGTTAAACCTTTATTGGGTTATATACGGCGGGTGCCCTGATGCTATAAAAAGCAAACTAATCAACCAGCGTCACCCGTAACCTTTATATGGTGATCACTGGTGAAAGGGTTAACTAGGGGCAATCAGGGGGTTAAAACCTTTATTAGGTTAAATATGGGGGTACCTGACACCAATAAAAACCTGCGGCGAACCTAAAAAAAAAATAACTGCCTATCTAAAACACCAGCGACACGAATACAGCGATCGGAAAAACAATCGCTTAGTGACGCTGAAGTTAGGGGGTGAAAGGGTTACCTGGGGGGTGATCAAGGGGTTAAACCTGTATTAGGGGGGTTAGGGGGCTACCCTGGACCTAAAGGGGCCTAATCCTAACTGCCTTGCAACTTTTTACAATCACAGATGACACTAAATGCAGTGATCAGTAAAATAAATGATCACTGCAATCAGTGACACTGTGATTGGGGGCTTTGGGGTGACCTGGGGGGTGATCTGGGGGTGACTGGGGGGTGATTTGTGTGCCTATGTGTACCTACGTGTCAGTGGACTGTTGGAGCACTAACCTCTGTCTTCACTCCTCGGCGCCGGGAACGAAAAGACCGCGGCGAGGGAGATGACATCACTTCCTCCAGCCTGTGTTTACATCACATGGCGGAGGAAGCAATTTCATTGGCCGGGAGCGATCGCGAGGGGGGGGGGGCGGAATCGAGCGGCCGCCCCCTCATGCCTGATCGCTCCCGAACACTTAACGGCCGCTCACTGCAGTGAAGGGGGGTCCGGATGGACCCCCCAACTGCACAAAGGCGATCACGTAGATCTACGTGATTCTGCCTGTCCGTGCCATTCTGCCGACGTAAATCGGCGGTGGGCGGTCGTTAAGTGGTTAAAGCAGTCTGTAGTGTATTGCTGCTACCTGATCATTGATTTAGTGTATTCTACTGGTGGTGACTCAGGGTTCTTCCAGTGTACTGTATTCTAACAACTCGATTCTTTAACTCGGTAACTGGTATGATTCTTTAACTCGGTGTACTGTGTGTGTACTCCTCACTCTATACAGTTCCTGAGTGTCACTGTGCCTTGAGCACGCTGATTGGTTGCAGGGAGGGGCCGAGCTCTCTCACTCTAGGATCATATTACCAGGCCTGCTCTGCTATGTTGTGTATTGAGTGCATACAAGTGAACTGTTTCAAACGAATCAGTTCACTCAGATGAATCGATTCATCCAGTTCACTGAAAAGAACCGATTCAAAAGAACGATTCGTTCATGAACTGGACATCACTATTACACAGGCAGATCGGAGGGAGGCACAGCATGTCTGGATAGGGGCAGGAGAGGAGTTGCAGGGAGGGAGGCGGGACAGTTCTGGATGGAGGGCCGAGGTAACAAACAGGTGATTGGCTGCTAGGATGAAGGACAGTCCAAGCAGCCAATCGCCTGTTTGATAATCTCGGGCAGCTCCGCCCTCCACCCAGAATTGTTCCGCCTCCCACTGTCGGCTCTGTGAGGATTACAGAGCAACGGCAGGAGGAAGAAAAGGCTCCTACATGGCGGTACCACGGCGGTCCGAATGGCAGAGTGCCGCGGGCCGCATGTGGCCCGCGGTCCGCCATTTAGTGATGCCCGATCTACAGTAAAGTTTGTGCAGGAGGTTAGAAGTCCTGAGAGCAACAGTCTGCAGGAGAAGTGCAGTGGAGGAGAAATAGTCTGCATGGCGATGCAGGGGAAGTGACTGTAGATATTATATGTGCATCAGTACTTCAAGGTTTAACTAGATCTCAAGTTCTTTAATATGGTGGCAAAGCAACATGTTCTATGGGCATCCCATATCCCCCCTTACCCCAACCAAGTGTAGCGGGTCCCTACTTTCCCGGGATAACTTTTGAATTTTTCAGTGACACCAGTGGTGTGTTCCTGGCGGCTCACCGGGTGGCGCTGTCACCATGGGCTGACGGACGGATATTGCTGTGTGCTGAGCCTCCTTTTTGTCCTCTCTCGGCAGCGGTATGGTGGGGCGGGGAACCCGCTATGCTTGCTGGGAGAGGGTATAAAGGGGCCGGCCATCTTGGTCACGGGGTCTTGGTCCCAGGCACCTTCAGCTTGCGGACGGTGGTTCGTGTTCATCCTCTAGGCGGCCTAGGCCTAGAGGACCACCGGGGATCGTGTTCCATCCCAGGCACCTTTAGTCCTGGGGTGAGGTACTTGGATGGAGGTCTGGAACTCAGTGCCCAACACTGAGTTCCGCGAGGGAAGGATCCTAAGGCACTCCGGGGATGGATGCCTGAATCCGAGGTGGGCGTAATGGACCGGGAATAGCTCCTCATCTGAAGACCTGGTGCAGCAGACTGCCGGTGACGGGTGAGTCTCTTGTCGGAGACAGCCCGGAAGGAGACTTTCCCTCGTGCGGAGACCATAGCCCACTCTTTGGAGGAGAGTGGAGGATCGAACTTGTGTCTGGGCCTATTCGTACCCACACCTCCTTTTCTGTTCTGTCCTCAAGGGAGTCCATGTTATGTTCTCAATAAAGGAGTGTTGGACTTTAATGGTGTGGGGCTCAATTTCTGGCAGACGAAGTTCACGGAGACTCTTGGAGGGAGGATCCAGATGCACAGCACAGACCTGAAGGTAAAAACAACAGAGACATTGCTAATACCACATGTACACCTGTGGCGGAGGCCAAGCGTAGCTCACCCTCTCCCTCCCCTATCATACCCCTAGACCAGAGACATTGCGAGTTGAACTTTAATAGAGGGGACTGGGGAGAGGGCGCCCGCTATACAAGTTATATCCCCCAATAAACAAGAACAAAACAACGCAAATGACTGTTCATTGTCTCTGAGGTGATAGATGGAGGTCTGGCAGCAGGATGATATGGTGGATGTTAGTTACTAGTAGCAACCAAGCGCTACAGTTACATAGTTGGTAAGGCTGAATAAAGACACCAGTCCATCCAGTTCAACCTCTATGGGTGTGTGTGTTCATGTCCAATAGCATTTCTCATATCCCTGTATACTGTGTTAGCTAAGATGCCTATCTAAAGGCTCATACACACGATCTGACTTTTTGACAACAAATGTCCGACGGACCTGTTTGATCGGACAATCCGACCGTTTGTACGCTCCATCGGACAAACTTTTTCACTTTTTCATCAGACAAATGTTCGCTGTGAAAACAGACAAACTTTCCGTCAACAGATGTCCTACGCCGGATAATCCGATCGTGTGTACACAAGTCCATCGGACTAAAGTCCAAAGTACAAACACGCATGCTCAGAACCAATGCTAAACATAAGACAACAATAGCAGAAGTTGCCCAAAGGGTGGCGGTAAAGAGCAGAAAAACCACGTGATTTGGTGAAAGTTGGCTGAAAAAGTCCTGCCGTGTGTATGCATACCAAGTTCACGGACAACGCCCTTCAGAGCAAAATCCACGGAAAAGTCTGATGGAAGTCCGATCGTGTGTATGAGGCTAAAGAGTATTTTGAAACTATCTATTCTTCCCGCCGGCTCCACTGATTTTGGAAGGGAGTTCCACATCCTTAACGCTCTGACAGTGAAAAACACCCTACACAGGTTCAGGTTAAACCTCTTCTCATCCAATTTCATTGAGTGGCAGTGTGTCTTCTTACACTATCATGTCTACTCTCAAGCGTCTCTTCTCCAGAGAGAATAAAGCCCCATACACACGGTCGGACTTCCATCAGACTTTTCCGTGGTTTTTTGTCCGAACGGAGTTGGTCGGGAACACCCATAGCATACACACCACAGGACTTTTCTGCAAACTTTCCCAAAACTTCTTCCAACATCACGTGGTTTTTCTGCTCTTTTCTGCTCTTTACCCTTTGGTCAACTTCTGCTATTGTTGGTTGATTTTAACATTAGTTGTTTTGTCCATTGGACAAAAGTCCGATGGTTTTCTGTACACATGGTCGGACTTTGCTCCATCAGACTTTTGTTGGCCAAAAATGTGTCCGTTTGCAGACCGAACTTTTGTCCGATGAAAACAAAAAAAAAAGTTTGTCCGATGGAGCGTACACACGGTCGGATTGTTGGTCCAACTTGCTCAAAATGAAGTTTGTTGGCCAAAAGTCCGACCGTGTGTACGGGGCTTAAAGCGGTGGTGCAGAAAAAAAAAAAGTCAGCAGCTACTAACAGTGTAGCTGCTGACTTTTAATAAGGACACTTACCTGTCCTACTCTCCCGCGATGTCGGTCCTGCCGCGGCGATCGATCGCTGCTGGCAGGCTCCCGGCTCCTCCATTCTGAGTAGGGGAAACAGGCTGCGAAGACGTAAGGCTTCACTGCCCGTTTCCTACTGCGCATGCGCCACTCGCACGGCGCTTTGTGAATGGGCGGCTTGCCTCCTGGGATACACACAGTTCCCAGAAGGCAGCCCGGCCCATTCACAAGAGGAAGCGGAAGGAGAGCCACCGCGGACGGAGAAGAGGAACATTAGCGGCAGATTAGGGACTTCCGCATAGCAACAGGCATTTAGGGTGAGTATATTTTTTTTTTTTTTTTCTATTAATTTTTATTTATTTTTTTAGAATTTTTAGTGTAAAGATTTTTTCAGGGTGGACCTCCACTTTAAGTTTAATGTTTGTGAGTCGTTTCTCATTCTCTGGACTCTCTCCAGTTCCAGCACATCCTTCCTGAGGATTGGTGACCAGAACCGGACGGCAAACTCCAGATGGGACCAAACCAGAATTTTTTAAAGTTGCAGGATTATTGTTTTATCTCTTGAGTAAATTCTCTTTTTATGCATGCTAAAATGCTGCTGGCTTTGCTTTCTGCAGCTTGGCATTGCATGTCATTGCTGAGTCTGTCATTTACTAGGAGCCCCAGATCCCTTTCTGTCCTGGATCCCCCCAAAGGTTCTCCCGCTAGTGAGTAACTTGAGTTCAAATTTTTAGCTCCCATGTTTTTCAACATAAAACCTCATCTTCCATATAGTTGTCCACTCCATTATTTTATTGAGGCCTTCTTGTAAAGTTTCAACATCCTGCAGTGATGTTATTGCCTTGCTTAGCTTTGTATCATCAGCAAACACTGAGATTGAACTATATACAGTATACAGTGCCTTGAAAAAGTTTCCATACCCCTTGATATATTCCACATTTTGTCATGTTACAAGCAAAAACGTAAATGTATTTTATCTTGATTTTTTTTATGATAAACCAACACAAAGTGGCACATAATTGTGAAGTGGAAAGAAAAATGATAAATGGTTTTCAAAATTTTTAACAAATGAATATCCCCCTTTACTCCTCTGATACGCCTACCTAAAATCAAATGGAACCAATTGCCTTTAGAAGTCACCTAATTAGTGAGTCCACCTGTGTGTAATTTAATCTCAGTATAAATGCAGCTGTTCTGTGAAACCCTCAGAGGTTTGTTAGAGAACCTTAAGCCCCGTACACACGGTCGGACTTTTGCCCAACAAACTTCGTTTTAAGCAAGTTGGACCAACAATCCAACCGTGTGTACGCTCCATCGGACAAACTTTTTTGAGTTTGGTTTTGTTTTCATCGGACAACAGTTGGGTCTGCAAACGGACAAACTTTTGCCCAACAAAAGTCCGATGGAGCAAAGTCCGACCGTGTGTACAGATAACTATCGGACTTTAGTCCGATGGACAAAACAAGTAATGTTAAAATCAACCAACAATAGCAGAAGTTGACCAAAGGGTGGCAGTAAAGAGCAGAAAAGAGCAGAAAAAAACATGCAATGTTGTAAGAGGTTTTAAAAAAGTTTGCAGAAAAGTCCTGTGGTGTGTATGCTATGGGTGTTCCCAACCAACTCCGTTCGGACAAAAAAACACGGAAAAGTCAGATGGAAGTCCGACCGTGTGTATGAGGCTTTAATGAACAAACAGCATCATGAAGGCCAGGGAACACACCAGACAGGTCAGGGTTAAAGTTGTGGAGAAGTATAAAGCAGGGATAGGTTATAAAAAAATCTCCCAAGCTTTGAACATCTCATGGAGCTCTGTTCAATCCATCATCAGAAAATGGAAAGAGCATGGCACAACTGCAATCTGTCCACTGGACAACTAAGTCATGCACTCCACAAATCTGACCTTTATGGAAGTGTGGCAAGATGAAAGACATTGGTGAAAGAAAGCCATAAGAAGAAGTCCTGTTTGCAGTTTGCGAGAAGCCATGTGGGGGACACAGCAAACATGTGGAAGAAGGTGCTCTGGTCAGATGAGACCAAAATTGAACTTTTTGGCCTAAAAGCAAAACGCTATGTGTGGCGGAAAACTTAAGCCCCATACACACAGTCGGACTTCAAACAAACTTTTCCGTGGATTTTTGTTTGAAGGGCGTTGACCGTGAACTTGGTATGCATACACACGGCAGGACTTTTTCAGCAAACTTTCCCAAAATTACGTGTTTTTTCTGCTCTTTACCGCTAGCCTCTGGTCAACTTCGGCTATTGTTGGTTGATTTTAACATTGGTTTTGAGCATGCGTGTTTGCATTTTGGACAAAAGTCCAATGGACTTCTGTACACACGATAGGACTTTGCACTGTAGGACTTTTGTTGCCGAAAAGTTTGTCCATTTGCAGAGCGAACTTTTGTCCGATGAAAAACGAAAAAGTTTGTCCGATGGAGCGTACACACAGTCAGATTTTTTTGAAAACATGGAAATTTTTAAGTTTGTTGTCAAAAAGTCTGACCGTGTGTATGGGGCTCAACACTGCACATCACCCTGAACACACCATCCCCACCGTGAAACATGGTGGTGGCAGCATCATGTTGTGGGGATGCTTTTCTTCAGCAGGGCGGACAGGGAAGCTGGTCAGAGTTAATGAGAAGATGGATGGAGACAAATACAGGGCAGTCTTAGAAGAAAACCTGTTATGCAGTGTACACACGATCGGACATTCCGACAACAAAACCGTGGATTTTTTTCCGACGGATGTTCGCTCAAACTTGTCTTGCATACACACGGTCACACAAATGTTGTCGGAAATTGCGAAACGTCAAGAACGCAGTGACGTACAACACTACGACGAGCCGAGAAAAATTAAGTTCAATGATTCCAAACATGCGTCAAATTGATTACGAGTATGCGTAGAATTTTTGTGCATTGAATTGTGTACACACAGTCAGAACTTCCGACAACAACTTTTGTTGTCGGAGAATTTGAGAACCGGCTCTCAAATTTTTGTTGCCAGAAATTCCGACAGCAAATGTCGGATTGAGCCTACACACGGTTTGATTTTCCGACAACAATCTCACATCGAACATTTGTTGTCGGAAATTCCGACCGTGTGTACGCGGCATTAGAGTCTGCAAAAGACTTGAGACTGGGATGGAGGTTCACCTTCCAGCAGGACAACAACCCCAAACATACAGCCAGAGCTACAATGGAATGGTTTAGATCAAAGCCTATTCATGTGTTAGAATGGCTCAGTCACAGTCCAGACCTAAATTACATTGAGAATCTGTGGCAAGACTTGAAAATTGCTGTTCACAGACGCTCTCCATCCAATCTGACAGAACTTGAGCTATTTTGCAAAGAAGAATGGGCAAAAATGTCCCTCTCTAGATGTGCAAAGCTGGTAGAGACATCCCCAAAAAGACTTGCAGTTGTAATTAATTGCAGATAAAGGTGGTTCTACAAAGTATTAAGTTAAGGGGGGTTGAATACAAATGCCCCCCAC
The DNA here is from genome assembly GCA_029206835.1 of Rana muscosa. NCBI lineage: Eukaryota > Metazoa > Chordata > Amphibia > Anura > Ranidae > Rana > Rana muscosa. The sequence continues at coordinate 14,414,268 of CM055116.1, forward strand.
ACTTTTCACATATTTATTTGTATAATTTATCATTTTCCTTCCACTTCACAATTATGTGCCACTTTGTGTTGGTCCATCACATAAAATCCCAATAAATTAAATTTACGTTTTGGGTTGTAACATGACAAAATGTGGAAAATTTCAAGGGGTACGAATACTTTTTCAAGCCACTGTATATCAACCTCTTTATCATTTATAAATATATTAAACAGAATTGGTCCCAGAACAGAACCTTGCAGTACCCCGCTTACAACTCCAGACCAGTCCTCACTATTTATCACCACAGTTTGGGTGCACCCCTGTTTTCTATCCAGGTACATACCTTATGGTCCATGCCAACAGACCTCAATTTATAAATTAAGCGTTTATGTGGATCTGTATTGAATGCTTTTGCAAAATCCAGATATACCATATCCACAGTCCTTCCCTTATCTAGATGGCAGCTCACTTCCTCATAGAATATTAACAGATTGGTCTGGCAAGAACGACCTTTCATAAACCCATGCTGATTACTACTAGTAATTCTGTTTTCATTAGCAAATTTTTGGATAGAGTCCCTCCAATAGTTTACATACTATCAGTGTTAGACTGATTGGCCTGTAGTTTACAAGTATATATCTCTGCACTCTTTTAAATATTGGTACCAGGTTGCCCTGGTACCATTCCTGTCAGGATGCTGTCCATAAAAATTAGGAATAGCGGTCTGGCTATAACCTGACTAAATGGTTTGAGGACTTTCGAGTTTAAGCCATCTGATCCTGGTCCTAAATTATTTGTGTTATGCTTTTCAACTTTTTTTTTTTTTTCGAACACCAGCTTCTGTTAGCCACAAGGGTACATTCTGTGATGCATTACTAATGGTACAGTATTGATTACTATACATCTCTTTTTCTTTTGTAAAAAAAGAAAAGAAAGGATTTAGTACAGTTGCCCCTCTCCTTATCATTTGTAACCAACTTCCCCTGATCATCCTTTATGGGACCAATGTGCTCTGACCTCACTTTTTTACTGTTAATATATTTTAACCTCTTGCTGACTGCCCCACATACATTTACAGTGGGGTGGAGGTTCCTCTGCGCAGAATCATGTACAGGTACATGATTCTACACTTCTCGGTCTGCGGTGTGCACGTGTGCCGCCGGAAAAAAAGCTCCTTATGTGATTGGACACAGCGGGAGACAATCAGTAGGTCCGATGTCCGCCGGGACCCGCCGATCGTTACCGACAGAGGCAGAACGGCGGTGTGCCTATGAAAACAAGGCAGATTGCCGTTCTGTTAGTAGGGAAGACAGAGATCCTGTGTTTCTGCTAAGTAGGAATACGATTCTCTCTCTTCCCACAGTTAAATCACCCCCACACAGTTAGCAAATACTTCTGTAGCGGGTATATGCTTTTCTATTATGTTTAAATTTGGTGGGGAATCTGTGATGTGTGGTTCCCTGGGGCCCAGCGGGTGGCGCTGTCACTTTCGGTCGGTGGTTGAGTCATCGTTGCAGTGGCGTACCCTTTTTGGCCTCTCGCAGCATGAGTACAGCGGGGCGGGGGCTCCACTGGGCTTGCTGGGGGAGGGTTTAAAGGGGTCGGCCATTTTGGTCACGGGTGGAGTCCCAGGCACCTTCAGCCTGAGGGCTGTGGTTCCTGGTCGTTGTCCGGGTGGCCTAGGCCTGGATGCCCGGAGCTCGTGTTCCACCCCGGGCACCTTCAGCCTGGGGTGAGGTGCTCGGTTGGAGGCCTGGGGCCCAGTGTCCTCCGCTGGGCTCCGCGAAGGAAGGATTTCCTAGGGGATCCCGGGAGTGGGGTACCCGAATCCAGAGGCATAAGAGACCGGAGGAGTTACTCACCCGAAGACCTGGTGCAGCAGATTGCCGGTGCCGGGTGAGCCTCAGGAGACCGCCCGGAGGGGAATCTTCCCAAACAGGGGCCGAATGCAGTCAGGAGGAAGGTTCACCGTTCACCCGGTCGGTGGCAGCGACCAAGATTCTCAACAGGTGGCATAGATCATGTGCCAAACCTATTCGCTGTTAGAGGAATAGGAGAGTTCATTGTGCCTGGGCCTACTCGTATCCACACCCCCTGTCTGTTCGTTGAGGGAGTCCAACTGATTATGTTTCATCCTGACATTGAAGAATAAAGGAGTGTTGGACTTTTATTGGTGTGGGACTCATTTACTGGCAGACACGGTTCCACAGAAGGGGCGGAGGCTCCAAACTCAGAACACCGACCCGAAGGTAGAGGAACTTTGCTTACACCACACAAACATCTGCGGTGAAGGCTTGGCGTGGTGACCCCGCACTCTCTCCTCCAAGGTACCCCTAGACAAGCAGAAACCAGCCAACAGCGGAGTGAGAGAGTGGAGGCCGCTACACTTCCTAGGGACACATTTAACCCTTTGATTGCCCCTGATATTAACCCCTTCCCTGCCAGTGTCATTAGTACAGTAACAGTGCATATTTTTTAGCACTGATCACTGTATTGGTGTCACTGGTCCCCAAAGAAGTATCAAAAGTGTCACTTAGTGTCCGATTTGTCCGCCGCAATTTTCGCAGTCCTGCTAAAAGTCACTGATCGACGCCATTACTAGTAGAAAAATAAACAAAAACAAAATTCCATAAAAATATCCTATAGTTTGTATACGCTATAACTTTTGCGTAAACCAATCAATATACCGTATTTATCGGCGTATAACACGCACTTTTTTCCCCTGAAAATCATGGGTGCGTGTTATACGCCGATACTGACATCCCTGAGCTGTCTCCGCTGACTGTGAGCGGAGCGGAGCGAGATACACATAGCCGAATGTACTCGGCTATACTCGGCTTTTCTCGGCTCCGCTCACAGTCACGCCCAGTCCCGCCATTGGACCTGTGTTATGTCCATCATAGGGCGGGACTCGGCGTGACTGTGAGCGGAGCCGAGAAAAGCCGAGTAAAGCCGAGTACACTCGGCTATGTGTATCTCGGCGGCGGCTCCGCCCAGTCCCTGCGTCCCCGGCGTTCTCGGCGGCGTCCGCACAGTCTTGGCGCCAATTTTAAAATGATGCACGGCGACACTGGGGCAAGGCTGCACGGCGACACTGGGGCAAGGCTGCACGGCGACTCTGGGGCAAGGCTGCACGGCGACTCTGGGGCAAGGCTGCACGGCGACTCTGGGGCAAGGCTGAAATGGACTCTGGGGCAAGGCTGCAATGGACACTGACAAGGCTGCACTGTGACAAGGCTGCAATGGACACTGACAAGGCTGCACTGTGACAAGGCTGCAATGGACACTGACAAGGCTGCACTGTGACAAGGCTGCAATGGACACTGACAAGGCTGCATTTAAATGTAAGTTATTTTTCCTTAAACTTCCCTCCTAAAAGTTTTTTTCCCTAAAATTTCCTCCTAAACTTGGGGTGCGTGTTATACGCCGGTGCGTGTTATACGCCGATAAATACGGTATGCCTATTGTAAGATTTTTTTTACCAAACACATGTAGCATAATACATATTGGCCTAAATTGATGAATACATTCGATTTTTTATTTATTTATTGGATATGTTTTATAGCAGAAAAAAATATATATATTATTGCAATGTCATCACTCACATTTACCAGTAAATAATTCTCAACATATAGGCACACCCCTCCCCCTCTTATACCCTCCCTGTTCCTCTGATACAAGGGATAACCCTGGATAATTGCTAGCCAGTCATGTGAGCTGTCAAACTAATGCCTTGTACACACAATCTGATTTTCTGTCGGGATAAACTTTTTCCGACGGAATTTTCCGTTCAAGCTGTCTTGCATACACACTCACACCAAATTCCGACCGTCAAGAACGCAGTGACGTACAACACTACGACGAGCCCAGAAAAATTAAGTTCAATTCTTCCGAGCATGCGTTGACTTGATTCTGAGCATGCATGGTTTTTTCTCTGTCGGAGTTCCATACAGACGAACAGAATTTCTGATAGAAACATGTTCTCTTTCTAACTCCGTCGGAATTTCCGACGGAAAAGTCCGATGGGGCACACACACAGTCGGAATATCCGATGAAAAAATTCCGTCTGACTTTTTCATCGGAAATTCCGACAGTGTGTACAAGGCATTCGTTTCTGATATTCCCACAAAGTCAAAATCCTCCTCGTGCATCAGCAGCTCTAGTTTGTCCATTTTGTTAGCTAGGCTCCTGGTCTTGTTTGTGCGTGTGTCTCTCAGTTTTGTACGGGCACGTATCATTCCCTCCTTAGTTGTTCTGTGGCTGTAATTTTGTTCTGCCAACCCACTCACCCCTGGTTTAGGTGTTATGGTTATATTACTGCTAATGCCTCCATTAGCACCCTTTGACCTTCGCTCACTGTTGGCTATTGCTTCCTTTTGATCCCTCCCCCCCACCACCTAGTTTAAAAGCCACTCTAACTTTTTTGGCCATCCTCTCCCCAACAGTGCTCTCTCCCTATTTAGGTGTAGTCCGTACCTACTATAGAGGCGGTAACCGACTGAAAAGTCAGCCCAGTTCTCTACAAACCCTCCTTCCTGTACCAATTCCTCAGCCACTTGTTAAATTCCCTGAACTGCTACTGCCTCCCTGGTGTGACTCAAGACACAGGCCGCATTTCCGAGAATACCACCTTGGAGGTCCTTTTCTTCGATATAGCTCCTAATTCCCCGAAATATTTTTTTAGGATGCTCCACCTTTCTCTAGCTTTGTCATTGGTAACTACATGTACTGACAGCTGGGTCCTCATCAGCCCCACCCAATAATTAGTCCCTGTAGACCTTCATTCCTCATGCTTCTCTTTCCTACTTCCTTGCTACTGATTCCCAATTACATCATATTCAAGCCAATTTTAATCTGTGATAGTGTCCAATTTTTTTTGGAACACAACTATTTCACTTTCCTTGATCATTATTTCCTCCAGATACAGGGCACTGCCATGGGTGCTTCCTTTGCTCAGGGTTACGCCAACCTTACCATGGGTTGGTGGAAAGACTCTTGTATCTGAAGGAACAATCCATTTGTGGCTCATCTAGTATTCTTTGGTAGATAAATAGATGACATTTTAGTTATCTTGGATGGCCCTCCAACATATGTAACACCTTTTGTCCAATGGTAAAAAAGGAAAGAATAGAAGTGGGACTTTACATGAAGTCACGGCTTTCCCTTGATCTAACGATTCACCACTTCCCAAGATCCCTGTTTCCTGCCTCCTGTTTGTCTCCTTCCTTGTTTGTCCCCATCGCCAAGGCAACGCTGACATCATTTAAGTGCGCTCGGCTCCCTATTGGTGGTTTCAATCCTTGCTGCGCCGCCATCGCGGAGGCCCCTGCACGGCGCGGTTACACTCTCTGGCTCCCGCACTCCCCGGATTACCGTGCGGCTAGTCTGTACCTCACGGCGCCATGCGCCGTCTGCCGCATTTATTCCTGGGGCTTCACAACTGTGCCCACACTTGTGTTTACCGGCCGGTCCTACCATCAAGTACATGCTAGAGTTGGTACACCGCACTTCCCTCAATCCATCTCTGACTTCATAACCATCTAATTGGAGTCATGGCAGTTCCATTCAAGGGACCCCTGCACATCGATGGACTGATGTTAACCCCTTCCTTCTTGGACTCAGCAGCGGTATCGTTCTAATAATTTTACCCATTATCTATCAGCTACGATGACTGTCAGTTTTTAACTTTTATGCAACTACAGCATTATTTTTATTCTCAGTGCAATACTTAATCTAATTTATGTAATTTTTATTACAAGACTATACATTTTTTTATACTAATTCCATTGAGCGCTGCCTTTGTGTTTGTTGGACTTTACATGAAACATGTCACTGTGGGAAAATATAATATTTACGGCTGAGTTTACTATATTTTAAATTGATTTAATGTCGTTAACCCCTAGGGGTAATCCATGATTTTTGAAGAATTAATATGTGAAATATAGTACAAATATAATAATAAAGGATTTATATAATTTTTATAATAATGAATTTAATGCAAGTAAATCAAAATACATGATTGGTATAACAGATAAATACATAAATCAATATGATGGAAAATCAGAAATATATAACTCGCATTATACAAATACATATAGAGGATTAATAAGGTTGTTGAAGTTTATGGTTAAAACAGGCTTAGCTGGGCATCCTTAGTTTAAAACCCGACGTGTTTCTTGGCTTTCTGACAGTCATCAGGGGTAAGATGCACATGTTTACTAAAAAGTTGAAATAAAGTAACTATTAATATCTGTAACCTTTAAGTAGAGAAGAATCAAAGACATCCATTTACTGAAAAGTACTCTGGTTTGGTCCATGACTGTCGTTTCCCCTGGCCCCTTTCCCCAATCCATTCGGAGAGGTGGGTGGTACCCCGCCTCAACCCTGGGTGAGACAGTTTGCCCCAGACCATCAATTAATCCCATTGCTGGGGCTGATTTTAACTTATGGGCCATTCTGTAAGTACTTTTCAGTAAATGGGTGTCTTTGATTCTTCTCTACTTAAAGGTTACAGATATTAATAGTTACTTTATTTCAACTTTTTAGTAAACATGTGCATCTTACCCCTTACCCCTATAAAACATATCCAAAATTAAAAAAACAAAACAAATGTATTCATTAGTTTGGGCCAATATGTATTCTGCTACATATTTTTAGTAAAAAAATCCCAATAAGCGTATCTTGATTGGTTTGCGCAAAAGTTATTGTGTCTACAAAATAGGGGAAAGATTTAGGGCCTTTTAATTTATTATATTAGTTTTTCTAGTAATGGTGGTGATCTGCATTTTTTAGCGGGACTGTGACATTGCAGCGGACAAATCTGACCCTAAGTGACACTTTTTGGTGACCAGTGACACAATACAGTGATCAGTGCTATAAAAATGCACTGATCACTGTATAAATACACTGGCAGGAAAGGGGTTAACACTAGGGGGCGATCAAGGGGTTAAGTGTTTCCTAGGGAAGTGTTTCTAACTGTGGGGGGAGGGGACTGACTGGGAGTAGAGAGAGATCACTACGAACAGCAGATCTCTCTCTCCTTCCCTGTCAGAATGGGGATCAGGCTTGTTTACATTGGCAGATCACCATTCTGCGATTGTGGGTGGCCGGTGGACATCGTGTCCGCTGGACGCACGCGCACTCTCCCCGCATGCAACGGTCGCGTGCACGTGCCCACACAATCACATGCACGGACCGACATACGGGTACGTCGGTTCACTCAGCCGAGACACCTTCCTGCAGTATATCTGCGGTGGCAGTCGGCAAGTGGTTAAACCAGCTTCAGGAAACTCATATTTACATTGACATGGCTGTCACCACTCTAGATTAATTACCAATATCCCTAAAGGACAATTCACCAGACAGCATAGAAATTGTACTCTTGACTTTGACTATCAATTCCAAAGCTCTATACTTTCAAAAACATTCCTTGAGAAAGGCTACAATGTAGATTTCATCAATCAAGTTCAATTTGAATGTGCTGTAATCACCACTCCTTCATGTAAACAACAAACGAATACATCTGCTGTCAGATTCATTACCAACCACCACTGTAAAACCAAACAAATGGAACGTATAATTTCTCGACACTGGAATATATTTGATTGGGATCCCAAACTGTCTTCAGTCATCCCTCCTAAATATAAGTTTGCATATAAAAAGCCACCAAATATCAAGAACAAAATTGCCCCCAGCAAACTTCCCATGCCCACCAGGCCCACCTCACATCCAATGATTTTCTTTTGCAACATGACAGGAATGTACAGATGTAAGAAAAGTCTTTGCAAAATGTGCCCATTCGTGCATCACCAGCAAAAACCCATCTTTGGTTCTGATGGCATAGAATATACTATTGACAGGTATTTCACTTGTTCCACCACTTGTGCAATTTATTGTTTATCTTGCCCATGTGGTCTCCTTTACATGGGCTGTACTATAAATACAACCCGCACCAGATTTGAAGAACACAGGAGATTCATCAAAAATGGTGACGTGGAACACAGTGTGCCTAGACACTTCACCCTGAAACATAATAAATCCACTAAAGATCTTCGAGTATGGGTTAAAGAATCTTTTCCTCCTCTCTCTTCCTTTGGAGAAAGATTTCAACAACGTCAGTATAAATTCCTGTTCACTATTGGGCATACTTGTTAAAGGGGGCAGGGCCTCTGAAACATGTTGTATACGCCCCGTTACATCCTCATGCCTGCTGTCTTGGTCCTAGGAGCCTGTAAATGCTGCTGTCTTCACATCCCTTTGGCGAGTCCAGAATATTGTGCATGACAACCACTTGCCAGTTCACTGGATGTGCTGCACTCAGCTCTCCTCTGTTCCAAGCTCAAGCAAAACTTTATTCACTTGAATGTAAGTGTTTACTAATGTTGTGCAATAAATGGATACACGCTTTTATTAACCACTCGTCGACCGCCTAACGACGATATACGTCGGCAGAATGGCACGGCTGTGCGCGCACGCCACATGCTCCGTGACCGTGTCTGCGGGACCCGTGGACTCGATGTCCACCGGTGTCCCGGAGCTGCAGAACAGGGAGATGCCTATGTAAACAAGGCATTTCCCTGTTCTGCCTAGTGACAGGACAGTGATCTACTGCTCCCTGTCATCGGGAGCAGTGATAAATGTCGTGTCACATGTAGCCCATCCCCCCACAGTTAGAATCACTTCCTAGGACACACACTTCATCGCCCCCTAGCGGCGTTTAACCCCTTCCCTGCCAGTATCATTTACACAGTAATCAGTGCATTTTTATAGCACTGATTGCTGTATAAATGACAATGGTCCCAAAATAGTGTCAAAAGTGTCCGATGTGTCCGCCATAATGTTGCAGTCATAATAAAAATTGCTGATCGCCGACATTACTAATAAAAAAAATAATAATAATAAAAATGCCATAAATCTGTCCCCTATTTTGTAGACGCTATATCTTTTGCGCAAACCAATCAATATACACTTATTGCAATTTTTTTTACCAAAAATATGTAGAAGAATACGTATCGGCCTAAACTAAGAAAGAAATTAGTTTTTTTATATATTTTTGGGGGATATTTATTGTAGCAAAAAATATTGCTTTTTTTTTCAAAATTGTAGCTCTTTTTTTGCTTATAGCGCAAAAAAAAAAAACGCAGGGGTAATCAAATACCACCAAAATAAATCTCTATTTGTGGGGAAAAAAAGGACGTCAATTTTGTTTGGGTGCAACGTCGCACTACTGCGCAATTGTCAGTTAAAGCGACGCAGTGCCGAATCGCAAAAAGTGCTCTGGTGAGGGAGGGGGTAAATTCTTTCGGGGCTGAAGTGGTTAACATGTGCGCTGTGGCCACTTTCATGTTTCCTGCATATCCACCCAACAATCTGTCCATCCGATCCTCAATGTGCCCGATATGGTGAAATAGGAAGAAATCAAAGTCCAATAGGATTTCAAAATCTGTACATTTTTTTGATATATGTCTTACCTCCAGTCAAAAGGTCTGCAGTGAATCGCGTTTCCAGAAGGTATACAGGAGGTCTACTACTGTATGACCAGGCCACATCTTCAGCAGGTGTCTGAGAATAGTAGAAACACTAAGTGGAGCCTATGGGGGGGGTTTGATACCATCTTGTCACGATTTTAAATATGAATTCCTGAAATGTGGAGCATAGGGAGGTGCTAAAGCAGTTTTGTGTGCTAGGATATTTCTAACCATATTGGATGAGTTGACAGCTCATTTTACTTTACAGATTAATTATCAAGTCACTGACCCTCTGCTGAGTGACAGAAAGTTATATCCAACTTTATACAGGATGACATCAAATAATCGGGTTTTATATGCTGCCATCATAAAATGTTTTCAACATTTCGGCTGGAACTGGGTTGGGTTGGTGGCACCGGGTGATGGCAGTGGTGATAAGGAGATAGAAGAACTTAGTAAGATAATGAGCCACCATGGAATCTGCATTGCGTATTTGATAAAATTTGCTGATTACCAGGGTGGTAGGACAAAGAAAACGGAAATTATTGAGAAATCAACAGCTAAGGTTGTAATCATATTTGGCCTTTTATCAAATTTTTTATTTTTATTTCATGACCTGCAAATTATTAAGGAAAACATTACTGTAGTTCTCCATGAGTCCTTAGATAATATAAGATATGGAATAGAGATTCACTTTTCAGCAATAAACTGCAGCTTAATTTTTTTATCGCCCCAGAAACTAATCCCCGGGCTGAATTCTTTTATTAATGGAGTCACTTCATTTACCCGACCAACTGACCCAATACAAGGAGATCTCTTGTTTTACATATTTAACTGTCTAACAAGGAACCCCACCAAAAATGTGTTTTTTCGAAGTACCCCAAATGTTACTGCAGTTAATTGCACAGAAGAACTCAGTATTTGGTCAACTTTTTTTGGAATAGAGGACAGAAAAATGTCTTTTGCGTACACAGCAGTTTATGTTCTGGTCAATGCCCTGCATAGCTTGATGGAAGTTAAGTCTGTGAGTTTTGGGACAAGTCAAGTAGTAAGTGGATTTTTTATCATTAGAGATGAAAGAATTGATCTGCCAAGTTGCTTAATAGCTAGTGTTGAGGTCCATCTGGAGCAAGGAGGGGACAGTAGGATGTGGAGGATGAGAAGAGAACATTTTTAGAAAGGAGAGTATTTCTTACTACTGATGGTACATCCTGGGGGGGGGGGGGCTTGGTATTTAGATGAGGCTACAGAATTTTGCGGCCTAAAGCCTTGTACACACGGCCGAGAATCTCGTCGCAAAAAAACGTAGTTTTTCTCGACGGGTTTCTTGTCAAGCTTGACGAGATTCTTGTCAAGCTTTCCTTGCATACACACTGTCAATCCAAAATCTCGTCGTTGTAAAGCGCGGTTACTTACAACACGTACGACGGCAGTATAAAGGGGAAGTTTGATTCCAATGGCGCCACCCCTTGGGCTGCTTTTGCTGATCTCGTGTTACCGCGTGTTAGTAAAAGTTTGGGGGGAGACGATTCGCGCTTTTCAGTCTTCGTGCTTTCAGTTTGTTACAGCGTGACGAATGTGCTATCTCCATTACGAACGCTAGTTTTACAAGAAGGTGCCCTCCCGTCTCATACTTGATTCTGACCATGCACGGTTTTTGAAGACTCGGAAAAGCATACACATGAACATTTTTCTCGTCCAAATACAGTCTGATGAGAATCATGACGAGAAAAATTAAACTCCCGACGAGAAAAAAGAAAGCAGGTTTTCTTTTTTTCTCGTCGAGATTCTGGGCAATTTTCTTGATGAGAAAGCTGAAAGCCTCGTACACACGACCGGTTTTCTCGGCAAGAAAGCTCTCCCAACAAAAAACGGTCGTGTGTACGAGTCTTTAGGCTCAAACAGCTCAGCAACCATGCCAAGATTCATTTTTGCCTGTGCCTAGAATGACAAGAGTATAGCAGGGGCTACAAAGAGACAATGAAACAGAAAGTGTACTTGCGCTGCTATGTTGCAACCAATATGTGAAAAAATACAAAAGTGCTGTATATCTAGTGCTACTGGATCATTCACACCTATACACACTCTCTCATAAATGGTGTACAAATGTACACATTCATACAAAATGGTGCCACGTTCCTATATACCCAATAATAATATTACTATCTTATCATATATATAACCTTATCATCACATGGCATAAATTCAAACATACGTGATACAAAAAGTGAATAAACAGTCTTTCAATGTCCTTTGGTGTATATAAAAGTATAGAAACCACCAATTCCAGGGAAATTATGCTAAAGTTGATAATGTTTCCACACGTACAAATGAATCAATAGGGTCCACCACTGTGTGATCCAACACTCTTCATGCAATGGTGATCCGATGTGCCCTCACCTGGAGATAAAACCAATGCATGGTCTATATGCTCTTTTCTCCCACTGCAGGATTTTTTAATGTTTTTCCACTCCTATGGATACCTCTGGGTCTATGACTTCTTCTCCTTGGATTCACTTTCCCTCATCCACATCATCAAAAGAGAAAACTCAATCAATATCCAGAGTGGACCGACTTAATTCCCACTAAGCTACACACTCCAAGGGAAGCCTGTTCCTTCCACAAGATGGAGATGACCAACATTATCAACTTTTGCATGATTTCGCTGGAATTGGTGGTTTCTATAATCATATATACACCAAAGGACATTGAAAGACTGTTTATTCACTTTTTGTATCACGTATCTTTGACATTTATGCCATGTGATGATAAGGTTGACGATAAGGGATAGTGATATTGATTTTGGGTATATGGGAGCGTGACAGTGTTTTGTTTATATTTATAAATGCTACAAAGAGCACACACAATATAGAAAATTCACACTTAGAGAAAGGCCATCTAATACACAAAATAGACCCCAGATGATGTCTTCTCAGATGAAACGCGTTGTGTCGAATCTACAGCTACTACTGCATTAAAACATCCCCATTTTTATAAGCGCTTCATACTTCTACTTAAATGTGAGTGTGTTTTTTATCTTCTTTCAAATAAATGTTTTCCTGTTAAACGGATTTACACTATGTGGATACTTTTTCCTTATTTTTGGTAAACCCGACCATCTTTGCCATTGAATTCACCATTGAGTCGTGGTCCAATACTACAAGTTCCTGAGATGAAATTGTTATTGCCACATTCTGGTGTTTGTTATCTCCAGTGCTGACGTCATCCATCCATGGTGCAGTGTCACCATTAGGGATGAGCTTTATGTTCGGGTCGAACATGAGTTCGACTCGAACATTGCCTGTTCGCCCGTTCGCCGAATAGCGAACAATTTGTGGTGTTCGCGGCAAATTCGAAAGCCGCAAAACACCCTTTAAAAGTCTATATGGGAGAAATCAAAAGTGCTAATTTTAAAGGTTAATATGCAAGTTATTGTCATAAAAAAATGTTTGGGGACCTGGGTCCTGCCCCAGGGGACATGTATCAAAGCAAAAAAAAGTTTTAAAAACGGCCGTTTTTTTCGGGAGCAGTGATTTTAATAATGCTTAAAGTGAAACAATAAAAGTGAAATATTTATTTAAATTTCATACCGGTAGGGGGGGTGTCTGTAGTATGCCTGTAAAGTAGCGCATGTTTCCCGTTGTGACAGGAGGGTCACGTTGGACACAGGGTGAGCCAGGAAACCATGGACATTAAGAATATGGCTTGGCTGGCTGGAAATTGAAATAGAATATTAGTCCACAATATTGTTTTATTCTGAAACTTACCAGGTAATTGAGAGATGGGTTACCTGCCAGTGTGATGTAAATCCCAGCTTCTAAGGGACCTGTTCATTGTTTGTGGTGATGTGGATTGGGGAAATTACGCCTGTCCTTGTGTGTATTGTAAAGTGCCAGACAGTCTGGTGAATAAAGGTCATGCATAGTTATTTAAACATAAAGGGCTGGTGTGAATAGAGATAGTTAACACTATGCCTGTGTGTATTGTACTCTGCAGACGGAGCGTCTGCCAACCCTTTGATGAGAAGATGTGTATTGAAGATCGTTACGTCTATTGTGTAAAGTATGTTGTCTCCTAACAGACGTCAAAGTAATGTGTTGAGTCTTGTAATGTGTGGGTGGAGCTGGGCCATTGTTCATGTTAAACTACTGTGTATTAGATGTATATAAAAGTTACAATGTTTCTCAATAAATGGCATTTGATTTAGGAAGATACAGAGCGTGCGTCTCGTTCTTCCAGAAGGATTAATTCCTATGGGAAAGGGTCGCCTGGCTGTGGAAGATTGGTAGCGGATGTGTGTCCAGGAGAGGGGAATATTTAAACGGCGTTTAATACCCTTCGTATTTGGGGTGCCGTTAAATTGGTGGCAGCAGTGGGATTTTCCCTCCAGTTCCTGGGACACTCCAAACCACCACAGTGAATGACCAGCTATGCAGCCTGCAGGAAAGTCACGCTGAAAGACCTACTTGAGAGCCAAGATGGACCAGAAGAAGGATGATGCAGGACCCCGGTCAGTTGAAGATTTGTTTCAGCAACGAGTTCAACAGCGCTTGGCATTATATGGTGCTAACCCATCAGAGACCGCCATACAGGAAGCCATTAGAGGCATCCAGCTGCAGGATGCGCGACAAGAGAGAGAACGACAGCGTCAAGAGAGAGAACAAGAGCGACAAAAGAGAGAACTAGAGCGGCAACATGAGCGGAGAATGGCGGAAATACGGCAATCGGAGATCGCCTACAGACAGCTGCTAGAATCTGCTCAGCAGCAGGGTGGGGCCCCCTTTGCCTGGGACTATCAGGAAATACCAGTGGACAACTCTGAAATCCTGGCTGAAGAATCGGCAGTGGAAAATCTGGAGATTGCCATCCCTAAAGCCGAAGTGGATGATATGGAGTTCCAGGGAGCTAGCCTGGCTGAAGAATCAGCAGTGGAAAATCTGGAGATTGCCATCCCTAAAGCCGAAGTGGATGATATGGAGTTCCAGGGAGCTAGGGCAGTTGGCTCATCTCCCCAGCCACAGATTACAGAAGGTATGGACTTAAGGGACTGTTCAGAGGATGTTAGGGATTATGCATCGCCTGCCCAAGTACTGGCAGCAGGACAGAGTACTGCAGACCCCGGCTCTACACCCGTGGCAGTTTTGGAGGCCCGAGGTGAGAAGGTGATGGTTCCTCTTTCCAGGGGATTTCAGAGATGCAGGGAGGAGAAGCAGCCCTTTTCCCTCCCCAACAGTTAGCCAGAGCAGATGGTGTGAAGTCCCCAGCAGATGTGCTGGCAACAGGGCAGAGTGATAGCAACCTCTGCCCAGCACTGGAAACAACTGTGGAGTTTTAGGGAGCCGGGGCAGTTGGCCCTACTCTCCAGCAACAAGCTGAGGTGGTAAAGCTTTTACCCCCAGCTGAATCACTGGCAGCAGGGCAAAATGCTACTGGCCGCTGCACACAACTGCCACTTGAGCGGATATCGGTGGATGGGACTGCGGTCTCCACTCACAGCAACCCAGCACAAGAGCTGGCAACAGAGCAGAGTGCCGCGGGCCTCTGCTCTCAACTAACAGAAGAGGGAGTTCCTGTGGTACTGGATGGGACTTCGGTCTTCACTGACACAACCCCAGAAAATGGTGTGACACTGAGACAGGAGGATGTCAGCCTTGCTTTGCAAGCACTGGGGGATTTTCACCTACCACAAGTGGATGGGACTTCAGTCTCCACTTGTATACCCCAGGGATGCTGGGCAGTCGGCCAGATCCCCAACAGCATGACGGATTGAACCCAGTCACCCTGTATTCTCTCCAGTGGCTGAAAGGACTCCAGGGAGAAGGGCCAGTCCAGGCCTCTCCCCAGCGGCGGGTATGTTCTCTGAGAGAGGCAGAGGTTGGCTGGGTAAGTAATGCTCTGTTTGGAGCAATTTATTTGGGGTACTGTTTGGATACCGGCATTAGAGGAATGGACCTATGGACTAACTTCGGAGTCAACCCGTCTGGGGTCGCCTCCTCTGTTAGTCTCCTGCCGAAAGGGGAAATGTGTGACAGGAGGGTCACGTTGGACACAGGGTGAGCCAGGAAACCATGGACATTAAGAATATGGCTTGGCTGGCTGGAAATTGAAATAGGAATATTAGTCCACAATATTGTTTTATTCTGAAACTTACCAGGTTAATTGAGAGATGGGTTACCTGCCAGTGTGATGTAAATCCCAGCTTCTAAGGGACCTGTTCATTGTTTGTGGTGATGTGGATTGGGGAAATTGAGCCTGTCCTTGTGTGTATTGTAAAGTGCCAGACAGTCTGGTGAATAAAGGTCATGCATAGTTATTTAAACATAAAGGGCTGGTGTGAATAGAGATAGTTAACACTATGCCTGTGTGTATTGTACTCTGCAGACGGAGCGTCTGCCAACCCTTTGATGAGAAGATGTTTATTGAAGATCGTTATGTCTATTGTGTAAAGTCTGTTGTCTCCTAACAGACGTAAAAGTAATGTGTTGAGTCTTGTAATGTGTGGGTGGAGCTGGGCCATTGTTCATGTTAAAGCGGAGCTCCGCCGGAAAAAAAAAATTAAAAGCCAGCAGCTACAGCTACAGCAGCTGCTGGCTTTTAATATTTGGACACTTACCTGTCCTGGAGTCCAGCAACGTCCGCAGTAGAGGACGAGCGATCGCTCGTCGCTCTGCTGCTCCCTCCGCCATCCTCGCTGAGGGAACCAGGAAGTGAAGCCCTGCGGCTTCATGCCCGGTTCCCTACGGCGCATGCGCGAGTCGCGCTGCGCCGTTCTGATTGGTGCTCCTGTGTTCTGGGAGCCGAGTGTCTCCCAGAACACTACGGGAAGTCTGGGGGAAGTGACGTCACTCCCGCAGATTCCCGGAGAGAGGACTCCCGGATGTGGGTGAAAATACCTGTCTTAGACAGGTATCTTCACCCCCCTCCCCCCTGAAAGGTGTCAATTGTGACACTGGAGGGGGGGAGGAATCCGATCAGCACCAGTCAAAATTTAGGGTGGAGCTCCACTTTAAACTACTGTGTATTAGATGTATATAAAAGTTACAATGTTTCTCAATAAATGGCATTCGATTTAGGAAGATACAGAGCGTGCGTCTCGTTCTTCTAGAAGGATTAATTCCTATGGGAAAGGGTCGCCTGGCTGTGGAAGATTGGTAGCGGATGTGTGTCCAGGTGAGGGGAATATTTAAACAGCGTTTAATACCCTTCGTATTTGGGGTGCCGTTACACCCGTGTTTAGAAAAGACCCTGCACAAAATTACATTCCTAAAGAAAAAAAAGTTATTTAAAACTACTCGCGGCTATAAGGAATTGTCGGGTCCCGGCAACACAGATAAAAGTCATTGAAAAAAACGGCATGGGTTCCCCCCCAGTCCATTACCAGGCCCTTTGGATCTGGTATGAATATTAAAGGGAACCCCGAACCAAAATTTTAAAAAAATGCGTGGGGTCCCCCCAAACTTCATACCAGGCCCTTCAGGTCTGGTATGGATATTAAGGGGAACCCTGCGCCAATTTTTTTTTTAAATGGCATAGGGGCCCCCTCAAAATCCATACCAGACTCTTCAGGTCTGGTAAGGATCTTAAGGGAAACCCTGCGCCAAAATACAAAAAAAATGGTGTGGGGTTCCCCCCAAAAATCCATACCAGACCCTTATCCGAGCACGCAACCTGGCAGGCCGCAGGAAAAGATGGGGGACGAGAGAGTGCCCCCCCTCCTGAACCGTACCAGGCCACATGCCCTCAACATAGGGAGGATGTTCCCATGTTTATGGGGACAAGGGCCTCATCCCCACAACCTTTGCCCGGTGGTTGTGGGGGTTTGAGGGCGGGGGGCTTATTGGAATCTGGAAGCCCCCTTTAACAAAGGGGACCCCCAGATCCCGGCTCCCCCTATGTGAATTGGTAACGGGGTACATTGTACCCCTACCATTTCACAAAAAAGTGTAATTTTTTTTAAAAACCACAGTAGACAGCATGGGACAAGTCCTTTATTAAAAAGAAAAAAAAATTCCAGCAATGTAAATCTATTCTCAAGCGGAGGATACGGAGAACACGCCGACACGATCCTGCCTCCATGGGAGGCACCCGCCGTATGACGCTCTTCCCCTGTGACAGCTATTAAATAGCTGAGGGCAGGGCCACCCGTCACGTGCGCGGGTGACTCCACCCCCCTCTGACGCAACTGGGAAACGCCGGGGTTACCCACGCAACGGGAAACCCGTGTTGTGTCGGAGGGGGGCGGGGTCACCCGTACACGTCACTGGGTAACCCCAGCGTTTCCCCGTTGCGTCAGAGGGGGGTGGGGTCACCCGCACACACGTGACGGGTGGCCCCGCCCTCAGCTATATAAGAGCTGTCACGGCGGGAGAGCGTCATACGGCGGGTGCCAGGATCGTGTCGGTGTTTTCTCCGTATCCTCCGCTCGAGAATGGATTTACATCGCTGGAATTTAAATTTTTTTATTTTTTTTATTTTTAACCACTTGCCGACCGCCTCCTGTACATATGGCCCCTACGCCATTTTTTTTTTTTTATTTGGCTCAGGGTTCCCCTTAATATCCATACCAGACCTGAAGGGCCTGGAATGAAATTTGGGGGGAACCCCACGCATTTTTTTTTAAATTTAGGTTCGGGATTCCCCTCAATATTCATACCAGACCCAAAGGGCCTGGTAATGGACTGGGGGGGAACCCATACCGTTTTGTTAAATAACTTTTATCGGTATTTCCGGGACCCGACAATTCATTATAGCCGCGAGTAGTTTTAAATTACCTTTTTTCCTTTAAAATGTCATTTTGTGCAGGGACAGTTCTAAGCACGGGAAACATGCGCTACTTTACAGGCATACTATAGACACCCCCAGGTATGAAATTTAAAGGAATATTTCACTTTTATTTCACTTTAAGCATTATTAAAATCACTGCTCCCGAAAAACGACCGTTTTTAAAACTTTTTTTTGCATTGATACATGTCCCCTGGGGCAGGACCCGGGTCCCCAAACCCTTTTTATGACAATAACTTGCATATTAACCTTTAAAATTAGCACTTTTGATTTTTCATGTTTGTGTCCCATAGACTTTAACTGTGTTTTCGTGTTCGAACAAATTTTTTGCCTGTTCGCATGTTCTAATGCGAACCGAACCGGGGGGTGTTCGGCTCATCCCTAGTCACCATACAGCTCTCAAGACTCATTCGGCATATGCCCTGTGGAGTCCATTCAATTTGGTAAGCCTCATTCCTATAGGTGGTGGCTGTCTCCATTTTTGATCTTCACGGTTGTTACAAATTGAAGATTCACATTTATTTGTTTGGACTATTGCTTCACCAATGCCATTATTCTCACCCAGTTGGATTTTTGCAATGTTTAAATTAATATATTTGCATTTTCCTCTTTTTCACAGAGTGGACTATTGATTTTTACTAGTCTAGAGTTGATATAAGCTTTAATAGTTGTTAACACGATTTATCACATAATCCTTTTTAGGACTTTTTTCAATTTAAGTGCTGCACTTTTTTATATTATGCTGAAACCTGAAAAGCAAAGAGAAAAAACGAGCACAAGATTGGTGTTGTGTGGCAACTAATCAGGTTTCACATTTTATTCTTTGCAATAAAGAAATAAGAGTTCTGAATGGTTGTCACGTACAGCAGTTCCTATACTGTGCTCATGTTCTTTTCTAAATTTTTCAAGGAATCATCCCTCTTTAACAAGTTGTAGACCTTTAGCGTACTACACATGTCCAAGAAATCCTCATCCCAATACTTTAGCTGCGTGTAGTAGACATGTGCAATTCCTTTCGTTCCGAATTCGTTTGTCATCAAAATTCTGCATATTCGTTCATTCGGAAGCATCCAAATAAATTAAAGACAATTTTAGGAATTTTAAAAAAAAAACATTTCTAAAAGAACGAAAATTTGAAAGAACGAAAATCCAAAAATTGGAAAATCAGAAAGAACAAAAAACATTTAGATAAAAAATGTTTTCCTAGTATAATTAAATTATTAACCATTATTATAGTTTTTTATTATTATTATTATTTATTAATAAATAATTATAATAGTAATAAAAACTATAATAATAGTTATAAACTATTAAATTATAGATATTGGAATTTCCTTTCAAATTTGGCTAACTGTTAGTGAACGTAACGAATACGAATGCATCCGAAGTTACGAATTATACGAAATAACAAATGCCGCATCTGAACGAATGGAACGTAATGAATGCGAATGCATCCGAAGTTACTAATTATCCCAGTAATGAATGCCGATCATAACGAATGATTCGATAAGCAAACAAACAAAAAAAGAATGAAACAAAATGTTTAAAAACAAAACACATTTTTTGGCAGTGCACATGTCTAGTGTGCAGTAATCCCTGCTCCTCCACCTGTACCACAGCTCTTTGGCCCCGGTAACAGCAATTCCCGGCTGTCATTCTGACATCTGGGACTTGTTCTCTATGGAGCAGATATTTCTGTTCCTGTGTAGACTGACATTCACAGGACAGCGTATGCAGTGTCAATGAAAGTTACAATGTAGCAATATTATTATTGCCTCAATGCAACCACTCTGATTCATTTCATAGCAGATCAGAGGGAATGACCTTTGTCAGATAAAGAAACCTTGCAAATAATATATATATATATATATATATATATATATATATATATATATATATATATATATAGATATATATATATATATATCTATATATATATATATCTATATATATATATATATATATATACATATATATATATATATATATATATATATATATATATATATATCTCAACTGCGTTCTTACTTTACCCCTTATTATCCCTTTGTTAACCACTTCAGCCCCGGAGGATTTGGCTGCCAAATGACCGGGCCACTTTTTGCGATTCGGCACTGCTTCACTTTAACTGACAATTGCGCAGTCGTGTGACGTTGTACCCAAACAAAATCGACGTCCTTTTTCCCCCACAAATAGAGCTTTCTTTTGGTGGTATTTGATCATCTCTGCGATTTTTATTTTTTGCGCTATTAACAAAAGAAGAGCGACAATTTTGAAAAAAAAGCAATATTTTTTACTTTTTGCTATAATAAATATCCCCACAAAAAATATATAAAAAAACGATTTTTTTTCCTCAGTTTAGGCCGATACGTATTCTTCTACATATTTTTGTTAAAAAAAACAAACGCAATTAGCGTATATTGATTGGTTTGCGCAAACGTTATAGCGTCTACAAAAAGGGGATCGTTTTATGGCATTTTTATTATTATTTTTTTACTAGTAATGGCAGCGATCTGCGATTTTTATTATGACTGTGACATTGCGGCGGACACATCGGACACTTTTGACGCTATTTTGCGACCATTGTCATTTATACAGCGATTAATGCTATAAAAATGCACTGATTACTGTGTAAATGACACTGGCAGGGAAGGGGTTAATCACTAAGGAGCGAGGAAGGGGTTAAGTGTGTCCTAGGGAACGATTCTAACTGTGTGGGGGCTGAGCTAACTGTGACACGACACTGATCACTGCTCCCGATTACAGGGAGCAGACGATCGGTGTCCTGTCACTAGGCAGAACAGGGAGATGCCTCGTTTACTACGGCATCCCCCCGTTCTGCCGCCCCATGACACGATCGCGGGCATCTAGCGGACATCGAGTTTGCGGGTCCAGCAGGCACGATCACGGAGCTTGTGGCACGTGAGCGCCCGCATGGCATGGATTTTGTTAGTAAGGGGGTATAAGTGGTCAAACACATGTAAGGGAGATTTTTTTTCTATCTGCCAAATAATTAGTTTTTTTGTTCTGAGGATTACACAGCTCTGACACATAACACAACACCATCTATTGGGAGAAGAGCCCTGGGTTCTCTCAGCTGCAGCTCAGTAACACTAAAGCCCCGTACACACGGTCAGACTTTTTGCCAACAAACTTCATTTTGAGCAAGTTTGACAAAAAATCCGACCGTGTGTACGCTCCATCGGACAAACTTTTTTGGCTTTCATGTTCGGTCTGCAAACGGACCAACTTTTCGCCAACAAAAGTCCGATGGAGCAAAGTCCGACCGTGTGTACAGAAATCCATCGGACTTTTGTCCGATGGACAAAACAAATAATGTTAAAATCAACCAACAATAGCAGAAGTTGACCAACGGGTGGCGGTAAAGAGCAGAAAAGAGCAGAAAAAGCACGTGATGTTGGAAAAGTTTTGGGAAAGTTTGCAGAAAAGTCTGAGCGTGTGTATGCTATGGGTGTGCCCGGCCAACTCCGTTCGGACAAAAATCCACGGAAAAGTCCGATGGAAGTCCGACCCTGTGTACGAGGCTTTACAGGTCTTGTCCCTTCCCCAGCCTGAGCCTAGACAATAAAAGGAGAAGCAGCAGACTGATAATACTCTTCTCTCTCCTCCTATTAGAATGTTCTTTGTTAGCACACGCACACTGCACCCGGACTGATTTGCTCCTTTCTTCCTCGATCTAAACTCTGCTGTACTGATGCTTCTAGAAGTCAAATTCAGGAACCTACACTCTTTGCATTTAGTAAATCACATTAAATGTTGTATTAATGAATACAGATTATGTATATATAATGCATCATATGTATCTACTGTGTTCAACTTTAAGAACTCTTGTAACTGTTTATATGTGTTTCTATCCTTCTTGGAAAGCTGCACCGCTTTGTGAGAAACATTCATTACACCGACCCAACCGGAGAAGAAATCTTCTTTAACAATGGTGGGGAAGTCCAATCCAGGCTGATTTTAGCCAACTGGATCATTCATAAAACTGGAGAACGTTATGAATCTGCTTTCCAACCACTGGCCAGCTTTGATGACGGTAAAGCCATAGGTGAAATATTCAACATTAACTCAGAAGACATCGCCTGGAAGGGAGGCACAGTAAGAAATTACAATATTTGTGTTTTGTGCGCACAGAGAAACAAATTCAGTTTTAAAGAAGATCACAATTGTGTACATTCGTCTGCCTATCAAAAAAAAAGGCCGGAAGTGTATTTTAACCACTTGGCACCCGCGCTATAGACGAAAGACGTCTACAGCGCGGCGCTCAATTGCCGGGAGGGCGTCCCTGGACGTCCTCCAGTTTACTTGTTCCCTGCGTGCTGCCGCGGGCGCGCATCAGGGAAAAGCTGTGCCCGCTGTGTCACGCGGGTGCCGATGCGTGTGCCTGGCGGCCGCGATGTCCTCCAGGTACCTGCGATCGGCAGTCACAGAGCCAGGGACTTGGATCTTTGTGTGTAAATACAGAGATCCACGTCCTGTCAGGGAGAGGAGACTGATGGTGTGTCTCTTGTACATAGGGACCATAGGCGTGCGCACAGGGTGTGCTGGGTGTGCCCAGGCACACCCTAATCACCCCATGTGCATTAGTGTTATCACTCTGTGTAGCAGCAGGAACATGGGAAAGATCTCCCTCTTCCTGGCTCTGTCATAAGAGAAGTGTTTATGCTCTTCTCTTTCACTGTGCCGGCAGGGAGATCACTGTGCCTGCCGAGGCCATATATATGTAGACACATACACAGCATGTGTGTGTTTGAGCTTAAGGGTGCACACCCTAATGCAATAGGCTGCGCACACCTATGATAGGGACACCGATCGGTCACATCCCCCAGTCAGTCCACTCCCCCCACAGTTAGAATCACTCCCTAGAAAAATGTGAATGGTCCCAAAATAGTGTTAAAAGTGTCTGATCTGTCCACTGCAATATCACAGTCCTGACAAAAATCGCAGATAACCGCCATTACTAGTAAAAAAAAACAAAAAAAACATAAATCTATTCCCTATTTTGTAGGCGCTATAACTTTTGCGCAAACCAATCACTATACGCTTATTGCGATTTTTTTTTTACCAAAAATATGTAGAAGGATACGGATCAGCCTAAACTGAGAAAAAAAAAATATATATATATTTTTAAAATTGGGATATTTATTATAGCAAAAAGTAAAAAATATTGTGTTTTTTTCAAAATTGTCAGCCTTTTTTGTTTATAGCGCAAAAAATAAAAACCGCAGAGATGATCAAATACCACCAAAAGAAAGCTCTATTTGTGGAAAAAAAAGGACGTCAATTTTGTTTGGGAGCCACGTCGTACGACCGCGCAATTGTCATTCAAATCGTGACAGTGCTGAAAGCTGAAAATTGGCCTGGGCAGGAAGGGGGTGAAAATGCCCGGTATTGAAGTGGTCAAATTAGTCATTAGTCAATTATTGTCACATCACCGACTTATGCTGACACTGCTAAATTTGGTTTTGGCATCTCACTATCAATGGCCTTTCTAAAGTCTTGAGGCCAGTTGCATGAAGCGTAGGCTCTCTTCCTCTTTGCCTATTCTCAGGCACTGGCAACTAAAGGCTCCTGTATGGCAGTCTAAACAAGTACCAAATCCAGATACTATGTTAACAAAAAAGTTTGGAAATTCTGAACATTGCTCGAACCCCATTCAAGTCCACTAGGGGTGAATCCTACAAAAATAATTTTGGCAATTAAGGCTAATAGAGCTGAGCACTGGCTGGGGGAACATGTACCCCATGCTCTTATCTGGGGCATGCAACCATGACTGGTTTTGAAAGGCAGAGTGGCAAGACCCCCCCCTTCTCCACTAAACCATACCAGGCTACATGTCTTCAACATAGGGAGGGTACCTTGCTGGGGGAGACCCTGGCAGAGCACCATGTCCCCAGGTTGATGAGGACAAGGGCCTTATACCTACGACCCTGGCCTGTAAAATGTGCTTGTCTGTGCTAGCTATTAAAATAATAATAATGTTCCAACATTTCCAAAAGGTATCTAAAAAAAAAGTTCCCCAATTATGTCCAAGGATGTCCAAAAAATAAGATCCCACTAAGTAAATGTCCCAGGGTGATCCCCTTCGTCTGATCCTCTCTCCACAAATGACATGTTTTCATTCATTGCAGGATAGTGGTTGCTCAGATGCTGACTCAATTCAAATCCTAGTCTTTTGAATGTGGGCAACGTGCCAAGGGATGCTGGCTGATTTCATTGACCAGATTTGGCCCCA
Organism: Rana muscosa; assembly: GCA_029206835.1. Classification (NCBI taxonomy): domain Eukaryota; kingdom Metazoa; phylum Chordata; class Amphibia; order Anura; family Ranidae; genus Rana; species Rana muscosa. The sequence continues at coordinate 14,438,751 of CM055116.1, forward strand.
TAGCCATATTTGATCAATGACATCAGCCAGCCCCCGGACCCCATTGTTTACTTTCAACTGAATGGGTTTGGGAATACATGGGTGGATACTAGGACACTGGCTATCACAGTCCTTGGATAAAAATCTTTCATTAGTGGTGCTAGTAATGAAAGTAGGTGGGCAAATAGGCTATGTAATAATTAATTTGTTGAAAACTGAACAGCTAGAATTGGGGCTGAAACCTGCATCGCCCCAAATTCGAACTGTCAGAATGTTTATACTGAAATATTAAACAGTTTTATATTCATGAATATAAGCAAGGATCCATAATTAAGAAGATTTCCACTTATTTCCACAAATCAAAAAAATAACTCAAATGTTTTTATTCGCGCAAACCTGAAGACAAAAGGAATACAAAAATGTGCAAAAATATATTTATTTATTTACTAAAATCAGTGCAGAATAATATCAAAATATATCTGGTGTCAAACAAAGAACATGGATCAACATTTCAATAATATGGATGATAAATATGATGAGAAAATAACCACAAAATGTTGTTTCAAAAAATACCAAGGTAGCAAAACTGAGTACCGTATATACTCGAGTATAAGCCGAATTTTTCAGCACGTTTTTTTGTGCTGAAAATGCCCCCCCTCGGCTTATACTCGAGTCACCTTTTTGCGCCTGATCTCCCGGATTTGGAGACCCAGTACCGACCCGGCCGTAGGTACCCTGGACCCCAACCCTGGCACACATATAGCCACACCCTTTCTCTACAAGTGTGCAAAGTTTGTTGTCTGGGGGACCTACGGCCAGGGAGCACAGATTTTTCAAAGCCGAGCACCCCTTCCATAGACTCCTATGTTAAACGGTCATTTCTCCAGTAAATTTGGGGACCCGGTACAGGCCGGCCGTAGGTACCCTGGACCCCAAGCTTGGCACACATATAGCCCCAGTTCTCCTCAACAAGAGTGCAAAGTTTTTTGTCTGGTGGACTTATGGCCGGGGAGCAACGATTTTTCAAAGCCAGGCACCCCTTCCATATATTCCCATGTTAAACGTAAGTCTAGTCATGGACACAGTGAGGCATGGGCACAGTGAGGCACAGTGAGGCATGCAGATGGACACCCTAGGCTTATACTCAAGTCAATAAGTTTTCCCATTTTTTTGTGGTAAAATTAGGTGCCTCGGCTTATATTCGGGTCAGCTTATACTTGAGTATATGCGGTAATTCCTTAAAGTGGAGTTCCACCCTAAAAAATAAATTTAAAAAAAATCACCAAAAACCTACAAATAAATAGAAAACAAAATGTTTTTACTTACCAGAAATAGCGGTTGCTATGCGGATCTTCCTAATCTGCCTCTTTATCCTCCGCGGCTGGTCTTCATCCTCACGTTGTCTTCTGGGGAATGGTGCACGCCGCCTTCTGGGAACTGTGTGTATCCCAGAGAGCAGCCGCCCATTCAGAAATCACTGCGAGACTCGCACATGTGCAGTAGGAAACGGGCAGTGAAGCCGCAAGGTTCCACTGCATGTTTCCCTTCGTGAGGATGGCGGCGCCGGGAGCTGCCAGGATCGAGGGATCGGCCTCGGGGGGCCGACATCGTGGGTGAGTAGGACAGGTAAGTGTCCTTATTAAAAGTCAGCAGCTACAGTGTTGACTTTTAAGAAAAAATTTAAAATCGCGGGAGGAATCCCGCTTTAAAAGTGATTAATAGCTTATCAGTGGCTTAGCAGAATGTGAAAATAACAATGTGCTGATTTTGACACATCACCTCTCTCTCTCTCTCTCAGTCAACAGATTTTGGGAGCTCAAATTACTTTAACAGCACTTGGACAAACTTGTTATACCATGCACAGAATTGGTGATTTAACCAAGGCTTATATTTAATGTAAAGATAATTTCCAACAAATTATTTTATTGTAAGTGTAGTGGGGTGTTCCCCTTTAATGCAGAGAGACAAGAAGTTCCAGGTGAGAGGTGAGTCGGGAGGAAGTAAAGAGACATTATGGAAGTGAAAGCAGAGGAGAGAGAGACTACATCTCCCAGTACATCTTGCAGCACCCAGGGTGCATTGCTCCAGAACAGAGACTGCTGGGGCAGACTTTATAAAGGGGAGGCGGAGTTTTGGTCGGCCTCTTTGGACACCCCTCTCCTAGCAAGAGGATCTCTGTGCTGAACTGCTGTGTGCACAAGGCCTGAAGCCTGGGCCGTGTGCTCCTTTCCAAAGAGCCCTCTGCCAGCCTAGCAGAGCCTTAGAGACATCTAATCCTCCTTGCTGCAGTACACCAGAAGGATTGAAGACTTGGATGTCGGTGGATTCCTGTTCCTAGACGAATCGATGGAGGAAAGGGACTTGGACTTGTCCAGGTGGTGAGAGCTGTTTAAAGACAGATACTTTATCTTTACTATTCGTTTGGATTACAAAGTTGTTCTTCAAGTGCACCACCGAGAGATTGCTAGCAAATATTGTTTCACTGAACTTCCATTTAGATCAGTCAGGCCTGACTGCATAGGTAGACATTGCTGGGTGTTAGTCTACCCATGAGGGGAAGTAGCTGTAAAAGGGCAGCGCTAGAGTTGCATAGCAATACTTTATTATTCTGATTACTCTGTTTATCTTTATTACTGTTTGTTGCAGGGATCTGCAACTTGTTATACTGTTGTTTACTACTTGCCCATTAGCCTCAGTAAAATATCTGGGTAAAGTACATTTGGTGTCAGTTCCGCTTACTTTAATAGGAGTTTTAAAGTATATTCTGTGTATGTTTGTTATAGGACTGCGTCACCAACAGTTGCGATCACGCGGTCCTATCTCTCTATCACCAGCTGTGCCACGGGAGGTTAGAGCCAATTGCCAGGGGTTGACAGCGGTGCACTGCAGGGCCCAAATCAATATCAGCGGCTCTCTTAACTGGGGGTAGCGCTACACGTGGGGGCTCGAGTCCGGGATCCTTGTACGTTGCACGCTGCAATCAAGCCGGTCAGAAGTACCAGCATGGACCCGCTGGCAATGTCACAGTGGTGCGCAGCGATTGGCGCCGATCCAACCGCGGCGGTAGTCATTGTACTCCCGGGGGAAAGATGGAAGGAAGAGGAGATAAAACAGCTCGTATTGTTACTGTCTCCGAGCCACAAAGCATGGGTGATGGATTTTAGGCCAGATCCAGTGATCTCGTTTACATACGCACTGGTAGAATGGAAAAACGAAATCCCAGAGCATTTTAAAAGTCAGAGTATACAAGCCATAGATAATCAGATCTATCACTTGATACATACGCTGCCAGTGAAGGAAGAATGGTTTCAGACACAAAAGCCATCACTCCCACAATTATCTCCACCACTATCCCCTAAAGCAGAAAAGCTTAAGGAACTATTAAGCCCGGGATCACCGCTGGCCGCTATAGGGCCTGAATTGTTGAATGCTCTAGGAGACCTTGTAATTAAGTGCCAGAAAAGCAGTACGGTGCATGTGGAGGCCAGTTACCGGAAGCTTAGCACCTTCTCAGGGAAGCTCCCCGTCCCTGCGGGGGAGGAAGATTTTGACACTTGGATGAAGCACGCATGAAGCAGATCATGAGGGGAGCGCGGCGCTCAGACCCGGTCTGGCTGCACCTGAAAACCTCAGGAGGAGGAATGTCACTAACCTACTCTGATCTAATAAAAATTATTAGGGACGAAGAGGCGCTGGAGGAAGATCAGCAGGTGGCCAAGGCGAATGTCACACCTGTACCAGTGTTGGTCCATTCGGTCAAGAGCCCAGAAAGAGATGCGGAGGTTGACACTCTGAAATCGCAAATGGCCCAAGTGTTGGAGATGCTGACCTCTTTGATGGAGAAAGATCAGAGAAGACGAGAGAAACCAAGCCCAAGAAAGGAGTTGTTCCCGAACACCTCAGCACCGGCCTCCCTACAGGACCGAGAAGAGGTGATTTGCTATAACTGCGGAGGGAGTGGCCACTTTGCTAACGTATGCTCCAGCCCAAAGAAGAAGAGAACAGATAATTGCAAGCCGGCGGGAAACTCCAAAGGGCCCCGGTGAAGGAGTCAAACGGGTGCCCATCATCTTCAGTGCGCTCCAAACTAAAAAAAAAGGCCAAGAATGGAGGAGACAAAACTCCTAGGAGGAGGTATAGTACACCCCCACCAAGATGTACCCCAGAGGGAGGGGGCAAGACCCCTCAGTGGAAGTACAGCACCCCAAAGAAGGAACATCCACCTAAAAGGAACAATAACATCCCTCAGCAGGTTTGTGCCCCCATTGAGAGGGAGAAAGTCAATGCATGCCAGGCTCAGGAAAAATTAAAGTCCAAAAGGAGCAGGGCAAGGGTCGAAAGCCAAAAAAAAGAGGTGACCCCAGTCCGGCCATACCCAAAGGAACTGGTGGGCCCGTCTCCTACTGTGCCCATTGAAGTGGAAGGAGTCTATACTAAAGCTCTTTTGGACACCGGAGCACAGGTGACTTTACTATACCGGGACTTCTATGATAGGCACTTGAGTCATCTGCCTATCCAGAAGATAGAAGAGCTGGAGATATGGGGACTTGGAACCCAGAGTTTCCCTTATGATGGGTACCTGCCCATAAAGATGACTTTCGACCCATCCGTGGCTGGGAAGGCTGAAGTGTTTGACACCCTGGCAGTTGTGTGTCCCCGGCCGCCTGGAGCCAGCAGGATTTCCCTGATCATTGGGACAAACACGGATCTAGTCAGGAGACTCCTGACCCCTCTCGTGAAAGAGAGAAACCATTCAGCCACCAAAATCCATCCCATGCTAAAGACGGCCTACCAACGACTGGTCTTAGAGCAGAAGACCCCGGGAGAGGGGATAGGGAAGGTGTGGAGACTTGGCAGAGAAGGAGTAGTACTACAGCCCGGAGAAGTAACCTGTCTTAGGGCCACTGTGAAGCTTTCGTGGGAACAACCTGGCCCCTTTGTCATGCTGGAATCAGACCCAAGGGAAGAGTCCTCAGGCCTGGAAGTGATACCAGAAGTGATTCCGTTCAAGGCCCTGAAGAAGGCCCATGGCAGAGTTCCGGTGAGTGTTAGGAACACTACGGGAGGACCCATGGAGATCCCTGCCAGAGTGTTGCTTGGTCAGGTGAGCCCTGCTGCCCCGGTCACTTGGTCCGAAGTCAAGGGGACGGGTGACGGAGGAGATGTTTGGGAGAAACTGTCCATGGAAAACCCGAACCTACCCAGGGCTTGGAAAGAAAGAGCCAAGGCCCAGCTGACCAGGTGGGAGAAGATCTTTTCCGAAGATGAATTCGATGTGGGGTATGCAAGAAGTGCCACCCATCGGATCCGCCTCCAAGAAGATAAGCCCTTCCGAGAGAGGGTCAGGCGGGTCCCCCTGGCAGATCTGGAGGATCTGAGGGAACAACTTGTAGAACTAAAGAAGACTGGTGTGATCCGGGAGTCTAGAAGTCCCTATGCCTCCCCAATCGTGGTGGTCAGAAAGAAGAATGGGTCGTTGAGGCTTTGTATCGATTACAGGACTCTCAACAGGAGAACCATCCCTGACCAATACACCACGCCAAGGATAGAAGATGCCCTACAAAGTTTGTCTGGAGCCAAATGGTTCAGTGTGATGGACCTCAAGAGTGGGTACTATCAAATCCCTATGCACCCAGAAGACAGGGAGAAGACAGCCTTCATAACCCCGGTGGGATTCTTCGAATTCAATAGGATGCCTCAGGGTCTGTCTGGAGCTCCTGCTACCTTTCAACGCCTTATGGAGAAGACTGTTGGAGACATGAATCTTATAGAAGTCCTTGTGTACTTGGACGATGTCATTGTCTTTGGAAGAACCTTGGAAGAACATGAAGCCAGGTTGGAGAAAGTATTGAGAAGACTCAGCGAAGAGGGACTTAAGCTTTCCCCCGAGAAGTGTCGGTTCTACCAGTCTTCTGTGAACTATCTGGGGCACATAGTGTCTGAAGAAGGGGTGGCCACAGATCCTGAGAAGTTGGAAGCAGTCACTTCCTGGCCACGATCCACCACAGTAACAGAGCTCAGATCCTTCCTGGGGTTCTGCTCCTATTATAGGAGGTTTGTGGAGGGGTTTGCTCGGATTGCCCGCCCGTTGAATGAATTGCTAAAGGCAGAAGGGGAAGAGGATGACTCAGGGCCCAGGAGGCCTGGTGAGTCAGTTCAAGATCAGTGGAACCCAAGGTGTGAAGAGGCCTTTCATGCTCTGAAGAGGAGCTTAACCACTGCCCCAGTCCTGGCCTACGCCGACCCTACCAGACCTTATGAATTACATGTGGATGCCAGCCATGAGGGTCTAGGTGGTGTACTCTACCAAGAACATGAAGGACAACTGCGACCAGTGGCCTATGTGAGCAGGAGCCTGACCCCCTCAGAAAAGAATTACCCCACTCATAAGCTGGAATTCCTGGCCCTCAAATGGGCGGTAGTAGACAAGCTAAAAGACTACTTGTATGGGGCAGAGTTTACTGTGAAGACAGACAACAACCCCCTGACCTACCTCTTCACCACCGCGAAACTAGATGCCACCGGACACAGGTGGTTGGCCGCATTGTCTGGATTCAACTTCAGTCTGAAGTACAGACCAGGAGCCGGAAATAGGGATGCAGATGCCCTGTCCCAGAGGTCTCATGCCACGACAAATGACTGGGAAGATTGGACCCAAGTGGCACCGGACGGGGTGCGGGCCCTTTGTCAAGGGGCTGAATTCCAAGCCAGAGGAGGCTCCAGAGCAGAAGAAATAGGGGTTACCATGGTAGGAGTCCCCAAACACTATTGTGGGGTAACTCAACTGGAGGAAGACAACCTACCGAGACTGTCCAAGAAGGAGTTGAGGTGTGACCAATTGGAAGACCCCATGGGGAGATTGGTCCTCGAAGCCCTGGAGAATCAGGATCCCAACAAATTCCTACATCACCCCTCAAAGGAGGCTCGCCTGTTGAGGAAGGAATTGGACAGGCTACAGGTACATCAGGGAGTGGTCTACCGAAGGGGCCCCTCTGATGACTCAGAAGATAAGTGGCAGTTATTTCCTCCAGAGAAGCACCGAGAGACTGTACTAATTGCCCTGCATGACCATCATGGTCACCTAGGGGCAGAAAGGACCTTCCAGCTTGTCAGAAATCGGTTCTATTGGCCCTGCATGAGGGCAGAAGTAGAGGAGTATTGCCATTCCTGTGCACGATGCATTCAGAGAAAGACCCTACCCCATCAAGCTGCCCCAATGGGCCACTTACAGAGTCAAGGCCCAATGGATCTGGTATGCATTGACTTTCTCTGCCTTGAACCCAACCTGAGTGGATTGGGGAATGTTCTGGTAATAACCGACCATTTCACCCGCTATGCTCAAGCTTTCCCAACCAAAGACCAGAAGGCATCCACCGTGGCCAAGATACTTATGGAGAAGTATTTTGTCCATTACGGACTACCACAGAGACTCCACTCAGATCAAGGAAGGGACTTTGAGAGTCGGTTGATGCGAAGACTTTTGGATTCATTAGGAATAAAGAAGACCAGAACCACGCCTTACCACCCACAAGGAGATGCTCAGCCGGAGAGATTTAACCGGACCCTGCTCAACATGTTGGGAACCTTAGAAACAGAGAAGAAGCAACACTGGAGTCAGCACATATCAGCCCTAGTACATGCCTATAACTGTACCACAAGTGACGCCACTGGCTACTCCCCTTATCGACTTATGTTTGGGAGAGAAGCAAGGCTACCTGTGGACCTGGCCTTTGGCACTTCTATAGACAATACCTCAGCTACATCCCACAAGGGATACGTGGACAGACTTAGACGTAGCTTGCAGGTGGTCTATGAACAAGCCCAGGCGGCTTCGGATCAAAGGGGGGCCCGCAACAAGAGAAATTTTGATCTGAAGGTTCGAGTGCAAGATCTGCAGCCCGGGGACCGAGTACTGCTACGCAATCTGGGGGTCCCTGGAAAACACAAGCTTGCCGACAGGTGGAGATCTGAGCCCTATGTTGTCTGTAGGAAGTTGCCCGGTTTGCCTGTCTACAAACTAAAGCCAGAAGGAAAGGTGGGTCCACTGAAGATGTGGCATCGGAACCACCTGCTCCCACTTGCTGAGGCAGTCAGAATACCTCCCGTGAGAGACTCCCCTGAACCGGCCTCTATCCTGGATATTCCTAGGCCGAACACTCGGTCCCAGACCTCTCGAGCCAAAGATGGGGAGGCCTCCCAATTGAGTACAGAAGAAGGTGGAGAACTGGACTGGCTGTGGCCTCCCTCGACTCTGGGAACGTCCGCCATAGATCTCCCAAATGGAGGGGATACCCCAGATGCAACGCTGAATCCGGAGGCTACTGAATTCATACCCTTCAGTCCCTCAGCTGATTACTGGGAAGATGTTCCTGACACTTGCGCTGAGGAGGACTCTAGAGATTCCATACGTCAGTCGACTTCTGAATCAGAGGTTCCAGAACCAGCAATGTTACCTGAACTTACTCCTGAAGAAGAGCCTGTGGTGCCAGAGTCAGAAGCACCAAGAGAGCAGAGGGCTCGCAGAGTCATCAGGCCTCCCAAGAAACTAACTTACCCCCAAATGGGGACGAGCTCAGAGGACTCTGTTGTAACGGCTAGGAGAAGTGTTGAACAACCTGATCCTTCCACCGTCCATTTGGTGTAGGGCAACCCCAGCTCACTCTCTGGCACAGTTAGGCAGGCCACTCATGGTAGTGTGACCTGTGGGCAAGAGAGTTCCATCCCAAAGTTTTGGTGGGAATTCCCTATGCCAACATCATGCTCGACATTGTCCAAAATGGTAAACAGTATTTGTTGAAGTTTATCTTTGGGGACCAAAGAGTTCAAGTGGGGGGAGTGTGTAGCGGGGTGTTCCCCTTTAATGCAGAGAGACAAGAAGTTCCAGGTGAGAGGTGAGTCGGGAGGAAGTAAAGAGACATTATGGAAGTGAAAGCAGAGGAGAGAGAGACTACATCTCCCAGTACATCTTGCAGCACCCAGGGTGCATTGCTCCAGAACAGAGACTGCTGGGGCAGACTTTATAAAGGGGAGGCGGAGTTTTGGTCGGCCTCTTTGGACACCCCTCTCCTAGCAAGAGGATCTCTGTGCTGAACTGCTGTGTGCACAAGGCCTGAAGCCTGGGCCGTGTGCTCCTTTCCAAAGAGCCCTCTGCCAGCCTAGTAGAGCCTTAGAGACATCTAATCCTCCTTGCTGCAGTACACCAGAAGGATTGAAGACTTGGATGTCGGTGGATTCCTGTTCCTAGACGAATCGATGGAGGAAACGGACTTGGACTTGTCCAGGTGGTGAGAGCTGTTTAAAGACAGATACTTTATCTTTACTATTCGTTGGGATTACAAAGTTGTTCTTCAAGTGCACCACCGAGAGATTGCTAGCAAATATTGTTTCACTGAACTTCCATTTAGATCAGTCAGGCCTGACTGCATAGGTAGACATTGCTGGGTGTTAGTCTACCCATGAGGGGAAGTAGCTGTAAAAGGGCAGCGCTAGAGTTGCATAGCAATACTTTATTATTCTGATTACTCTGTTTATCTTTATTACTGTTTGTTGCAGGGATCTGCAACTTGTTATACTGTTGTTTATTAGACATGTGCACACTGAAATATTTCGTTTCGGAATTTCGTTTTCGTCCAAAAAATAAATTTATTTAGTTACTTCCGAAATTTGTTTTTATTTATTTCGTTTTTCGTTAAAAATTGCATTCGTCCGAAAATCTGAATTAATTAAGGTCGAATCTGTCATTGAAGGCTTATGGTGTCTGTCGAATGTTCAAAGAAGATTCGACGGAGCAGCGAAACTGTACGACTCTGCAATCATACATTTCCGGTCGAATGTTCCGCCTACAAGCAGTGATCTTTTCTCTCTATGTCGAATCTTTTCTCTCTATAATGTCGAATCTTTTCTCTCCTATGTCGAATCTTTTCTCTCCTATGTCGAATCTTTTCTCTCTATAATGTGAAATCTTTTCTCTCCTATGTCGAATCTTTTCTCTCTATAATGTCGAATCTTTTCTCTCCTATGTCAAATCTTTTCTCTCTATAATGTCGAATCTTTTCTCTCCTATGTCAAATCTTTTCTCTCCTATGTCGAATCTTTTCTCTCTATAATGTGAAATCTTTTCTCTCCTATGTCGAATCTTTTCTCTCTATAATGTCAAATCTTTTCTCTCTATAATGTCAAATCTTTTCTCTCCTATGTCGAATCTTTTCTCTCTATAATGTCAAATCTTTTCTCTCCTATGTCGAATCTTTTCTCTCCTATGTCGAATCTTTCCTCTCCTATGTCGAATCTTTTCTCTCCTATGTCGAATCTTTCCTCTCCTATGTCGAATCTTTCCTCTCCTATGTCGAATCTTTTCTCTCCTATGTCGAATCTTTCCTCTCCTATGTTGAATCTTTTCTCTCCTATGTCGAATCTTTTCTCTCCTATGTCGAATCTTTCCTCTCCTATGTCGAATCTTTCCTCTCCTATGTCGAATCTTTCCTCTCCTATGTCAAATCTTTTCTCTCTATAATGTCGAATCTTTTCTCTCCTATGTAGAATAATCTTGGACTAATAGAGTTAAGGTTAGGCACATTCGACCACAGGTTCGATAGACACAGATTGTTATTGTCAGCGTCACGTCGAATCTCCTATCTATATCGAACTGTTGTAGCAACGAAAACGAAAATAAAGCATTTGTTTATGTCGGATCTTTCGGTTTTTGGATTCTGTGCTTTCGTTTTCGTTTGTTAAAACGATAACGAAAATAGCTGAAATTCGGACGAAAATGCATTCGGACGAAAACGAATGCACATGTCTATTGTTTATTACTTGCCCATTAGCCTCACTAAAATATCTGGGTAAAGTACATTTGGTGTCAGTTCCGCTTACTTTAATAGGAGTTTTAAAGTATATTCTGTGTATGTTTGTTATAGGACTGCGTCACCAACAGTTGCGATCACGCGGTCCTATCTCTCTATCACCAGCTGTGCCACGGGAGGTTAGAGCCAATTGCCGGGGGTTGACAGCGGTGCACTGCAGGGCCCAAATCAATATCAGCGGCTCTCTTAACTGGGGGTAGCGCTACATAAGCATACATCATAACTAAACCATTTACTAGAAACTGAAGTCAGCTTCAATGAGATGATACCCATGTGTGTTTTCCTCTCTTTGATTTAAAAAAGGAACAATTCATACTGCAGTTAGAATTATTACAATTTCAAATCTTATTCTATAGAGACTAAATGGTTCAGCTATATGTATGTTTAATCAATTTCCTACAGATAAATAGAAATGTATACTTTACCAGAAATCTAAAAATCTTTTGTCTGAGAGATGTCAGCTGTTTGTCCCACTGGACACTTCTTCTATTTTTTCCGTCCTCACTGCAGTTTGTCTACACACTTTTATCCCCAAAGAAAGAAGGTGTGGATCTGTTTTCCACGTCAAATTACATGTTTTTTTTCCCTACAATTACCTAAAGGGGACAGTATTGGACCCATCCACACAACTACCTAAAGGGGGCTGTATTGGACCCATGCTCACAACTACCTAAAGGGGGCAGTATTGGACCCATCCTCACAACTACCTAAAGGGGGCAGTATTGGATTAAAAATTATTTTGGAATTTTACTTAAAATGTCAAGATATCACTTCAAATGACCTTTGACCCAAGCCTTAAACAAAACCATAAATATAATAGGGATGTTTATTCTATAGCAGAGTCTGTCAGACTGAGGCCTCGTACACACGGCAAGAACCAGCAAGAAACTTGCTGGCAGAGATGTCTTGCCGAGAAACTCGTTCGTGTGTATGGTTTCTCGTCAAGAAAAGCGACAAGTAATCTCGACGAGAAAATAGAGAACCTGCTCTCTATTTTCTCGTCGAGATTCTCGTCGGCCTGTTTCCTGAGGAGAAAAGTGAGTGTGTGTACACTTACCTGTCCTCCGGGAAGCCCGCGCATGTTCGAAATGAATTTGACGCATGCGCGGTAGCTTCCTAGGCATAGGTAGGGTATACCAAGATGGCGGCGACGGCATCGAATGTGACGAGCGCATGCTCGTCGTAGTCGATGACGTCACTGCGTACGCTCCATTCAAAGAACCGCGGGTTCTTTGAATCGAGCGTGTGTACACTCGGCCGGGACAAGTTTCTTGTCCAAGAATCTCGTCGAAAAAAACGACATGTTTTTTTCGACGAGAATCTCGGCCGTGTGTACAAGGCTTGAGTGTCTCTTCCTAAGATATATTGCTTTAAGAAAGTCTAACAACGACAATTACTTTTCTTCCAAATTCCCTGTGAGGTAATTGGTTTTCAAAACAAAATGGTTATTTCATATGTATTTTCACTCTTATTCATAGCACTTCAAACATGCTACCCTCATAATAATAATATATATACAGGGGAACCTTGGTTTACGAGTAACGTGGTTAACAAGCGTTTTGAACTTTTTTTTTTTTTTATTCTGACTCGGTTTGCGAGTGTTGTCTCGCAAAATGAGCAGAATTCAAGCTAATGGGGTGTGCAGTACCGCATGGCCAGAGGTGTGGGGGCGTCGGTGACACTCGGAACGGTTCAGAGCCGTTCGGAAATACTTAGAATCACTCGGAAATACTCGGAAACACTCGGAAATACTCAGTGTTTCCGAACCTTTCTGAGGGTTTCCAAGATCAGCCGAGCTGTCCCTGAGTATTTCCGAGGCTCTCCAGTGCCCCCCACCTCTGGCCACATGCGGTATTGCATGCCATAGAAGTCAATGCGGAATCAATTATCTTTGTTTCCATTGACTTTTATGGGGAAACTTGCTTTGATATGCGAGTGCTTTGGATTACAAGCATTCTCCTGGAACAAATTATGCTCGTAATCCAGAGTTCCACTGTACTAATATATTACAATGAGTACAATCAAACAATACATATTGAATATATGTTGAATATTAAAAAAGTACATAAACAAAAGATATGTGAAATTATTCAATTAAGTAGGCATATAATTACTCCATATAATGTAATAATAATGCAATAGTAATTATTGCTAATACAATTACGTGCAATTAATGATACTTGTTCATTAAATAAACCCCTTATTTTTTTTCCAGTAATGAGAAAATTTTTTTTACAGTCTCTATTCATTGTGTTAGTTGAGACATGAGTCATCAATCTCATTATACACACTCTGGCCCCATGGCCAGTCCTTATCTTGTTTGGTTGTCTGGGATCCTCACGATTTACAACCTGAGAGAATATGTGATTAGGCTCTTAAAATCTTCTTGTAAGAGTCTTTGTCCAAAAGCAATGAACTTGTATTCGCCATGTATTTGTATTTCACAAACAGAACAAGATGGCTTCCAAGATGTCCACAAAACCATATATAAAACAATATGTATAGGCCTTATAAATTAACTATTTTTAAAGTGGTTGTAAACCCACTTTTTCAACTTGCACCTACAGGTAAGCCTAAATTAAGGCTTACCTGTAGGTGCAAGAAATATCTCCTAAACCTACACGGTTTAGGAGATATTTACTAAAAATGACAGGCGCCGCTGTCTACAGCGCATGCGCGCCGTAGACAACGGCGCATTCATGGGGTTAATCCCATTCACAAAATCGGCTACTTCTCAGCAATAGCTGGGCGTAGCCGATTGTGACGGCTCTCGCGCGCATGCGCAGAGTGACGTCTCCGCCGCTCCGGCCAATCACAGCGCCGGAGCGGCGCTGTGATTGGCTGGTGCGGCGATACCCGGAAGTAACCTTCTGGCTATAGCCACAGCGATGGATGCGGCTGAAGAGGGAGACGAGGACGGCTTCGGGGGCCCTGACCTAAGGTAAGTGATGCATAATGAGCTATTATGCTAGTCATATTAGCTCATTATGCCTTTCTCTTCCAGGTTGGTTTAAAAATATATATATTTTACCGGGTTTACAACCACTTTAACCTCAATAGTTCAGACAGAACCTTATACCTATGGAGAGAATAGGAGCTGGCACCAGCTTATAAGTGGAGCAACAAAAGCAATGGAAACACATTTATTAAAATGATATATCTCCCAACAGCGGGCAGCTATCTGGCTCATGTGACACCCACAGGACGGAGATTATCTCAGTTTACATCTCCTGTAGCAAAACTGGTAGAGGGTAAACTTATCAATCTGTATATAAAATTTAAATCTAAGAACACGAGACAACAAGCAAGCGCAAATGTAAACTTTATATTAAAAATGTAAAGAGACTCTATGGTAAGCATTTTAGTAATATCAAAGGAAATTCTGTTCTAAATATGTGACTGTACACCTGATTGTGATTGTATGTACCAGATGCCGATATCCCGATGTAATGACAGATGTCCTCCTGGATACAGAAAAGCTCCCAAGGGGAGTGTCCATGTCTGCTGCTATGACTGCGTCCCATGCTCCGAGGGGGCGGTGTCTAATGTAACAGGTAGGAGTGGCCAAAAAAGAGTAAAGAAAATCACAAATGTAATTGTGACATATGCATTCAGCAAGAATGGTTACATTTAAATAGAAACTGCACTTTCTCTTCAATGTCTTAACTAAAAAAAGACAAAAGTGGTAAAGCATGTACCAGTGTTCCATCATTCAACATTTTGGTGTCTTGGAAAGTATGATGTCTTCATACAACCTTGGCTGCATCCAGTGATGGAGATTTAGCTTAGAGCTGAACTCTAGGAATTATCTGTATTGCATGCTTACATTGGTCCAGCTTGGTAAGTATGTATACCTCATACCCGGTGGGCCGCTGGGGAAGCTGAAGATCACCTTAGTAGTTGGTGCTACTACAGTAATAGCTTAAATTTTCTAGGCCCTGCTCGAATTCTATGAGAGTGACTTTCCCTCTGCACATTTTTTTTCAATGAATACAAGGCATTCTCTGATTAACCACTTCTCTACCGGGCCTATCCTGGCATTCTCTCCTTCATGTAAAAATCATCATTTTTTTGCTAGAAAATTACTCAGAACCCCCAAACATTATATATATATTTTTAGCAGACACCCTAGGGTGGTCATTGCAATTTTTTATCTCGCACGGTATTTGCGCAATAATTTTTCAAACGCCTTTTTTTGGGGAAAAAAAAACAGTTTCATGAATTAAAAAATAACAAAACAGTAAAGTTAGCCCAATTTTTTGGTATAATGTGAAAGAGGATGTTACGCCAAGTAAATAGATACCTAACTTGTCACGCTTTAAAATTGCGCACACTCATGGAATGGCGCCAAACTTTGGTACTTAAAAATCTCCTTGGCAACGCTTTAATTTTTTTTTACAGGTTACCAGTTTAGAGTTACAGAGGAGGTCTAGTGCTAGAATTTATGCACACACTCTAACGCACGCAGTGATACCTCACATGTGTGGTTTGGACGGCGTTTACATATGTGGGCAGGACTTACGTGTGTGTTCGCTTCTGAGCGCGAGCTACCGGGGACAGGGGCGTTTTAAATTTTTAGATTTTTTTAACTTATTTTTTTTTATTTTTACACCCTTTAAAAAATAAAAAATTTGATCACTTTTATTCCTATTACAAGGAATGTAAATATCCCTTGTAATAGAAATGATGTGTGACAGGTCCTCTTTATGGAGAGATGCGGGGTCAATAAGACCCCACATCTCTCCAACAGGCTTGAAAGCATGAGATTGTGAAAAAAAAAATCAACAATCTCATGCTGACAGCCGCGATTGCGGCTTTGTTTACTTCCGGGTACCCGAGCCTCCGACGGTCATAGAGATGATCGATGACCATCTTGTCACTGGAAATCTCTATCGTCGTGAGCCGGCGCCGGCCGATTAATTCTCCGGGCCCCCGATGGCACGGGAGAGCCTGGAGAAGCACCGGATGGCGGCGGGAGGGGGGCGTCCCCTCCCGTCGCCTATAAGAACGATCAAGCGGCGGAACTGACGCTATTATTGTTCTTATGGTGCGCAGAATCGCCGGCTGAAAAGAAGGATATCTGAATGATGCCTGTAGCTGGAGGCATCATTCAGATATCCCCCCTCAATACCAAGACGTCATATGACGGCGTGCGGTATTGAGGTGGTTAAGCAAGGTGGAGAATGTCATGTGTCCACCTCTCTTCTCCAACTCATTCAATCAGAAAACCCTTTGTATTTACAAAAAAAAAATAGTGGAGAGTGAGTGACCCCCCCCCCCCCCCATAGGCATGTACATAAGACATGCAGCACAGTATCTGCCTGCTGCCTGCCCTTCCCCTATGTCTCCTTCTCTGCTCTGCTTATTCCTTAAACATCCCTCTGTGTGCCTGCAGCACCGTCTGTATCACATACCTGGTGACAACTGGACTGTTGTAGAGGCCTCTCTTTCACCTCCTGCCCAACACTCCTGAAGGTGGAGACAGAGAGTGTGAGGGAACAAGTGCTGGAGTAGCTGGTGGCGAAGTCTGCTCTTTAGATGGATAAAGTGGGCAGGGGGGGTCTCAGTCCTTAGCACAGGATATTGAAGCAGCTTGGCACCAGAGCAAGGGATGGTAGCAGAGCCGGTATGTAGGACCAGTAGCAGCCAGCCAATAAGGGACCGAGTAAACAGGCAGAACAAGTCCAGGAAGTAGGCCAAGGTCAGTAACAGCCGGGCAGTACACAATCAGCAGGCAAAGATGAGTCCAGTAAACAGGCCGAGGTCAGAGAGATCAGATGAATAAGGTTAATACAGGAGCAAAGGCAAAGTCCAGGAGAAAGCCGGGTCATAGACACGTAAGTGAGTTCAATGGATCAGGTCTCAGGAATACAAGTACAATCTGAAGACCATTCAGCAACTGCTCATGGTGACAGACTAGTTTAAATAGGCCACTGGGTGCCCAGTGCACACACAAATTGGGAAGCGCACATGTGCAAGTGCATCCATAAATTGCAAGCACCTGAACTGGAATAGTACATCTATTGCCTCTTTGCCTAGAAGTATGAGCACGTGAGCACACAAATATGAGCAAAAGCCCGCGCTGGTTTTCTGGTGCTGGGAATCTGGTTTAAAGGGGTTGTAAACATGTCATACTTACCTCCTCTGTGCAAAGGTTTTGCACAGATGGGCCCCGATCCTCCTTTTCTGGGGTCCCCCAGCGGCGCTCCTCCTCTTCTCGAGTGCCCCCTCGGAGAGCCCCATTCCAAGGGGGCACTCGTGTGGGCTCGCTCCCGAGTCCTGCTGCTGCATCCACAGACAGCAGGACTCGGCCCCGCCGCCCGGCTCCCACGTCACTGGCTATCTGGATAATGCTCCTGCTGCTATCAATCCAGCCAATGAGGACCTGAGACAGCGGCTGGAGCTGCTCTGCTCGACCCCATCGCTGGAACAATCAGGGGGGCTCTGGGGGGCTGCTGCACTACAAAAGGTTTTTCACCTTAATGCATATAATGCATTAAGGTGAAAAAACCTTGAGGGTTTACAACCCCTTTAACTTACAGTCGGAATCCCTCCTCTCCTCTCCCTCCAGCTGCTGCTGCGGGCAAACAGGGGGATGTTTTAGGAAGGGACTGTGGAATATTTGTCCTCAGTCCCTTTCTCTTTCTCAAAAGTAAGACATTAGGGGTCTATTCAGACCCCTGATATTTCACCAAAGCCCCTCAAGAGGCCTCCTAAAAAAAAACAATAAAAATAATATTGTGTAGCGCTACCCCCAGTTAAGAGAGCCGCTGGATTTGTTTTTGGGCCCTGCACACAGCACCGCCAACCCCCAGCAATCTGTTCGACCCACTCTGGCACAGCTAGTCTAGGGGTTATATGTATATCACATTCAAATAGTATTGCAAGGAATAATCTCTAACAGTAAGACAACACAATGAGGCCAGAGATTAAATATAACAGTTTACTCTTATATCAAAAGTAGCATAGGCAGAACACAACATATGCAATTAGTTAGCAGAGCCCTGCAGAATTCAACGCAGCATACAATAATGGCGCTGCGCGGTACTTCACCACGTGTAGCTATTATGGTATGCGCGCCCTATGGCGCACTAAACAATATCCTAACCTCCCACCCCGGTCAGGCCTGACATGGAGTAAATCTCAGTCACCTCCTATATGGATTTCTTCGCATGCCAGCTTTCGGTGGTGCACTTGATGAATAGCAATTTGTAATTCACAATCAGGCAATACTTGAAACACTATACTGGGGGGGGGGGGGGACACTTCAACTCTGACCTGCTACCGGTCCCCCCGGGGAACAGCAAATAAGCGAAACTGTGGGCCTATGCAGTTTATAGGCCTGAACACGGCACAGTCTATTGGTCTGGGCAGGTGCACGCTCACCACTCCGGATGCGATCCCAGTCCGGAACGTCCACCCTGCTGTGTATCCGCACACAGCGTCTGCAACGATCGGGTCCCCGATCCAACTGATGTCCTTACACGACAAGTCAGATGCCACCCAGGCTCTGCAGTGGGGTGGAAGGCTCTTTCTAAGTTGCGCAAGGCCCAGGCTTCAGGCCTTGCACTCCAGCAGATCCGCACAGGAAGACAATCTTGCTTGCAGCGCGGTGTCCAAAGACCCCGAGCTCCGCCTCGCCTCCTCCTTAAATAACCCCTCCCATGAGTCTCTGCGATGGCTAACTGCACTCTGGGTGCCGAACAGGGTTCTGGGTAACGTAGTCCCGGGGCCTTAAAGGAGACCCCGCTACACACTCCCCCCACTTAAACTCTTTGGTCCCCAAATATAACATAAACTTAAATCGCAGATCGTACAACATCAATCAAACTTTCGTATGATGTTGGCAGAGGAAATTCCCACCAAAACCGAGGCGGTGAACTCCCCTGCCCACAGGTCACACTATCATTAGTGTCCTGCCTAACTGTGCCAGAGAGTGAGCTGGGGTTGCCCCCCACCAAATGAACAGTGGGAGGGTCAGGCTGTTCCATACTCCTTCTGGCAGTAACCACAGTGTCTTCCGCACTTCTCCCCATCTGTGGGTAAGTTAATCTTCTAGGAGGCTTTATGGCTCTTCGCTTCCTCTGTCCTCTTGGGCTTTCTGTTAGAACAGGTTCCTCCTCTGGAACCAACTCAGAAATTACTTCTGGTTCAGGAGCACTGGACTCCATGGCAGGGAGGTACAGGGACTCCCTTGGATCTTCTTCGGGTGGTAAGTCACAAGCACTTTCCCAAGAATCCGACCAAGGACTGGATGGAATGAGCTCAGTGGCTTCTGCATTCAGTTTGGAGCTCACTGGAGATGATGGGCACCCGGTTGACTCCTTCACCGGGGCCCGCTGAAGTTTTCCGGCGGCTTGCGGTTATTCATCTTTTTTTCCTTCAGGCTGGCACACACTTTGGCGAAATGGCCAGCTCCTCCACAATTGAAACAAATCACATCCCCCCAATCTTCCAGGGATGCGGGCGCCGAGGTGTTAGGAAACAGCTCCTTCCTCTGACTTTCCCTCTCTGGTTCCCTTGACTTCTTTTCCATCAGGGAGGTCAGCATCCCCAACATTTGGGACATCTGTGACTTCAAGGTATCCACCTCTGAGTCTCTTTCCAGGGTCATGGCCGTCCTGACCATCACTGGAGGAGGATTTACCGACTCAACTGGCAGGCTCCTCTTCCTCTCCTCCAGCATAGCTTCTTCCTCCCTGACCACTCGGATCAAGTCAGGGTACTCCAGGCTCTTCCCGTCCTGTCTTGTGCGTAGCGCCAATGCGATGGGGTCCAGGGGCTGGGATCCTCTCATCACCTGTTGAACACGGGCCTCATCCACCTTCCTTGGGTCAATCCCCTTCTTAAGAATCATCTTATGCAGGATCTTATCCAGGCGCCTCATGAACTCTGGCAGCTTCTCTCCTGTCTTCTGGTAGCAATGCTCCAGCTGGTAAGTGAGCTCAGTGATTTTCTCTGTTCCACCGAACACATTCTGCAGGATGTCCAGATAGTCCTGCGCATTACAGTCTAACTTACTCATCTTGAGGTTGCGTATGGCATCTAGAGCAGGCCCCTTCAAGCTCTCAGCAATTCTCTGCTTCTTTCTGTGGTCTGGGACTTCCCATTCTTCTAGGGCCTGAGTGGCACCGTCTAACCACTCCTCGAACTCCTCTTCACCCGAGGGTACAGGTTTCCTTCCTGAGAATATTCTAAGCTTTCTGTATCCTGACATCTGGTAATCTGTAGGATCTTTCTTGCACTGGGCTACAAGTTCCCCCAGGACCGCGCACAACTTTGCGCCAAGAATGGTAGATGGCGACCCGGGAATTTCCCTTTTCACCTGTCTTGCTTCTTTTGGGGTGGGGGATGGAGACAGTTTCGGTGTCTGAGACCGTTCTCCTGGCTTAAGTGGCAGCGCGTGTATCAGGCTATAAGTCTGGTCATCTATAGCTTCTACACTTGGATTCTTAAAATGTTCTGGGACTTCATCCTTCCATTCCACTAATGCGTGGGTCAGTGAGGAATTCATCCTGACATCCACCACCCATGCTTTCTGATACGGTGACAGTGACATCACTAGCTGCTTCACCGCTTCTTCTTGCCAGATCCCTGGGAGTTCTATGACTACTACCCCGGCTGGATCTGTGTTGACCGTTTTACACCACTGTCCTACTTCTAGTGGTTCCATGCTGGTACTTTTGGCGCGTTACTTGCTGCAACAGGATCCCGGACTCGAGAGCCCCCACGTGTAGCGCTACCCCCAGTTAAGAGAGCCGCTGGATTTGTTTTCGGGTCCTGTGTACAGCACCACCAACCCCCAGCAATCTGCTAGACCCACTCTGGCACAGCTAGTCTAGGGGTTATATATGTATCACATTCAAATAGTATTGCAAGGAATAATCTCCTAACAGTAAGACAACACACTGAGGCCAGAGATTAAATATAACAGTTTACTCTTATATCAAAAGTAGCATAGGCAGAACACAACATATGCAATTAGTTAGCAGAGCCCTGCAGAATTCAACACAGCATACAATAATGGTGCTGCGCGGTACTTCACCACGTGTAGCTATTATGGTATGCACGCCCTATGGCGCACTAAACAATATCCTAACTTCCCACCCCGGTCAGGCCTGACATGGAGTAAATCTCAGTCACCTCCTATATGGATTTCTTCGCATGCCAGCTTTCAGTGGTGCACTTGATGAATAGCAATTTGTAATCCACAATCAGGCAATACTTGAAACACTATGCTGGGGGGGACACTTCAACTCTGTCCTGCTACCGGTCCCTCCGGGGAACAGCAAATAAGCGAAACTGTGGGCCTATGCAGTCTATAAGCCTGAACACGGCACAGTCTATTGGTCTGGGCAGGTGCCCGCTCACCACTCCGGACGCGATCCCAGTCTGGAACGTCCACCCTGCTGTGTATCCGCACACAGCGTCTGCAACGATCGGGTCCCCGATCCAACTGATGTCCTTACACGACAAGTCAGATGCCACCTAGGCTCCGCAGTGGGGTGGAAGGCTCTTTGGAAGTTGCGCAAGGCCCAGGCTTCAGGCCTTGCACTCCAGCAGATCCGCACAGGAAGACAATCTTGCTTGCAGCGCGGTGTCCAAAGACCCCGAGCTCCGCCTCGCCTCCTCCTTAAATAACCCCTCCCATGAGTCTCTGCGATGGCTAACTGCACTCTGGGTGCCGAACAGGGTTCTGGGTAACGTAGTCCCGGGGCCTTAAAGGAGACCCCGCTACAATTGTAAAAAATAATTTAATAGAATGAACATTGTAAAAAATAATAAAAAACTACTGACATTGTCCACCTCCCTACTGACACCAATTTCTGCTCTAATGCCACTGTCCACTGCTCTACTGATACCACCTTCTGCTCTACTGGCTGACACCATCCACTGTCCTACAAAACACCAACCTCTGCTCTACTGTACTGACACTTCCACTGCTCTACTAAAACCATTCAGTGCTCTACTGAGATATATATATGTAGCGCCCGTCCCCTTTTAGGGGTGCTATATACCCAAATTTACGGGGCTGGTCTGAGTTAGTAGTTAGGCTCAGACCGTTCTCATTGATAGATTGTGCTACTTTGTTTCTCCAGGTGGTATACTGGTGTGCAGTTCCCTGTGGCCTGTAGGTGGCACTGCCATGACAGGTCAGGGTTGAACCACTAGTAATATTGCTGTGCCTTAGGGTGTCCTCTCTCGGCAGCGGTACAGTGGGCGTGGTTGGCCTGCTGTGCATGCTGGGGGAGGATACATAAGGGGCAGACGCCGCCGAGGAGGAGAGGAGAGGAGTTGGGAGTCGGGAGTCCGAGTCCAAGTGTGCGGCGCCCGGCCCTCCAGGCCATGGGGCCACGTGCGAATCAGTCCCAGGCACCTTTAGCCCTGGGGCTGCAACTTCAGCACTGGGCCCAGCACCTTTAGCTGGAGCCCACTTCTGGGAAGAGGAATCCCAGGGTGCCCCTTGCGACGGAGCCCACTCTAAGAAGAGGAGGCCGGGGGAGGACCTTTCTGAGGGACCGGTGAGAGTTCACGGTGAAGGAAGGGGCCCGGTAACTTTCTGGAGGGATTCATCTATCCACCAAGGGCCTAGTAATGTGCTGTTGCTGGCACCTGTCCTTGTATTGCAAAAGCTGAGAAGTTCGGGACATGATAGATTCTGTGGCAGAGGGTCTCCCGATCTAAGAAAAGAACCTAATTGAGCGTCCGAGCATCACTGCGGCTGCTAGGATCCACTTTTACAGGAGACTACCTGGGTGAGCTGAACCCACTCGGGGATTGAGTGGTGATTGTAACATTGACTTGTGCCTGGACCTACCACCCAAAACCTTGCTGTCCTGTCTCTTATCCACTCTTTCTTATCTGCTGAACATTGATGAAAAATAAACTCAACATTGGAGTTTAGAGTGGTGTGGACATTGGAATTACTTGGGGGGAAAACAGAGACTTGTCCCTATACCCTAGGAGATGAGAACCAACTGATGGAGAACCTAGCTGTGGGACCCAAATACATGACACCGCTTAACCTCCTCATCCAGGAGGGTACGGGCATATAGTATGGTGTGCCCTTTTCCTGCAAGTGAGCCAAAGGTAGGAAAAAGGGTCCGTGTGCTGCATATATTATACACACACACACACACACCTATGTGTGTTTGAGCTTTGGGGTGCACACTCTAATGCACCTATAGATCTCCCCCAGTCAGTGTGAAAAGGTTAAAGATGTACTGAATATTTTTTAACATACACTTTAATTTTAAAGTTCCTGCACTTTTCCTTATGTTGGGTACATAATCAGTTTTTTTTTCCTCTTTTTTCATTGCAGATAGTGACAGCTGTTTTCAATGTCTTGATGAAGAGTGGCCTGATGACAAAAAAATTAAATGTGTTTCCAAAACATATGATTTCTTGTCCTATGAAAATGATGTGATGACTCTGATATTTTCATTGATATCCTTAACATTCTCAGTCATGACACTATTTGTATTTGGAATTTTTATTTATTACCAGGACACTCCAGTTGTGAAAGCCAATAACCGGACTGTGAGCTTCATCCTCCTGACCTCCATCTTGCTGAGCTTCCTCTGTGTCTTCTTGTTCCTCGGACGTCCTGTGGATATAACCTGCATGCTGAGACAAATATTATTTGGGATCTTCTTTTCCATCGCTGTCTCTTCTGTTCTGGCCAAGACTATTGTTGTGTACATTGCATTCAAGGCCACCAAACCTGGCAATTCTTGGAAAAAATGGGTCACAGTCAAAGTATCTAATTCTTTGGTCCTGGTCTGTTCCTCTGTCCAAGTTGTGATCTGTGTTATTTGGCTGTCAGTGTCTCCTCCCTACCAAGAGTATGACATGCACTCCTATCCTGGGAAGATCATTATTCAGTGTAATGAAGGGTCAGTTATCGGGTTCTACTCTATGTTGGGTTATATGGGGTTTCTGGCAGCTGTGAGTTTTGTTCTGGCTTTCATGGTGAGGACATTACCGGACAGTTTTAATGAGGCCAAGTACATCACCTTCAGCATGCTGGTGTTCTGCAGTGTCTGGATTGCCATGATCCCGGCCTATCTGAGCACCAGAGGGAAATACATGGTGGCTGTGGAGATATTCGCCATATTGGCCTCCAGTGCCGGAATATTAGGATGTATATTTTTCCCAAAATGTTATATTATAATTTTCAAACCTGAACTGAACACCAGGAAAAAAACATGCTGCAGAAAATGATTATAAGAACATAATACTCAATAGAGAAATCATAAATATCTGTCAGGAAAATACTTTGAAATAATGAGTTGTATTAATTGCTAAATAAAAAGAATAAATAATGTTCAATCAGTCTTACTAATTATCGTTAAAGCTATTTGAAGCAGTCACCTTGCATTTCTATATAGACCACATGATAAGGGTAAATATTTTACAAAAATTTCATGAAGAAAACTTAACCTCCAGCTAATGTTTTTTCCAAGGCTAACTACACTTCTCCCTTTGACCTTTTTTGCTTAAGATCGCCAAATAGAATGGCACCTAATGTGTTTCCTTGCTTTTCCAAAATGGTAGCAATGCTGCCCATTATGTCCAGCCCAAGCTCATCATCATTCCACTGTTCCAAAAATGTTTAAAGGGAGTCACTTTCACTCTGTTGGGTTTTTCATTTATTTTAGAACATAGAGAGTGAAGGAGAACACTCAATAAGAAGCCCAAATGCCAAAACTTCTAGGTTAGATGGAAAGAGATCTGGGAAGTATGAGGGGAAGATGTACCCGTTGGAGACATAAAGACATATAAAGCACCTGAAGGTAACTCAGCACAACACACTTGCTCTATAGGGATGAGCTTTATGTTCGAGTCAAACTCATGTTCGATTCGAACATTGGTTGTTCGTCCGTTAGGCGAACAGCGAACAATTTGGGGTAACCCCGCCCCCTCTAACGCGTCATGGGGGTTTCTAATCTCGGTTATAAAAGAACTGTCAACACTGCTTGCGCGTCATTAGCCGGGAGGCTCCGGTGCAGGGAAGATGTGCGTCGTTCATCGCTGGAGACTCGCCGCATCGCTGGAGAATGATTCATGGATCGTTGCTGGACAGACTGCATTACAACGCTGGAATGGCTTTTTTTATTTTTAATGAAGGACTTTTCACAACGGTGTCTGTGTGGTTTTTAAAATTTTTGACACTTTCTTTTGTGAAATGGTAGGGGTACAATGTACCTCGTTACCAATTCACATAGGGGAGGGCAGAATCTGGGGGTCCCCTTTGTTAAAGGGGGCTTCCAGATTCTGATAAGCCCCCCGCCCGCAGACCCCCACAACCACCGGGCAAGGGTTGTGGGGATGAGGCCCTTGTCCCCATCAACATGGGGACATGGTGCTTTGAGGGGTCACAGACCCCCAAAACATCCTCCCCATGTTGAGGGCATGTGGCCTGGTACGGTTCAGGAGGGGGGGCGCTCTCTCGTCCCCCCCTCTTTTCCTGCGGCCTGCCAGGTTGCGTGCTCAGATAAAGGGTCTGGTATGGATTTTTGGAGGGAACTCCACGCCATTTTTTTTTTATTTGGCGCGGGGTTCCCCTTAAAATCCATACCAGACCTGGTTTTGTTGTCGGAATGTCTGATCGTGTGTAGGCGGCATAAGTGTCAAACAGCAGGACAAACACAAAAGTTCAATCCACTCACCTGTTTGTTCAACCAACTAATATTTTTCTCCAGAGATGTTCACAAAATGTTTCCCTCACAGAGCTAAAGTCCATCATGAACTAAAATTCAGCTTCCTGACTATCTCTACTCCCTGGTCATTATACTCCATGATACTCACACAAGTCATATTCACAAAAACTGTCCCTTCCTGGAGTTCTAACCAGCCAGCTAAATGGCACTGCAAGGACAGCTGACCAGGGAGCCCACCATATCTCCCCAAGCCCTATTTCAGAGAGCATTCCAGTTCTTGTCTGTTCAAAATATAAGTGCAGATACCACTTTGTTGTTTTAGATTTAGATAGATTGGGGAAGGATAAGAACCCCCTGTTGAGATTTTAGTGCTATCTGGGTCTCCTTAACAAGGGTTTGATAGAAACTCCCTATACCTCTCTAGTGATATTTATTAATGGTGTAGAAAAAATATATATATATAAATATATATTTAAACATTTAAATAACAGTGCACATTTAACCACTTCAGCCCCGGAGGATTTGGCTGCCCAATGACCGTACCATTTTTTGCGATTCGGCACTGCGTCGCTTTACCTGACAATTGCGCGGTGGTGCGACGTGTGTCCCAAACAAAATTGACGTCCTTTTTTTCCCCACAAATAGAGCTTTCTTTTCGTGGTATTTGATCACCTTTGCGGTTTTTATTTTTTGCGCTACAAATAAAAAAATTGAAAATTTTGAAAAAAAAGCAATATTTTTTACTTTTTGCTATAATAAATATCCCCAAAAAAATATATAAAAAAACAAATTTCTTCATCAGTTTAAGCCGATACGTATTCTTCTACATATTTTTGGTAAAAAAAATTGCAATAAGCGTATATTGATTGGTTTACGCAAAAGTTATAGCGTCTACAAAATAGGGGATAGATTTATGGCATTTTTATTAATATTATATTTTTTTTACTAGTAATGGCGGCGATCTGCGATTTTTATTGTGACTGCGACATTATGGCGGACACATTTGATGCTATTTTGGGACCATTGTCATTTATACAGCGATCAGTGCTATAAAAATGCACCGATTACTGTGTAAATGACACTGGCAGGGAAGGGGTTAATCACTAGGGGGTGAGGAAGGGGTTAAGTGTGTCCTAGGGAGTGATTCTAACTGTGTGGGGGCTGGGCTGCCAGTGACACAACATTGATCACTACTCCCAATGACAGCTAGCAGTAGATCCGTGTCTTGTCACAAGGCAGAACTGGGAAATGCCTTGTTTACACAGGCATCTCCCTGTTCTGCAGCTCCATGACACGATCACGGGACACCAGCGGGCATCGAGTCCGCGGGTCCCGCGGGCATGGTCACGTAGCTCGCGGCAGGGGTGCAAGTGTGCTGCCGGCAGCGCACACGCACCCACGCGGCGGTAGGTTCAAGGCAACGTACCTGCACGTTGCTTTGCACAGCGATTCCCTTCTGCCAACGTATATCTGCAGGAGGCGGTCAGCAATCGGATAAAGAAAGAAGAAAGGTAAGGAGCCTCCAAGATGCACCATTTCCCAGTTTTATTGGATTCTTAAAAAATCCCCTGCTTATCTTGGCAAATAGCAACACAACTTCCATTACTTTCTCTCAAAAGGGAAAAAAATACAATTATTTCTTACTTCTTCAATGACTCCAAGCTAAAAAAAAACGATTTACAAAATTGTACAAGCTGGTATTGAACTCCGTTATCTCTACACAATTCTTCCCAGTTTACTTAGACAAATATTGGAGGGGCTGTGGAGATTTGGTCTCCTAAACTCACATACCCTATATTACCAAAAGTATTGGGACGCCTGCCTTTACACGTACATGAACTTTAATGGCATCCCAGTCTTAGTCCGTAGGGTTCAATATTGAGTTCTAGAAATACACTTCTGGAAGAATGGTCAAACATTCCCATAGACACACTCCATGTGTGGACAGCCTTACCCAGAAGAGTTGAAGCTGTTATAGCTGCAATGGGTGGGCCAACTCAATATTGAACCCCACGGACTAATACTGGAATGCCATTAAAGTTCATGTGTGTGTAAAGGCAGGCGTCCCAATACTTTAGGTAATAAATGTGTATATTGGTACTGCCCAATCACTCAGCAATATTGCACTTCTATTGTTCAAACTATAAAGAAATTTTCTAACTTTTTATTACAGTTGGACTCTTAAGCCTTCCAACCAGGCCATATAAGAACTCTATATTGCCATTCCTAATAAATGCTGCTAGGGCAAACATTCCTAAATATTGGAAATTCCATACAAAAAAATCCTTGAAAACTTGGTGTACTCTAATGGACCAATATAGACTAATGGAAGAACCTATTCACGCAAAGCAAGACATCTCCAGAAACTTTTAATATGGGTGTACTGGATTTGTTTTAAAACACTTCTAGACTAATAAAAAATGTTTTCTTCGTAAACCTTCTCTTAAAGTATTTGCTTCCATATAAACATAACTAACCTGTCAGACGGCACTTATCTTATCGTTCTCTCCAATTTACAAGGTAACTGGACAATGCACAATTTACGTGTTCCCAGCTGCTTAACCCCCCAATCCCTTCACACAATTGTTTAGGCTACGCCCTACACTACCCTCCTCCCCTACCTCTTTTTATAAGTTCCTCTACAATGTTCCTATTATAAATGCTTTTACCTATCTCTCAAAGACATGGTCTGTAAACAGGGAAACACTCTGACATTTAAGAAAAGTGTCATTCATATGCTGGTCAATACCTGCATACTATTACAATTGAATGGTAATGTAACACCTCACGTATTTTGTAAATGTCATAGATACATTGCACGCTAAACTGTGCCTGAATACCTTTTTTTATATCTAATATAAATGTAGCGCCCCCCAATATTTAGGGGCACTATGTGTAAATGTGTAATGTCAAGGCCTCCCGCGGCCGCGGTCGAAGCCTGCCCCAGCGCCTGCCGGAACCGGACTTTAACCTCCCTGGCGGTAATCCCGAGCGTGACTCGGGGTTTTTTTTTTTTGCTAGGATTGGTAACCCCGAGTCACACTCAGGGTAACATTGCAGAGCCTGCAAAGAGTGGCATGCCTCTTGTTCATTCCGACTTTATCTGGAAGGTGGCTGAGCAGATTTTTGTAAACCACCAGATGCCATCAGTAGCTGGGAACAGACCCGGACGACGTGCTGTTGGCGTTGTCAACCCAGAACGCCTGACTGGACGTCATTTTTTGGACTATATACCGCCAACCGCAAAAAAGGAAGCACCTACCAGGATGTGCGTGGTCTGCTGTTCCAAGAGAGATGGCAATGGAAAAAAAGTCAGAAAAGAAACAAGATACCATTGTCCAGATTGTGACGTTGGACTTTGTCTAGTTCCATGCTTTAAAATGTATCACACTTAGGATGTGTATTGAATTTTCTTTGTTTGACAAATGTCATTATTTTCTTCTACATTATTGAATAAAATTATATTACTTATTAGATTATAATTCATGATTTTGTGTTTCAAATTTATCACATCTGGGATGTCTACTAGAGTCTTGTTTGGTCAGGTTTAAGAAAGTAATTACTAAGAATTGCAGGCATACAGTACATAACGCCAAATTTCCATGCAAAATAATTGTACCGCTTTTGGTACATAATTCCAGACAGAATCATACCGCCAGGTAGGTTAAAAGCAAGGAGATGCCCGAGAAGTCCACGTCAGGAGACGGTAAGGAGGCTGGGGGAAAAGTGACTGTCAGTACAAGGATATATCTGCCTGCTGAGGAGGTGGATTCTTCGGATATTGACTCGTCATCCGATGTTGGGGATGATGTGGAGATAGACGAGATCTTCCTCGCAAAGGGATGGGACAAGAGGAAAAATGTTGTCTCAACCCGCAGCCTTCGAGAGGGATCGCCCATGAGCTCTGGGGAAACCACACCCCGGATTCTTATATAATGCCTGGAGCAGGAGACCCCGCAACTCTGCCTAGACTTGCTCGCCTGCAGCGGATCCTTATGAAGAGAGTGGCTGGTGAGTACCGCTTGGAGTACCCCTACGTACCCAAGGAACTATTATTCGAAATTGAGGCCTGTCGTGAATGGTGGTACAGGGAAGCTATCTGGGACTACCTTAAAGTGCCCAAGCCGTACAGGAACTTTACCCACTCAGCTGCTATGACTGATCGGTTCAAATGTTGCCGCAGGGATTGGAACTATGGTCGGCACATCCACGCTGACCGAGTGGTAATTTGCTGCCCGGGAAGATATGATGTGACTTACTTTATTACAACTCTGGACAAACAGTTGAAATCAGTTACCCTTCCGGATCCAAGCTTTTACCTGTGATACTTCAGAGATAGGAACTTGACTGTGCTGTTTTGTTTCCTATCCCTTCACGGACGAACTGTACCTTGGATCAAGGTGACTTTGCCCTCTGCTGAAAGAGGATGTCTGCTCCTAAGGAGGAAAAGACGGAGAGCTTGTTTTGTGTTTTTTTCTTCTCTCCGAAAAAGGACAGTTTTTCCCCTGAGCGAACTATGGGTTAGTTTGTTGGAATGTTGTGGTGAGAAAGTGTCGTGGTCAACAGTGGGATGCTCAGTGTGTTTTGTTGCAAACCCCTGCGTAGCCATTAAAGGACGTTGAGACTCTGCCAACACTAGGTGGCAGTGGTCTGCAGGAATGAAGAGACTGTAGTGATATGGCACTTAGAATTAGAAAACCTTTTATGCTAGGCTTAGCATTAAAAAAAACTTTTATAGAAGGTAACTGCTTCCTCTCGGGGAAACAGTCTGCTTCTTTTGTAGGATAGGATGTGAGTAGTGGTTAGGATGTTTACTGTTCCCATGCGTATTGTTTGTGATTTCTTGCAGGTACCAGAGCTACTATCAAGACCACTGGAGAATGGGGTGGGATAGATAGTCAGTGATGGGTGGAGTGTATATTTGAACATGAAACTGAAATGTCATATTTGGAGATTGTAATGTTATTATGTGTGCTTTCTCTTTCTTTTCTTTCTCCCTTCCCAAAAAAAATTTGGTTCAGGTACCAAAGCAATTTTTCTGTTTTTTGGAAATCAACAGCCTTCAGGACTGAAGGATTTTGATTTCTCCGGCCACTGGGGACAGTGTCTTTTTTAGGAGGGGGTGTGTGTAGCGCCCACCCCAATATTTGTGGGCGCTATGTGTAAATTTAGGGGTAGTCTGAGCCAGTAATTGGGCTCAGATCAATTGATTGTTCTGGATTTGCTTCTGCTCTGGGTGTGATACTGCCTGGCAGTAGTGTTCCTGTTTGCCTGTAGGTGGCACTGTCATCACCAGAATAGGTTGAACTATAGGGGGTATCACAGCACCTTGGGTGTCCTCTCTCGGCGGCCGTGCAGTGGGCATGGTTGGCCCGCTGTTCATGCTGGGAGGGGGTACATAAGGGGCAGACGCCATTGGGGTTGGTTCGTTTTGGGGGACCCATTGGTCCCATTGGTCCTGTGTGGTGCGCCTCGTGGCCCGCATGGAACGGGGTGCATGTTTTAGGCCACGGGCACCTTCAGCCCGAGGCTGCATCGCTACCTAGTAGGCCAAGTTCTGCTGGCTGAGGCCTATACCTTCGGAAGGGATCCTGAGCTACCCACCTGCGGGAGGCTCACACTTAGGGAAGGAGACCAGGAGAGGATCTGCCCCAGAGGAGACTAGCGACGGTACTGCTGTCTCGGGAGGAGGCCTGGAGCTCACCTAGAAAGGGCTCCATTATTACAAGCCCTGCAATACGCCAATCTGGCATAAAGGTTCTCTCACTATTGCTTGGCTGGGAGGTTCAGGACTTTTAATAATCCTGTGGCAGAGGATTCCTGATCGTATCCCTAGAAAGATTGATTCGTGCTTCATTCCGGTTGCTAGGACCACTAAACAGGACTATCTGGGTGAGCAATACCCACTCAGGCTTGAGTGGCGACGAGTGTGACTTTAGTGCTGCGTGCCTGAACCTTACCCTGTGTGTTTTGTTTTTCTCTTTCGTATCCTACTTTTCCTCAGTTTCTCAGCAAACTAAAATAAAGCCTAACCATTTGGGTTTTACATTGTGTGGACATTGGCCTTTCTAAAGACTTTCCCATACCCTGACAACAGAAGCCATGGAGGTAGTGCTACATAAACTTTTAATATACATGTAGCGGGTGTTTGGATTTATGTGGGGACTCTGGGGGTGTGGAGTTCCTTGGGGCCTACAGGTGGCGTTGTTGCCTTGGGTCGGAGCTGAACTCACACCGCAAACTGTGCCTTTTTGTCCTCCCCTGGAGCTGGTACAGCGGGGCGGGGAACCCGCTGTGACGCAAAGGGAGAGGTCATTAAAGGGGCGGACGCCCTGATTTTGGGGAGAGAGTCGGAGGACGCGGCCGCACCCAGGCACCTTCAGCTTGGGTGCTGGCGTTCCGGTGTTCCAGGCCTAGGCGCCCTTGGCCTAGCTGGAGCGGAGATGGAGTCCATCTCAGGCACCTTTAGCCCGGGGTGAGGTACTATGGCGGATGCCTGGGGCTCAGTACCTTCGACTGAGTTCCGCGAGGGTGGAGGAATCAGAGGGGGCCCTAACTCCTTGGGTGCCCGTGTCTGAGTTCGTGAGGACTGGTGCGCAGTAACTTCTCCGAAGAGCCCGGCGCAAGCTTTTGGCCTTCACCTCTTGGTTACGGATGACATGGGCCGTCGTGTGTATCATCTCTCTCTCCCAGGTACCCCTAGACAACAGCCATATAACCGATAAAGAAAGGGAGAGGGGTGAGGCCGCTACACGTGAGGGCTTCGTATCCGGGATATGTGTATGGTGTCTGAAATTGAACTTTGCTGCCCGGAGGAGTTCCGAGTAGGTCGGCCATATTGGCCAACGCGCCACGAGGCAACCCATAACTGTGTAGTCTGTGGGCCGGGCAAAGGAAAAGCCCGCGAACAAGTGCAGAAGGTGGGAGGAGTCTGGCCACGAGGACGTACGCACGTGGAGATTCCGGCGCAGGTGGGTCAGTGCGCAATGGAGCAGCAAAGAGAGAGGATGGCTTCAAGTGCTCAGTGGATTTCTGTTCCTTCCTTCGCGGATATGTCTTTTCTGGCTGCTCCGATCATGGATACGGGGATAAGACTAAGGCCCCAGGGGCGATTGGCTCTGTATACCTGCAGAGACATGGAGGCCCTCAGTGTGATCTGTCCCGGCTGTTCGGGACTGGTGGTCCAGCTGAAGCCGTTCGGGCGCTGTGAGGTCTGCAAAGAATTCCTCTTTGAGGTGGAACCATCCACAGAAAAGCCTTGCGCTTTCCACCTCAACTACCTCACAGGGACTGCCACTCCGGAGGGAGAGATTGATGCTGGTGCGTTCCCCGTGCGCACTGATCCGGGCGAAGTGACTGCCCAAGCGGAAGTGAAGAGAGAAAAATCCGAGGATGCTGCCTCGGTCACCAGCAGCTCCCTGCTCCGGCCGCCGAAGAGAAAAGTCGGCCTAGTGATGGCCTCGTGTGGTCGTGGAAGAGCTTCGCCCCACTGCTTGCCTGACCTGGATGGATTCGGTAGATAACGTCCTGGACTACCCTGCTCGTTTAAAGTTCCAGGTGAGCCAGGGGTTGGGACTAGGGATGGGCCCGGTGTTCGATTCGAGCCCACGCTCTAATCGAACGTCGGGCGTTCTCCCGCTCGGCGAGCCCAGAACTATTTGGGCCGTTCGCATCACATTCGTGTGATGCGAGCGGCCCGCAATGCATTGCTGGCTGATGATTGGCCAAGCATGCACTGTGACACCGCATGCTTGGCCAATCACAGCGCCGGCAGCGAGGAGAGCAATAATTGGCTACAGGCAGGATGCCTGTAGCCAATTATAGCTCAGGGGCTTTAGTACACGCCCCACTGTATAAAAGGCCGCCGCGCCGTCGGCCTAGTGCACTGTGTTCCGGATTGATTCTGATATAGGCAGGCTGCTGATGCTGATTCATTATCATTACACAACTGAATACTGATCATTTGATTGCATCACTGATTCATTCTGCTGATTGCACTGCTGCTGAGTCTAACTGCTGTGATTCTGTTAGTCTGGTGTGTGCATGCTGTTAGTACAGCATTGCAGTATCACCTTCTGTCCTATTGTGATCTAAGGCAGGCAGGCATTTATAGGAGCTAGCGTGTGTGTGTGTGTGTGTGCTGTGTTAGTACAGCACACATAAAACCACCTCTGTCACTCTATGTGCTATAAGGCCCAGTTGTTGTCATCTAAGGCATCCTCTATCTGCCGTAAGGCCCAGTTGTTGTCATCTAAGGCAGGCAGGCATTTATAGGAGCTAGCGTGTGTGTGTGTGTGCTGTGTTAGTACAGCACACATAAAACCACCTCAGTCACTCTATCGGCTATAAGGCCCAGTTGTTGTCATCTAAGGCAGCCTCTATCTGCCGTAAGGCCCAGTTGTTGTCATCTAAGGCAGGCAGGCATTTATAGGAGCTAGCGTGTGTGTGTGTGTATGCTGTGTTAGTACAGCACACATAAAACCACCTCAGTCACTCTATCTGCTATAAGGCCCAGTTGTTGTCATCTAAGGCAGCCTCTATCTGCCGTAAGGCCCAGTTGTTGTCATCTAAGGCAGGCAGGCATTTATAGGAGCTAGCGTGTGTGTGTGTGTGTGTGCTGTGTTAGTACAGCACACATAAAACCACCTCAGTCACTCTATCTGCTATAAGGCCCAGTTGTTGTCATCTAAGGCATCCTCTATCTCCCGTAAGGCCCAGTTGTTGTCATCTAAGGCAGCCTCTATCTGCCGTAAGGCCCTGTTGCTGTCATCTAAGGCAGCCATCTGCAGGAGTTAGTGTGTGTGCTGTGTGACTCCAGCACAATATACACTACCCACTACAATGCCTGGAAGACCGCCAAGGAGAGGCAGACAGTCCCGAGGCAAGAACACAGGGCAAGCAGGCTCTGTTTCTAGAGAAAACAGTGCTGGTCGTGGACGTGGTCGTGCATCGTCATCAGCACGTGGCCATGGGACACGCTTGTCCTTGTTTTCGGCAGCTGGACATGTTGAGCCGCATCATGCCGAAGGCTTGGTAGAATGGATGACCAAGCCCTCCTCATCCTCCTCATCCTCTCTCACCCAGGCTCAGGGTACTGGCAAAGCAGCTGCCAACGCGTACTCAATGGCATCATCAGGCACCCCTTCCCTAGACCCACCATGTCCTCCTGAGGAGTCCCCCGAACTGTTTGAGCACAGTGTTGGGTACATGCTCCAGGAGGATGCCCAATGTTTTGAAGGCTTGGATGATGATACCCAGCTAGAGGAAGGCAGTAGCGTGAGCGCAGAGAGAGGGGATGCTCAAGGACAGCAATCTGGCAGTCATGTTCCACCAGCTGCAGCTTACTGCCAGGTTTGCTCCAGTGGTGAAGAGGGAGGGGATGATGAGGTCACTGAGTCCACGTGGGTGCCTAAAGGGAGAGAGGAGGAGGAGGCGGAGGCACATGTCCAACGAGGCAGGATGCCCTCCGGAGGCCAGCTAGAGGCCAGCACACCAACTGAATCACACCGCAGAGCTCCGCCTGTGCAGGGCGCTGCCTCTGCACGTTATCACAAAAGTTCTTTGGTGTGGGCCTTTTTTGAGACAAGTGCATCAGATCGCACCACTGCTATTTGCAACATATGTCTCAAGCGTATCTCGCGTGGCCAAAACATCAGCCGCTTGGGCACCACAAGCATGACCAGACATATGTCGACCTGCCATGCAGCTCGTTGGCAAGCGCACATTAAAGACCCACACCAAAGAACAAAGCGGACCTCTCCTTGCTCCTCATCAGCTGGGATCTCCAACCCCACTATATCTTCAGTCCTCTCTGAAAGCTGCTCTGAGAGGAATGAAGGTGTAGAATTAGGTGTGTCACAGCCAAGTACTTGCGGGCACTCTGTTAGCAGTACACCGACGTCCGATTCTACCAGGCAAATTTCCCTGCCCCAGCTGCTGGACCGTCAAAAGAAGTTTACTCCCAGCCATCCACATGCCCAGCGGTTGAATGCTTGGCTAAATTGCTAGCACTTCAACTGCTGCCTTTTCAGTTGGTAGACTCGGCCCCCTTCCGTGAGTTTGTTCAATGTGCGGCTCCTCAGTGGCAGGTTCCCAAAACGCCACTTTTTCTCACGGAAGGCGATTCCGGCTCTCTACCGGCATGTGGAAGGCAATGTCCATGCCTCGCTGGACAGGGCGGTCAGCGGTAAGGTGCATATTATCGCTGACTCATGGTCCAGCAGGCATGGACAGGGACGTTACCTGTCTTTCACGGCCCATTGGGTCACTCTATTGGCAGCTGGGAGGGATGCAGGACAAGGTGCAGTAGTGTTGGAGGTTGTTCCACCACCACGCCTCCAAAATGCTACTACTGGTTGTGACACACCTCTCTCCTCCACCCCCTTCTCTTCTTCTTCCTCCATGGCCTCTTCGAGTGCTCTGTCCTTGGAACCAGCAGTGCTCTGTAGGCGTACAAGGGGCTACGCGAGTACGCAGGCAAAAAGATGCCATGCCGTGCTTGCACTGGTGTGTTTGGGGGACAGGAGCCACACTGGGGCAGAGGTTCTGGCAGCTCTGCAGGGGCAGGCCGAGAGGTGGTTGACACCACACCAGCTTAAGCCAGGAATGGTGGTTTCTAACAATGGCACCAACCTCCTCTCCGCCCTGCGACAGGGGCAGCTGACCCATGTGCCCTGTATGGCTCACGTCCTCAACCTGGTGGTGCAGCGGTTCTTGGGCAGGTACCCAGGCTTACAGGATGTCCTGAGGCAGGCCAGGAAAGTCTGTGTGCATTTCCGCCGATCGTATAATGCCAGTGCTCGGCTGGCTGAGCTGCAAAAGGATTTGAACCTGCCCAAGAACCGCCTTATATGTGACATGCCCACCAGTAGGGATGAGCTTCGTGTTTGAGTCGAACATACATTCGACTCAAACATCGGCTGTTCGATCGTTCGACGAAGATCGAACGATTTGGGCCGTTCGCGCCAAATTCGAGTGACGCGAACGGCCCACCATGCACTACGCCATCGCAGTGTCATCCAGGCGCTGTGATTGGCCAAGCATGCACTGTGACCCCGCATGCTTGGCCAATCACAGCGCCGGCAGCGAGGAGAGCAATGATTGGCCACAGGCAGGATGCCTGTGGCCAATTATTGCTGAGGGTGTTTAGTACACGCCCCACACTATAAAAGGCCGCCAGCACGGCGGCCTAGTGTAGTGTATTCTGGAGCAGGGAAAGAGAAGCATAGGCAGGGACAGTGACATTTTTTTTTCTTGCTTAACCTGGATTCCTTTAATTTAGGGAAAGAGAAGGATAGGTAGGGAGAGTGTCAGTGTGTTTTACTGTGCTAAACCTTGTTTGTAGGGACAGGGAAGGACAGTGAGGGAAATTCTCATTGTGCTATACTGTGCTAAAGCATTCCTCATCAACCATCTTTAAAAAAAAAAATTATAGGGACAGAAAACTATAGGTAGGGAGAGTGTCAGTGTGTTTTACTGTGCTAAACCTTGTTTGTAGGGACAGGGAAGGACAGTGAGGGAAATTCTCATTGTGCTATACTGTGCTAAAGCATTCCTCATCAACCATCTTTAAAAAAACATTTTTTATAGGGACAGAAAACTATAGGTAGGGAGAGTGTCAGTGTGTTTTACTGTGCTAAACCTTGTTTGTAGGGACAGGGAAGGACAGTGAGGGAAATTCTCATTGTGCTATACTGTGCTAAAGCATTCCTCATCAACCATCTTTAAAAAAAAAAAAAATTATAGGGACAGAAAACTATAGGTAGGGAGAGTGTCAGTGTGTTTTACTGTGCTAAACCTTGTTTGTAGGGACAGGGAAGGACAGTGAGGGAAATTCTCATTGTGCTATACTGTGCTAAAGCATTCCTCATCAACCATCTTTAAAAAAAAAATGTTATAGGGACAGAAAACTATAGGTAGGGAGAGTGTCAGTGTGTTTTACTGTGCTAAACCTTGTTTGTAGGGACAGGGAAGGACAGTGAGGGAAATTCTCATTGTGCTATACTGTGCTAAAGCATTCCTCATCAACCATCTTTAAAAAAACATTTTTTATAGGGACAGAAAACTATAGGTAGGGAGAGTGTCAGTGTGTTTTACTGTGCTAAACCTTGTTTGTAGGGACAGGGAAGGACAGTGAGGGAAATTCTCATTGTGCTATACTGTGCTAAAGCATTCCTCATCAACCATCTTTAAAAAAAAAAAATTATAGGGACAGAAAACTATAGGTAGGGAGAGTGTCAGTGTGTTTTACTGTGCTAAACCTTGTTTGTAGGGACAGGGAAGGACAGTGAGGGAAATTCTCATTGTGCTATACTGTGCTAAAGCATTCCTCATCAACCATCTGTAAAAAAAAAAAATTATAGGGACAGAAAACTATAGGTAGGGAGAGTGTCAGTGTGTTTTACTGTGCTAAACCTTGTTTGTAGGGACAGGGAAGGACAGTGAGGGAAATTCTCATTGTGCTATACTGTGCTAAAGCATTCCTCATCAACCATCTTTAAAAAAAAAAAAATTATAGGGACAGAAAACTATAGGTAGGGAGAGTGTCAGTGTGTTTTACTGTGCTAAACCTTGTTTGTAGGGACAGGGAAGGACAGTGAGGGAAATTCTCATTGTGCTATACTGTGCTAAAGCATTCCTCATCAACCATCTTTAAAAAAAAATTTTTATAGGGACAGAAAACTATAGGTAGGGAGAGTGTCAGTGTGTTTTACTGTGCTAAACCTTGTTTGTAGGGACAGGGAAGGACAGTGAGGGAAATTCCCATTGTGCTATACTGTGCTAAAGCATTCCTCATCAACCATCTTTAAAAAAAAAAAAATTATAGGGACAGAAAACTATAGGTAGGGAGAGTGTCAGTGTGTTTTACTGTGCTAAACCTTGTTTGTAGGGACAGGGAAGGACAGTGAGGGAAATTCTCATTGTGCTATACTGTGCTAAAGCATTCCTCATCAACCATCTTTGAAATCCTTGTTTTTTGGACAGTCAGGGAAATTGTCATTGTGCTATTCTGTGCGAAAGCAATCATCCTCAACCAGATTTAGAAATCCTTAAGTAAAGGGACAGAGAAGGACACCTGAAGGTAGCCCTTATTGCTTTTTTTCCCATCTCCCTGCAGGCCATCCATTAGAATGTCTGGAAGGCAAACAAGGAGAGGCAGACAGTCAGGAGGCAATAAAAGAGGGCAAGCAGGCTCTGTGTCTGGGGGCAACAGTGCTGGTCGTGGACGCGGTGCATTGTCATCAGCACATGGCCATGGGACACGCTTGTCCTTCTTTTCGGCAGCTGGACATGTTGAGCCACATCATGCCGAAGACTTGGTAGAGTGGATGACCAAGCCCTCCTCCTCCTCCTCATCCTCTCTCACCCAGGCTCAGGGTACTGGCAAAGCAGCTGGCAAAGCGTCCTCTTCCCTGGTATCAATGTCAGACTCATCATCAGTCACTCCTTCCCTAGACCCACCATGTCCTCCTCCTGAGGAGTCCCCCGAACTGTTTGAGCACAGTGTTGGGTACATGCTCCAGGAGGATGCCCAGCGTTTCGAAGGGTCTGATGATGAAACCCAGCTAGAGGAAGGCAGTAGCGTGAGAGCAGACAGAGGGGATGCTCAAGAAGGACACCAATCTGGCAGTCATGTTCCAGCAGCTGCAGCATACTGCCAGATTGGCTCCAGTGATGAGGAGGGAGGGGATGATGAGGTCACTGACTCCACGTGGGTGCCTAATAGGAGAGAGGAGGAGGAGGAGGATGAGGAGGAGGCACATCTCCAACGAGGCAGGATGCCCTTTGGTGGCCAGCGTAAGGGCAGTACACCGACGGAATCACACCGCAGAGCTCCGCCTGTGCAGGGCGCTGCCTCTGCCCGTCATTCAAAAAGTTCTTTGGTGTGGGCCTTTTTTGAGGCTAGTGCATCAGATCGCACAGCTGCTGTTTGCAACATATGTCTCAAGCGTATATCGCGTGGCCAAAACATCAGCCGCTTGGGTACCACATACCTGACCAGACATATGTTGACCTGCCATGCAGCTCGTTGGCAAGCCTACCTCAAAGACCCACACCAAAGAACAAAGCGGACCTCTCCTTGCACCGCATCAGCTGGGATCTCCAACCCCACTATAACTTCAGTCCTCTCTGAAACATGCACTGAGAGGAATGAAGGTGTAGAATTAGGTGTGTCACAGCCAAGTACTTGCGGCCACTCTGCTAGCAGTACACCGACGTCCGATTCTAGCAGGCAAATTTCCCTGCCCCAGCTGCTGGACCGTCGAAAGAAGTTCACTCCCAGCCATCCACATGCCCAGCGGTTGAATGCTAGCTTGGCTAAATTGCTAGCGCTTCAACTGCTGCCTTTTCAGTTGGTAGACTCGGCCCCCTTCCGTGAGTTTGTGCAATGTGCGGTTCCTCAGTGGCAGGTTCCCAAACGCCACTTTTTCTCACGGAAGGCTATTCCGGCTCTCTACCGACATGTGGAAGGCAATGTCTTGGCCTCGCTGGACAGGGCGGTCAGCGGTAAGGTGCATATTACCGCTGACTCATGGTCCAGCAGGCATGGACAGGGACGTTACCTTTCTTTCACGGCCCATTGGGTCACTCTTTTGGCAGCTGGGAAGGATGCAGGACAAGGTGCAGTAGTGTTGGAGGTTGTTCCACCGCCACGCCTCCAAAATGCTACTACTGGTTGTGACACACCTCTCTCCTCCACCCCCTCCTCTTCTTCTTCCTCCATGGCCTCTTCCTGTGCTTTGTCCTCTGAACCAGCGGTGCTCCGTAGGCGTTCAAGGGGCTACGCAAGTACGCAGGCAAAAAGATGCCATGCCGTGCTTGCGCTGGTGTGTTTGGGGGACAGAAGCCACACTGGGCCGCGGTCCTGTCTGCTCTGCAGGGCCAGGCCGAGAGATGGTTGACGCCACGCCAGCTTAAGCCAGGAATGGTGGTTTGCGACAATGGCACCAACCTCCTCTCCGCCCTCCGACAGGGACAACTGACCCATGTGCCCTGTGTGGCTCACGTCCTTAACCTGGTGGTGCAGCGGTTCTTGGGCAGGTACCCGGGCTTACAGGATGTCCTGAGGCAGGCCAGGAAAGTCTGTGTGCATTTCCGCAGATCTTATAATGCCAGTGCTCGCCTGGCTGAGCTGCAAAAGGAGTTGAACCTGCCCAAGAACCGCCTTATATGTGACATGCCCACAAGGTGGAACTCAACGTTGGCCATGCTGCAGCGGCTGCACACGCAGCAGAGGGCCATCAATGAGTACCTGTGCGACTACGGCACCAGGACAGGGTCAGGGGATCTTGGTTTTTTTTCTCCACGCCAGTGGGGCATGATCAGGGATGCATGCACTGTCCTGGCACCATTTGAGGAGGCCACGAGGATGGTGAGCAGTGACAGTGCATGCATCAGTGACACTGTACCTCTTGTCCACCTGTTGGAGCACACGCTGCGTGGAATAATGGACAGGGCACTTGAGGCAGAACAGAGGCAGGAAGAGGAGGACTTCCTTGCCTCTCAAGGCCCCCTTTACCCAGACAGTGTTCCTTCTGTCCCACCCATCGCACAGGAAGAGGACGAGGAGGAGGAGGAGGAGGATTGTGTCAGCATGGAGGTGGAGCCTGGCACTCAGCAGCATCAACAGCAGCAGTCTTTTAGGGATGATTTACAGTCCCAAGAAACCCGTGGACTTGTACGTGGCTGGGAGGAGGTGGCTGCGGATCATGTCGTCCTTAGTGACCCAGAGGACTCCGGACCGAATGCCTCAGCTAACCTACGCTGCATGGCCTCCCTGATCCTGCAAAGTCTGCGGAAGGATCCTCGTATTCTTCGGATCAAGGAGAGGGACCATTACTGGCTGGCCACTCTCCTTGATCCACGGTACAAGGGTAAGGTTGCGGAACTTATGTTACCGTCGCAGAGGGAGCAGAGGATGAGACAACTCCGGGAGGCCTTGCAGAAAGGTCTGTGCAACGCGTTCCCAGAGACTGGGAGGTTACAAACTCCTGGTCCTGGACAACGAGTTGCTGAGGCTTCGGCCAGTCAAAGAAGGAGCGGTGGGGAAGGTGGCCGTCTGACCGATGCGTTCAGACAATTCTTTAGTCCGCAGCCCCAAAGTATGATCGGTTCCAGCAACCATCGCCAGCGTCTGATAAACATGGTGCAGGAATATCTAGGGGCAAGGTCAGACTTGGACACCTTCCCCACCGAAAATCCTCTGGCTTACTGGGTCTTGAGGATGGATCACTGGCCAGAGCTTGCACAGTATGCAATTGAGCTACTGGCCTGTCCTGCATCCAGCATTCTTTCGGAACGCACATTCAGTGCTGCTGGAGGATTTGTCACGGATCACAGGGTGCGCCTGTCCACCGACTCGGTTGATCGACTGACTTTCATCAAGATGAACCAGTCTTGGATCACCACCAGCTACCACACACCTGATGCTGATATAACAGACTAATTGATTTTAACATGTCACATCCCTTCAAGACTGATGCTGATGCTGAGTGCCTGTGCTGTTATGTTGACTGGCTATCCTCCTCCTCCGAGTCCTCAATGATACGATTGATGATGATAGCTTGGAAGATCATTTTTGTTTATGGGTGCCGCCACCAGTGCCTAACGCCCAATTTTTCAGCCCCTGTTTAACAGGGGCGTGTAATTACAATTTTTGAAGCAATACTTTGCAACAGGGCTCATTGCTGTGCTCCAAGTACAGTATCTGTGAGGGGTTGCAGTGTTGTGCCACCAGTGCCTAAGGCCCAATTTTTCAGCCCCTGTTTAACAGGGGCGTGTAATTACAATATTTGAAGCAATACTTTGCAACAGGGCTCATTGCTGTGCTCCAAGTACAGTATCTGTGAGGGGTTGCAGTGTTGTGCCACCAGTG
Organism: Rana muscosa; assembly: GCA_029206835.1. Lineage (NCBI taxonomy): Eukaryota > Metazoa > Chordata > Amphibia > Anura > Ranidae > Rana > Rana muscosa. The sequence continues at coordinate 14,481,131 of CM055116.1, forward strand.
CCTAAGGCCCACATTTTCAGCCCCTGTTCAACAGGGGCATGTAATTACAATTCTTGATCTAATAATTCACAGCAGGGCCCATTGCTGCACCCACCAAGAGTAACTCTGAGGGCTTACAGTGTTGTGGCAACGCCACCACCACCACCACCACGAAAGGCCCAATTTTTCAGCCCCTGTTCAAAAGGGGCATGTAATTACAATTCTTGATCTAATAATTCACAGCAGGGCCCATTCCTGCACCCACCAAGAGTAACTCTGAGGGCTTACAGTGTTGTGGCAACACCACCACCACCACCACGAAAGGCCCAATTTTTCAGCCCCTGTTCAACAGGGGCATGCAATTACAATTCTTGATCTAATAATTCACAGCAGGGCCCATTGCTGCACCCACCAAGAGTAACTGTCAGGGCTTACAGTGTTGTGGCACCAGCACCACCATCAAAGGCCCAATTTTTACTACCACTGTTCAACAATTATATGTAATTACAATTCCTGATATAATAGTTGACAGCAGGGCTTCCAGCACCAACCAAGAGTAACTGTGAGTGCTTACAGTGTTGTGCCAACACCAACAACTAAGGGGCCTATTTCTGCAGAGTATATACGGCAGGTCCCTACTTTCAAACATCCAACTTACAAACGACTCCTACTTGCAAACGCAAGAAGACAACAGGAAGTAAGAGGAAATCTACCCCTAGGAAGGAAAATTCTCTCCTGTAAGAATTAATATGGGAGAAAGGTGTCTCCTCTGTACTGATGCTTTATCACCAATCCTTGTTTCAATAAAAACACCACATTTCAAAAACAGTTGTCATTGGGACGGAAAGTGAGGTGAAATGTTCTGAACAGGGGCACAGACAGCAAAACAAATGTTACAGGGGTGATAACCCTTCCCTATGTTTTCCAAAAAGCTTAAAAATAGATTTTTTGGCTGGAGCTACACTTAAACAATGTACCTGTTCAAAATTACAAACAGATTCTACATAAGAACAAACCTACAGTCCCTGTCTTGTATGCACCGCCTGTATACGGCTGTTCAGAGTATATAGGGCCTTTTTTATTTTATGTGTGGGGTTCCCCTTAATATCCATACAAGACCCAAAGGGGCTGGTAATGGGCTGGGGTAGGGGGGGGGGGGGGTCATGGGGTAGCTATGCCATTTTTCTTAAAGATTTTCATCCATATTACCGGGACCAGACATTACATTAAAGCCGCAAGCAGTTTTAAATGGCTTTTTTTTTCCTTTAGAAGTTTCATTTTGTGCAGGGACAGTTCTAAACACGGGAAACACGTGGCACTTCACAGGCATACTTTAGACACCCCCCAGGTACGATATTTAAAGGAATATTTGACTTTTTTTTTTTCACTTTATGCATCATTAAAATGACTGCTCCCGAAAAACGACCGTTTTTAAAACTTCTTTTTGCATTGATACATGTCCCCTGGTGCAGAAACCGGGTTCCCAAACCCTTTTTAGGACAATAACATGCATAATAGTTGTTATAATTAGCACTTTAGAATTCGAACGTTCGCATCCATTGTATTTAATAGGGTTCTAATGTTCGTACGAACTTTCGGTCCGTTCGCGGGTTCTGGTGCGAACCGAACCCGGGGATGTTCGGCTCATCACTACCCACCAGGTGGAACTCAACGTTGGCCATGCTGCAGCGACTGCACAGGCAGCAGAGGGCCATCAATGAGTACCTGTGCGACTACGGCACCAGGACAGGGTCAGGGGAGCTTGGATTTTTTTCCCCACGCCAGTGGAGCATGATCAGGGATGCATGCACTGTCCTGTCACCATTTGAGGAGGCCACGAGGATGGTGAGCAGTGACAGTGCATGCATCAGTGACACTGTACCTCTTGTCCACCTGTTGGAGCATACGCTGCGTGGCATAATGGACAGGGCACTTGAGGCAGAACAGAGGCAGGAAGAGGAGGACTTCCTTGCCTCTCAAGGCCCCCTTTATCCAGACAGTGTTCCTTCTCTCCCACCCATCACACAGGAAGAGGATGAGGAGGAGGAGGAGGAGGATTGTGTGAGCATGGAGGAGGAGCCTGGCACTCAGCATCAGCAGCAGCAGTCTTTTAGGGATGATGTACAGTCCCAACAAACCAGTGGACTTGTACGTGGCTGGGAGGAGGTGGCTGGCGATCATGTCGTCCTCAGTGACCCAGAAGACTCCGGACCGAATGCCTCAACTAACCTATGTTGCATGGCCTCCCTGATCCTGCAAAGCCTGCGGAAGGATCCTCGTATTCTTCGGATCAAGGAGAGGGACCATTACTGGCTAGCCACTCTCCTTGATCCACGGTACAAGGGTAAGGTTGCGGATCTTATCTTGCCGTCGCAGAGGGAGCAGAGGATGAGACATCTCAGGGAGGCCTTGCAGAAAGGTCTGTGCAATGCATTCCCAGAGACTGGGAGGTTACAAACTCCTGGTCCTGGACGACGAGTTGCTGAGGCTTCGGTCAGTAGCAGAAGGAGCGGTGGGGAAGGTGGACGTCTGACCGATGCGTTCAGACAATTTTTTAGTCCGCAGCCCCAAGGTATGATCGGTTCCAGCAACCATCGCCAGCGTCTGATATACATGGTGCAGGAATACCTAGGGGCAAGGTCAGACTTGGACACCTTTCCCACCGAAAATCCTCTGGCTTACTGGGTCTTGAGGATGGATCACTGGCCAGAGCTTGCACAGTATGCAATTTAGCTACTGGCCTGTCCTGCATCCAGCGTTCTTTCCAAACGCACATTCAGTGCTGCTGGAGGCTTTGTCACCGATCACAGGGTGCGCCTGTCCACCGACTCGGTTGATCGACTGACCTTCATAAAGATGAATCAGTCTTGGATCACCACCAGCTACCAGGCACCTGAAGCGGATATAACTGAATAATTTATAATGTCACATCCCTTCAAGACTGCCTATGCTGATGCTGAGTGACTGTCCTGTTATGTTCACTGACTATCCTCTTCCTCCTCCTCAATGATCCATTCCTTGATAGCATGGAAGAACATTTTTGTTTCTGGGTGCCACCACACCAGTGGCTAAGGCCCAATTTTTCAGCCCCTGTTTAACAGGGGCGTGTAATTACAAATCTTGATCTAATAATTCTCAGCAGGGCCCATTCCTGCGCCCACCAAGAGTAACTGTGAGGGCTTACAGTCTTGTGGCAACACCGTCCACCACCACCACCAAAGGCCCAATTTTTCTGCCCTGTTCAACAGGTGCATGCAATTACAAATCTTGATCTAATAATTCACAGCAGGGCCCATTCCTGCGCCCACCAAGAGTAACTGTGAGGGCTTACAGTCTTGTGGCAACACCGTCCACCACCACCACCAAAGGCCCAATTTTTCTGCCCTGTTCAACAGGTGCATGCAATTACAAATCTTGATCTAATAATTTACAGCAGGGCCAATTCCTGTGCCCACCAACAGTAACTGTGAGGGATTACAGTGTTGTGACTACACCAACATCTAATGGGGCAAATTTCTGCAGAGTATATACGGCAGGCCCCTACTTTCAAACATCCAACTTACAAACGACTCCTACTTGCAAACGGAAGGAGAAAACAGGAAGTGAGAGAAAATCTACCCCTAGGAAGGGAAATTCTATCCTGTTAGATTTAATTTGGGAAAAAGGTATCTCCTCTCTACTGATGCTTTATCACCAATCCTTGTTTCAATAAAAACCCTACTTTTCCAAAAACATTTGTCATTGGGGCAGAAAGTGAGGTGAAATGTTCTGAACAGGTGCACAGACAGCAAAACAAATGTTACAGGGGTGATAACCCTTCCCTATGTTCTCCAAAAAGCTTAAAAATAGATTTTTTTTGGATGGAGCTACACTTAAAAATGTACCTGTTCAGATTCTACGTAAGAACAAACCTACAGTCCCTGTCTTGTTTGCACCGCCTGTATACTGCTGTTCAGAGTATATAGGGACTTTTTTATTTTGTGTGTGCGGGGTTCCCCTTAATATCCATACAAGACCCAAAGGGGCTGGTAATGGGCTGGGGTAGGGGGGGTGGGGGGGGCTGATGGGGTAGCCATGCCATTTTTCTCAATGATTTTCAGCCATATTGCCAGGACAAGACATGACATTAAAGCCGCAAGCAGTTTTAAATGACTTTTTTTTCTTTAAAATTGTAATCTTGTGCAGGGACAGTTCTAAACACGGGAAACACATGCCACTTCACAGGCATACTTTAGACACCCCCCAGGTACGAAATTTAAAGGAATATTTCACTTTTTTTTTCACTTTATGCATCATTAAAATGACTGCTCCCGAAAAAACGTTAGTTTTTTAAACTTCTTTTTGCATTGATATATGTGCCCTGGGGCAGGACCCGGGTCCCCAAACCTGTTTTATGACATTAACATGCATATTGGCCGTTATAATTAGCACTTTTGATTTCGAACGTTCGCGTCCATTGTAACGAATAGGGTTCGAAAATTCGCACGAACTTTCGGTCCGTTCGAAGGTTCTTGTGCGAACCGAACCCGGGGGTGTTCGGCCCATCCCTAGTTGGGACTGTCTGTGTGGTAGAAAGTGGTGGTAGCCCACAGTCGGTAGAGGCCGTCAAGGGGGATAGTTCCGTGACTGGGAATTATCTGCCCGCTGAGTGCTACGACACCTCTGACCTGGATTCATTGTCTGACAATGGCGATGATGGGGAGATAGATGAAATCTTCCAACAGAAGGGATGGGACAGAATGAAGCTACCTTCGGCCCGTGTCACAAGGGACTTGCCCATGTCTACTGGGGATAGTACACCTCGGGTGGAGGCCTCGGCGCCAAGGGAAGAAGCTGGTCCTCTGTCTGAAGTTCACCTTCTGGATTCAACGTCCATTTCACCTGTTCCTGTTGCGGGAGTGCAACGCCAGTCATTGCCGGCTCCTAGGCCCAGGTCTACCGAGGTGGTGAACGCACCTCGCCATCCAGAAGCGATTGTTCCACCTGGAGAAGGAGACCGAGCTACTATGCCACCTTTGTCAAGGCTGCAGCGTCTCTTTGGTCAGAAGGTTGCTCGGGAACATGGGTGGGAATACCCGTATCTGCCTCGGGAACTGCTCTATGAAGTTGAGGTCTTTCGGCAAAGATGGTATGATACCTTTGTGTGGGACAAACTTAAAGTACAGCAAGCACGGCGGTACCTTTCCTGTTCACCAACGGTCACCAAGAAGTTTCAGGACTGTAAAGCTAAATGGATGTTGGAAAGACACATCCATGCGGACAAAGTGGTGATCTGCCGCAAGGAAGGAAAGAGTGTTGAGTACCATGTGGAGGCTTTTGATGATCGTCTGAAGCCTATATCATTGCCTCATCCAAGGTTTTACCTGTAGGGGAGAGAAGAGAGACTCCCGTGTGCTTTTCTTTTCTATTCCTGGCTGAACTTTCCGGAGTGCCTTTTCTTGAACACAGGGACTGTGCCCTAGTTTTTTTTTTATTTGGGCAGTTCTACTCGTTGGAGATATGGGAGCTTTGTTTTTGTTTGTTCTCCCTCTTTCTCCTGGCGCTCAAAAGAAATCAGTGACTTTGGGTTTTAGATAGTGTAGGGTCACAGAGAAAGTGATCAAGAGGAAAGTTCATCTGGAAGTGATGAGTGTCTTGACCGCGGCACTGTCACCAGGTGGCAGTGTTGCGCAACAATTGTTTTTTTTTTTTTTTTTACATTATGCAGCACTTATTGTAGTGAATGGGTTTCTTCTAGGATAGACCTATTCATTCCAAGCAAACACACATGTTGGTAGGATGTATGTGTCTTTTCTTTCCCTCTGCAGGAGACTCGTCTGTCAAGGCTACTGAGAATGGGTGGTCCTTAGATAGCCAGAGGGAGGGAAGAATGTAAATGTGTGAGATATTTAAAGTGTTTTATTGAAAAGTATTATAGTTGTATTGTTTTAAGTTTTCCCTTTCCCATTCAGGTCTTGGCACAATTCAGGGCTAAATTGTGTAGTTTGGTTTCTGGGCTGAACTTATGTCACCACCCTTGTGGGATGTGAGTTTGTACCAGACACTGGGGACCAGTGTCAAATCACCAGGGGGAGAGTGTAGCGGGTGTTTGAATTTATGTGGGGACTCTGGGGGTGTGGAGTTCCTTGGGGCCTACAGGTGGCGTTGTTGCCTTGGGCCGGAGCTGAACTCACACCGCAAACTGTGCCTTTTTGTCCTCCCCTGGAGCTGGTACAGCGGGGCGGGGAACCCGCTGTGACGCAAAGGGAGAGGTCATAAAAGGGGAGGACGCCCTGATTTTGGGGAGAGAGTCGGAGGACGCGGCCGCACCCAGGCACCTTCAGCTTGGGTGCTGGCGTTCCGGTGTTCCAGGCCTAGGCGCCCTTGGCCTAGCTGGAGCAGAGATGGAGTCCATCTCAGGCACCTTTAGCCTGGGGTGAGGTACTATGGCGGATGCCTGGGGCTCAGTACCTTCGACTGAGTTCCGCGAGGGTGGAGGAATCAGAGGGGGCCCTAACTCCTTGGGTGCCCGTGTCTGAGTTCGTGAGGACTGGTGCGCAGTAACTTCTCCGAAGAGCCCGGCGCAGTTTAGCTGGTGACGGAGAGGCCTCCATTTCTCCCTTGGACGGATTTCTTCCCCTGACAGGGGCAAGTGAGCGAAGGTAATTCACGTTCTATATTACCTAGTCAGTGGCAGTGACTATTCACCACTGGTGACAGCACACTGGGCAGCAGCAAGGAGGGAAAGGATTGTGCCTCGATCTGTCCCCTCATTTTCCAAAGGAGAAAGATTGTTTTATTGCTTGGCAAGGAGAATAAAACTGAGTTGTACCTATTCACGGTGTGGAACTTGGGTTACTAAAGCAAAGGAGTCAGGGACGAAGCACTGGACTTGACTCTAGGACACCTACACAAAAGCCCAAGCTTTTGGCCTTCACCTCTTGGTTACGGATGAAATGGGCCGTGGTGTGTATCATCTCTCTCTCCCAGGTACTCCTAGACAACAGCCATATAACCGATGAAGCAAGGGAGAGGGGTGAGGCAGCTACATACACAAAAAAGGGGGGCCTGTTTTGAGGTTCTTAATACATTTCCAGTGCCCTGAGCAGCCTTGCAGCCTGTGTGTCCAGGGTGGGAGAGCAGCAAATGTGCACCCCCTCTCTTCCTGTACCAGAGCCAGCCAAATACTGTACCTTTCAACAATTAAGGGGGTTACCTTGCAATGGGGTGGCAATGTCTCCCCTCCCTTGCAAAGTACCCCTGTCAATGACCCAAGATGGTATTTACCAGTGCCAGACTCAGCCTGAGCTTGACCCTACACTGAGGCATGTGCCTTTATATAAATCACATTCCCATATTACCTCCTTTATCCTTCTGTTTCTCCTATTTTCTGTAGATATATCCCTTAATTCTGGGCCTCCATCATTTAACTACCATCCACTCCCTTCCTCTGACAGCAGTCACAATCCACAAACTCTAATTGCTATTTCTCCTTTTCCCAGAACCAGTCCCACTTTCTCATGCACTTTGGAATGTCCACTTAATCTGTAACAAGCTCACCTCTGTCCATGACCTTTTAATCACTAACTCCTTCAACCTACCTGCTGTTACTGAAACCTGACTTCAAGAATCTGGATTTGGCTCTACTGCTGCCTTCGCTCCATGGGGGCCTCCATTACCAAGACCTAGTAGACGAAAGGGAGGTGGAGTCAGAACCTTTCTATCCCCTCAAAGCACCATTTGGGTTTCTCCCTCATCACCTTTTTCTGTCCCTCTCCTCCTTTGATTCTCACTGTATTTGTCTATTATTCCTGGATCAGTATCAAGCTTCTATGACAACTTTTCTGTCTGGTTACCTTACCTTCTCTCCTCTGAAACTCCCACAATCTTTTTTGGTGACATAAACATCCTTGGTAATGTTAACACTCCAGCTACCTAAACTTCTCAGTTCTTTTGACCTAACAAAATGAACCCACACTATTCACACTGATGGCAACTGCCTTTACCACAACTTTATTAGCTCCACACTCTTCCTTTTTTTAATTCTCCTTTCCTTTCAACCGCCAAACAGTTACCTGTAGAAACTCCACCCATCTAAAGCCTCGTACACACGGTCAGACTTCCATCGGACTTTTCCGTGGATTTTTGTCCGAACGGAGTTGGTTGGGAACACCCATAGCATACACACACTCGGACTTTTCTGCAAACTTTCTTAAAACTTCTTACAACATCACGTGTTTTTTCTGCTCTTTTCTGATCTTTACTGTCACCCTTTGGTCAACTTCTGCTATTGTTGGTTGATTTTAACATTAGTTGTTTTGTCCATCGGACTAAAGTCCGATGGTTATCTGTACATCCGGTCGGACTTTGCTCCATCGGACTTTTGTTGGGCAAAAGTTTGTCCGTTTGCAGACCCAACTTTTGTCCGATGAAATCCAAAACCAAACGAAAAAAATTGGTCCAATGGAGCGTACACACGGTCGGATTGTTGGTCCAACTTGCTTAAAGCGAAGTTTGTTGGGCAAAAGTCCGACCGTGTGTACGGGGCTTAACACTTCTCTTCTGTATTCTGCAACAAACTACTTCTATGACAATATTTCACCCCTGTCCTGCATCAACCAGACAACAGTGCGCAAGGGGGGGGGGGGAGTTTGGGACTTTAAATGAGGCGCATATGTGGTGCACCTCCATCCCTGATTCGAAAAAATATAAATGGAAGTTTGGGACTTTGAGTGAGACTGTAGACATGGTGTAGGTAAAAAAGGTACATGTTTATTCGAAATAAAACGCATGAACATCTTCAAACAGAAATCACATAGAAGGAAAAACATTCTGGTTGATGCGATTCCCTAGAGTTACACACACATAAGTATGGGGTATGCACAATATAAGCAGCAAGGTACATCAGTGTGTGACCAAGTGCCACACAGTGATCCATATGGATAATGGAATACATTTTGTGAATAACATATGTACAGATGTCACATGGCAACAAGCGCTAAAAACATGAAAAAATTAGCATATAAAACCAGTAAGAGCATAAGTAAATGATTATGTTGTCAACTGAGTTGATGCGTTTTCTGATGCCCGACGCGTTTCGTGTATAAGTTACACTCTTCAGGGGCTAATGCTCAGGACATCTAAAAAATATAATACAGTGTAAATAACTAAATCTGGTTGCTAGTCAAAGGAAATAGGTGATGGAACACAACAGCCCATCTTGGGTACTTACAAGGAATCTGGTACAATGGGTGTGGTACATATGGAGCCCTGACCAAAGATAAGTCTGTCATGGGAGCTGAGGTGATATATAGTCACACTTAGGCAGGGTGTACTATTGCAGCCCTCCCAAGAACACCGGAACATGCAGTGTTGATGTTAATAATAAAAATTGAACCAGAGGTGGCTGCCAAGGGCAATCTAAAAAAAAATAACACAAAAAATAAAAATGTCAAAACATGTTCATGCCCGGTGAGGGAAGGACCACAATGGGGAAATAAAGGGTGAAATGACCTGATGCTCAAATCCCAGGAGTCCCAAAAATGCAGGGATCGATCCATGAACCATGCAGTATGGCGTCTCAGGATAGTCGTGGAGGTGTATTTGGGGAAGGTTTATATAAGAACACTCCACACAGGTGCAGGCTAATCATCACCAGCATTGTGTAGGCAATAGACAACACCCCACACACAGGTGCAGGTTAATGATCACCAGCATCATGCAGGCAAAGCATAAGCCAGGAGGAACCCCCGACGTGGGTGGGGGAATGCCCACAGAGGAGCTCGTGTCTCCAAGCTGCACCTGCTGAGATGGATGAACGCACACTCAGTGTCAAGACGCCAACATGTGACGTCCCACGCTGGGCGGGACGCATGACGCTGATGCGCTGTGTGCCCGGGCCCCACCATCACACAACCCACCGCCCGTATGGGCGGGGGAAGGGGGACAGCGAAGCGGACGCGCAGAGCGCATCGCAGCTCCCAAATGACAGACACAAAAAAGCCAGGGACATGCATAAGACCAAACCCCAATCCCAGAACCCTGGTAAAACGCATGTGTGCTGCCCATTCTCATGGACATGGATGAACCATGTCCTGAGAGAGCACAGCCTCAATAAGGTACATTACCTAATGGGGCTTAGCAACCTAACACCTGAGTGGCAGGGGAAAACTGCCTACCCTGTCTAACAGTCTCCATCCCTATTGAAAGAACGCAAGGGGGGGGGGGAGTTTGGGACTTTAAATGAGGCGCATATGTGGTGCACCTCCATCCCTGATTCAAAAAAATATAAATGGAGGTTTGGAACTTTGAGTGAGACTGTAGACATGGTGTAGGTGAAAAAGGTACATGTTTATTCGAAATAAAACACCCTGCCTAAGTGCGACTATATATCACCTCAGCTCCCATGACGCACTTATCTTTGGTCAGGGCTCCATATGTACCACACCTATTGTACCAGATTCCATGTAAGTACCCAAGATGGGCTTTTGTGTTCCATCACCTATTTCCTTTGACCAGCAACCAGATTTAGTTATTTACACTGTATTATATTTTTTAGATGTCCTGAGCATTAGCCCCTGAAGAGTGTAATTTATACACGAAACGCGTCGGCAATCAGAAAACGCATCAACTCAGTTGACAACATAATCATTTACTTATGCTCTTACTGGTTTTATATGCTCATTTTTTCATGTTTTTAGCGCTTGTTGCCATGTGACATCTGTACATATGTTATTCACAAAATGTATTCCATTACCCATACGGATCACTGTGTGGCACTTGGTCACACACTGATGTGCCTTGCTGCTTATATTGTGCATACCCATACTTATGTGTGTGTAACTCTAGGGAATCGCATCAACCAGAATGTTTTTCCTTCTATGTGATTTCTGTTTGAAGATGTTCATGCGTTTTATTTCGAATAAACGTGTACCTTTTTCACCTACACCATTTCTACAGTCTCACTCAAAGTCCCAAACTTCCATTTATATTAACCAGACAACAGTGTGCTCTCATCTCTCTGGACATATTCACTCCCCTCACTACACACAGAATCAGGCCCAGACCTCTACAACATTGGTAAGCAGACAACATCTGGAATCCCCAAAAACATAGCTGCACTCTTGTGAGTCTGTGACATAAAGCTAAATCCGAGCAGGACTTCATTCTGTATAAATCTGCACCCCAAAAATACTATTCCTGCCTCCACACTGCTAAACAGATCTATTTTTTAATCTTATTAACACCCTCTCCTGTAGTCCTCATGAACTCCTTCCTACCTTTAACTCTCTACTAAACTCTCTGCCCCCCTGGACCCTGTTCCTTTGCAACTAGCTTATGAGCTTTGAGTTCGAGTCCAACCCATGTTTCGACTCGAACATCGCCTGTTCAGTTGTTCGCCGAATTGTGAACATTATGGGACGTTCGCGACAAATTCGAGTGGCGCGTCATGGCCCATAATTCACTGCGGCATCGCAGTGCATTGCAGGCTGATGATTGGCCAAGCATGCACTATGACCCGCGTGCTTGGCCAATCACAGCGCCGTCTGTACAGAGAGCCTTAATTGGCCAAAGCCAGGGTGGCTTTGGCCAATTTTGGCTCAGGGGGTTTAGCACATGCCCCACACTATATAAGGCCGCCTGCGTGGCGGCCTTGTGTAGTGTGTTGCGGTGGCGGAGAGAGATAGACAGAGATATAGATATATATACACTGTATTTAGTTTAGCTAGATCCGTTCCTGTTATTCTCTTCCTAATATACTGACAGGCAGGCAGGTGATTGTGGTAGCTGCAGTATTTACAGTTAGTGTACTGTGTCCTTTGCACAGTGTGCACCTAAAGCTACCTGAAGACAATTGCTGGTGTTCTGATCATATTAATAACACAGGCAGGCAGCTGCAGTATTTGCAGTTAGTGTACTGTGTCCTTTGCACAGTGTGCACCTAAAGCTACCTGAAGACAATTTCTGGTGTTCTCATACTAATATTACTACAGGCAGGCAGTTGATTCTGCTAGCTGCAGTATAATAAGTATATTTATATGTGACAGAACCCACTGTCACTGTGTGCTTTGGAAGGGACTGAGGGCGGGCCTCCTACCCACAGATTATGGCCCAGAAGAGACTGGAGACTCGGGGAGAAGCTGGCATTGAGATAATGTAATGTAATGCTACATCCCTTCTCCCCCATCCCCCCCCCCCTCTTGTTGCTGTGTTTAGCTGTGTTGGTTCATGGCACACAGACAATGGTCTGGACTGCAGACATCTCTCCGCAGGGGATGTGTATTGAGGGGTTGCCTGCTTATCATAATCCCTTTATGTTTATCTGTAGTCTCTGTTTCAATGTACAAGTGTTCAGTTCCCATTGATTCTTCCTTGTCCCCTACCCCCCCTCTATGACAAGGCTAAGGGGAGTGTCCCTAACTGTGTGTAAAAGTGTATGTTTTGGATTTAATAAACAGTTAATGCTCTGCATGTTTAACCCTCAACACCTGTGTGGATTGTCTCGTGATTGAGGGGTTAAGGGCTGGTTATGGCGAATCTGCAGGCTGCGGGTGCGTTTGGAGGACAGGAGACACAAGTCTGGCGGATGTGCCCATCTGGGGTATCTGAGATCCGTTACAGTGTTGGCAGCGGTGGGATGTCTCCTGCAGTCCGGGCCATCCAAACCACCACCAGGATTCAAGATCTGGGCAGCCGTCGAGGAGCAATACGGGGACCAGCCAGCATGAGAGCGGAGTTTGAGAGGAGGCTGCAAGGCATGCGGAAGCAACATCGGGGACCAGCGACAGAGCGCACCATGCTCGGCTGGGAGGATGTGATCCGCTGGCAACTCTGGCATGAAACGCTAAGCCACGAGCGGCGCCATCAGGGGAAGATCCTTCCCTCCTCCACAGAGATGTACTGGACGCAGTACCATGCGCGAGAGGTGTTCCTGAGGGAACGACCGCGAGATGAGTGGAAGACGGAGCTCGGAAGATTGGTCCAGGAGGAGATGAGGCTGGACGCCAGCTACAGAGCCCTCCGGTGGTTCGCGGCTCAACTGTGGCCAAGTACAGCAGACGGCAGCCCGACAGAAGGCGTTGGCTATGGCGGCGTGGGGCTGCTCCATCAAAAAATGTACGGAGACCCAGACTTTGGGAGCGATGAGGAGTGGCGGCTGGAAAACATCCTGGACTTCCGAGATGAGGTGCTGGACCTCCCTGAAGAGGCGTGTGACCTGGAGGAATTGGAGTTCCTGGTTGAGCAGGAATGGGAGCTCGAGATTGCCTACAAGCGGCTGTTTGACGGTGATCAGCAGCCTGGCATGGCTCCCGTTGCCTGGGACTGTCCTGGAGAAACAGCGGACAGTCACGAAGATGCGGAGCAAATGGGGCCAGGAGTGCCCCTACGTTTTCCCGTCCTAACCGCAATGGAAGAAGCGGCGATGATACAGAGGGCACTGCGAGTGCTAGAATGCCGGAACGCACCAGAGGTTCCCCAAGCAGAGAGACAAGATAATAGCATAAAGGTCTCAGAAGGGGAAGTTGAGACTGGCGCTGGAAGGCTGGTAAATGGTGATCAGCAGCAAGTCGAGAGTCTTGCATCCGGTGCCCCAGCAGAAGCGCTGGCTACAGGGCAGAGTGCCACTAGCCTCAGCCCAGCATCAGAAAAAGAGTTGGATCCGGAGAGTCTGAGAGATGATTTTCGTGAGCCTTTTCCCCAACAGCAGATATCCCCAACGGGAGTGGAGGAAGCAATTCTCCCTCCCCAGCAATTGGACATTACCCCAATGTTCATCCCCCCAGTAGAAGCGCTGACTGCAGGGCAGAGTGCCGCTGGCCTCTGCCCACCCTCAGAGTTGGATCCAGGGAGTCCGAGGGATGACCTCATTGAGCTGTTTCCCCAGCACTTGGACACTACCCCAGTGTTCATCCCCCCAGCAGAAGCGCTGGCTACGGGGCAGAGTGCCGCGGGCCTCTGCCCACCCTCAGAGTTAGATCCAGGGAGTCCGAGGGATGACCTCAGTGAGCTGGTTGCCCAGCACTTGGACACTACCCCAGTGTATATCCCCCCAGCAGAAGCACTGGCTGCATGGCAGAGTGTTACCGGCCCCGACCCAGCCCTCAGTAGATTTTTGGAGGGTTTGGGAGACAGCCCCTGTCAGAAGTCGCCTCAGAAGCTGGTCACAGAACCAGGAGGGGAGAAAATCCTTCCCCCTCTTCAGCTGCTGAACTCTACCATTGTATATGTCCCCCTAGCAGAAGCACTGGCTACAGGGCAGAGCGATGTTGGCCTCTGCCCAGCATCAGAAAAAGAGACGGAGAGTCCGGGAGACAGTCCCTGCAAGATACCTCCTCAGCGGCTGTTAGCTACTCCAGGAGAAAAGCAAGAACCTTTTCCTCCCCAACTGCATAGCACTGCCAGCCTATGTTCCCTACAAGCTGAAGCGCTGGCATCGGGGCAGAGGATTATTCAGCTCCCCTCAATATCTGCAACCCAGCCCCGGATCACGGGAGTGCGGACAGCTGTTCCCACTCTGCAGCGGCTGTTTTTATTCACGGGAGACCGTATGTGCGATTTTGCTCCCCAGCCCCAGAGACGTACTTTTCCTTTTCCTGGTGGCCTGGGGTGGAAGTTTGCGACTAACGCAGGTCCAGACCAGTTCGGGGTCAGGTACCTGGTTAGTCTGTTTTTAAAAGGGGAGAAATGTGACAGAACCCACTGTCACTGTGTGCTTTGGAAGGGACTGAGGGCGGGCCTCCTACCCACAGATTATGGCCCAGAAGAGACTGGAGACTCGGGGAGAAGCTGGCATTGAGATAATGTAATGTAATGCTACATCCCTTCTCCCCCATCCCCCCCCCTCTTGTTGCTGTGTTTAGCTGTGTTGGTTCATGGCACACAGACAATGGTCTGGACTGCAGACATCTCTCCGCAGGGGATGTGTATTGAGGGGTTGCCTGCTTATCATAATCCCTTTATGTTTATCTGTAGTCTCTGTTTCAATGTACAAGTGTTCAGTTCCCATTGATTCTTCCTTGTCCCCTACCCCCCCTCTATGACAAGGCTAAGGGGAGTGTCCCTAACTGTGTGTAAAAGTGTATGTTTTGGATTTAATAAACAGTTAATGCTCTGCATGTTTAACCCTCAACACCTGTGTGGATTGTCTCGTGATTGAGGGGTTAAGGGCTGGTTATGGCGAATCTGCAGGCTGCGGGTGCGTTTGGAGGACAGGAGACACAAGTCTGGCGGATGTGCCCATCTGGGGTATCTGAGATCCGTTACAATATACATCCCAGCTTTGTGCAGCTACATCTCACTGCAGGCCATTAGTATGTCTGGAAGGCCAACAAGGCAAGGCAGACAGTCACAAGCCAATAAAAGAGGGCAAGCAGGCTCTGTGTCTAGAGGCAACAGTGCGGGTCATGGACACGGTGCATCCTCATCAGCACATGGCCATGGGACACGTTAGTCCTTTTTTTCGGCAGCTGGCCGTGTTGAGCCGCAACATGCCGAAGACTTGGTAGAGTGGATGACTAAGCAGTTCTCATCCTCCTCATCCTCTCTCATCCAGGCTCAGGGTACTTTGTCTGGCAAAGCAGCTGCCAACGCGGCCTCTTCCCTCGGCTCAATGGCATCAGTCACTCCTTCCCTAGCCCCACCATGTCCTCCTGAGGAGTCCCCCGAACTGTTTGACCACAGTGTTGGGTACATGCTCCAGGAGGATGCCCAGCGTTTTGAATGCTCTGATGATGGTACCCAGTTAGAGGAAGGCAGTAACGTGAGCCCAGAGAGAGGGGGTGCCCAAGAAGGACAGCAATCTGGCAGTCATGTTCCCCCAGTTGCAGCATACTGCCAGGTTTGCTCCAGTGATGAGGAGGGAGGGGATGATGAGGTCACTGACTACACGTGGGTGCCTGATAGGAGAGAGGAGGAGGAGGAGGAGGAGGCACATCTCCAATGAGGCAGGATGCCCTCCAGGGGCCAGCTTAAGGGCAGCACACCGACTGCATCACACCGCAGAGCTCCGCATGTGCAGGCCACTGCTGTCTCTGCGCGTTATTCCAAAAGTTCTTTGGTGTGGGCTTTTTTTGAGATGAGTGCATCAGATCACACTGCTGCTATTTGCAACATATGTCTCAATCGTGGCCAAAACATCACCCGCTTGGGCACTACATGCTTGACCAGACATAGATCGACCTGCCATGCAGTTCGTTGGCAAGCGTACCTAAAAGACCCACACCAAAGAACAAAGCGGACCTCTCCTTGCTTCTCATCAGCTGGGATCTCCAACTCCACTATACCATCAGTCCTCTCTGAAACCTGCACTGAGAGGAATGAAGGTGTAGAATTAGGTGTGTCACAGCCAAGTACTTGCGGGCAATCTGCTATCGGTACACCGACGTCAGATTGTACCAGGCAAATTTTCCTGCCCCAGCTGCTGCACCGCCGAAAGAAGTTCGCTCCCAGCCATCCACATGCCCAGCGGTTGAATGCTAGCTTGGCTAAATTGCTAGCACTTCAACTGCTGCCTTTTCAGTTGGTAGACTCGGCCCCCTTCCGTGAGTTTGTTGGATGTGCGGTTCCTCAGTGGCAGGTTCCCAAACGGCACTTTTTCTCAAGGAAGGCGATTCCGGCTCTCTACCGGCATGTGGAAGGCAATGTCTTGGCCTCGCTGGACAGGGCGGTCAACGGTAAGGTGCATATTACCGCTAACTCATGGTCCAGCAGGCATGGACAGGGATGTTACCTATCTTTCACGGCGCATTGGGTGACTCTGCTGGCAACTGGGAAGGATGCAGGACAAGGTGCAGTAGTGTTGGAGGTTGTTCCGCCACCAGGCCTCCAAAATGCTACTAGTGGTGATTCTGACACACCTCTCTCCTCCACCCCCTCCTCTTCTTCTAGCTCCATGACCTCTTCCTGTGCTTTGTCCTCGGAACCAGCGGTTCTCTGTAGGCGTTCAAGGGGCTACGCAAGTATGCAGGCAAAATGATGCCATACGGTGCTTGAGCTGGTGTGCTTGGGGGACAGGAGCCACACTGGGGCAAAGATTCTGTCAGCTCTGCAGGGGCAGGCTCAGAGGTGGTTGACACCACGCCAGCTTAAGCCAGGAATGGTGGTTTGCTTCAATGGCACCAACCTCCTCTCCGCCCTCCGACAGGGACACCTGACCCATGTGCCCTGTTTGGCTCACGTTCTTAACTTGGTGGTGCAGTGGTTCTTGGGCAGGTTCCCGGGCTTACAGGAGGTCCTGAGGTAGGCCAGGAAACTCTGTGTGCATTTCTGCCTGTCATATAATGCCAGTGCTTGGCTGGCTGACCTCCAAAAGGAATTCAACCTGCCCAAGAACCGCCTAATCTGTGACATGCCCACCAGGTGGAACTCAACGTTGGCCATGCTGCAGCGGCTGCACACGCAGCAGAGGGCCATCAATGAGTATCTGTGCCAATATGACACCAGGACAGGGTCAGGGGAGCTTGTTTTATTTTTGCCACGCCAGTGGGTCATGATCAGGGATGCATGCACTGTCCTGTCACCATTTGAGGAGGCCACGAGGATGGTGAACAGTGACAGTGCATGCATCAGTGACACTGTCCCTCTTGTCCACCTGTTGGAGCACACGCTGCATGGAATAATGGACAGGGCACTTAAGGCAGAACAGAGGGAGGAAGAGGAGGACTTCCTTACCTCTCAAGGCCCCCTTTATCCAGACAGTGTTCCTGCTGGCCCGCCTATCACACAGGAAAAGGAGGACGAGGAGGAGGAGGATTGTGTCAGCATGGAGGTGGAGCCTAGCACTCAGCATCAGCAGCAGTCTTCAAGGGATCAATTACAGTCCCAATAAACCCATAAACTTGTACGTGGCTGGAAGGAGGTGGCTGCAGATCATGTCATCCTGAGTGTCCCAGAGGACTCCGGACCGAATGCCTCAGCAAACCTACGCTGCATGGCCTCCCTGATTAAGCAAAGCCTGCGGAAGGATCCTCGTATTCTTCGGATCAAGGAGAGGGATCATTACTGGCTGGCAACCCTAGTTGATCCACGTTACAAGGGTAAGGTTATCTTGCTGTCGCAGAGGGAGCAGAGGATGAAACATCTTCGGGAGGCCTTGCAGAAAGGTCTGTGCAACGCGTTTCCAGAGACTGGGATGTTACAAAATCCTGGTCCTGGACAACGTGTTGCTGAGGCTTCGGTCAGTCAAAGAAGGAGCGGTGGAGAAGGTGGCCGTCTGACCGATGCGTTCAGACAATTTTTTAGTCTGCAACCCCAAGGTATGATCGGTTCCAGCAACCATCGCCAGTGTCTGTTTTACATGGTGCAGGAATACCTAGGGGCAAGATCAAATTTGGACACCTTTCCCACCGAAAATCCTCTGGGTTACTGGGTCTTGAGGATGAATCACTGGCCAGAGCTTGCACAGTATGCATTTGAGCTACTGGCCTGTTCTGCATCCAGCGTTCTTTCGGAACGCACATTCAGTGCTGCTGGAGGCTTTGTAACTGATCACAGGGTGCGCCTGTCCACCAAATCGGTCGATCGGCTGACCTTCATAAAAATGAATCAGTCTTGGATCACCAGCTACCAAGCACCTGATGCTGATGTAACCAAATATTTTTTTCTTGAATGGGAGATCCCTTCAAGACTGCCTCTACTGATGCTGAGTGACTATCCTCTTCCTCCTCAATGTTCATGCTGATAGCTTGTAAGAACATTTTTGGTTCTGGGCACCGCCACCAGTGGCTAAGGCCCAATTTTTCTGCCCCTGTTTAACAGGGGCATGTAATTACATTTTTTGATGCAGTACTTTGCAGCAGGGCTCATTCCTGTGCTCCAACTATAGTATCTGTGAGGGGTTGCAGTGTTGTGGCAATAGTGCCTAAGGCCCAATTTTTCTGACCCTGTTTAACAGGGGCGTGTAATTACAATTTTTGATACAATACTTTGTAGCAGGGCTCATTCCTGCGCTCCAACTATAGTATCTGTGAGGGGTTGCAGTGTTGTGGCACCAGTGCCTAAGGCCCAATTTTTCTGCCCCTGTTTAACAGGGGCGTGTAATTACAATTTTTGATGCAATAATTTGCAGCAGGGCTCATTCATTCGCTCCAACTAGAGTTTCTGTGAGGGGTTGCAGTGTTGTGGCACCAGCACCAGTGCCTAAGGGCCAATTTTTCTGCCCCTGTTTAACAGGGGCGTGTAATTACAATTTTTGATGCAATACTTTGCAGCAGGGCTCATTCCTGCGCTCCAACTATAGTATCTGTGAGGGGTTGCAGTGTTGTGGCACCAGTGCCTAAGGCCCAATTTTTCTGCCCCTGTTCAAACAGGGGCATGTAATTACAATTCTTGATGTAATATTTCACAGCAGGGCCCGTTCCAGCGCCCACCAAGAGTAACTGTGAGGGCTTACAGTGTTGTGGCAAGACCAACACCTAAGGCCCAAATTTCTGCAGAGTATATACGGCAGGCCGCTACTTTCAAACATCCGACTTACAAACGACTCCTACTTACAAACGGAGGGGGACAACAGGAAGTGAGAGGAAATCTACCCCTAGGAAGGGAAATTCTCTCCTGTAAGAGTTAATATGGGAAAAAGGTGTCTCCTCTCCACTGATACTTTATCACTAATCCTTGTTTCCCTAAAACCCCCAAATTTTCAAAATCCAATTGTCATTGGGACGGAAAGTGAGGTGAAATGTTCTGAACAGGGGCACAGACAGCAAAACAAATGTTACAGGGGTGATATCCCTTACCTATGTTTTCGAAAAAAAGCTTAAAAATAGATTTTTTTGGCTGGAGCTACACTTTAAAAATGTACCAGTTCAAAATTACAAACAGATTTTACTTAAGAACGAACCTACAGTCCCTGTCTTGTTTGCACCGCACGTATACTGCTGTATAGAGTATATAGGGCCTGGGGGCCCCGCGGTTTTCCTTTTTTTAATTTGGGTTTGGGGTTCCCCTTAATATCCATACAAGACCCAAATGGGCTGGGGGGGAGGGGTACCAATGTAGATTTTCTCAATGATTTTCATCCATATTGCACGGACCACACGTTACATTAACCACTTAAGCCCCGGACCATTATGCAGCTTAAGGACCAGAGGTGTTTTCAGAATTTGGCACTGAGCTGCGTTAACTGGAAATTGTGCGAACATGCAATGTTGGACCCAAACGAAATTTGCGTCCTTTTTTTCCCACAAATAAAGCTTTCTTTTAATGGTATTTGATTGCCTCTGCAATTTTTTTTTTTTTTGCGATATAAACGGAAAAAGACTGAAAATTTTGAAAAAAAATTATATTTTCTACTTTTTGTTATAAGAAAAATCGAATAAACTCAATTTTAGGCCAAAATGTATTCAGCCACATGTCTTTAGTAAAAAAAATGTCAATAAGCGTATATTTATTGGTTTGCGCAAAAGTTATAGCGTCTACAAACTAGGGTACATTTTCTGAAATTTACACAGCTTTTAATTTATGACTGCCTATCTCATTTCTTGAGGTGCTAAAATGGCAGGGCAGTGCAACCCCCCCCCCCCCAAATTACCAAATTTTTGAAAGAAGACACCCCAAGGAAATTGCTGAGAGGCATGTTGAGCCCATTGAATCATTTTTTTTTTGTCCCAAGTGATTAAATAATGACAAAAAAAATAAAAATTACAAAAAGTTGTCACTAAATGATATATTGCTCACACATGCCATGGTTATATGTGGAATTGCACCCCAAAATACATTTTGCTGCTTCTCCTGAGTACGGGATACCACATGTGTGGGACTTTTTAGGAGCCTAGCCGCGTACGGGACCCCGAAAACCAAGCACCGCCATAAGGATTTCTGAAGCCTCGTACACACGGCCGAGATTCTCGTCGAAAAAAACATGTTGTTTACACACGCTCCATTCAAAGAACCCGCCGTTCTTTGAATGGAGCGAACGCGGTGACGTCATCGAATACGACGAGCATGCGCTCGTCACATTCGATGCCGTCGCCGCCATCTTGGTTACCCTATCCTATGCCTAGGAAGCTACCGCGCATGCGTCAAAGTCATTTCGAGCATGCGCGGGCTTCCCGGCGAAAAGGTAAGTGTACACACACACCATTTTCTCGTCGAGAAACAGGCTGACGAGAATCTCGACGAGAAAATAGAGAGCAGGTTCTCTATTTTCTCATTGAGATTCGAGTCGCTTTTCTTGACGAGAAACCATACACACGAACGAATTTCTGCCGAGAAACTCGTTCGTGTGTACGAGGCATTAGGGCACAAATTTTTGATTTCACTCCTCACTACCTATCACAGTTTCGAAGGCCATAAAATGCCAAAATAGCACAAACCCCCCCAAATGACCCCATTTTGGAAAGTAGACACCCCAAGCTATTTGCTGAGAGGCATGGTGAGTATTTTACAGCTCTCATTTGTTTTTGAAAATGAAGAAAGAATTTTTTTTTTATTTTTTTTCAATTTTCAAAACTTTGTGACAAAAAGTGTGATCTGCAAAATACTCACAATACCTCTCAGCAAATAGCTTGGGGTGTCTACTTTCCAAAATGGGGTCATTTGGGGGGGTTTTGTGCCATCTGGGCATTCCATGGCCTCCGAAACTGTGATAGGCAGTGAGAAGTGAAATCAAAAATTTATATCCTTAGAAAGCCTGAAGGCGGTGATTGGTTTTTGGGGTCCCGTACGCGGCTAGGCTCCCAAAAAGTCTCACAGATGTGGTATCCCCGTACTCAGGAGAAGCAACAGAATGTATTTTGGGGTGTAATTCCACATATGCCCATGACATGTTTGAGCAATATATCATTTAGTGACAACTTTGTGCAAAAAAATAAAAAAATTAAAATAAATTGTCTTTTTTCCGCAACTTGTGTCAACATATAAAATATTCCATGGACTCGACATGCCTCTCAGTATATAGCTTGGGGTGTCTACTTTCCAAAATGGGGTAATTTGGGGGGTTTTGAACTGTCCTGGCATTTTATGCACAACATTAGGAAGCTTATGTCACACATCATCCACTCTTCTAACCACTTGAAGACAAAGCCCTTTCTGACACTTTTTGTTTACATGAAAACATTTTTTTTTTTTGCAAGAAAATTATGTTGAACCCCCAAACATTATATATTTTTTTAAAGCAAAGGCCCTACAGATTAAAATAGTGGGTGTTGCATTTTTTTTCCCACAAAGTATTTGCGCAGCGATTTTTCAAACGCATTTTTTGGGGAAAAATACACTTTTTTTAATTTTAATGCACTAAAACACACTATATTGCCCAAATGTTTGATGAAATAAAAAAGATGATCTTAGGCCGAGTACATAGATACCAAACACGACATGCTTTAAAATTTCGCACAAACGCGCAGTGTCGACAAACTACATAAATTTTAAAAGCTTTTAAAAGCCTTTACAGGTTACCACGTTAGATTTACAGAGGAGGTCTACTGCTAAAATGACTGCCCTCAATCTGACCTTCGCGGTGATACCTCACATGCATGATGCAATTGCTGTTTACATATGATGCCAGACCGAGGCTTGAGTTCGCCATTGCGCAAGAGCAGGGCGGGACAGGGGTGCCTTTTTTTTTTTTTATTATTATTCATTTTGCTTTTTTATTTTATTTTTAAACTGTTCCTTCCATATTTTTTTTTAATCATTTTTATTGTTATCTCAGGCAATGTAAATATCCCCTATGATAGCAATAGGTAGTGACAGGTACTCTTTTTTTGAAAAAAACTGGGGTCTATTGGACCCTAGATCTTTCATCTGCCCTCAAAGCATCTGACCACACCAAGATCGGTGTGATAAAATGCTTTCCCAATTTCCCAATGGCGCTTTTTATATCCGGGGGGGACATTCCCAACCCACTGCTTGTAAAAGCAGTCCAGAGGCTAATTAGCCACTAGGATTGCTTTTACATGAAAGCCGGCCGCTGGCTGAAAAGAATGATACCAAGAAGATACCTAAACCCGCAGGCATCATTCTGGTATAAACATTCAAAGTCCAGCAACATACCAGTACGTTGCTGGTCCTTGTTGGACATGTATTGTAATCTTTTTTTTCATGCAGCCAGGTGGCTGAACGAAAAAAGAGATTGATCGTGGGTATGCCCACCATTAGAATACCGCCCTTCATCCACCCACTTCTAATGATGGACATACACGCACCATTTATATATGCCGAAGCATGGGGGCATCCTCCCGCAAAAAGTTATGCCACGTACACATGGTCAGACTTTTCCACGGGCAAGCCTCCGTCGGAATTTCGACCGTATGTATGCGGCATTAGGAGCAAAATCGCTCCTCCGCCCCTGCTGCCCCAATGCTTCGGCATATATGCTTTTTTTTTTTAACTGTGGTGGTGAAATCACCTCCTACAGCACTGGAGTCGCAGGGATCAGGCCTGTCTCTGCGAACGCTGCAGTTATGTGTGTTGTGTTTTGTAAGTGACAGTGATCGATCGATACTGCACTTGGGTGGCCTGGGCTGGACGGAGGGGCAAAACGCAGGTGCTAGCAGGTATCTAGGCTGATCCCGCTAACACTGCGTTTTTGGGAACCCTAAACTGCTGGGGACGCTAGTATAGATCTGATCAGATCAGATATTGATCTGTTCAGATACTATACCACTAAGGGGGGTGTATGCTTCACGCGTGGGTGTTAGCGTTACTGGCACTAACCTGACGCTGCCTGGGGTGTGAGGCAGACCCTCTCTGACGCTAAAACCTAATTGATATCACCCGCCGGGCGATCAGGGGGTTAAACCTTTATTGGGTTATATACGGCGGGTGCCCTGACACTATAAAAAGCAAACTAACTAACCAGCGTCACCCGTAACACTTATATGGTGATTACTGGTGAAAGGGTTAACGAGGGGCAATTTAGGGGGTTAAACCTTTATTAGGTAATATATGGGGGTACCTGACGCTATATAAAAACCTGCGGCGAACCTAAATAACAAAATAACTAACCGGCTAACCAGTGTCACCAGTAACACTTATACGGTGATCACTGGTGAAAGGGTTAACTAGAGGCAATTAGGGGGTTAAAACCTTTATTAGGTAATATATGGGGGTACCTGACGCTATAAAAACCTGCTGCGAACCTAAAAAAATAACTGACTACCTTTCGGCACCAGCATAACTAATACAGTGATCAGAAAAACGATTGCTTAGTGACACTGGCAAAAGGGGGTGAAAGGGTTACCTGTTACCTGGGGGGCGATCAAGGGGTTAATCCTTTATTAGATAATATATGGGGGTACCTGACGCTATAAAAACCTGCGGCGAACCTAAAAAAAATAACTGGCTACCGATCGGCATCACCGACACTAATACAGCGATCCTAAAAACGATTACTTAGTGACAGCGGTGCTAGGGGGTGAAAGGGTTACCTGGCGGGCGATCAAGGTTTTTTTTAAGGGGGTTAGGGGGCTACACTGGACCTAAAACACTCTGCCCTGACACTTTTACAGTCACAAATGTCACTGATTGCAGTGATCACTAAATAAATGGTCACTGCAATCAGTGACACTGTGACTGGGGGCTGGGGGGTGATCTGGGGGGTGATCTGGGGGGGGGCGATCGTGTGCCTATGTATGTGGTGTCAGTGTGCTGTTTAGTGCACTAACCTCTGTGTCTTCTCTCATGCTGCGCTCAGTATATATGAGTGCCACATGAGAGATGACATCACTTCCTCCTGCCTGTGTAAACATTACACAGGCAGAGGAAGCTTTTCATTCGCCGGGATCGATCGCGAGGGGGTGGCCGTAAACGAATGGCCGTCCCCTCATCACGGATCGCTCCCAGAACGATGCCGACCACTCACTGCATAGAAGGGGGGTCCGATGGGACCCCCCAACTATACGAAGGCAGACACGTACAGGTACGTGATTGTGCCTGTCGATGCCATTCTGCCGACGTATATGTACAGTGAGCGGTCGTTAAGTGGTTAAAACCGCAAGCAGTTTTAAATGGCTTTTTTTCCTTTAGAAATGTTATTTTGTGCAGGGACAGTTCTAAACACGGGAAACACGTGTCACTTCACAGGCATACTTCAGACACCCCCCAGGTACGATATTTAAAGGAATATTTCACTTTTTTTTCCACTTTAAGCATCATTAAAATCACTGCTCCCGAAACAACTGCAGTTTTTTTTTTTATTATTGCATTGATACATGTCCCCTGGGGCAGGACTTGGGCCCCAAACAGGGCCAGATTAAGAACATCATGGGCCTGGTGCTGAGGATTTTGGTGGGCCTTTTATAAATAAATAAGCAAACAATTTTTTTGTTATAACACATTAAATGAGAGAGAGAGAGAGAGAGAGAGGGATGAGAAAGAGAGGATGCGCATGAGCATGCGTGGGAATGACATCAACGCAGCCCAAGTGCCAAAGCAACACGGAAGGCACAGAACCCAGAAGGAAGACCGGGTGAAGATGGAAGTGCCCAGGACCCGCCGGATTGATCACAGCGCAGCACTGGACGGCTCAGTCTGACAATTTAAGTGTACCCTAATGTGCTAATATGCTGTACATATTTGTACATTGTGGCAAAGCCTACCTCAGGACCTCTAAAAAGTAGTAATGTTAGCAAAGTTTACTACCGCTTTATTATCACAGGATCCCAGGAGCCTCTCTTGGGGCCCCCTACTGACCCGGTGGCCCTTGGTCAGGGCCTAAGTGCATAGTTGCCAACATTTCAAAAATATTTTTAAGGGGCACTTTTTTCACCAGTGCTATATTTAGAGTAGCTGAGATCCCCATTGTTCCTCTATACATCACAGTAGTAATCACAAAATGAAATGAGTACTAATAATGGGGCAGAACAAATATGAGGACTGAGAAGATTTCCTTTAGTTAAACTAACAAAAGTGTGCCCATTTTAGAGCTGGTAACATTGAGGATATTCAGTATAATTTTAAAGAACTGTTTTTGTGTGTAAGAGGCTTAGGGGAGGAGTATGGACGGTATAAAACTGGGAAGTATGTGCAGGTGATGGAGAGGAATGTGGAGGGTCTAACAGTGGGCACTATGTACAGGAGAGGAGTGTGGAGGGTATGAAAGTGGGCAGTATGTACAGGAGAGGAGTGTGGGGGGTATGACAGAGGGTGGTATGTACCGGAGAGGAGTGTGGAGGGTATGAAAGTGGGCAGTGTGTACAGGAGAGGAGTGTGGAGAGTATGACTGTAACGGGAAGGCCCGGGGGACTCAGAATCGCTTAGAAAGTATGAGATACCCTTGTTTCAGCTCCCCCAATGGCTCTTATGTGTCAATCACCCTGTGTCTCTATTAGGGGCACAGGGTGAATGAAAACCCCAATATGGTCTATGATGGCCATATTCAATGCTGCACATACATTGTATCTAGATTGAATGTGTTCTGTGAGGGGGGGGGGGGGGTTGTGTAATCATTGCGGTGAGGAGTTAAGGGGATTTGCATTCTATTGTCTATTATGAATTAAGTCTGCTACTGTGACAATGTGGATTGGAGCTGGTCAACCGTCTGGCTGCATATTATGGGATGTTGAAGTGTCTTCTGTGAGGAGGGGGGGGGGGGAAATCACCCCTCCTGCCTAAGACTGTTTATCAAAGGAGAAGTTTGAACACACCTGACCTATATCACCATTGTCATTGGACAGTTTAACCCGCCCTGTTCCCCAAAGGATGGGAGGGGAGGGTTTTGAAGAGAAATGTGTTACCATGTGTCTTGAAAATAAAGTCATTCCCTGTTTTGGAACTTGAATACAGAGCGTTGTCTCGTATCTGGGGGGAGAATCATTCGTATGGGGTCTTATTCGGCTGGTTGGAGTGTCTGGTGGCTGTCGTGTGGTTGGAAAGGGAATATCCTAACGGTGTTAACCGCTTTCATACTTGGGGTGTCGTTACAATTGTTGGCAAGCAGTGGGATTGATCCCCACAGCCAGAAGGACAGCTACAAGAGGACACAGGACAATGGAGGCACAGTATGAACGGCTAAAGCTCTCCACTCTCAAAGACTTACTGGAGAACCGGGGAAGACCGGCTAACAACCGTAAGAAGAGCGACATTATCAGAGAACTAGTCGAAATGGATGGAACCGAAAGGCCCAGTGTAACAGACAGGACACCCGAAGAGGCAAGTTTTGATCGGGCTGTTAAACTAAGACTGGCACAGTATGGTCCTAACCCTCCAGCGGAGATCATAGACCTAGTTATAGCGGCTGTGGAGGCAAATTTGCTACAGCAAAGAGGTGCTGCAGCAGCAGAAGTCACAGCAGCACCAACTGCAAGGAGAGGAGAGGTACAGATACCAGCCGCCATGGAAGAGGAAGTCAGAAGGAGGTTACAAGAGATGCAGATACAGCATAGAGGACCAGTATCAGAGGAGGTCCTGCTGGGATGGTCTGATTCGATCCGCTGCGAACTCTGGAAGAAAGCGCTAGCTCTCGAGCAGCAACACCAGGAAAAGGTTCTCCCCTCCATCCATGTAAGGTACTCGCAGTATGATGTACGAATGCCGTTATTGGGGGAACAACCAAAGCAGGAGTGGACAACTGAGTTAAGCAGGCTGATCCGGGCAGAGATGCGGTTGGACGAGAGCTACAGAGCCCTCCGGTGGTATGTAGCCCAAGAGTGCCCATGGTCAGCATATGACAGCCCCACGGAAGGCTTTGACTATAATGGCCTGGGATTGTTGTATTGGAGGCTGTCCAGTGACCTTGACTTTGGGAGTGATCAGGAGTGGCGTTTGGAGGAAATAATGGAGCATAGTGATGAGCCGAACAACCCCGGGTTCGGTTCGCACCAGAACCCGCGAACGGAGCGAAAGTTCGTACGAACATTAGAACCCTATTAAATACAATGGATGCAAACGTTCGAATTCTAAAGTGCTAATTATAACGACTATTATGCATGTTATTGTCCTAAAAAGGGTTTGGGAACCCGGGTTCTGCACCAGGGGACATGTATCAATGCAAAAAGAAGTTTTAAAAACGGTCGTTTTTCGGGAGCAGTCATTTTAATGATGCATAAAGTGAAAAAAAAAAAGTCAAATATTCCTTTAAATATCGTACCTGGGGGGTGTCTAAAGTATGCCTGTGAAGTGCCACGTGTTTCCCGTGTTTAGAACTGTCCCTGCACAAAATGACACTTCTAAAGGAAAAAAAAGCCATTTAAAACTGCTTGCGGCTTTAATGTAATGTCTGGTCCCGGTAATATGGATGAAAATCTTTAAGAAAAATGGCATAGCTACCACATGACCCCCCCCCCCTACCCCAGCCCATTACCAGCCCCTTTGGGTCTTGTATGGATATTAAGGGGAACACCGCACACAAAATAAAAAGGCCCTATATACTCTGAACAGCCGTATACAGGCGGTGCATACAAGACAGGGACTGTAGGTTTGTTCTTATGTAGAATGTGTTTGTAATTTTGAACAGGTACATTGTTTAAGTGTAGCTCCAGCCCAAAAATCTATTTTTAAACTTTTTGGAAAACATAGGTAAGGGTTATCACCCCTGTAACATTTGTTTTGCTGTCTGTGCCCCTGTTCAGAACATTTCACCTCACTTTCCGTCCCAATGACAACTGTTTTTGAAATGTGGTGTTTTTCTTGAAACAAAGATTGGTGATAAAGCATCAGTACAGAGGAGACACCTTTCTCCCATATTAATTCTTACAGGAGAGAATTTTCCTTCCTAGGGGTAGATTTCCTCTCACTTCCTGTTGTCTTCTTGCGTTTGCAAGTAGGAGTCGTTTGTAAGTTGGATGTTTGAAAGTAGGGAGGGACCTGCCGTATATACTCTGCAAAAATAGGCCCCTTAGTTGTTGGTGTTGGCACAACACTGTAAGCACTCACAGTTACTCTTGGTTGGTGCTGGAACGCCCTGCTGTCAACTATTATATCAGGAATTGTAATTACATATAATTGTTGAACAGTGGTAGTAAAAATTGGGCCTTTGATGGTGGTGCTGGTGCCACAACACTGTAAGCCCTGACAGTTACTCTTGGTGGGTGCAGCAATGGGCCCTGCTGTGAATTATTAGATCAAGAATTGTAATTGCATGCCCCTGTTGAACAGGGGCTGAAAAATTGGGCCTTTCGTGGTGGTGGTGGTGGTGGTGGTGTTGCCACAACACTGTAAGCCCTCAGAGTTACTCTTGGTGGGTGCAGGAACGGGCCCTGCTGTGAATTATTAGATCAAGAATTGTAATTACATGCCCCTGTTAAACAGGGGCTGAAAAATTGGGCCTTAGGCACTGGTGGCACAACACTACAACCCCTCACAGATACTGTACTTGGAGCACAGCAATGAGCCCTGTTGCAAAGTATTGCTTCAAAAATTGTAATTACACGCCCCTGTTAAACAGGGACTGAAAAATTGGGCCTTAGCCACTGGTGGCGGCACCCATAAACAAAAATGATCTTCCAAGCTATCATCATCAATCGTATCATTGAGGACTCGGAGGAGGAGGATAGCCAGTCAACATAACAGCACAGGCACTCAGCATCAGCATCAGTCTTGAAGGGATGTGACATGTTAAAATCAATTAGTCTGTTATATCAGCATCAGGTGTGTGGTAGCTGGTGGACCAAGACTGGTTCATCTTGATGAAAGTCAGTCGATCAACCGAGTCGGTGGACAGGCGCACCCTGTGATCCGTGACAAATCCTCCAGCAGCACTGAATGTGCGTTCCGAAAGAACGCTGGATGCAGGACAGGCCAGTAGCTCAATTGCATACTGTGCAAGCTCTGGCCAGTGATCCATCCTCAAGACCCAGTAAGCCAGAGGATTTTCGGTGGGGAAGGTGTCCAAGTCTGACCTTGCCCCTAGATATTCCTGCACCATGTTTATCAGACGCTGGCGATGGTTGCTGGAACCGATCATACTTTGGGGCTGCGGACTAAAGAATTGTCTGAACGCATCGGTCAGACGGCCACCTTCCCCACCGCTCCTTCTTTGACTGGCCGAAGCCTCAGCAACTCGTTGTCCAGGACCAGGAGTTTGTAACCTCCCAGTCTCTGGGAAAGCGTTGCACAGACCTTTCTGCAAGGCCTCCCGGAGTTGTCTCATCCTCTGCTCCCTCTGCGACGGTAACATAAGGTCCGCAACCTTACCCTTGTACCGTGGATCAAGGAGAGTGGCCAGCCAGTAATGGTCCCTCTCCTTGATCCGAAGAATACGAGGATCCTTCCGCAGACTTTGCAGGATCAGGGAGGCCATGCAGCGTAGGTTAGCTGAGGCATTCGGTCCGGAGTCCTCTGGGTCACTAAGGACGACATGATCCGCAGCCACCTCCTCCCAGCCACGTACAAGTCCACTGGTTTCTTGGGACTGTAAATCATCCCTAAAAGACTGCTGCTGATGATGCTGAGTGCCAGCCTCCACCTCCATGCTGACACAATCCTCCTCCTCCTCCTCCTCCTCCTCCTCCTCCTCCTCTTCCTGTGCGATGGGTGGGACAGAAGGAACACTGTCTGGGTAAAGGGGGCCTTGAGAGGCAAGGAAGTCCTCCTCTTCCTGCCTCTGTTCTGCCTCAAGTGCCCTGTCCATTATTCCACGCAGCGTGTGCTCCAACAGGTGGACAAGAGGTACAGTGTCACTGATGCATGCACTGTCACTGTTCACCATCCTCGTGGCCTCCTCAAATGGTGCCAGGACAGTGCATGCATCCCTGATCATGCCCCACTGGCGTGGAGAAAAAAAACCAAGCTCCCCTGACCCTGTCCTGGTGCCGTAGTCGCACAGGTACTCATTGATGGCCCTCTGCTGCGTGTGCAGCCGCTGCAGCATGGCCAACGTTGAGTTCCACCTGGTGGGCATGTCACATATAAGGTGGTTCTTGGGCAGGTTCAACTCCTTTTGCAGCTCAGCCAGGCGAGCACTGGCATTATAAGATCTGCGGAAATGCACACAGACTTTCCTGGCCTGCCTCAGGACATCCTGTAAGCCCGGGTACCTGCCCAAGAACCGCTGCACCACCAGGTTAAGGACGTGAGCCACACAGGGCACATGGGTCAGTTGTCCCTGTCGGAGGGCGGAGAGGAGGTTGGTGCCATTGTCGCAAACCACCATTCCTGGCTTAAGCTGGCGTGGCCTCAACCACCTCTCGGCCTGGCCCTGCAGAGCAGACAGGACCTCTGCCCCAGTGTGGCTTCTGTCCCCCAAACACACCAGCGCAAGCACGGCATGGCATCTTTTTGCCTGCGTACTTGCGTAGCCCCTTGAACGGCTACGGAGCACCGCTGATTCAGAGGACAAAGCACAGGAAGAGGCCATGGAGGAAGAAGAAGAGGAGGGGGTGGAGGAGAGAGGTGTGTCACAACCAGTAGTAGCATTTTGGAGGCGTGGCGGTGGAACAACCTCCAACACTACTGCACCTTGTCCTGCATCCTTCCCAGCTGCCAAAAGAGTGACCCAATGGGCCGTGAAAGAAAGGTAACGTCCCTGTCCATGCCTGCTGGACCATGAGTCAGCGGTAATATGCACCTTACCGCTGACCGCCCTGTCCAGCGAGGCCAAGACATTGCCTTCCACATGCCGGTAGAGAGCCGGAATAGCCTTCCGTGAGAAAAAGTGGCGTTTGGGAACCTGCCACTGAGGAACCGCACATTGCACAAACTCACGGAAGGGGGCCGAGTCTACCAACTGAAAAGGCAGCAGTTGAAGCGCTAGCAATTTAGCCAAGCTAGCATTCAACCGCTGGGCATGTGGATGGCTGGGAGTGAACTTCTTTTGACGGTCCAGCAGCTGGGGCAGGGAAATTTGCCTGCTAGAATCGGACGTCGGTGTACTGCTAGCAGAGTGGCCGCAAGTACTTGGCTGTGACACACCTAATTCTACACCTTCATTCCTCTCAGTGCATGTTTCAGAGAGGACTGAAGTTATAGTGGGGTTGGAGATCCCAGCTGATGCGGTGCAAGGAAAGGTCCGCTTTGTTCTTTGGTGTGGGTCTTTGAGGTAGGCTTGCCAACGAGCTGCATGGCAGGTCAACATATGTCTGGTCAGGCATGTGGTACCCAAGCGGCTGATGTTTTGGCCACGCGATATACGCTTGAGACATATGTTGCAAACAGCAGCTGTGCGATCTGATGCACTAGCCTCAAAAAAGGCCCACACCAAAGAACTTTTTGAATGACGGGCAGAGGCAGCGCCCTGCACAGGCGGAGCTCTGCGGTGTGATTCCGTCGGTGTACTGCCCTTACGCTGGCCACCAAAGGGCATCCTGCCTCGTTGGAGATGTGCCTCCTCCTCATCCTCCTCCTCCTCCTCTCTCCTATTAGGCACCCACGTGGAGTCAGTGACCTCATCATCCCCTCCCTCCTCATCACTGGAGCCAATCTGGCAGTATGCTGCAGCTGCTGGAACATGACTGCCAGATTGGTGTCCTTCTTGAGCATCCCCTCTGTCTGCTCTCACGCTACTGCCTTCCTCTAGCTGGGTTTCATCATCAGACCCTTCGAAACGCTGGGCATCCTCCTGGAGCATGTACCCAACACTGTGCTCAAACAGTTCGGGGGACTCCTCAGGAGGAGGACATGGTGGGTCTAGGGAAGGAGTGACTGATGATGAGTCTGACATTGATACCAGGGAAGAGGACGCTTTGGCAGCTGCTTTGCCAGTACCCTGAGCCTGGGTGAGAGAGGATGAGGAGGAGGAGGAGGGCTTGGTCATCCACTCTACCAAGTCTTCGGCATGATGTGGCTCAACATGTCCAGCTGCCGAAAAGAAGGACAAGCGTGTCCCATGGCCATGTGCTGATGACAATGCACCGCGTCCACGACCAGCACTGTTGCCCCCAGACACAGAGCCTGCTTGCCCTCTTTTATTGCCTCCTGACTGTCTGCCTCTCCTTGTTTGCCTTCCAGACATTCTAATGGATGGCCTGCAGGGAGATGGGAAAAAAAGCAATAAGGGCTACCTTCAGGTGTCCTTCTCTGTCCCTTTACTTAAGGATTTCTAAATATGGTTGAGGATGATTGCTTTCGCACAGAATAGCACAATGACAATTTCCCTGACTGTCCAAAAAACAAGGATTTCAAAGATGGTTGATGAGGAATGCTTTAGCACAGTATAGCACAATGAGAATTTCCCTCACTGGCCTTCCCTGTCCCTACAAACAAGGTTTAGCACAGTAAAACACACTGACACTCTCCCTACCTATAGTTTTCTGTCCCTATAAAAATTTTTTTTTAAAGATGGTTGATGATGAATGCTTTAGCACAGTATAGCACAATGAGAATTTCCCTCACTGTCCTTCCCTGTCCCTACAAACAAGGATTAGCACAGTAAAACACACTGACACTCTCCCTACCTATAGTTTTCTGTCCCTATAAAAAATGTTTTTTTAAAGATGGTTGATGATGAATGCTTTAGCACAGTATAGCACAATGAGAATTTCCCTCACTGTCCTTCCCTGTCCCTACAAACAAGGATTAGCACAGTAAAACACACTGACACTCTCCCTACCTATAGTTTTCTGTCCCTATAAAAAATGTTTTTTTAAAGATGGTTGATGATGAATGCTTTAGCACAGTATAGCACAATGAGAATTTCCCTCACTGTCCTTCCCTGTCCCTACAAACAAGGATTAGCACAGTAAAACACACTGACACTCTCCCTACCTATAGTTTTCTGTCCCTATAAAAAATGTTTTTTTAAAGATGGTTGATGATGAATGCTTTAGCACACTATAGCACAATGAGAATTTCCCTCACTGTCCTTCCCTGTCCCTACAAACAAGGATTAGCACAGTAAAACACACTGACACTCTCCCTACCTATAGTTTTCTGTCCCTAGAAAAAATGTTTTTTTAAAGATGGTTGATGATGAATGCTTTAGCACAGTATAGCACAATGAGAATTTCCCTCACTGTCCTTCCCTGTCCCTACAAACAAGGATTAGCACAGTAAAACACACTGACACTATCCCTACCTATAGTTTTCTGTCCCTATAAAAAATGTTTTTTTAAAGATGGTTGATGATGAATGCTTTAGCACACTATAGCACAATGAGAATTTCCCTCACTGTCCTTCCCTGTCCCTACAAACAAGGATTAGCACAGTAAAACACACTGACACTATCCCTACCTATAGTTTTCTGTCCCTATAAAAAATGTTTTTTTAAAGATGGTTGATGATGAATGCTTTAGCACACTATAGCACAATGAGAATTTCCCTCACTGTCCTTCCCTGTCCCTACAAACAAGGATTAGCACAGTAAAACACACTGACACTCTCCCTACCTATAGTTTTCTGTCCCTATAAAAAATGTTTTTTTAAAGATGGTTGATGATGAATGCTTTAGCACAGTATAGCACAATGAGAATTTCCCTCACTGTCCTTCCCTGTCCCTACAAACAAGGATTAGCACAGTAAAACACACTGACACTCTCCCTACCTATAGTTTTCTGTCCCTATAAAAAATGTTTTTTTAAAGATGGTTGATGATGAATGCTTTAGCACAGTATAGCACAATGAGAATTTCCCTCACTGTCCTTCCCTGTCCCTACAAACAAGGATTAGCACAGTAAAACACACTGACACTCTCCCTACCTATAGTTTTCTGTCCCTATAAAAAATGTTTTTTTAAAGATGGTTGATGATGAATGCTTTAGCACAGTATAGCACAATGAGAATTTCCCTCACTGTCCTTCCCTGTCCCTACAAACAAGGATTAGCACAGTAAAACACACTGACACTCTCCCTACCTATAGTTTTCTGTCCCTATAAAAAATGTTTTTTTAAAGATGGTTGATGATGAATGCTTTAGCACAGTATAGCACAGTGAGAATTTCCCTCACTGTCCTTCCCTGTCCCTACAAACAAGGATTAGCACAGTAAAACACACTGACACTCTCCCTACCTATAGTTTTCTGTCCCTATAAAAAATGTTTTTTTAAAGATGGTTGATGATGAATGCTTTAGCACAGTATAGCACAATGAGAATTTCCCTCACTGTCCTTCCCTGTCCCTACAAACAAGGATTAGCACAGTAAAACACACTGACACTCTCCCTACCTATAGGTTTCTGTCCCTATAAAAAATGTTTTTTTAAAGATGGTTGATGATGAATGCTTTAGCACAGTATAGCACAATGAGAATTTCCCTCACTGTCCTTCCCTGTCCCTACAAACAAGGATTAGCACAGTAAAACACACTGACACTCTCCCTACCTATAGTTTTCTGTCCCTATAAAAAATGTTTTTTTAAAGATGGTTGATGATGAATGCTTTAGCACAGTATAGCACAATGAGAATTTCCCTCACTGTCCTTCCTTGTCCCTGCAAACAAGGATTAGCACAGTAAAACACACTGACACTCTCCCTACCTATAGTTTTCTGTCCCTATAAAAAATGTTTTTTTAAAGATGGTTGATGATGAATGCTTTAGCACAGTATAGCACAATGAGAATTTCCCTCACTGTCCTTCCCTGTCCCTACAAACAAGGATTAGCACAGTAAAACAGACTGACACTCTCCCTACCTATCCTTCTCTTTCCCTAAACTAAAGGAATCCAGGTTAAGCAAGAAAAAAAAATGTCACTGTCCCTGCCTATGCTTGTCTTTCCCTGCTCCGGAACACACTACACTAGGCCGCCGTGCTGGCGGCCTTTTATAGTGTGGGGCGTGTACTAAACACCCTCAGCAATAATTGGCCACAGGCATCCTGCCTGTGGCCAATCATTGCTCTCCTCGCTGCCGGCGCTGTGATTGGCCAAGCATGCGGGGTCACAGTGCATGCTTGGCCAATCACAGCGCCTGGATGACACTGCGATGGCGTAGTGCATTGTGGGCCGCGAATTAGGCGCGAACGGCCCAAATCGTTCGTTGTTCGGCGAACGATCGAACAGCCGATGTTCGAGTCGAACGTATGTTCGACTCGAACACCGAGCTCATCCCTAATGGAGCACAGAGAGCAAAGACTGAATGTCTCGGAAGGGCACTGGGCAGAGGAAGATTTGGAGTTTCTGGCCGTTCAGGAATGGGAGCTGGAGATCGCTTACAGACAGCTGCTAGAATCTGTTCAGCAGCAGGGTGGTGCTACCTTTGCCTGGGACTATCAGGAAATACCAGTTGACAACTATGAAATCCTGGCTGAAGAATCGGCAGTGGAAAAGCTGAAGATTGCCATCCCTAAAGCCGAAGTGGATGATGTGGAGTTCCAGGGAGCTAGGGCAGTTGGCTCATCTCCCCAGCCACTGATTACAGAAGGTATGGACTTAAGGGACTGTTCAGAGGATGTTATGGATTATGCATCGCCTGCCCAAGTACTGGCAGCAGGACAAAGTATTACAGACCCCTGCTCTACACCCGTGGCAGTTTTGGAGGCCCGAGTTGAGAAGGTGATGGTTCCTCTTTCCGAGTGGATTTCGGAGATGCAGGGAGGAGAAGCAGCCATTTTCCCTCCCCAACAGTTAACCAGAGCAGATGGTGTGGAGTCCCCAGCAGAAGTGCTGGCAACCGGGCAGAGTGATAGCAACCTCTGCCCAGCACCGGAAACAACTGTGGAGTTTCAGGGAGCCGGGACAGTTGGCCCCTCTCTCCAGCAACAAGCTGAGGTGGTAAAGCTTTTACCCCCAGCTGAATCACTGGCATCAGGGCAGAATGCTACTGGCCGCTGCACACAACTGCCACTTGAGCGGATATCGGTGGATGGGACTGCGGTCTCCACTCACAGCAACCCAGCAGAAGAGCTGGCAACAGAGCCGAATGCCACGGGCCTCTGCTCTCAACTAACAGAAGAGGGAGTTCCTGTGGTACTGGATGGGACTTCAGTCTCCACTTGTATACCCCAGGGATGCCGGGCAGTCGACCCAGATCCCCAACAGCATGACGGACTGAGCCCAGTCACCCTGTCTTCTCTCCAGCGGCTGAAAGGACTCCAGGGAGAAGGGCCAGTCCAGGCCTCTCCCCAGCGGCAGGTATATTCTCTGAGAGAGGCAGAGGTTGGCTGGGTAAGTAATGCTCTGTTTGGAGCAATTTATTTGGGGTACTGTGTGGATACCGGCATTAGAAGAAGGGATCTATGGACTAACTTCGGAGTCAACCCGTCTGGGGTCGCCTCCTGTGTTAGTCTCCTGCCAAAAGGGGAGAGATGTAACGGGAAGGCCCAGGGACTCAGAATCGCTTAGAAAGTATGAGATACCCTTGCTTCAGCTCCCCCAATGGCTCTTATGTGTCAATCACCATGTGTCTCTATTAGGGGCACAGGGTGAATGAAAACCCCAATATGGTCTATGATAGCCATATTCAATGCTGCACATACATCGTATCTAGATTGAATGTGTACTGTGAGGGGGGGGGGGGGGGGGTGTAATCATTGCGGTGAGGAGTTAAGGGGATTTGCATTCTATTGTCTATTATGAATTAAGTCTGCTACTGTGACAATGTGGATTGGAGCTGGTCAACCGTCTGGCTGCATATTATGGGATGTTGAAGTGTCTTCTGTGAGGAGGGGGGGGGATCACCCCTCCTGCCTAAGACTGTTTATCAAAGGAGAAGTTTGAACACACCAGACCTGTATCACCATTGTCATTGGACAGTTTAACCCGCCCTGTTCCCCAAAGGATGGGAGGGGAGGGTTTTGAAGAGAAATGTGTTACCATGTGTTTTGAAAATAAAGGCATTCCCTGTTTTTGGAACTTGAATACAGAGCGTTGTCTCGTATCTGGGGGGAGAACCATTCGTATGGGGTCTTATTCAGCTGGTTGGAGTGTCTGGTGGCTGTTGTGTGGTTGGAAAGGGAATATCCTAACGGTGTTAACCCCTTTCATACTTGGGGTGTCGTTACAATGACAGTGGGCAGTATGTACAGGAGAGGAGTGTGAGGGGTATGACAGAGGGTGGTATGTACCGGAGAGGAGTGTGGAGGATATGAAAGTGGGCAGTATGTAAAGAAGAGGAGTGTGGAGAGTATGACAGTGGGCAGTATTTACAGGAAAGGAATATGGAGGGTATGATGGGTGCGGTATGTACAGGAGAGGAATGTGGAGAGAAAGATAGTTGGCGGTATGTACAGGAGAGGAGTGTGAAGGGTAAGGTTAGGTTACAGTATGTACAGGAGAGGAGTGTGGAGGGTAAGGTTTGGTTACAGTATGTACAGGAGAGGAGTGTGGAGGGTATAATGGGGCAGTATGTACAGGGGAGGAGTGTGGAGGGTATAATGGGGGCAGTATGTACAGGAGAGGAGTGTGGAGGGTATGATAGTGGGCAGTATGCACAGGAGAGGAGTGTGGAGGGTATGACAGTGGGCACTATGTATAGAAGAGAAGTGTAGAGGGTATGACAGTGGGCACTATGTATAGGAGAGAAGTGTGGAGGGTATGACAGTGAACAGTATGTACAGGAGAGGAGTGTGGTGGGTATGATGGTGGGCACTATGTATCAGAGAGAAGTGTGGAGGGTATGACAGTGGACACTATGTATAGGAGAGGAGCGTGGAGGGTATGACAGTGAGCAGTATGCACAGAAGAGGAGTGTGGAGGGTATGACAGCTGGTACTATGTACAATAGAGGAATTTATGACAGTGGGCAGTATGTACAGGAGAGGAGTGTGGAGGGTATGACAGTGAGCAGTATGTACAGGAGAGGAGTGTAGACGGTATGATACTGAGCAGTATGTACATTAAATGAGTGTGGAGGGTAAGACAGTGAGCAGTATGTACAGGAGAAGAGTGTGGAGGGTATGACAGTGGGCAGTATGTACAGGAGGGGAGTGGGGAGGGTATGACAGCCGGCACTATGTACAATAGAGGAGTTTATGAAAGTGGGCAGTATGTACAGGAGAGGAGTGTGGACAGTATGATACTGAGCAGTATGTACATGAGATGAGTGTGGAGGGTAAGACAGTGAGCAGTATGTACAGAAGAAGAGTGGGGAGGATATGACAGTGGGCAGTATGTACAGGATAGAGATGTGGAGGGTATGACAGTGGGCACTATGTATAGAAGAGAAGTGTAGAGGGTATGACAGTGGGCACTATGTATAGGAGAGAAGTGTGGAGGGTATGACAGTGGAAACTATGTATAGGGGAGGAGCGTGGAGGGTATGACAGTGAGCAGTATGCACAGGAGAGGAGTGTGGAGGGTATGACAGTGAGCAGTATGCACAGGAGAGGAGTGTGGAGGGTAAGACAGTAAGCAGTATGTACAGAAGAAGAGTGGGGAGGATATTACAGTGGGCAGTATGTACAGGATAGAGGTGTGGAGGTTATGACAGTGGGCACTATATATAGAAGAGAAGTGTGGAGGGTATGACAGTGAACAGTATGTACAGGAGAGGAGTGTGGAGGGTATGATGGTGGGCACTATGTATAGGAGAGAAGTGTGGAGGGTATGACAGTGAACAGTATGTACAGGAGAGGAGTGTGGAGGGTATGATGGTGGGCACTATGTATAGGAGAGAAGTGTGGAGGGTATGACAGTGGACACTATGTATAGGAGAGGAGCGTGGAGGGTATGACAGTGAGCAGTATGCACAGGAGAGGAGTGTGGAGGGTATGACGGTGGACACTATGTATAGGAGAGAAGTGTGGAGGGTATGACAGCGGGCACTATGTATAGGAGAGAAGTGTGGAGGGTATGACAGTGAGCAGTATGTACAGGAGAGAAGTGTGGGGAGTATGTAC
Source organism: Rana muscosa (assembly GCA_029206835.1). Taxonomy (NCBI): domain Eukaryota; kingdom Metazoa; phylum Chordata; class Amphibia; order Anura; family Ranidae; genus Rana; species Rana muscosa. The sequence goes on from CM055116.1 coordinate 14,520,668, forward strand.
AGGTGAGGAGGATGAAGGAATCTGGGAAGGAAAAATGTAAAGGTTTGTGGAAGGATGTTTAGGGACTGCGTAGTGGTTAAGCGGGCCATACATGGATTGAAATTACGCCAATTAAGCAGAGACCAGCCATAGTCGATCTATGTATGGGCTAGCTGGTTTTACATAAGTCAATATATTATCTGACTTCAGTACAACCAGCCTGTCAGGTTTTTCCCAACACAATCAGTGCTGCCAGCTATAGTTAGCAACACTGATCATTGTATTCACAGGCAGAACACAATAACACTGCAGGAGTGATTCCCCCATCCACAGGTCAGCAGGTGAGAGGGTGTGTGGGGACAGGCTGGGGAGAGATACTAGTCAGTGGCTGGGTAGGCCCTGGCTAGTATCAGAGCCAGATACACACAGGTTACATACGCCATGATCGTTAGAGTGAGAACAATAATTCTAGCACTAGACCTCCTCTGTAACTCTAAACATGTAACCTGTAAAAAAAATGAAAGCATCAATTAGTATACAAAAAAATGGTGCTAACGTTAGTGTTTTTTTTTTATGAATGAAAGTTTCTTTCCAAAAAAAAAACGTTTGAAAAATTTCTGCGCAAATACTGCGTAACATAAAAAGTTGCAAAGACCACCATTTTATTCCATAGGGTGTCTGCTAAAACAATATATATAATATTTGAGGGTTCTGAGTGATTTTCTAGCAAAAAACAAATGATGATTTTTACATGTAGGAGAGAAGTGTCAGAATTGGCCTGGGTGGCAAGGGGTTAATTACTATAAGACCCCTTTTTACACTGAGGTCGTTTTGCCGGCGCTATAGCGTTAAAAATAGCGCCTGCAATCCGCCCTTAAACAGCTGCTCTATTCACTTCAGTGTGAAAGCTCGAGGGCTTTCACACTGGAACGGTGCGCTGGCAGGGCGTCAGAAAAAGTCCTGCCAGCAACTTCTTTGGAGCGCATTAGGAGCGGTGAACTCACCATTGAAAGTAATGGGCAGCACCGCCGTGCCGCCGCCAATACACCGCAGTAGCGGCGCATCTCCGGCGGTTTTAACCCTTTCTCGGTAGCTAGCGGGGGTTAAAAGCGCCCCGCTAGCGGCCGAAATGTGCTGCAAATCTGACAGTAAAATAGCAGCGTTTTACCGCTATTTTACCGCCGACGCTCGGGGCGGCATAGTGTGAAAGCAGTCTTAGTAATATCAAATAATTATTATAAGCCCTGTGATCCCATCCTCTCAGTCTGCTGCAGTGTGTCAGCTTGTATTTAAACTGTCCGCTCTGTATATAGCTTCTGACAGGCTGCGCAAGCAGCCCCGTATCTCCGGAACCATAAATGATAGCAGCCCCATATTTTGACCAGTGGTGGGGTGGGTCTTCAGCTACATACTCCTCAAATATGGAGTCTCTGTGGTCCCTGGTCGCTGAGCTACAATCCTCGAAGTCGATCTTTTTTTTTTTTTTTGTTTTTTTTTTTTTGATTTTTTTTTTGGGCAAATGGGCCTATCTTGGGGAAGGGGCCTGGAGCTGCTGCTCCAATAGCCCCTATGTTAATCCGGCCCTGGCCCCAAACCCTTTTTAGGAAAATAACTTGCATATTAGCACTTTTGATTCCAAACGTTCGAGTCCCATAGACTTTATTGGGGCTCGATAGTTTGCACGAACTTTCGATCCGTTCGCAGGTTCTGGTGCGAACCGAACCGGGGGTGTTCGGCGCATCGATACCTGTGATGCCTGATGGAGTGAAACCCATGGACTGTTCTTCATTTCAGCATTGGGCAATTTCTCTGCAGAAGGTCCTGGACACTTGACAATCTCTGACCCACTAAGAGGTGCTTCCTTTAGCCCACCCCCTCTCATTCTGGGGCCCCCCGACCCCGGACCCATCACCACAGCCTGGGCTACTATAGCATTAGTTCTGCCAATGGGTGCTCAAATGTAAATCATTTTTACATTTAAGAAACAGCAAACTATACATTTATCGATTTTATATGTATTCATTATTATTATGATTGCAATTAGGATTATTATTATTGATTTTAATAAATTTTATATTGTTTTTATCATTTATTATTATTATTAGCCCCCTGGCGCCGGCTCCCGCGGGCCCTTTAAGGGGTTTGGCATTCCAGGAGGCGAGGCGGGCGGGGCTTGTCACCATGCGGTCACATGATAAAAAAACTTCCGACCGTAAGAAGGGTTCGGGAAGCTTTTCGTGAGCTGGCAGTCACTGTTCTGGGAGCGCGCAGGGCGTGCATTCTTGACACAGCCCTATCGGCGCTAACGCACGCAAATATGCGGCCCCTTCGGCACTAAGGCCCGGCCACCAAGAGGCCACATATTTGTGTGCGGTCGGCGCCTTGATGTTACCAATATTTTATAATATATATATATATTATATATAATTTTATTTTTATATATATATATATATATATATATATATATATATATATATATATACACACTGTATATTGTTGTTGTTATTCATTTTAGCACATTTAACATTATTTTTAGAATATACATTTATTATTATTTTCATTTATTACTTAATTTATCATATTATAGATGTTATTACATTTTATTATATTTCAATATAATAATAATAATTATTGTTATTATATTCGTATTATTATTGTTATTAGCAGTATTATTACTGATTTTATTACATTTTATATTATTTTAATATTATATATAGTAATTTTTATTATTATTAGAAGTAGTAGTAGTATTATTACTACATTTTACATGATTTTACATACTTTACATGTATGGAAATGTCTTACAAAAATGGGACACCTAATTATACAGAGCAGAAAGTGAGGGAGAAGAGATTTGGGGATTTATTCTTCATGTAGAGAGGGGGGAGGGGGTGAAATCTGGATGACTCCAGAAGATATTCAGGCTGCTCATAATGTGCTAATCAGAATTTCCAGGCTTGGAGCATTACACAGGAATTCTAGATTTTGGCCACCAGATGGCGACATTATATCACAAATTCACCACTGGAGCGCAGGAGCTGTAAATCCATCCATAGAGAGTAAGAACAGATACCGAGAATTACACCCAGAATACAGGACAAGAGAAGTGATACTGTGCACACATACAGTATCTCACAAAAGTAAGTACACCCCTCACATTTTTGCAAATATTTTCTTCTATCTTTTCATGTGACAACACTGAAGAAATGACACTTTTCTACAATGTAAAGTAGTGAGTGTACAGCTTGTATAACAGTGTAAATTTGCTGTCCCCTCAAAATAACTCAACACACAGCCATTAATGTCTAAACCGCTGGCAACAAAAGTAAGTACACCCCTAAGTGAAAATGTCCAAATTGGGCCCAATTAGCCATTTTCCCTCCCCGGTGTCAGGTGACTCGTTAGGGTTACAAGGTCTCAGGTGTGAATGGGGAGCAGGTGTGTTGAATTTGGTGTTATCGCTCTCACTCTCTCATACTGGTCACTGGAAGTTCAACATGGCACCTTATGGCAAAGAACTCTCTGAGGATCTGAAATAAAGAATTGTTGCTCTACATAAAGATGGCCGAGGCTATAAGAAGATTGCCAAGATCCTGAAACTGAGCTGCAGCACGGTGGCCAAGACCATACAGCAAATTAACAGGACAGGTTCCACTCAGAACAGGCCTCGCCATGGTCCACCAAAGAAGTTGCTCAGCGTCATATCCAGAGGTTGTGTTTGGGAAATAGACGTATGAGTGCTGCCAGCATTGCTGCAGAGGTTGAAGGGATCAGCCTGTCAGTCCTCAGACCATACGCCGCACACTGCATCAAATTGGCCTGCATGGCTGTCATCCCAGAAGGAAGCCTCTTCTAAAGATAATGCACAAGAGAGCCTGCAAACAGTTTGCTGAAGACAAGCAGACTAAGGACATGGATTACTGGAACCATGTCCTGTAGTCTGATGAGACCAAGATAAACATATTTGGTGTCAGATGGTGTCAGGCGTGTGTGGCGGCAACCAGGAGAGGAGAACAAAGACAAGTGTGTCTTGCCTACAGTCCAGCATGGTGGTGGGAGTGTCATGGTCTGGGGCTGCATGAGTGCTGCCGGCACTGGGGAGCTACAGATCATTGAGGGAACCATGAATGCCAACATTTACTATGACATACTGAAGCAGAGCATGATCCCCTCCCTTCAGAGACTGGGCCGCAGGGTAGTATTCCAACATGATAACGACCCCAAACACATCTCCTAGACGACCACTGCCTTGCTTAAGAAGCTGAGGGTAAAGGTGATGGACTGGTCAAGCGTCTCCAGACCTAAACCCTATTGAGAATCTGTGGGGCATCTTTAAACGGAAGGTGGAGGAGCGTAAGGTCTCTAACATCCACCAGCTCCGTGATGTCATCATGGAGGAGGGGAAGAGGACTCCAGTGGCAACCTGTGAAGCTCTGGTGACCTCCATGCCCAAGAGGGTTAAGGCAGTGCTGGAAAATAATGGCGGCCACACAAAATATTGACCCTTTGGGGCCCAATTTGGACATTTTCACTTAGGGGTGTACTCACTTTTGTTGCCAGCGGTTTAGACATTAATGGCTGTGTGTTGAGTTATTTTGAGGGGACAGCAAATTTACACTGTTATACAAGCTGTACACTCACTACTTTACATTGTAGCAAAGTGTAATTTCTTCAGTGTTGTCAATATTTACAAAAGTGTGAGGGGTGTACTCACTTTTGTGAGATACTGTGTGTGTGTCTATATACACACTGAATATTGTTGTTGTTGTTATTCATTTTAGCACATTTAACATTATTTTTAGAATATACATTTATTATTATTTTCATTTATTACTTAATTTATCATATTAAAGATTTTATTACATTTTAATATATTAATAATTATTATTATTTTTGTTATTATATTATTAGTATTGTTGTTATTATTGCTATTAGCAGTATTATTACTGATTTTATTACATATTATATTATTTTAATATTATATATGTAGCACTACCCCCAGAGTGCTGCTGGTATTGAGGGCTGCTGGTATTGTTTTGGGCCCTGTAGTGCACCGCTGTCAACCCCCAAGAAACCGGCTCTGACCCTCCACTGGCACAGCTGTCCGCAAATGGGATTGTGGAACCCACTAGCTATAGGAACCACAATACCGCAATAGGATATACAGTCACAGTTCAAAATTTGGTTTACCTGTGTTGGCCGTCTCCCTGTAGCAGTTAACACTCCACACAATGTGTTTGCTTAACCACAAAAGTATTTTACTGAATAGGGATGAGCTTCGTGTTCGAGTCGAACATACGTTCGACTCGAACATCGGCTGTTCGATCGTTCGACGAAGATCGAACGATTTGGGCCGTTCGCGCCAAATTCGAGTGACACGAACGGCCCACAATGCACTACGCCATCGCAGTGTCATCCAGGCGCTGTGATTGGCCAAGCATGCACTGTGACCCCGCATGCTTGGCCAATCACAGCGCCGGCAGCGAGGAGAGCAATGATTGGCCACAGGCAGGATGCCTGTGGCCAATTATTGCTGAGGGTGTTTAGTACACGCCCCACACTATAAAAGGCCGCCAGCACGGCGGCCTAGTGTAGTGTGTTCCGGAGCAGGGAAAGAGAAGCATAGGCAGGGACAGTGACATTTATTTCTTTCTTGCTTAACCTGGATTCCTTTAGTTTAGGGAAAGAGAAGGATAGGTAGGGAGAGTGTCAGTTTCTTTCACTGTGCCAGTCCTTGTTTCTAGGGACAAAGAAGGAAAGTGAGGGGAATTCTCCTTGTGCTATAGTGTGCTTTAAAAAAACATTTTTTCTAGGGACAGAAAACTCTAGGTAGGGAGAGTGTCAGTTTCTTTCACTGTGCCAGTCCTTGTTTCTAGGGACAAAGAAGGAAAGTGAGGGGAATTCTCCTTGTGCTATAGTGTGCTTTAAAAAAACATTTTTTCTAGGGACAGAAAACTCTAGGTAGGGAGTGTGTCAGTTTCTTTCACTGTGCCAGTCCTTGTTTCTAGGGACAAAGAAGGAAAGTGAGGGGAATTCTCCTTGTGCTATAGTGTGCTTTAAAAAAACATTTTTTCTAGGGACAGAAAACTCTAGGTAGGGAGAGTGTCAGTTTCTTTCACTGTGCCAGTCCTTGTTTCTAGGGACAAAGAAGGAAAGTGAGGGGAATTCTCCTTGTGCTATAGTGTGCTTTAAAAAAACATTTTTTCTAGGGACAGAAAACTCTAGGTAGGGAGAGTGTCAGTTTCTTTCACTGTGCCAGTCCTTGTTTCTAGGGACAAAGAAGGAAAGTGAGGGGAATTCTCCTTGTGCTATAGTGTGCTTTAAAAAAAACATTTTTTCTAGGGACAGAAAACTCTAGGTAGGGAGAGTATCAGTTTCTTTCACTGTGCCAGTCCTTGTTTCTAGGGACAAAGAAGGAAAGTGAGGGGAATTCTCCTTGTGCTATAGTGTGCTTTAAAAAAACATTTTTTCTAGGGACAGAAAACTCTAGGTAGGGAGAGTGTCAGTTTCTTTCACTGTGCCAGTCCTTGTTTCTAGGGACAAAGAAGGAAAGTGAGGGGAATTCTCCTTGTGCTATAGTGTGCTTTAAAAAAACATTTTTTCTAGGGACAGAAAACTCTAGGTAGGGAGAGTGTCAGTTTCTTTCACTGTGCCAGTCCTTGTTTCTAGGGACAAAGAAGGAAAGTGAGGGGAATTCTCCTTGTGCTATAGTGTGCTTTAAAAAAACATTTTTTCTAGGGACAGAAAACTCTAGGTAGGGAGAGTGTCAGTTTCTTTCACTGTGCCAGTCCTTGTTTCTAGGGACAAAGAAGGAAAGTGAGGGGAATTCTCCTTGTGCTATAGTGTGCTTTAAAAAAACATTTTTTCTAGGGACAGAAAACTCTAGGTAGGGAGAGAGTCAGTTTCTTTCACTGTGCGAGTCCTTGTTTCTAGGGACAAAGAAGGAAAGTGAGGGGAATTCTCCTTGTGCTATAGTGTGCTTTAAAAAAACATTTTTTCTAGGGACAGAAAACTCTAGGTAGGGAGAGTGTCAGTTTCTTTCACTGTGCCAGTCCTTGTTTCTAGGGACAAAGAAGGAAAGTGAGGGGAATTCTCCTTGTGCTATAGTGTGCTTTAAAAAAACATTTTTTCTAGGGACAGAAAACTCTAGGTAGGGAGAGTGTCAGTTTCTTTCACTGTGCCAGTCCTTGTTTCTAGGGACAAAGAAGGAAAGTGAGGGGAATTCTCCTTGTGCTATAGTGTGCTTTAAAAAAACATTTTTTCTAGGGACAGAAAACTCTAGGTAGGGAGAGTGTCAGTTTCTTTCACTGTGCCAGTCCTTGTTTCTAGGGACAAAGAAGGAAAGTGAGGGGAATTCTCCTTGTGCTATAGTGTGCTTTAAAAAAACATTTTTTCTAGGGACAGAAAACTCTAGGTAGGGAGAGTGTCAGTTTCTTTCACTGTGCCAGTCCTTGTTTCTAGGGACAAAGAAGGAAAGTGAGGGGAATTCTCCTTGTGCTATAGTGTGCTTTAAAAAAACATTTTTTCTAGGGACAGAAAACTCTAGGTAGGGAGAGTGTCAGTTTCTTTCACTGTGCCAGTCCTTGTTTCTAGGGACAAAGAAGGAAAGTGAGGGGAATTCTCCTTGTGCTATAGTGTGCTTTAAAAAAACATTTTTTCTAGGGACAGAAAACTCTAGGTAGGGAGAGTGTCAGTTTCTTTCACTGTGCCAGTCCTTGTTTCTAGGGACAAAGAAGGAAAGTGAGGGGAATTCTCCTTGTGCTATAGTGTGCTTTAAAAAAACATTTTTTCTAGGGACAGAAAACTCTAGGTAGGGAGAGTGTCAGTTTCTTTCACTGTGCCAGTCCTTGTTTCTAGGGACAAAGAAGGAAAGTGAGGGGAATTCTCCTTGTGCTATAGTGTGCTTTAAAAAAACATTTTTTCTAGGGACAGAAAACTCTAGGTAGGGAGTGTGTCAGTTTCTTTCACTGTGCCAGTCCTTGTTTCTAGGGACAAAGAAGGAAAGTGAGGGGAATTCTCCTTGTGCTATAGTGTGCTTTAAAAAAACATTTTTTCTAGGGACAGAAAACTCTAGGTAGGGAGAGTGTCAGTTTCTTTCACTGTGCCAGTCCTTGTTTCTAGGGACAAAGAAGGAAAGTGAGGGGAATTCTCCTTGTGCTATAGTGTGCTTTAAAAAAACATTTTTTCTAGGGACAGAAAACTCTAGGTAGGGAGAGTGTCAGTTTCTTTCACTGTGCCAGTCCTTGTTTCTAGGGACAAAGAAGGAAAGTGAGGGGAATTCTCCTTGTGCTATAGTGTGCTTTAAAAAAACATTTTTTCTAGGGACAGAAAACTCTAGGTAGGGAGAGTGTCAGTTTCTTTCACTGTGCCAGTCCTTGTTTCTAGGGACAAAGAAGGAAAGTGAGGGGAATTCTCCTTGTGCTATAGTGTGCTTTAAAAAAACATTTTTTCTAGGGACAGAAAACTCTAGGTAGGGAGAGTGTCAGTTTTTTCACTGTGCCAGTCCTTGTTTCTAGGGACAAAGAAGGAAAGTGAGGGGAATTCTCCTTGTGCTATAGTGTGCTTTAAAAAAACATTTTTTCTAGGGACAGAAAACTCTAGGTAGGGAGAGAGTCAGTTTCTTTCACTGTGCGAGTCCTTGTTTCTAGGGACAAAGAAGGAAAGTGAGGGGAATTCTCCTTGTGCTATAGTGTGCTTTAAAAAAACATTTTTTCTAGGGACAGAAAACTCTAGGTAGGGAGAGTGTCAGTTTCTTTCACTGTGCCAGTCCTTGTTTCTAGGGACAAAGAAGGAAAGTGAGGGGAATTCTCCTTGTGCTATAGTGTGCTTTAAAAAAACATTTTTTCTAGGGACAGAAAACTCTAGGTAGGGAGAGTGTCAGTTTCTTTCACTGTGCCAGTCCTTGTTTCTAGGGACAAAGAAGGAAAGTGAGGGGAATTCTCCTTGTGCTATAGTGTGCTTTAAAAAAACATTTTTTCTAGGGACAGAAAACTCTAGGTAGGGAGAGTGTCAGTTTCTTTCACTGTGCCAGTCCTTGTTTCTAGGGACAAAGAAGGAAAGTGAGGGGAATTCTCCTTGTGCTATAGTGTGCTTTAAAAAAACATTTTTTCTAGGGACAGAAAACTCTAGGTAGGGAGAGTGTCAGTTTCTTTCACTGTGCCAGTCCTTGTTTCTAGGGACAAAGAAGGAAAGTGAGGGGAATTCTCCTTGTGCTATAGTGTGCTTTAAAAAAACATTTTTTCTAGGGACAGAAAACTCTAGGTAGGGAGAGTGTCAGTTTCTTTCACTGTGCCAGTCCTTGTTTCTAGGGACAAAGAAGGAAAGTGAGGGGAATTCTCCTTGTGCTATAGTGTGCTTTAAAAAAACATTTTTTCTAGGGACAGAAAACTCTAGGTAGGGAGAGTGTCAGTTTCTTTCACTGTGCCAGTCCTTGTTTCTAGGGACAAAGAAGGAAAGTGAGGGGAATTCTCCTTGTGCTATAGTGTGCTTTAAAAAAACATTTTTTCTAGGGACAGAAAACTCTAGGTAGGGAGAGTGTCAGTTCCTTTCACTGTGCCAGTCCTTGTTTCTAGGGACAAAGAAGGAAAGTGAGGGGAATTCTCCTTGTGCTATAGTGTGCTTTAAAAAAACATTTTTTCTAGGGACAGAAAACTCTAGGTAGGGAGTGTGTCAGTTTCTTTCACTGTGCCAGTCCTTGTTTCTAGGGACAAAGAAGGAAAGTGAGGGGAATTCTCCTTGTGCTATAGTGTGCTTTAAAAAAACATTTTTTCTAGGGACAGAAAACTCTAGGTAGGGAGAGTGTCAGTTTCTTTCACTGTGCCAGTCCTTGTTTCTAGGGACAAAGAAGGAAAGTGAGGGGAATTCTCCTTGTGCTATAGTGTGCTTTAAAAAAACATTTTTTCTAGGGACAGAAAACTCTAGGTAGGGAGAGTGTCAGTTTCTTTCACTGTGCCAGTCCTTGTTTCTAGGGACAAAGAAGGAAAGTGAGGGGAATTCTCCTTGTGCTATAGTGTGCTTTAAAAAAACATTTTTTCTAGGGACAGAAAACTCTAGGTAGGGAGAGTGTCAGTTCCTTTCACTGTGCCAGTCCTTGTTTCTAGGGACAAAGAAGGAAAGTGAGGGGAATTCTCCTTGTGCTATAGTGTGCTTTAAAAAAACATTTTTTCTAGGGACAGAAAACTCTAGGTAGGGAGTGTGTCAGTTTCTTTCACTGTGCCAGTCCTTGTTTCTAGGGACAAAGAAGGAAAGTGAGGGGAATTCTCCTTGTGCTATAGTGTGCTTTAAAAAAACATTTTTTCTAGGGACAGAAAACTCTAGGTAGGGAGAGTGTCAGTTTCTTTCACTGTGCCAGTCCTTGTTTCTAGGGACAAAGAAGGAAAGTGAGGGGAATTCTCCTTGTGCTATAGTGTGCTTTAAAAAAACATTTTTTCTAGGGACAGAAAACTCTAGGTAGGGAGAGTGTCAGTTTCTTTCACTGTGCCAGTCCTTGTTTCTAGGGACAAAGAAGGAAAGTGAGGGGAATTCTCCTTGTGCTATAGTGTGCTTTAAAAAAAACATTTTTTCTAGGGACAGAAAACTCTAGGTAGGGAGAGTATCAGTTTCTTTCACTGTGCCAGTCCTTGTTTCTAGGGACAAAGAAGGAAAGTGAAGGGAATTCTCCTTGTGCTATAGTGTGCTTTAAAAAAACATTTTTTCTAGGGACAGAAAACTCTAGGTAGGGAGAGTGTCAGTTTCTTTCACTGTGCCAGTCCTTGTTTCTAGGGACAAAGAAGGAAAGTGAGGGTAATTCTCCTTGTGCTATAGTGTGCTTTAAAAAAACATTTTTTCTAGGGACAGAAAACTCTAGGTAGGGAGAGTGTCAGTTTCTTTCACTGTGCCAGTCCTTGTTTCTAGGGACAAAGAAGGAAAGTGAGGGGAATTCTCCTTGTGCTATAGTGTGCTTTAAAAAAACATTTTTTCTAGGGACAGAAAACTCTAGGTAGGGAGAGTGTCAGTTTCTTTCACTGTGCCAGTCCTTGTTTCTAGGGACAAAGAAGGAAAGTGAGGGGAATTCTCCTTGTGCTATAGTGTGCTTTAAAAAAACATTTTTTCTAGGGACAGAAAACTCTAGGTAGGGAGAGAGTCAGTTTCTTTCACTGTGCGAGTCCTTGTTTCTAGGGACAAAGAAGGAAAGTGAGGGGAATTCTCCTTGTGCTATAGTGTGCTTTAAAAAAACATTTTTTCTAGGGACAGAAAACTCTAGGTAGGGAGAGTGTCAGTTTCTTTCACTGTGCCAGTCCTTGTTTCTAGGGACAAAGAAGGAAAGTGAGGGGAATTCTCCTTGTGCTATAGTGTGCTTTAAAAAAACATTTTTTCTAGGGACAGAAAACTCTAGGTAGGGAGAGTGTCAGTTTCTTTCACTGTGCCAGTCCTTGTTTCTAGGGACAAAGAAGGAAAGTGAGGGGAATTCTCCTTGTGCTATAGTGTGCTTTAAAAAAACATTTTTTCTAGGGACAGAAAACTCTAGGTAGGGAGAGTGTCAGTTTCTTTCACTGTGCCAGTCCTTGTTTCTAGGGACAAAGAAGGAAAGTGAGGGGAATTCTCCTTGTGCTATAGTGTGCTTTAAAAAAACATTTTTTCTAGGGACAGAAAACTCTAGGTAGGGAGAGTGTCAGTTTCTTTCACTGTGCCAGTCCTTGTTTCTAGGGACAAAGAAGGAAAGTGAGGGGAATTCTCCTTGTGCTATAGTGTGCTTTAAAAAAACATTTTTTCTAGGGACAGAAAACTCTAGGTAGGGAGAGTGTCAGTTTCTTTCACTGTGCCAGTCCTTGTTTCTAGGGACAAAGAAGGAAAGTGAGGGGAATTCTCCTTGTGCTATAGTGTGCTTTAAAAAAACATTTTTTCTAGGGACAGAAAACTCTAGGTAGGGAGAGTGTCAGTTTCTTTCACTGTGCCAGTCCTTGTTTCTAGGGACAAAGAAGGAAAGTGAGGGGAATTCTCCTTGTGCTATAGTGTGCTTTAAAAAAACATTTTTTCTAGGGACAGAAAACTCTAGGTAGGGAGAGTGTCAGTTTCTTTCACTGTGCCAGTCCTTGTTTCTAGGGACAAAGAAGGAAAGTGAGGGGAATTCTCCTTGTGCTATAGTGTGCTTTAAAAAAACATTTTTTCTAGGGACAGAAAACTCTAGGTAGGGAGAGTGTCAGTTTCTTTCACTGTGCCAGTCCTTGTTTCTAGGGACAAAGAAGGAAAGTGAGGGGAATTCTCCTTGTGCTATAGTGTGGTTTAAAAAAACATTTTTTCTAGGGACAGAAAACTCTAGGTAGGGAGAGTGTCAGTTTCTTTCACTGTGCCAGTCCTTGTTTCTAGGGACAAAGAAGGAAAGTGAGGGGAATTCTCCTTGTGCTATAGTGTGCTTTAAAAAAACATTTTTTCTAGGGACAGAAAACTCTAGGTAGGGAGAGTGTCAGTTTCTTTCACTGTGCCAGTCCTTGTTTCTAGGGACAAAGAAGGAAAGTGAGGGGAATTCTCCTTGTGCTATAGTGTGCTTTAAAAAAACATTTTTTCTAGGGACAGAAAACTCTAGGTAGGGAGAGTGTCAGTTTCTTTCACTGTGCCAGTCCTTGTTTCTAGGGACAAAGAAGGAAAGTGAGGGGAATTCTCCTTGTGCTATAGTGTGCTTTAAAAAAACATTTTTTCTAGGGACAGAAAACTCTAGGTAGGGAGAGTGTCAGTTTCTTTCACTGTGCCAGTCCTTGTTTCTAGGGACAAAGAAGGAAAGTGAGGGGAATTCTCCTTGTGCTATAGTGTGCTTTAAAAAAACATTTTTTCTAGGGACAGAAAACTCTAGGTAGGGAGAGTGTCAGTTTCTTTCACTGTGCCAGTCCTTGTTTCTAGGGACAAAGAAGGAAAGTGAGGGGAATTCTCCTTGTGCTATAGTGTGCTTTAAAAAAACATTTTTTCTAGGGACAGAAAACTCTAGGTAGGGAGAGTGTCAGTTTCTTTCACTGTGCGAGTCCTTGTTTCTAGGGACAAAGAAGGAAAGTGAGGGGAATTCTCCTTGTGCTATAGTGTGCTTTAAAAAAACATTTTTTCTAGGGACAGAAAACTCTAGGTAGGGAGAGTGTCAGTTTCTTTCACTGTGCCAGTCCTTGTTTCTAGGGACAAAGAAGGAAAGTGAGGGGAATTCTCCTTGTGCTATAGTGTGCTTTAAAAAAAACATTTTTTCTAGGGACAGAAAACTCTAGGTAGGGAGAGTGTCAGTTTCTTTCACTGTGCCAGTCCTTGTTTCTAGGGACAAAGAAGGAAAGTGAGGGGAATTCTCCTTGTGCTATAGTGTGCTTTAAAAAAACATTTTTTCTAGGGACAGAAAACTCTAGGTAGGGAGAGTGTCAGTTTCTTTCACTGTGCCAGTCCTTGTTTCTAGGGACAAAGAAGGAAAGTGAGGGGAATTCTCCTTGTGCTATAGTGTGCTTTAAAAAAACATTTTTTCTAGGGACAGAAAACTCTAGGTAGGGAGAGTGTCAGTTTCTTTCACTGTGCCAGTCCTTGTTTCTAGGGACAAAGAAGGAAAGTGAGGGGAATTCTCCTTGTGCTATAGTGTGCTAAAGCATTCCTCATCAACCATCTTTGAAATCCTTGTTTTTTGGACATTCAGGGAAATTGTCGTTGTGCTATTCTGTGCAAAAGCAATAATCCTCAACCATATTTAGAAATCCTTAAGTAAAGGGACAGAGAAGGACACCTGAAGGTAGCCCTTATTGCTTTTTTCCCATCTCCCTGCAGGCCATCTATTAGAATGTCTGGAAGGCAAACAAGGAGAGGCAGACAGTCAGGAGGCAATAAAAGAGGGCAAGCAGGCTCTGTGTCTGGGGGCAACAGTGCTGGTCGTGGACGCGGTGCATTGTCATCAGCACATGGCCATGGGACACGCTTGTCCTTCTTTTCGGCAGCTGGACATGTTGAGCCACATCATGCCGAAGACTTGGTAGAGTGGATGACCAAGCCCTCCTCCTCCTCCTCATCCTCTCTCACCCAGGCTCAGGGTACTGGCAAAGCAGCTGCCAAAGCGTCCTCTTCCCTGGTATCAATGTCAGACTCATCATCAGTCACTCCTTCCCTAGACCCATCATGTCCTCCTCCTGAGGAGTCCCCCGAACTGTTTGAGCACAGTGTTGGGTACATGCTCCAGGAGGATGCCCAGCGTTTCGAAGGGTCTGATGATGAAACCCAGCTACAGGAAGGCAGTAGCGTGAGAGCAGACAGAGGGGATGCTCAAGAAGGACACCAATCTGGCAGTCATGTTCCAGCAGCTGCAGCATACTGCCAGATTGGCTCCAGTGATGAGGAGGGAGGGGATGATGAGGTCACTGACTCCACGTGGGTGCCTAATAGGAGAGAGGAGGAGGAGGAGGATGAGGAGGAGGCACATCTCCAACGAGGCAGGATGCCCTTTGGTGGCCAGCGTAAGGGCAGTACACCGACGGAATCACACCGCAGAGCTCCGCCTGTGCAGGGCGCAGCCTCTGCCCGTCATTCAAAAAGTTCCTTGGTGTGGGCCTTTTTTGAGGCTAGTGCATCAGATCGCACAGCTGCTGTTTGCAACATATGTCTCAAGCGTATATCGCGTGGCCAAAACATCAGCCGCTTGGGTACCACATGCCTGACCAGACATATGTTGACCTGCCATGCAGCTCGTTGGCAAGCCTACCTCAAAGACCCACACCAAAGAACAAAGCGGACCTCTCCTTGCACCGCATCAGCTGGGATCTCCAACCCCACTATAACTTCAGTCCTCTCTGAAACATGCACTGAGAGGAATGAAGGTGTAGAATTAGGTGTGTCACAGCCAAGTACTTGCGGCCACTCTGCTAGCAGTACACCGACGTCCGATTCTAGCAGGCAAATTTCCCTGCCCCAGCTGCTGGACCATCGAAAGAAGTTCACTCCCAGCCATCCACATGCCCAGCGGTTGAATGCTAGCTTGGCTAAATTGCTAGCGCTTCAACTGCTGCCTTTTCAGTTGGTAGACTCGGCCCCCTTCCGTGAGTTTGTGCAATGTGCGGTTCCTCAGTGGCAGGTTCCCAAACGCCACTTTTTCTCACGGAAGGCTATTCCGGCTCTCTACCGGCATGTGGAAGGCAATGTCTTGGCCTCGCTGGACAGGGCGGTCAGCGGTAAGGTGCATATTACCGCTGACTCATGGTCCAGCAGGCATGGACAGGGACGTTACCTTTCTTTCACGGCCCATTGGGTCACTCTTTTGGCAGCTGGGAAGGATGCAGGACAAGGTGCAGTAGTGTTGGAGGTTGTTCCACCGCCACGCCTCCAAAATGCTACTACTGGTTGTGACACACCTCTCTCCTCCACCCCCTCCTCTTCTTCTTCCTCCATGGCCTCTTCCTGTGGTTTGTCCTATGAACCAGCGGTGCTCCGTAGCCGTTCATGGGGCTACGCAAGTACGCAGGCAAAAAGATGCCATGCCGTGCTTGCGCTGGTGTGTTTGGGGGACAGAAGCCACACTGGGGCAGAGGTCCTGTCTGCTCTGCAGGGCCAGGCCGAGAGGTGGTTGACGCCACGCCAGCTTAAGCCAGGAATGGTGGTTTGCGACAATGGCACCAACCTCCTCTCCGCCCTCCGACAGGGACAACTGACCCATGTGCCCTGTGTGGCTCACGTCCTTAACCTGGTGGTGCAGCGGTTCTTGGGCAGGTACCCGGGCTTACAGGATGTCCTGAGGCAGGCCAGGAAAGTCTGTGTGCATTTCCGCAGATCTTATAATGCCAGTGCTCGCCTGGCTGAGCTGCAAAAGGAGTTGAACCTGCCCAAGAACCGCCTTATATGTGACATGCCCACCAGGTGGAACTCAACGTTGGCCATGCTGCAGCGGCTGCACACGCAGCAGAGGGCCATCAATGAGTACCTGTGTGACTACGGCACCAGGACAGGGTCAGGGGAGCTTGTTTTTTTTTCTCCACGCCAGTGGGGCATGATCAGGGATGCATGCACTGTCCTGGCACCATTTGAGGAGGCCACGAGGATGGTGAGCAGTGACAGTGCATGCATCAGTGACACTGTACCTCTTGTCCACCTGTTGGAGCACACGCTGCGTGGAATAATGGACAGGGCACTTGAGGCAGAACAGAGGCAGGAAGAGGAGGACTTCCTTGCCTCTCAAGGCCCCCTTTACCCAGACAGTGTTCCTTCTGTCCCACCCATCGCACAGGAAGAGGAAGAGGAGGAGGAGGAGGAGGAGGATTGTGTCAGCATGGAGGTGGAGGCTGGCACTCAGCATCATCAGCAGCAGTCTTTTAGGGATGATTTACAGTCCCAAGAAACCAGTGGACTTGTACGTGGCTGGGAGGAGGTGGCTGCGGATCATGTCGTCCTTAGTGACCCAGAGGACTCCGGAGCGAATGCCTCAGCAAACCTACGCTGCATGGCCTCCCTGATCCTGCAAAGTCTGCGGAAGGATCCTCGTATTCTTCGGATCAAGGAGAGGGACCATTACTGGCTGGCCACTCTCCTTGATCCACGGTACAAGGGTAAGGTTGCGGACCTTATGTTACCTTCGCAGAGGGAGCAGAGGATGAGACAACTCCGGGAGGCCTTGCAGAAAGGTCTGTGCAACGCGTTCCCAGAGACTGGGAGGTTACAAACTCCTGGTCCTGGACAACGAGTTGCTGAGGCTTCGGCCAGTCAAAGAAGGAGCGGTGGGGAAGGTGGCCGTCTGACCGATGCGTTCAGACAATTCTTTAGTCCGCAGCCCCAAAGTATGATCGGTTCCAGCAACCATCGCCAGCGTCTGATAAACATGGTGCAAGAATATCTAGGGGCAAGGTCAGACTTGGACACCTTCCCCACCGAAAATCCTCTGGCTTACTGGGTCTTGAGGATGGATCACTGGCCAGAGCTTGCACAGTATGCAATTGAGCTACTGGCCTGTCCTGCATCCAGCGTTCTTTCGGAACGCACATTCAGTGCTGCTGGAGGATTTGTCACGGATCACAGGGTGCGCCTGTCCACCGACACGGTTGATCGACTGACTTTCATCAAGATGAACCAGTCTTGGATCACCACCAGCTACCACACACCTGATGCTGATATAACAGACTAATTGATTTTAACATGTCACATCCCTTCAAGACTGATGCTGATGCTGAGTGCCTGTGCTGTTATGTTGACTGGCTATCCTCCTCCTCCGAGTCCTCAATGATACGATTGATGATGATAGCTTGGAAGATCATTTTTGTTTATGGGTGCCGCCACCAGTGGCTAAGGCCCAATTTTTCAGCCCCTGTTTTACAGGGGCGTGTAATTACAATTTTTTTAGCAATAATTTGCCATAGGGCTCATTGCTGTGCTCCAAGTACAGTATCTGTGAGGGGTTGGAGTGTTGTGGCACCAGTGCCTAAGGCCCAATTTTTCAGCCCCTGTTTAACAGGGGCGTGTCATTACAATTTTTGAAGCAATACTTTGCAACAGGGCTCATTGCTGTGCTCCAAGTACAGTATCTGTGAGGGGTTGTAGTGTTGTGCCACCAGTGCCTAAGGCCCAATTTTTCAGCCCCTGTTCAACAGGGGCATGCAATTACAATTCTTGATCTAATAATTCACAGCAGGGCCCATTGCTGCACCCACCAAGAGTAACTCTGAGGGCTTACAGTGTTGTGGCAACGCCACCACCACCACCACCACCACGAAAGGCCCAATTTTTCAGCCCCTGTTCAAAAGGGGCATGTAATTACAATTCTTGATCTAATAATTCACAGCAGGGCCCATTCCTGCACCCACCAAGAGTAACTCTGAGGGCTTACAGTGTTGTGGCAACACCACCACCACCACCACCACCACGAAAGGCCCAATTTTTCAGCCCCTGTTCAACAGGGGCATGCAATTACAATTCTTGATCTAATAATTCACAGCAGGGCCCATTGCTGCACCCACCAAGAGTAACTGTCAGGGCTTACAGTGTTGTGGCACCAGCACCACCATCAAAGGCCCAATTTTTACTACCACTGTTCAACAATTATATGTAATTAAAATTCCTGATATAATAGTTGACAGCAGGGCGTTCCAGCACCAACCAAGAGTAACTGTGAGTGCTTACAGTGTTGTGCCAACACCAACAACTAAGGGGCCTATTTCTGCAGAGTATATACGGCAGGTCCCTACTTTCAAACATCCAACTTACAAACGACTCCTACTTGCAAACGCAAGAAGACAACAGGAAGTGAGAGGAAATCTACCACTAGGAAGGAAAATTCTCTCCTGTAAGAATAAATATGGGAGAAAGGTGTCTCCTCTGTACTGATGCTTTATCAGCAATCCTTGTTTCAAGAAAAACACCACATTTCAAAAACAGTTGTCATTGGGACGGAAAGTGAGGTGAAATGTTCTGAACAGGGGCACAGACAGCAAAACAAATGTTACAGGGGTGATAACCCTTACCTATGTTTTCCAAAAAGTTTAAAAATAGATTTTTGGTCTGGAGCTACACTTCAACAATGTACCTGTTCAAAATTACAAACAGACTCTACATAAGAACAAACCTACAGTCCCTGTCTTGTATGCACCGCCTGTATACGGCTGTTCAGAGTATATAGGGCCTTTTTTATTTTATGTGCAGGGTTCCCCTTAATATCCATACAAGACCCAAAGGGGCTGGTAATGGGCTGGGGTAGGGGGGGGGGTCATGGGGTAGCTATGCCATTTTTCTTAAAGATTTTCATCCATATTACCGGGACCAGACATTACATTAAAGCCGCAAGCAGTTTTAAATGGCTTTTTTTTCCTTTAGAAGTGTCATTTTGTGCAGGGACAGTTCTAAACACGGGAAACACGTGGCACTTCACAGGCATACTTTAGACACCCCCCAGGTACGATATTTAAAGGAATATTTGACTTTTTTTTTTTCACTTTATGCATCATTAAAATGACTGCTCCCGAAAAACGACCGTTTTTAAAACTTCTTTTTGCATTGATACATGTCCCCTGGTGCAGAACCCGGGTTCCCAAACACTTTTTAGGACAATAACATGCATAATAGTTGTTATAATTAGCACTTTAGAATTCGAACGTTCGCATCCATTGTATTTAATAGGGTTCTATTGTTCGTACGAACTTTCGGTCCGTTCGCGGGTTCTGGTGCGAACCGAACACGGGGGTGTTCGGCTCATCACTATTACTGAATAAGAAATGACAGGTTAAACAATTATGCGGTTTGCTTATGCAGAGCCCTGCAAGAGCCAAAGTTATAAACATATAACAGGACAAGGATGTAATATAATCTCATTACACACTAAATGTGTTTGGATAAGCTACAGTATGCTCGCGAGCTTCCCCCCAGTGGGCAATACGCCGCCCAAATAATGTCACCGTGAGTTCCAGTCAGGCCTGACTACTTTCAAACACAGTTACTCCAATGAAGGGATCTTCGCTAGCAAACGTTGGTGCACTTAAGATTTGTAATCCAAGGGATATCAAAAGTTAGCTGAACTCCCGCAATGCTTTTGGGCGCAAAGTCACAAGTAATAAAATGCCCAACTTTTTTTTTTTTTTTTTTATTTCAATTTTCTTTATTGATTTTCTTCAGCATTATAGATAACAGTGAACGTACATATATTTTAATAGTTTTCATGCCTTATATTACCATGATAATATTAACCACTTGTCCCCCGCCCACTGTCAATTGACGGCGGGCGGAGGATACTCTGGTTCTGGGAGGATGTCATATGACGTCCTCCCTTTAAAACGAGCTAGGAGGCGCGCGCTGCGCGCGCGCCCGCCGCCTTCACAAGGCCCCGGTGCGCATGCACGGCGGCCGCGATTGCCCGGGAAACGAGCAGGAAAGTGGATCTCTGTGTGTGTAAACACAGAGATCCACGTCCTGTGAGGGAGAGGGGACCGATGGTGTGTCCCTTGTACATAGGGACAACCATCGGTCACCTCCCCCAGTCAGTCCCCTCCCCCTACAGTAAGAACACTTTGAGGGAACATATTTAACCCCTTACCGCCCCCTAGTGGTTAACCCCTTCCCTGCCAATCACATTTATACAGTAATCAATGCATTTTTATAGCAGGGATCGCTGTATAAATGTGAATGGTCCCAAAAATGTGTCAAAAGTGTCCGATGTGTCCGCCGCAATATCGCAGTCACAATAAAAAATCGCAGATCGCCGCCATTACTAATAAAAAAATAAAAATGCTATAAATCTATCCCCTATTTTGTAGACGCTATAACTTTTGCGCAAACCAATCAATATGCGCTTATTGCGATTTTTTTTTACCAAAAATATGTAGAAGAATATGTATCGGCCTAAACTGAGGAAAATTTTATTTTAAAAAAAAATGGGTATTTATTATAGCAAAAAGTAAAAAATAGTGTTTTTTTTCCAAACTGGACGCTCTTCTTTTGTTTATAGCGCAAAAAATAAAAACCGCAGAGGTGATCAAATACCACCAAAAGAAAGCTCTATTTGTGGGGAAAAAAGGACGCAAATTTCGTTTGGGAGCCACGTCGCACGACCGCGCAATTGTCATTCAAAGTGTGACAGCGCTGAAAGCTGAAAAATGGCTTGGGCAGGAAGGGGGTTTTCGTGCCCGGTAGAGAAGTGGGTAATGACACTCAATTATATAATTAACACCTTTTCCTTTCTATTAAACCTTTCCCCCCTCCCCCCGGGTCTATGGTGTCTCGTGTTAGGGTTTCTATCTTCTTTTCTTTTCCACACATTATTTATTTTGTTTTTCCATTATTCTTTTTTTCCTTCTTCTGCTTACTGCATTACTTCTATTTTTCGTGGGGTACCCCATGCTTTCTAAGCATGGTTTCCAGATTTTTTCGTACTCTCTAATATTCCTTCTCTTAGTATAAGCTACTTTCTCCTTCCATATTGTTTCCGTGACTACGTTCACCCATTCTTTTACCGATGGCGGTCTCTCTGATTGCCATTTTTTGCGCAATTGATTTTCTTGCGTGGAAGAGACACCTGAGCACTGCTTTTATTGTGCTAGCCTCCCTGTTTATTCCCTCCCCTAATCCCAAGATACACAGTCTAGGTTCCCTTTCTAATGTTGTTTTATATATCCTGTTTATGGTGTCGAGGACCTCTGACCAGTATCTGAACAATTTTGGGCATCTCCATATCATGTGCATCAAGTCCCCCGTGCCCTGACACCTGGGAAATGCCCAACTTTAACTACGCAGTTACTGCGCAACACACTGTCCCCTGGTGCGTAGCGCACTGCTCTGATGGCGGTGGGCCCTAAGAGTCCTGGGTAAAAGCCCTCTCACCCGACCAGGCCTAGTCCGTTCGGCTGGTCCTGTTGCTGGTGCTCCGGCACACGATCTCTCCACCACCCGTAGTCTCCGGTCCCTCAGACAACCGTATGGAAGTTGATAGATGGGTCGACTCTTGGATGCTCCGAGATGTCAGCAGGCTCTCCGGATGGGATTCCTCTCCTTCCGACAGGCAGGCTTTCCGGAATCTGCAGGCCCAGGCTCTCCGGCCTAGACGGACACAACAGGCCTCAACACTGGCTCCGACTTGCTGGGCGGGCGACGTCCGAAGAGAGTGCATGTTGCCCCTCCTCCCCCTTAAATAACCATCCCCAGCAGACCTTGCGCCGGGCAATGCACTGTGGGCGTACAGCTGCACTGTGGGTACAGTAGTCTATATAACATCCACGGCATTGGAGTCCATCTCTCCCTGTACCACAAGTCCCACCATGCACCTTTCTCAAGGTTAAACAGTAGCCAATATATTGTCAAATAGAACTCCGGAGGGATCTGGGTTCACTTGCATATAAAAGTAGTCTTTATCGCATACCATAAAGTGACACCCCGCTACACATATACAGTGGAACCTTGGATTACGAGCATAATCCGTTCCAGGAGAATGCTTGTAATCCAAAGTACTCGCATATCAAAGCGAGTTTCTCCATTGAAGTCAATGGAAACAAAATTAATTTTTCGCATTGACTTCAATGGCATGCAATACCGCATGCGTCCAGAGGCGGGGGGGCGCCGGAGAGCCTCAGAAACGACTGAAAAGGCCAGAGGACACCTCAGCTGACCTCGGCAAACCTCGGAAAGACTTTGTTCCCGAGATTTGCCGAGGTCAGCCTAGCTGTCCTCGGGCCTTTCCGTGCATTTCCGAACTGCGCTGATCGGCGACGTTTGGCTCTGCTCGGCTCCGGCGCCCCCCCTCCACATCAGGCCAAACGTGGTACTGCACACCGCTTTGGCTTGAATTCTGCTCGTTTTATGAGATAACACTCGCAAACCGAGTTACGTTTTTTAAAACTACAGCACTCGTATTGTGAAACACTCGTTAACCGCGTTACTCGCAATCCGAGGTTCCACTGTAGTTGTTATTATTAAAAGTAGTAGTAGTATTACTACATTTTACAGAAATCTGGATGTCTCCAGAAGATATTCAGGCTGCTCATAATGTGCTCATCAGAATTTCCAGGTTTGGAGCATTACACAGGAATTCTAGATTTTGGCCACCAGATGGCGACATTATATCACAAATTCACCACTGGAGCGCAGGAGCTGTAAAATCCATCCATAGAGAATAAGAACAGATACCGAGAATTACACCCAGAATACAGGACAAGAGAAGTGATACTGTGCACACATACTCTACAATAACTTAGGGGGAGATTTACTAAAACTGGAGCACTCAGAATCTGGTGCAGCTCTGCATGGCAGCCAATCAGCTTCTAACTTCAGCTTGTGCTATGAAGCTTTGACAAAAAAAAAAACCTGGAAGCTGATTGGTTTGTATGCAGAGCTGCACCAGATTTTGCACACTCAAGTTTTAGTAATTCTCCCCCTTGGTCTTTTCCTGCCATCACTCGCCTGTGATTCGGTATTTAAATAAAACATTTTTTTTAATATAATTCTTTGTTAGAATTCGAGTAATTCTGGGAGAATTGTATATCATACGGGGAGACTGGGGGAGGGGAGGGGGAGGGGGCGTCCAATGATTTAGGGATGAACTGACCTGGTTGTCAATCATAATGCACAATTCATAGTTTAGAGCAGTGTTTTTCAACTCCAGTCCTCAAGGCGCCCCAACAGGTCATGTTTTCAGGATTTCCCGCAGATGAAATGGCTGTGGTAATTACTAAGGCAGCAAAACTGATCAAATCACCTGTGCAAAATAATGGAAAACCTGAAAACGTGACCTGTTGGGGCGCCTTGAGGACTGGAGTTGAGAAACACTGATTTAGAGACTTGAAACGTTGCCATGCAATTCAACATACTGACCACTAGATGGCGACAAAGTATCACATTTCAATGTTACAGTGACTGCAGCGTGAATGTTGATCCCCAGAATTATCAGACATCATAATACATTCCTCTCTTCCCTCCACTGACATCAGACAGTCTTTATTTCATCCAGAGAACAGAAGGGTACGGTCCTGTACCAGGTACTTATTGTTGACCTGGGAGCACAGCAGGGCATCTCCCTCCCTTCCTGTGTAATCCCCGGGTCAGCAAGGGAAGCAAAATATCCCCAGTGGGGACACAGCATTATATCATGAACTCCAGGCACAGATAATGAACATGGATAAGAAGAAAACGGCGCCAATGTTTTCTAGTAAGATACTCCTAAAGAGCAAAAAAAGTTCCAAATTCTGATCCACAGTAGAGAGGAAGTCCAATCCCACAGGGAATCTAAATTTGCAGTATATCAAAGTTTATTAGCCATATACTAATAGTAGGTATCACCATGTGAAATGGCTCCTTACCACAAAACAGATGTTATTATGCAGGTGGCTTTAGCCCAGCCAAGGCCTCTATCCCTGAAGGAAGATCCGGGTCCCCAGACAATCATCCAAAAAAAAAACTTGACGGCTCAGTTACAGAGGGAATAAAATATATATATAGACCATAGGGTAATAACGCAAACACAGGGTTACCCACCACAGTGCACAGTAGAGTGTAGTGACCACCACCTATGTAGAAATTGGCTCCTTACCAGACACAGGTAAAAGACAAGCATTCATCTGTATCAGCCACGATCCTTTCATATACCAACACATAGAATCCTAGGAAGGTCTTCACTATTAACAGGCGCTGCTTAACGCTCCATATGGGGTAACAAAAAGAAGGGGGGAACCATAGGGTGATATCCTCTTTAAACGATTTTATTAAAAGATAAATTCGTACTTACAAAGACGAAGTAGCATAAAGCATTAAAACGTGACGGCCGGCATACACAAGTGCCCTTCTGTAGAGCTGCGTGGTGACGTCACTGCGTGTCCCCCAGACGCGTTTCGTCATATATGACGTTTTCAATGGACACACATAAAGGCAGCTCTATAATCATCAATGCGTTGTAATGCATGTATTTTACAAGTACTTGTTCCCACCTTAGTATCAGACTTTTGCGGTCAGTTCATGTGCTGGCAGGGAAAACGCTGATAGGAGTAGAGAGCAGAGTGACAGAGCGTTGAGTTCATCACTGTGCCAATTCTCCATTCACTGTTCAATCACGGGCTGGGGGGGCGGATCCAGTATGATCTGGGCTCAGGAGAAGTGGGTTATTTTTGATGTTGACTATCAGATTGAGGACATCTAGGGGCAGAAGAAAATACTGCGGGGGAATCTACGGATTAATAGTAAAAAAATCTGGTATTGTTTTTTTTTTCTTTTCTGTTTTAAGTGGCTATTCATTTTTATCTTGACATTTTCTGTTTTCGAAGCCTTCCTTGCTCTTTCTAAAACCAGAAAACATTGTTTTTTTACTTTACCACACACACACTCTGTACTGTATGGAAATATATAAATCAGTAAATATATATATAATAAATATATATATAAATATATATAAATCAGGAAATATATAAATTATAAATAAATATATAAATCAGTATAGATTTCCCCCTCTGTAACCCTATAAAAAAAAAAAATGTTTTTATCATTTCGGATAGAGGATGGGCAAAACTGGCGGGTATTTTTTGGCTGTCTGTGTGTCTCTTAACTGCTTGTGCTGTAGATACCACAAACAGCTTGTAGACAGGTGTAGTTTGGCCTTCCTGCAATAGGTGGTGCTGTCTGGCAGCCACCATGCAGAGAATGAGCAGAGTGTGCATAGATGCCGAGGCAGTAAAGACATAGAGTCCGGTTGCAGAACTCATATTGCAGAGTTGCAATTACTAGACATGTGCACTGCCGAAAAAAGTTTTCTTTTTCATTTCATACGCTTTTTTTTTTTTTTAGTTTTTCCGGTCTTTCGTTATGATCGAAATTCGTAAATTTGAAAATCCGTAAATTCCAAAATCCGTAAATTTGAAAATTCGTAAATTAGAAAATCCGTAAATTCGTAAATTCATAAATTCGAAAATTTGAAAATCCAAAAAATCTGGAAATTCGTAAATTCGATAAATTCCGAAAATCCAAAAATAAGAAAGAAAATCTGAAAATAAGAAAGAAAATCTGAAAATAAGAAAAAAGGAAAATAATAGCTAACTAACTACCTAATAATAACTATTACTAACTATTAAATTCTAGGTATTGGAATTTTCTTTCAAATTTGTCTGTTAGTGAACGTAACGAATACGAATTTATCCGAAGTTACGAATTATCCAAAATAACAGAATGCCATACCAAAACAAATGGAACGGAGCAAATTCTTAATAAATAATAATAATAAAAGGGTTTTATTAGTATTGTAATTTATTATTATTCATTTTTTATGTTCCGTTCTTTAGATGCGGCATTCGTTATTTCGGATAATTTGTAACTTCGGATAAATTTGTATTCGTTACGTTCACTAACAGACAAATTTGAAAGGAAATTCCAATACCTAGAATTTAATAGTTAGTAATAGTTAAGATATTATTTTCAGATTTTAGAATTTTCTGATTTTTTTTTTTTTTTTTTATTTGTTAAACGGGTTTACGTTAATTCGGATATTTCTGAATTAACATATTTGTTGAAATTCGTTAAAAAACTAATTCGGAACAAAACGAATTGCACATGTCTAGCAATTACTAGACTTGTGCACAACGGAAAAATTCGTTCCGTTTCGGTTCGTTTCTTTCCGGTCCTGTTGATTCGTAATCATTCGTAATTTTGCTAGACGGGATTTTTCGTGTTCGGACTCATTCGTATTTTTGCAAGCGACATTTTTCGTTGAATTTTTTGTTGCTTTATAATTCGTACTTTCGGTAGAGTACGTTGTTTTTCGTTGATTCTGGACACAACTCCTACTTTCGTAACTTTTTTTGGGTTCGTTGATTCGTAATTTTCCGTGTCTCTCTCACAACGACGCTGCCTATTATGCCTAATGTGCTTCGAATGGATTTGTACTTTTCTAAATACATAGCGGTTATTTGTAACGATTCGAAATCTCGTATTTTACTTTCGTTTTTTACATGCGGCTATAGGCTCCGCCCCTGTACACCATTTTGAGAGGGTTCAGCACGGTGAGGGAGAAGCAGAGAGCAGAGCAGAGTGAGTGTTATTGTGCTTCCAATGGATTCGAAATCTCGTATTTTACTTTCGTTTTTTCATGCGGCTATAGCCTACGCCCCCTGTACACCATTTTGAGAGGGAGTTCAGCACGGTGAGGGAGAAGCAGAGAGCAGAGTGAGTGTTATTGTGCTTCGAATGGATTCGTACATTCGTAACTTTTTTCATAACGAATTATGCCGAAGACCTTCGGGCATTCGCTATTTTGCGGTATAATTTATTTCGGATTCGGTTTTATTCGTAATTGCTTTGTTCGGAAATTCGAATGCTTCCGAATGTCCGAAAGTTGCTAAATTCGGACGAATTTCGATTCGTTACGAAACGAATTGCACAAGCCTAGCAATTACACACAACCTCAATGGGAGAGCACTGCTAGGGTAACACAGTTCAGTTCAAGGCAGAGAGGAAGCCGGTAAAGATGCACCAACAGCATCTGTCTTCAGAGGGTGGAATGCAGCCGGTCTGGTCCCAAAGGGGGAGGCTACATTACAGTATTGCAAGTCCCTAGCCTGTCCCTACTCGTCTAGAGCCTTTCCTTGCCGCTATCACTTTCCCTGAAAGGTGGGTGCTCTTTCCCTACTCTAGCCACTTTGCAAAAATGCATGCCGAACCCAGGGACTTAAATAGACTCTGCCACACCCAATATGGCCACCAGAGTAACATGGGCAGCCAGCATCCAATCAGATTGTTGACTCAGGAAGCCATAGAGGAACCATGTTCCTCCAGACTTCCTCTCCCTCTGCATTGCCATTGCGGTTGAGTGCCACCTGCAGTGGATAAAGTAGACTGCACCTGCATACAAGAGGGCAAGGGGAACCCATGTTCCTCTGAGGCCTCCTGTAGGTGTCATCAGGGGAGCTGCTGTCTGATTGGATGCTGCCTCCCTGGTTGACCTCTGCTGCCATCTTAAGTGTGGGCAGCTCTAATAAATAGTACTGCCCCCCTTCCGTAAGCACACATTTGCGAAGTGGCTAGGTCAGGGACAGGAAGCCACTGGATAGGGACAGTGTGTCTAGCGCAGGGAGAGGATCCAGTGGAGGAGGTTCAGTGTAGGGTCTTCTCATCTGTGCCACCAGCTAAGAGCTCGTCCACATCTAGACGCCTTGTTGCCATACCGCCTTCTGCAATTCCTGGACTCCGTGTGTCTTCTCTACCCTCTGGGCACCAAATTCCCGACCCCGCTCACAAGACAGAGGATATCACACCACATGTGGTTCCCTGGAAACTCCATGATTTCACGCTAGAAGAGAATTTAAGCTTCAAACTGTCCATGAGTCCTAAAGCTGCCCATGGTCATCATTTGATCGACTTCTGTCGTAGGGAAATGTTTTACCGATCAGCAGCTGCAGACACTGATCAGTGTATTCTGATAGCTGTGGGTGCCGCTGTCAGAATACAAAGACCTTCATGATACCAAGCCGTAAGGCTGGAGGTAGAAAAAGTCAACTAAACCAACCACAAAACATTTACAAGAAATAAAGCGAGGAGTGCAAACTACGCAAACCACAAGAGTCCGAAAATAGATACAAAACTGGCTCATGGTGGAGCGTCTACGTGTATGTCACTGACAGGAGAAATGAAATCTTGTTTTTCTTCATCACCTTATTATTATCTGTACCAGAGGAGCTTACGCTCTAATGTCCAACCACAGCCATATACTGGTCTTATTATGTACGTGTAGCGGCCTCACTCTCTCTCCATCTTTATCGGTTACACACCAACTCATGTCTAGGGGTTCCTGGGTTGTGAGAGTGAGATGCGCCACGGCCCATGTCCTCCCCATTGTAGTAGGGAGGTGAAGGCCACTTACTGATGTTTCCTCGGGCCGGTGTGTTCTGTGAATGCACTGAGTCTGTAATTGCAAGCTCACCAGCCTCCCCTTTGCTTCCAGTAACTGGAGTTCACACACCGGAGAAAGGTCCAACACTTGTTTATTTGACACTCCAATACGCAAAGCACAATAAACAGTTCTTTTGCAGCAAACTGGTTGGGACCTATAACCTTGCCAACGGTGGGGCGAGCAGATCGAGGCACTTCCTAAAGTTTAAGTTCTATGCCACTGTACTATGACCAGCGGCGCCTAAGCCAATCCGGCTGTTACAGAACATGAAAGATAGGGTCTCTTCCAGCAACCCCTATGAACAGCAATGGAGCCCTCTTCGATACGCTGTGGCCCCTATCAGGGGGATGTGTCCTCCCAAGAGAGTTCCCAGAGGCCCCCTGTCACCGGGTTGGTGCTGCTCCGGGTCTCCAGTGGGTAACCTCTCTGGCCTCCTCACCTCAGATACGAGTCCCTCCGCTCAGGGACCCTCGGACAGTCCACCCTAGCGGGACCCAGTCGAAGGTACTGGGCCCCAGGCCTCCTCGATAGTACCTCACCCCAGGCTAAAGGTGCCTGGGATGGACGCCAACATGACTCCGGACCAGGCCATGGGCACCTGGACCAGACTCCTGGATCCCCAGCACCCAGGCCTGAGGGGCCTGGGTGCGGACCGCAACCCTCCTCCTCCGAGGACCTCCTTCTCCGCAAGACCTCGTGGTAAGGGCGTCTCCCCCTTTTATCTCCTCCCATCAACGGCCCGGCGGGTTCCCCGCCCCAGCCATACCATCTCCGGGAAGGGACAAAACAGGGAGCACTGCAGGAGATGATTCTACCTGAAGCCTGTGGGTACCCCACCACCCACAGGCAAAGGAGAATACTACATCCTCCAATCCTCCACGAAACAAAAAGGGGTCTGAACCCTAACACAATTATACACCTGGGTCACACTATTCCCCAGGTGTATCCCATCAATTTGAGGACCCCGCTACACATTCCCCCCTGTGATTGGACGCTGGTCCCCAGCGTCAGGTGCACACCCATGCCTCCCATAAAGTGGTGACATGGAGTGAAACCCCTGAGGCAGTTCCTCTAAATTTTTCCCAAGTGCCAAGACCTGCTCAGGGAATGGGGAACATATAAAACAACTTATGTCATAAAACACTTTAAACATCGGCATAATCACAACCCCTCTCCCACACTGTCTAAGAGCCACCCACTCTCAATGATCTTGATTGACGATCCTCCTGCAGGGGAAAGAAAAAAACAACATCCTAACATGATTTTGTGTCATTTGGCATGAGTGGGCCCGTCAGCCGAGAGACCCACTCACTCCAACAAGCAAGGTGATGTGTGTGTGAAACATTTTCAAACATTTGTTGCGCAACACTGCCAACTGGTGACAACGCCGCGGTCATGACACTCAACGGATCTTCGTTCTTCCAGCTTTTCCCTACTCTGCCACTATTCCCAAATGTCCTTGCCTTTGGCACATGAAGAAAAGGGGAAACACAAAAAAAAACACAACAGCCCCAAGTCTCCAATGAGAAAAAGAAAAGCCCAAATAAAAACAAAAGCAGGGCACAGTCCTGGGTGTCTGGGAATGGCTCTTCCAGAAAGTTCAAGTGCACAAAGGCTCCAGACTTCCACCTCATGGCAAAACAGTCTCTGCAAGCGGGCCAAAGGTGGCATAGTGGCTTTCTCTCCAGTTCCAGGCAGCACAATAGCTTCCGGATGCCGAGGTGCCTTTACCAGCTCCCTGAAACTGACTTTCGGCGCTCTCAGAGAAGCGCGGGGTGTCCCCACAACCAAAGCAGGTGAGGTAACAGTAGGTGAGGACACCGGTGGAGGGGTAGGTTCCCTCGTAAGCTGCGGGTCTTCCACCCGAGGTGTGCTGTCTCCTGTGTACATAGGTGAATCCCGTACCGCACGGGAAGCAAGAAGTTGCATTCTATCCCAGCCCTTGCGGCTGAACAGTTCGTCTATCTCGCCATCTTCTCCGCAGTCAGACAGCGACTCTAGGTCGGAGGTGTCATACATCTCCGCAGGCAGATATCTTCCGGTGGACACAGAATCATCCTCCCTGGGGGGCTCCACCTCCAATGGGCCCCCGACACCTCCAACCACCACCACAGTCCCAGCCCCTGGCTCACCTGACCCTTGTAGAGGACTGGGATGTCCGGGACTTCCTTCTCGACCGGCGCCATCCAGGCCAGGCAAGCAGCGGGGTGAAGCTCGACCACGTCCATAGGATGCCTGTACTAGGCCAACTTTCCTCTTCGGGGGTGGGAGCAGAGAACTTGTGGCGACCGAGGCAGCATCCTCGGATTTTTCTCTGTTGGGCAGTCCATCGCCCTGGTCAGCGCGCACGGGAACCTCGACAAAGGCCTTGATCTCCCCTTCCGGAGTAGCGGTACCCGTGAGGTAGTTGAGGCGAAGGGCCCGGGGCCTTGCTGTGGACGACTCGACCTCAAAAAGGAATTCTCTGCACTCCTCACATCGCCCGAATGGCTTCAGGGTGACCACCAGTCCCGAGCAGCCGGGACAGATCACACCGAGGGCCTCCGTGTCTCTGCAAGTGTACAGAGCCAACCGCCCTCGGGGCCTAAGTCTTATCCCTGTGTCTGTGATGGGGGCAGCAAAGGAAGTCATTCTCGTGGGGTGAGGAACCATAATCCACGGGGCACTTGAGGTCATCCCGACTATCTGCTGCTCCATCATGCACTGACCCCGCGCCGGAGTCTCCACGTGTATCCCCACACTTGGCCAGACTCCTCCCATCAGCTGTACATTTTCGCGGGCTTCCTCTTGACTCCGCCCACGAATGATGTCGCCATGGGGTGCCTCGTGGTGCAGTGCGTTAACAGTCCCCACGTGCAGTACGTCACACAGCTGGACCTCTCCCTTTTTCCGCTCCTCCGCATGGGCCTTTCCCGTGTTAGGGTCATTTCCACAACTCCGAGCAGGGACGCACTTTGGCCAGTAATATGGCCGATCTGCTCGGAACTCCTCTGGGCAGCAAAGTTCAAATGTAGACATTCTCAAGTCCATCTCTAGAACACACTCTATCCCGGACTCACGAGCCCCCACGTGTAGCGGCCTCACTCTCTCTCCATCTTTATCGGTTACACACCAACTCATGTCTAGGGGTTCCTGGGTTGTGAGAGTGAGATGCGCCACGGCCCATGTCCTCCCCATTGTAGTAGGGAGGTGAAGGCCACTTACTGATGTTTCCTCGGGCCGGTGTGTTCTGTGAATGCACTGAGTCTGTAATTGCAAGCTCACCAGCCTCCCCTTTGCTTCCAGTAACTGGAGTTCACACACCGGAGAAAGGTCCAACACTTGTTTATTTGACACTCCAATACGCAAAGCACAATAAACAGTTCTTTTGCAGCAAACTGGTTGGGACCTATAACCTTGCCAACGGTGGGGCGAGCAGATCGAGGCACTTCCTAAAGTTTAAGTTCTATGCCACTGTACTATGACCAGCGGCGCCTAAGCCAATCCGGCTGTTACAGAACAGGAAAGATGGGGTCTCTTCCAGCAACCCCTATGAACAGCAATGGAGCCCTCTTCGATACGCTGTGGCCCCTATCAGGGGGATGTGTCCTCCCAAGAGAGTTCCCAGAGGCCCACTGTCACCGGGTTGGTGCTGCTCCGGGTCTCCAGTGGGTAACCTCTCTGGCTTCCTCACCTCAGATACGAGTCCCTCCGCTCAGGGACCCTCGGACAGTCCACCCTAGCGGGACCCAGTCGAAGGTACTGGGCCCCAGGCCTCCTCGATAGTACCTCACCCCAGGCTAAAGGTGCCTGGGATGGACGCCAACATGACTCCGGACCAGGCCATGGGCACCTGGACCAGACTCCTGGATCTCCAGCACCCAGGCCTGAGGGGCCTGGGTGCGGACCGCAACCCTCTTCCTCCGAGGACCTCCTTCTCCGCAAGACCTCGTGGTAAGGGCGTCTCCCCCTTTTATCTCCTCCCATCAACGGCCCGGCGGGTTCCCCGCCCCAGCCATACCATCTCCGGGAAGGGACAAAACAGGGAGCACTGCAGGAGATGATTCTACCTGAAGCCTGTGGGTACCCCGCCACCCACAGGCAAAGGAGAATACTACATCCTCCAATCCTCCACGAAACAAAAAGGGGTCTGAACCCTAACACAATTATACACCTGGGTCACACTATTCCCCAGGTGTATCCCATCAATTTGAGGACCCCGCTACATACTCCAGCTCTAAACAATTTGCCATAACCAACCATTAATGGCCAACATTCTAATCTGTACATCGGATGAGTTGATGAATTGAGCCTGACATCAGTTTTTCACACAGGCCTCCTCCAAGGGAGATGTCCCAGGAGCCAGGGCCCCCAGCCCATGTCCAAACCCTGGCATCAGTTCTTCAGATGGGCCTTCTAGGGTGCCCACATGTTCCGGATTGCCCGGGACATTCCCGCAATTAGCAGGTCTGTCCCGGGTCCCGGGCACCTTCATTCCGGGACAATACAGTGTCCCGGAATGGAATTGACAGAGCGAGCAAACCTCCAGCTCTGCCTGCCTCCAGCTCCACCTGAGACTCTGGCCACTGTTTGCTAGAGCCGCCTGGCGTCTACCAACCAGTGACCTCATACCCGCGACTCTGCCCAGCATGCAAAGTGGAGGAGGAGTTTGTTAACTTTCTCCTCCTCCACGCCTAACGCAGACTCCGCCATGCCGGGCGAGGCTGTCAGCAGGAGAAGCCCCAAAGACACAAATCCACCGGCTCAGCGCCTGGATGTCTCCCTGCCTCATACCGCAGAGCAGACCGAAGCCACCTCCCCCTCCTCGGCTAATTACAAGTACACAGGAGACTGATCTGAGGTCTGTTCTAGGCTTATATTATATGTATGTAGATGAACAGAGGAGGGGGACAGGGATAGTGATCAGGAAAATGGTAAAAAGTCCCCCCCAGCATGTTTCTGACACCCACCTCTACTAACACAAGTGGAAGGGGGGTTCTGTACTGTGGGGGGTCTCTACTTAGTGGGGTTCTGTACTGAGGGGGGTCTGTACTGTGGGGGGTCTGTACTGTGGGGGGGTCTGTACTGAGGGGGGGTCTGTACTGTGGGGGGTCTGTACTGTGGGGGGTCAGGACTAAGGTGGGGTCAGTACTGTGGGGGGTTCTGTACTTAGTGGGGGTCTATACTGAGGGAGGGGGTCTATACTTAGTAAGGGGATCTATACTGATGGAGAAGGGGTCTGTATTTAGTGGGGGGGTCTAAACTGAGGGGGGGAAGTCTGTACTGAGGGAGGGGAGTCTATACTTGGTGGGGGGGGTCTTTACTGAGGTGGTATATACTTAGTGGAGGGGGATCCGTACTGAGGGAGGGGGTCTATAGTTAGTGGAGAGGGGGGTCCGTACTGAGGGAAGGGGTCTATAGTTAGTGGAGGGGTCCATACTGAGGGAGGGGGCCTATACTTAGTGGAGAGGGGGTCCGTACTGAGGGAGGGGGCCTATACTTAGTGGAGAAGGGGTCCGTACTGAGGGAGGGGGTCTATATTTAGTGGAGAGGGGGGTCCGTACTGAGGGAGGGGGTCTATAGTTAGTGGAGAGGGGGTCCGTACTGAGGAAGGGGGTCTATAGTTAGTGGCGAGGGGGGTCCGTACTGAGGGAGGGGGCCTATACTTATGGAAAGGGGGGTCCGTACTGAGAGACGGGGCCTATAGTTAGTGGAAAGGGGGGTCCGTACTGAGGAAGGGGGTCTATACTTAGTGGAGAGGGGTCCGTACTGAGGGAGGGGGTCTATAGTTAGTGGAAAGGGGGGTTCGTACTGAGGGAGGGGGCCTATACTTAGTGGAGAGGGGGGTCCGTACTGAGGGAGGGGGCCTATACTTAGTGGAAAGGGGGGTCCGTATTGAGGGAGGGGGCCTATACTTAGTGGAAAGGGGGGTCCGTACTGAGGGAGGGGGCCTATACTTAGTGGAAAGGGGGGTCCGCACTGAGGGAGGGGGCCTATACTTAGTGGAGAGGGGTCCGTACTGAGGGAGGGGGCCTATACTTAGTGGAAAGGGGGGTCCGTACTGAAGGAAGGGGGCCTATACTTAGTGGAGAGGGGGGTCCGTACTGAGGGAGGGGGCCTATACTTAGTGGAGAGGGGGGTCCGTACTGAGGGAGGGGGCCTATACTTAGTGGAAAGGGGGGTCCGTACTGAGGGAGGGGGCCTATACTTAGTGGAGAGGGGGGTCCGTACTGAGGGAGGGGGCCTATACTTAGTGGAGAAGGGGGTCCGTACTGAGGGAGGGGGCCTATACTTAGTGGAGAGGGGGTCCGTACTGAGGGAGGGGGCCTATACTTAGTGGAGAGGGGGGTCCGTACTGAGGGAGGGGGCCTATACTTAGTGGAGAGGGGGGCCCGTACTGAGGGAGGGAGTCTATAGTTAGTGGAGAGGGGGGTCCGTACTAAGGGAGGGAGCCTATACTTAGTGGAGAGGGGGGTCCGTACTGAGGGAGGGGGCCTATACTTAGTGGAAAGGGGAGTCCGTACTGAGGGAGGGGGCCTATACTTAGTGGAAAGGGGGGTCCGTACTGAGGGAGGGGGCCTATACTTAGTGGAAAGGGGGGTCGGTACTGAGGGAGGGGGCCTATAATTAGTGGAAAGGGGGGTCCGTACTGAGGGAGGGGGCCTATACTTAGTGGAAAGGGGGGTCGGTACTGAGGGAGGGGGCCTATACTTAGTGGAGAGGGGGGTCCGTACTGAGGGAGGGGGCCTATAATTAGTGGAAAGGGGGTCCGTACTGAGGGAGGGGGCCTATACTTAGTGGAAAGGGGAGTCCGTACTGAGGGAGGGGGCCTATACTCAGTGGAAAGGGGGGTCCGTACTGAGGGAGGGGGCTTATACTTAGTGTAAAGGGGGGTCCGTACTGAGGGAGGGGGCCTATACTTAGTGGAGAGGGGGGTCCGTACTGAGGGAGGGGGTCTATAGTTAGTGGAGAGGGGGGTCCGTACTAAGGGAGGGAGCCTATACTTAGTGGAGAGGGGGGTCCGTACTGAGGGAGGGAGCCTATACTTAGTGGAAAGGGGGGTCCGTACTGAGGGAGGGGGCCTATACTTAGTGTAAAGGGGGGTCCGTACTGAGGGAGGGAGCCTATACTTAGTGGAGAGGGGGGTCCGTACTGAGGGAGGGGGTCTATACTTAGTGGAAAGGGGGGTCTGTACTGAGGGAGGGGGCCTATACTTAGTGGAAAGGGGGGTCCGTACTGAGGGAGGGAGCCTATACTTAGTGGAAAGGGGGGTCCGTACTGAGGGAGGGGGTCTATACTTAGTGGAAAGGGGGGTCTGTACTGAGGGAGGGGGCCTATACTTAGTGAAAAGGGGGGTCCGTACTGAGGGAGGGGGTCTATAGTTAGTGGAGAGGGGGGTCCGTACTGAGGGAGAAGGCCTATACTTAGTGGAAAGGGGGTTCGTTCTGAGGGAGAAGGCCTATACTTAGTAGAAATGGGGTCTGTACTGAGGGAGGGGGGTCTATACTTAGTGGAAATGGGGTCTGTACTGAGGGAGGGGGGTCTATACTTAGTGGAGAGGGGGCCTGACTGAGGGAAGGGGGTCTATTATTACAATGTAATAATAGAAATACATTCCAAGCATAGTATTGGGATGATATAAGTGCTAAAACCAGCCTCCTCCAAAGGAAAAGCCCCAGGAGCCAGGGCCCTCAGCACATGTCCAGACCCAGACAGCATCTTCACACAGGCCTCCTCCCAGGGAGAAGTAGTGTTGCCACCTTTTCTTCAAATCAAACCCGAACACTTTAGCGGCGCACACCAGTTTTTTTTTTGTTTTTTTTATAGTATAAACTATACATATATTTTGCTATTAAATAACATTTCTAATCATATGAAGTTAAGAACAAGAGTCCCCTTTACATCAGAGTCCACAGAGTTCCCTTTTTACATCTGAACTCAGCACATGTCCAGACCCTGACATCAGTTCTTCACACAGGCCTCCACCTAGGGAGAAGCCCCAGGAGCCAGGGCCCTCAGCACATGTCCAGACCCTGACATCAGTTCTTCACACAGGCCTCCACCTAGGGAGAAGCCCCAAGAGCCAGGGCCCTCAGCACATGTCCAGACCCTGACATCAGTTCTTCACACAGGCCTCCACCTAGGGAGAAGCCCCAGGAGCCAGGGCCCTCAGCACATGTCCAGACCCTGACATCAGTTCTTCACACAGGCCTCCACCTAGGGAGAAGCCCCAGGAGCCAGGGCCCTGAGCACATGTCCAGACCCTGACATCAGTTCTTCACACAGGCCTCCACCTAGGGAGAAGCCCCAGGAGCCAGGGCCCTCAGCACATGTCCAGACCCTGACATCAGTTCTTCACACAGGCCTCCACCTAGGGAGAAGCCCCAGGAGCCAGGGCCCTCAGCACATGTCCAGACCCTGACATCAGTTCTTCACACAGGCCTCCACCTAGGGAGAAGCCCCAGGAGCCAGGGCCCTCAGCACATGTCCAGACCCTGACATCAGTTCTTCACACAGGCCTCCACCTAGGGAGAAGCCCCAGGAGCCAGGGCCCTCAGCACATGTCCAGACCCTGACATCAGTTCTTCACACAGGCCTCCACCTAGGGAGAAGCCCCAGGAGCCAGGGCCCTCAGCACATGTCCAGACCCTGACATCAGTTCTTCACACAGGCCTCCACCTAGGGAGAAGCCCCAGGAGCCAGGGCCCTAAGCACATGTCCAGACCCAGACATCAGTTCTTCACATAGGCCTCCACCCAGGGAGAGGCCCCGGGAGCCAGGGCCCTCGGCACATGTCCAGACCCTGACATCAGTTCTTCACACAGGCCTCCACCTAGGGAGAAGCCCCAGGAGCCAGGGCCCTGAGCACATGTCCAGACCCTGACATCAGTTCTTCACACAGGCCTCCACCTAGGGAGAAGCCCCAGGAGCCAGGGCCCTCAGCACATGTCCAGACCCTGACATCAGTTCTTCACACAGGCCTCCACCTAGGGAGAAGCCCCAGGAGCCAGGGCCCTCAGCACATGTCCAGACCCTGACATCAGTTCTTCACACAGGCCTCCACCTAGGGAAAAGCCCCAGGAGCCAGGGCCCTCAGCACATGTCCAGACCCAGACAGCATCTTCACACAGGCCTCCTCCCAGGGAGAAGTAGTGTTGCCACCTTTTCTTCAAATCAAACCCGAACACTTTAGCGGCGCACACCAGTTTTTTTTGTTTTTTTTTTATAGTATAAACTATACATATATTTTGCTATTAAATAACATTTCTAATCATATGAAGTTAAGAACAAGAGTCCCCTTTACATCAGAGTCCACAGAGTTCCCTTTTTACATCTGAACTCAGCACATGTCCAGACCCTGACATCAGTTCTTCACACAGACCTCCACCTAGGGAGAAGCCCCAGGAGCCAGGGCCCTCAGCACATGTCCAGACCCTGACATCAGTTCTTCACACAGGCCTCCACCTAGGGAGAAGCCCCAAGAGCCAGGGCCCTCAGCACATGTCCAGACCCTGACATCAGTTCTTCACACAGGCCTCCACCTAGGGAGAAGCCCCAGGAGCCAGGGCCCTCAGCACATGTCCAGACCCTGACATCAGTTCTTCACACAGGCCTCCACCTAGGGAGAAGCCCCAGGAGCCAGGGCCCTGAGCACATGTCCAGACCCTGACATCAGTTCTTCACACAGGCCTCCACCTAGGGAAAAGCCAGGAGCCAGGGCCCTCAGCACATGTCCAGACCCTGACATCAGTTCTTCACACAGGCCTCCACCTAGGGAGAAGCCCCAGGAGCCAGGGCCCTCAGCACATGTCCAGACCCTGACATCAGTTCTTCACACAGGCCTCCACCTAGGGAGAAGCCCCAGGAGCCAGGGCCCTCAGCACATGTCCAGACCCTGACATCAGTTCTTCACACAGGCCTCCACCTAGGGAGAAGCCCCAGGAGCCAGGGCCCTCAGCACATGTCCAGACCCTGACATCAGTTCTTCACACAGGCCTCCACCTAGGGAGAAGCCCCAGGAGCCAGGGCCCTCAGCACATGTCCAGACCCTGACATCAGTTCTTCACACAGGCCTCCACCTAGGGAGAAGCCCCAGGAGCCAGGGCCCTGAGCACATGTCCAGACCCTGACATCAGTTCTTCACATAGGCCTCCACCCAGGGAGAGGCCCCGGGAGCCAGGGCCCTCAGCACATGTCCAGACCCTGACATCAGTTCTTCACACAGGCCTCCACCTAGGGAGAAGCCCCAGGAGCCAGGGCCCTCAGCACATGTCCAGACCCTGACATCAGTTCTTCACACAGGCCTCCACCTAGGGAGAAGCCCCAGGAGCCAGGGCCCTGAGCACATGTCCAGACCCTGACATCAGTTCTTCACACAGGCCTCCACCTAGGGAGAAGCCCCAGGAGCCAGGGCCCTCAGCACATGTCCAGACCCTGACATCAGTTCTTCACACAGGCCTCCACCTAGGGAGAAGCCCCGGGAGCCAGGGCCCTCAGCACATGTCCAGACCCTGACATCAGTTCTTCACATAGGCCTCCACCCAGGGAGAGGCCCCGGGAGCCAGGGCCCTCAGCACATGTCCAGACCCTGACATCAGTTCTTCACACAGGCCTCCACCTAGGGAGAAGCCCCAGGAGCCAGGGCCCTCAGCACATGTCCAGACCCTGACATCAGTTCTTCACACAGGCCTCCACCTAGGGAGAAGCCCCAGGAGCCAGGGCCCTCAGCACATGTCCAGACCCTGACATCAGTTCTTCACACAGGCCTCCACCTAGGGAGAAGCCCCAGGAGCCAGGGCCCTCAGCACATGTCCAGACCCTGACATCAGTTCTTCACACAGGCCTCCACCTAGGGAGAAGCCCCAGGAGCCAGGGCCCTCAGCACATGTCCAGACCCTGACATCAGTTCTTCACACAGGCCTCCACCTAGGGAGAAGCCCCAGGAGCCAGGGCCCTCAGCACATGTCCAGACCCTGACATCAGTTCTTCACACAGGCCTCCACCTAGGGAGAAGCCCCAGGAGCCAGGGCCCTGAGCACATGTCCAGACCCTGACATCAGTTCTTCACACAGGCCTCCACCTAGGGAGAAGCCCCAGGAGCCAGGGCCCTCAGCACATGTCCAGACCCTGACATCAGTTCTTCACACAGGCCTCCACCTAGGGAGAAGCCCCAGGAGCCAGGGCCCTCAGCACATGTCCAGACCCTGACATCAGTTCTTCACACAGGCCTCCACCTAGGGAGAAGCCCCAGGAGCCAGGGCCCTCAGCACATGTCCAGACCCTGACATCAGTTCTTCACACAGGCCTCCACCTAGGGAGAAGCCCCAGGAGCCAGGGCCCTCAGCACATGTCCAGACCCTGACATCAGTTCTTCACACAGGCCTCCACCTAGGGAGAAGCCCCAGGAGCCAGGGCCCTCAGCACATGTCCAGACCCTGACATCAGTTCTTCACACAGGCCTCCACCTAGGGAGAAGCCCCAGGAGCCAGGGCCCTCAGCACATGTCCAGACCCTGACATCAGTTCTTCACACAGGCCTCCACCTAGGGAGAAGCCCCAGGAGCCAGGGCCCTCAGCACATGTCCAGACCCTGACATCAGTTCTTCACATAGGCCTCCACCCAGGGAGAGGCCCCCGGGAGCCAGGGCCCTCAGCACATGTCCAGACCCTGACATCAGTTCTTCACACAGGCCTCCACCTAGGGAGAAGCCCCAGGAGCCAGGGCCCTCAGCACATGTCCAGACCCTGACATCAGTTCTTCACACAGGCCTCCACCTAGGGAGAAGCCCCAGGAGCCAGGGCCCTCAGCACATGTCCAGACCCTGACATCAGTTCTTCACACAGGCCTCCACCTAGGGAGAAGCCCCAGGAGCCAGGGCCCTCAGCACATGTCCAGACCCTGACATCAGTTCTTCACACAGGCCTCCACCTAGGGAGAAGCCCCAGGAGCCAGGGCCCTCAGCACATGTCCAGACCCTGACATCAGTTCTTCACACAGGCCTCCACCTAGGGAGAAGCCCCAGGAGCCAGGGCCCTGAGCACATGTCCAGACCCTGACATCAGTTCTTCACATAGGCCTCCACCCAGGGAGAGGCCCCGGGAGCCAGGGCCCTCAGCACATGTCCAGACCCTGACATCAGTTCTTCACACAGGCCTCCACCTAGGGAGAAGCCCCAGGAGCCAGGGCCCTCAGCACATGTCCAGACCCTGACATCAGTTCTTCACACAGGCCTCCACCTAGGGAGAAGCCCCAGGAGCCAGGGCCCTGAGCACATGTCCAGACCCTGACATCAGTTCTTCACACAGGCCTCCACCTAGGGAGAAGCCCCAGGAGCCAGGGCCCTCAGCACATGTCCAGACCCTGACATCAGTTCTTCACACAGGCCTCCACCTAGGGAGAAGCCCCAGGAGCCAGGGCCCTCAGCACATGTCCAGACCCTGACATCAGTTCTTCACATAGGCCTCCACCCAGGGAGAGGCCCCGGGAGCCAGGGCCCTCAGCACATGTCCAGACCCTGACATCAGTTCTTCACACAGGCCTCCACCTAGGGAGAAGCCCCAGGAGCCAGGGCCCTCAGCACATGTCCAGACCCTGACATCAGTTCTTCACACAGGCCTCCACCTAGGGAGAAGCCCCAGGAGCCAGGGCCCTCAGCACATGTCCAGACCCTGACATCAGTTCTTCACACAGGCCTCCACCTAGGGAGAAGCCCCAGGAGCCAGGGCCCTCAGCACATGTCCAGACCCTGACATCAGTTCTTCACACAGGCCTCCACCTAGGGAGAAGCCCCAGGAGCCAGGGCCCTCAGCACATGTCCAGACCCTGACATCAGTTCTTCACACAGGCCTCCACCTAGGGAGAAGCCCCAGGAGCCAGGGCCCTCAGCACATGTCCAGACCCTGACATCAGTTCTTCACACAGGCCTCCACCTAGGGAGAAGCCCCAGGAGCCAGGGCCCTGAGCACATGTCCAGACCCTGACATCAGTTCTTCACACAGGCCTCCACCTAGGGAGAAGCCCCAGGAGCCAGGGCCCTCAGCACATGTCCAGACCCTGACATCAGTTCTTCACACAGGCCTCCACCTAGGGAGAAGCCCCAGGAGCCAGGGCCCTCAGCACATGTCCAGACCCTGACATCAGTTCTTCACACAGGCCTCCACCTAGGGAGAAGCCCCAGGAGCCAGGGCCCTCAGCACATGTCCAGACCCTGACATCAGTTCTTCACACAGGCCTCCACCTAGGGAGAAGCCCCAGGAGCCAGGGCCCTCAGCACATGTCCAGACCCTGACATCAGTTCTTCACACAGGCCTCCACCTAGGGAGAAGCCCCAGGAGCCAGGGCCCTCAGCACATGTCCAGACCCTGACATCAGTTCTTCACACAGGCCTCCACCTAGGGAGAAGCCCCAGGAGCCAGGGCCCTCAGCACATGTCCAGACCCTGACATCAGTTCTTCACACAGGCCTCCACCTAGCATAGTTGCCAACATTGCAAAAAAAACATCTGGGACACTTTTTTTGTATTGAGGCGGAGCCTTGCTATAATCAGGGGGCGGGGCATTCGTTTGTAGGCGTGTCATGCCGGAGCGGAAAAATGGGCGTGGTTTACGCACGATAGTGGGTGTGATTTAAATGGGCGTGGTTCAAAGGGGTGTGGCTAGAGTCCGAGGTGAGAGAAAGAGAGAGAAAGAAATAGAAAGAAAGAAGCCAGATCCTACACCACAATAGTAATGTGTAACAAAATTGGCAGATAAGGATACTCCAAAACACCTGTTGGCGCTTCAATCATCCCGGCACCATGGTTGTTACGGTGTCAGGATGATTGAAGTGCATTATTTCTATTTTTACATTGTAATATAAAATGAAATCATTCAACTCACCATAATGCCGAATCAGTGGAAGCCCTGAGCGTGTTACCTGCCACGTCGCCTGCCACCAGATGGCCTCCCCAGCAGTCCGTCCTTGCATCAGGTGCCTCCCCAGCAGTCCGTCCTTGCATCAGGTGCCTCCCCAGCAGTCCGTCCTTGCATCAGGTGCCTCCCCAGCAGAGCCCCCTCCACACTTGTGGACAAGGGTCCAAAAATTGTGCTTGTCCCGGGAAATTCGGGACTGTTGGTAACTATGCAGGCGTCCCCAGTGGAGTCCCCCCTTACATCAGGCGTCCCCAGTGGAGTCCCCCCTTACATCAAGTGTCCCCAGAGGAGTCCCTCCTTACATCAGGCGTCCCCAGCGGAGTCCCTCCTTACATCAGGCGTCCCCAGAGGAGTCCCTCCTTACCTCAGGCGTACCCAGCGGAGTCCTTCCTTACATCAGGTGTACCCAGAGGAGTCCCCCTTACATCAGGCGTCCCCAGCAGAGTCCCCCCTTACATCAGGCGTCCCCAGCGGAGTCCCCCCTTACATCAGGCGTCCCCAGCGGAGTCCCCCCTTACCTCAGGCGTCCCCAGCGGAGTCCCCCCTTACCTCAGGCGTCCCCAGCGGAGTCCCCCCTTACCTCAGGCGTCCCCAGCGGAGTCCCCCCTTACATCAGGCGTCCCCAGCGGAGTCCCCCTTACCTCAGGCGTCCCCAGCAGAGTCCCCCCTTACATCAGGCGTCCCCATCGGAGTCCCCCCTTACATCAGGCGTCCCCAGCGGAGTCCCCCCTTACATCAGGCATCCCCAGCGAAGTCCCCCCTTACCTCAGCCGTCCCCAGCGGAGTCCTCCCTTACCACAGGCGTTCCCAGCGGAGTCCCCCCTTACCACAGGCATCCCCAGCGGAGTCCCCCCTTAACCACAGGCGTCTCCTGTCTCGGCCGCCATTATTGTTTCCCCTACCCCGAAGGGGAACAAAATAGAGGCGGAGCCGACAGTGTGGCTGAAAAAAAAAAAATTAAGCTGTGGCGCTGCCGACCCCCGCCCCTTTCCATTACAGACAGACCTGCAGCGGGGCGGGGCGGGGGGGGTGGCCTGCCGGCCAGCCAAAACACAGATGTAGTACAATAGAAGATAAAGCTGCTGCGGCGCCGCCCACCCCCGGGGAGGTGCGGGGTGTGGGCGGCGCCGCAGCGGCTTTATTTTCTATTGTACTACATCCGTGTTTTGGTCTTCTTGAACATGGCGGCCGGCCGAGACATTGTCTCCG
Organism: Rana muscosa; assembly: GCA_029206835.1. Lineage (NCBI taxonomy): Eukaryota > Metazoa > Chordata > Amphibia > Anura > Ranidae > Rana > Rana muscosa. The sequence continues at coordinate 14,564,051 of CM055116.1, forward strand.
CCAGCCGTGGACCTCTAGCGGCGGCGGCCTGCGGCGTCCAAATTCGGGGAAAACTGGAAAAATCGGATTGGCCGGGACATTGGCCGGGACAAAATAAATCCGGGAAAAGGGTTTGAATCCCGGGAACGTCCCGGCCAATCCGTGACTGTTGGCAACTATAACCTAGGGAGAAGCCCCAGGAGCCAGGGCCCTCAGCACATGTCCAGACCCTGACATCAGTTCTTCACACAGGCCTCCACCTAGGGAGAAGCCCCAGGACCCAGGGCCCTCAGCACATGTCCAAAAAAGCCCGGAGCAAGGAATGCAATGAATGGGTGGAGGGCGAACATGACTAGGGAAACAGGGACTTATGTGAAGGATTAGGGGATTGGTGGGGTAAGGCTGAGGAAGAGGGGATAAGATTGGTGGGTTAATTTGGGTGGGAGGGGGCATTGAGTGTATAAAGGAAGACTCCGCCCCCTCCCCGGATAACATGCGGCGCTGAGAAAGTTGGAGATGGCAGACTTGGAGCAGCTCCTGGCCCAATTGCGGGCAGAAACAGCAGCGCGAGGCCCACAGTGGGCCCAGGAACATTTAGGGCCTTTACTCGGGCGTCCGGTGGAGGAAGAGGTTAATGGGGGGAGAGTGTCAGCGCGAGCTCGGCAGTCAAAACGGCCGGAGCGCTTCTCTCCTGACCTCTCCTCCGGAGCTCGCAGACACATTGGGAATCCCCATTCGCGGGCCCCTTCGGGTCCTCCCGCGAAGCGAGCTGCTGTCGCCGGGTTGGACGCCGGAAGGAATCCCCGGCAGAGTCGGAGCTCCGCGGGCGGCCGTTCCGGGAGTTCCGGAGCGGCCACCAGGCCCGCACGGCGATGGGAGTCAGAAGCAGCGGGCCCCGCCCCCAGAGTGATGTCACCGGGGACGGCGCCTCGGCGGGGGAGATCCAGTGTGGCGGTGGCCGGGCCTTCCACTGCGGCGGCCGGGGACCTTGCGGCGGAGGAGCAGAGGGAAGAGGCAGCGGACGTAGGCGACAGGGCTGGACAGAGCCCCCCCGGCCTGGGCAAGGCAACAAAAAAATCGGTGGGCGGGTCCAGAACACGAAGAAGGAGTCGGTGTGGAGCGGGACCCTCTGCATCCAGGGATCCTTCTCCTGGAGGGCTTGCATCGGGAGCGGAAGGGGAGGAGCAACGGTCGGACGGTGCAGGGTCGGAATCGGAGGCGGAACGTGAGCCTCTCGGAAGGTCAGCATCGATGGAGACGGGACGGTCGGCTGGTGGGTCGCTTCCTAGGCAGCCCGGTAAGTTTGTTTTTCCTTTATCTTCACTGGGTCAGTCACAGGTGTTGGGTGCTGGGGGCTGCAGTGGTAGGGGTGATGCTGGGACGTCTGGGTGGGGGTGCTCGGCTGGGGATGGTGATTTGGCAGACCGGGGTCAGAGGTCGGTAGTAGGGATGGATACAAGTATGAGGGGGTTTTTAGCAGGGATCAAGGAATTGGTGGACAGGTTTGAAAATTCAGCAGGTGGGGCGCCATGCCCGGCAGAGGCATGGGTTCCCCCGGTGGGGGGGGGTGGCAGGAGCGGGGTGGCAGGGGCAGCGGTGGTGGTGCCACAGCAGGGGGGGACGGATAGTCCTCCGTTAAGGAAGGAGGGGGTTGATACGCCCGCGCAGGGGGGGAGACGGGCAGGCAGGACCTGGTAAGGTTGGCTGACGCGGCGATGTGCGAGGTCTATATCTGTTTTGAGGGACCGTTGGGAGCGCATTTAAAGGTGGAGGTACGGGACAAGATTTGGAAAGGTGAGTATGTGGAGATATTTTCACTGCTGCCGTTGGGGAAGTTCAACTTGGACAGAGTCAAGCCGGATGACTCCAAGAAGGAAGATGAGGAGAAGCGTAGGTATCGACTTATCCCTCGGACATTTACAAATTGGCTGCAGGCATTTGGCATTTTGGCAAGTGTGATAGGGGTAAAGAAGCCGGAGTTCTGCTCTGCTCTGTTTTGCTACCAGGATGCGATAGGGGAAGCATACAGAACCTTCGGGGGCACGGCTTGGTTGAGGTACGATGAGCAGTTTCGCCAGAGGATGGCGATGCGGCCGGAGTTGAGATGGGACCACAAAGACATTAGTTTGTGGATGCGATTGATGACTTCAGCGAGGGCCCCGAACCAGTTTTTTCAGGGGGGGGGGGCGGTGGATCGTCTTCCCCTGGACAACCGGCCGGTAAGGCAAAAGGGGTGTGTTGGCAGTTTAGTTCGGGTACATGCAAGTTTGAAGGAACGTGCCGTTTCAAACATGAGTGTTCCGGATGCGGGGGTTCCCACCCCTCGTCTAGATGCTTTAAGCAAGGGAAGAACCGTTCCGGAGAACTTACGAATAAGAGGGAAGACGCCGGTGATGGTGGAAAGGATGCGGCCGTTTCTAGGTAGGTATCCGGACAAGGAGGCTGCGCGGTTGTTGGAAAGGGGGTTTGCAGAGGGTTTTCGTATTCCATGCTCGTTGAGGGAGGTTCCCCCTGTGCCGCGCAATTTGCGATCGGCGTTGCTACATTGCGACGTAGTTTCGGAGAAACTGCGAATGGAAGTGGCGTTGGGCCGCATGAGCGGCCCATTTTCAGTTCCCCCTTTAAAGGATTTGGTGGTCTCTCCGCTGGGTGTGGTGCCAAAAAAGGAGCCAAATAAATTTCGGCTCATTCACCACCTTTCTTTTCCTAAAGGGGGGTCGGTTAATGACGCCATTGAGCCGGATGCTTGCACGGTGAGTTACACATCATTCGATGCAGCAGTGGTTTGGGTCCGGCATTATGGAAAGGGGGCTCTCATGGCAAAATCAGATGTGGAGGTGGCCTTTCGGCTTCTTCCGGTTCACCCGGATAGTTTTTGATTATTGGGGTGTCACTGGAACGGGGAGTTTTATGTGGACCAGTGCCTGCCTATGGGCTGTTCCATATCGTGTGCATTATTTGAGGAGTTTAGCTCCTTTCTGGAATGGGTGGTCAGGGACGTGGCAGGGGTAAATTCAGTAATACACTATCTGGATGACTTCCTCTGCGTGGGCCCGGCTTCATCCAGGGATTGTGCGATTCTGTTAGCAACGCTGGAGCACATGGCGGATCGTTTTGGCGTCCCATTGGCGCTGGACAAGACGGAGGGGCCAAGAACGGTCATTACGTTTTTGGGGATAACGCTGGATTCAGAAGCCATGGCATGCCGTTTACCAGAAGATAAGCTTGCGGATCTGAAAGAAGAACTTAAACTGATGTTGGGTTTGCGCAAGGTACAGCTGCGAATGCTGCAATCTTTATTGGGGAAGCTGAATTTCGCCTGTCGCATTTTGCCGATGGGGAGAGCGTTTTGCCGACGGTTGTCGGCAAGTACGGCGGGGGTGCAGTCGCCTCGACATTTTGTTAGGCTGGTACGTTCACACAGGTCTGATCTGCAGGTCTGGCATACATTCTTGGAGTCCTTCAATGGTAGGGCTTTATGGATGTCGGGCCCGGTCAGCAACTTTGATATGGATTTGTTCACAGACGCTGCGGGCTCAGCAGGTTTTGGGGCTTTTTTCCAAGGCCGATGGAGTGCGGGTTCGTGGCCACAGAGTTGGGTGGAGGCAGGCTTCATAAAGAATATGTTGCTGCTGGAACTGTTTCCAGTAGTACTGGCGGTGGAACTATGGGGCGAGGCTTTCCGGGATCGGAAGGTGCGTTTCCACATCGACAACATGGGCGTGGTGCAGGTGATTAACAGAGCATCGGCGGCATCGCCGCCGGTGGTTCGCCTGCTACAACAGCTGGTGTTGAGATGCCTACAGTTAAACATCTTCATGTATGCAGTTCACCTTCCGGGAGTGGACAATGTGGTGGCTGGCGCTTTATCTCGCTTTCAGTGGGACAGGTTCCGAGAGTTGGCACCGGACGCGGAGCAACGAGGGGTACCTTGTCCAGACTGGCTGTGGAAGATTGCGTTAGATTAGTCGCCGGATGGATCAGCAAGTCGGTGAGTGAGACGACGTGGGCTGCATATCAGAAAGTTTAGTTGGAATGGGCGGATCTGGGTAGAATGACGGGAGTGGAGATTGAGGGTCCGGAGGTGAGGTTGCTAGTCTTGTACTTTATCTCCAGGAGCATGGAAGCAGGGGTGTCGGTATCCGCGCTGGATAAAAAGGTTGCTGGATTGGCATTTTTGTTTAAATGGCAAGGTTTGCCTGATTACACGAAAGACTTCTGGGTTCGACAAGCGCTCAAAGGTTATAGGTGGGTTAGGCCGTTAAAAGACACCAGACGCCCGGTGTCCTTTGGGGTCCTGAAGGGGGTGTTGGCTAAGCTACGGGAGGTTTGCACCTCGGAATACGAAGCTGCCTTGTTCCGAGTGGCATTTTCCGTGGCATTTTTTGGGGCGTTCGGGATTGGCGAGCTGGTTAGCCCGTCTAAGAAAGTGCACGGGGGGATTGGGGCTAATGAAGTGCGTTGCCAGGAGGATAGAGTGTCCTTGTGGTTACATAGATCAAAAACGGATCAAAAAGGGAGGGGCAAGAGAGTTCAGATTTTTTCGTTGCCGGGCTCACCGCTTTGTCCGGTTGGGGCCGTTCGGGGCTTTCTGGCGGTACGCCCAGGGAACGTGGGGTCCTTTCTGATACATGCGGATGGGTGTCCGTTGTCCAGGTTTCAGTTCATATCGGTTTTCCGAAAAAGTTTGGGGTGCCTGGGTTTAGAGGCGAAAGAATTTTCGTCACATTCGTTCAGAATTGGGGCGGCTACGGAAGCGGCTCGGAGTGGGTTGGATAGTGAGTCGGTCAAGCGCATTGGGAGATGGGAATCAAGGAGATTTCGATCTTACATTCGCCCTCACTTAGTGGTAGGGGTGTGAGGAGATTAGGAGGAAGGGTATGAGGAGAGAAGGAGTGGGGCTGATTGGAGTTTAAAAAAAAAAATATAATGAGGTTAAGTTGACAGGCTTGGCTGTGGTTACGGTGGATACATGTTTTTCTCTCTTTCAGGTGTGGCGCCGGCGTTGGTCTGGATACTGGGGCACTCTTACGTGTACAGGGGGGGTAAGAGGGCTGAGGCAAGACCGGAAGGTCGGCAATTGGGATTTCCAAGGCAGGAGGCCCGGATTCGCTGGCTGGGAATTCCGGGAATGTTATGGAGTAGGACGGTTCCAGAAGTGCATCGTTATGCGCGACTGGACCGACCACCTGACGTTTTAATTTTGCACGTAGGTGGGAATGACTTAGGTGTTAGATCTATGCTGGATGTGACGAAGGATATCAAATTTGATATTCTTCGTCTTCGTATGGCATTCCCGGAAATGGTGATAGTGTGGTCCGACATGGTGGCTCGTACTTCATGGCTGACGGCTAGATCCATAGATGGCATCAATAGGGTGCGGAGGAAAGTTAATCGGGATGTGGCCAGGTTCATGGTTAGGAATGGGGGTTTGGTGATACGCCATTTTGAGCTGGAGTTGGAGACATGGCGGTACCTTCGGGGTGATGGGGTACACCTCAGTGATGTGGGTATAGACCTATGGGCGTTAGGATTACAGGATGGTATACAGAGGGCTCTCAGGGTGTGGAGGGGCACCCAATTGTAAAGGTTTTTACATTTGGGTGCTGTGGCGGGTGTCTGTTCTTTGCAGGGGAAGGATGATACCTCGGAAAGAAGGGTTCAGGACCTGTCGTTGGTATGGGTCCTGACGGTGGGCTTACAGTTAACGGAGGTTTAGCTTGAAGCATTGGGATGGTGCACTGCGGTCATGGTTGTCCCTGAGCCAGCATGTCGGCTTGAGGCCTATTAGCGGATTTTGAGAAGTACCGCAGTGCAATAATGGACACAAAAGTTAATAGAGGTTCCTGCAGAGAGCGACACCAGTAATTTACTGAGGGTCCTTTAGGACAGAGTTTATGGGTACTGTTAAAAAAGTTATACAGCGTTTTTTAATAAATAAGGCTGCTACGGCCTATATATATTTCTCCAACTCCTGGTGTGGTCTCGTTTACTTAGTCATAAGTAAGATAATAAATAAGGGGTATATATAATAAGGACATCTGTTATACGATAGTCAAGAAAAGCCCGGAGCAAGGAATGCAATGAATGGGTGGAGGGCGAACATGACTAGGTAAACAGGGACTTATGTGAAGGATTAGGGGATTGGTGGGGTAAGGCTGAGGAAGAGGGGATAAGATTGGTGGGTTAATTTGGGTGGGAGGGGGCATTGAGTGTATAAAGGAAGACTCCGCCCCCTCCCCGGATAACATGCGGCGCTGAGAAAGTTCCCGCCCACCCTCCCCAGAATTTGGACGGAGTTGGGGATGTTGTCTCTACATTTTGTTTTACAGGTACAAGTGGGGTCATTGCAGATGTCGTGGCTGTGGCGGGTGTCTGTTCTTTGCAGGGGAAGGATGATACCTCGGAAAGAAGGGTTCAGGACCTGTCGTTGGTATGGGTCCTGACGGTGGGCTTACAGTTAACGGAGGTTTAGCTTGAAGCATTGGGATGGTGCACTGCGGTCAGGGTTGTCTCTGAGCCAGCATGTCGGCTTGAGGCCTATTAGCGGATTTTGAGAAGTACCGCAGTGCAATAATAGACACAGATGTTAATAGTGGTTCCTGCAGAGAGCGACACCAGTAATTTACTGAGGGTCCTTTAGGACAGAGTTTATGGGTACTGTTAAAAAAGTTATACAGCGTTTTTTAATAAATAAGGCTGCTACGGCCTATATATATTTCTCCAACTCCTGGTGTGGTCTCGTTTACTTAGTCATAAGTAAGATAATAAATAAGGGGTATATAATAAGGACATCTGTTATACGATAGTCAAGACCCTGACATCAGTTCTTCACACAGGCCTCCACCCAGGGAGAGGCCCCGGGAGCCAGGGCCCTCAGCACATGTCCAGACCCTGACATCAGTTCTTCACACAGGCCTCCACCTAGGGAGAAGCCCCAGGAGCCAGGGGCCTCAGCACATGTCCAGACCGTGACATCAGTTCTTCACACAGGCCTCCACCTAGGGAGAAGCCCCAGGAGCCAGGGCCCTCAGCACATGTCCAGACCATGACATCAGTTCTTCACACAGGCCTCCACCTAGGGAGAAGCCCCAGGAGCCAGGGCCCTCAGCACATGTCCAGACCCTGACATCAGTTCTTCACACAGGCCTCCACCTAGGGAGAAGCCCCAGGAGCCAGGGGCCTCAGCACATGTCCAGACCCTGACATCAGTTCTTCACACAGGCCTCCACCTAGGGAGAAGCCCCAGGAGCCAGGGGCCTCAGCACATGTCCAGACCCTGACATCAGTTCTTCACACAGGCCTCCACCTAGGGAGAAGCCCCAGGAGCCAGGGGCCTCAGCACATGTCCAGACCGTGACATCAGTTCTTCACACAGGCCTCCACCTAGGGAGAAGCCCCAGGAGCCAGGGCCCTCAGCACATGTCCAGACCCTGACATCAGTTCTTCACACAGGCCTCCACCTAGGGAGAAGCCCCAGGAGCCAGGGCCCTCAGCACATGATCAGACCATGACATCAGTTCTTCATCTAGGGAGGAGCCCCAGGAGACAGAAAGTTCTGGAAAGGTGCTCCCAAACATTTACCATCTCCCCAGACCATACCTCTAAATGTAGCTCCTCAGGGATTGGTTGGGTCAGATATGTTCATAACCCATCAAGGTGACCCTCTGCTTACCGGAACCTGGAACTTCAAGCAACAGGGGGTACCAATCAACCTGCAGAACACAAAATGCTAATGAACAGCTTAGGCTGGTTACGTCCTGGCCACAACACACACTACATTTATGGACTTGACTGCTTAGAGTGGGGTCCCTACAGATAGAAATGCTGGGTCATCCTAACATTCATCTGAATGGGGGGGGTTCTGGTTTGATCTCTGTAGCAACTTTTCTGTGGTCGGCATCAGACACCTAGGTGAGTGCCCCCTACAAGTTCACCCCAGTCAACCAGCTCAATACATTTGAGAGGAACTTTAAATCTGGCCTCCAGCCTTCCCTCTAGTCTTGCACAGTTGTACCGGCTCCTCGCCTGGACTGAAATAGCTTTCTCTGATTTCACTGCACACTGTGAACTTCTCATCTTGTGTGTTAGAAGCTGCATCAAGTCAGATAGAGCCCCTCCCATTTCCTGGATTGAGGACATCCAGCATCATCTTGGTCTTTCTTCCCCAACCTGACTGTCCCTGGCAGTAGGGTTGTCCCCTGTCCGGGATTCACCCGGACAGTTCGGGTTTTGAATCATGCGTCCGGGTTTTAGACTGTCTGAAACCCAGACACATTATTCAGTCTGGACTGTGGCTTCCCAGCAGGGTTATACTCTCTTTCACACTGCCCAAAGCCAGCACTAACAATTCCCCCCCTACGCAGACGTGAGGTGGTGGGAAATTTGAAGTCCAGCAGCCACAGATACATCTGGATGAGAGTTGCTGACTGCCAAGGGGTGAGTGAGCTCACCATCCATCCCTGTCTGTGACTGAAGTCCCCCCCCCCCCCTTCTCTCTCCTGCATCTGAGAGAGTACACTAAGGTATATCAGGGTTCTCAGAGCACTCATTACATCAGAGTTCCCCTTTACACCAGAAGCCACAGTGTTCCCCCTTACATCAGAGTCCTCTCCGTACATCAGAGTTCTCAGTGTTCCCCTTAAATCAGGGTTCTCAAAGCATCCCTTATGTTAGAGTCCCCAGAGTTATCCCTTACATCAGAGTCTGCAGAGTCCCCCCTTACAGTGAAAGGGAACTCTGCGAGTTCAGATGTAAAATGGGAACTCTGTGGACTCTGATGTAAAGGGGGACTCTGTGGACTCTGATGTAAAGGGGGAACTATGTGGACTCTGATGTAAAGGGGGAACTCTGTGGACTCTGATGTAAAGGGGAAACTCTGTGGACTCTGATGTAAAGGGGAAACTCTGTGGACTCTGATGTAAAGGGGGAACTCTGCGGACTCTGATGTAAAGGGGGAACTCTGCGGACTCTGATGTAAAGGGGGAACTCTGCGGACTCTGATGTAAAGGGGGAACTCTTCTGAGGGATTCATTTCATATGTATAGTTTATACAATAAATAAGAATTGCTGTGCACCACATTCAGGTTTGACTTTAAGAAAAAGTGGCAACCCTACCTGCCCCGCCCCTTTCATTTGTTAGGTTGCATCACCAGACTGACACCCACCCATCAAGGCATATTGATATTTGCAGAACTCCTCCCAAGAGCCAGCCCACTGCTTGCATCAGGACTGAGGGCTCCTGAGAGGAGTACTGAGGCCTGGGTGCTGTGATGTCGTACAGGAAGCTACCTATAGCACCCTGCCAGCCCCTCCCACCAGCCATGATCGGCCTGCATTGCATAGAAAAGCACAGAGACCCAATGATCAAAAAAATAGTAATGAAAACAGAAATATTTTATTTAAAAATGTCATTAGCATTTGAATGAGGGAAGAACCAGGGAGGGCAAAATATAAGCAGATTAACCATTTAACGCTTCACTGCTACAGGGCAGCTGCTCTGTGCAGAATCACATATACGGTATATATATATATATATACGTGATTCTGCATTACCGGGTAGGGAGCTCACGCACGCGCGCACCGGCTGTGTAGCGATTAGACACAGCACAAGTCGATCATTGGGTTGCGGCCTGTGAATGACTGCCAGCACCCGCTGATCGGCGAGGAGGAAGACAGAACAGAGCTCCGTCCTGTCAGGCGGGGATGTGCAGATTTTTGTTTCCCTGCAAAGCACATCCCTTAATAAAAGCACCTTACAGTAAACTCATAAACACTGGATAGGCACACAGTTAACCCTTCGATCCCCCTAGATAATTAACCCCTTCCCAGTCAGTGTCATTAGTACAGTGACAGTACATATTTTTAGCACTGATCACTGCATTAGTGTCACTTTATCTTAAAGGAACACTAGAAACAATTTTTATTTTATTTTTAAATAACAAACATGTTATACTTACCTCCACTGTGCAGCTCGTTTTGCACGGAGTGCCCCCGATCCTGGTCTTCTGGGGTCCCTCGGCGGCTGTCTCGGCTCCTCCCCGCAAGAACTAACCCCCTTCATGCGAGATCTCTGCCATGGTGAGGAGTTCTTGCGGGCGCGCTACCGTGATACAGCCGGCGGCCATATCCGCTCACTGTATCACTCAGCCCCGCCCCCCCCCGGAACGCCGCGTCATTGGATGTGATTGACAGCAGCGCGAGCCAATGGCTGTGCTGCTTTCAATCAACCAATAAATGAGCCGAGAAGCCCGGCCAAAAAGCCAGCACGTTCACGGCGCGGGACTTTCGAGGGGTCAGGTAAGTAAACGGGGGGGGGGGGGGGTGGTGCTGGGGGGCCGCTAATCCTCAGATGTTTTTTCACCTTAATGCATAGAATGCATTAAGGTGTAAAAAAATGTAGCTTTACAACCCCTTTAATCCACAAAGTGTAAAAAGTGTCAGTTAGTGTCAGATTGTCTGCCGCAATATCACAGTCCCGCTATAAGTCGCTAAACGCCACCATTACAAAAAAAAAGTATAAATAAAAATTCCAGTATATATAGTTTGTAGACGCTATAACGTTCGTGTAAACCAATCAATATACGCTTATCGGGATTTTTGTTTTAACAAAAATATGTAGCAACTGATGAAGAAATTTCTTTTTTTTTTATTTATTTTTTTTTAGATTTTTTTTAGCAGAAAGTAAAACATATTCTTTTGTTTTCAAAATTGTCGGTCTTTTCTTGTTTATAGCGCAAAACATAAAAAAAAACGCAGAGGTTACATAGTAGGTGAGGTTGAAAAAAGACACAAGTCCATCAAGTCCAACCTATGTGTGTGTGATGATCAAATACCACCAAAAGAAATCTCTATTTGTGGGGGAAAAAAAATGTAATAAATTGTGTTTCAGTACAGCGTTGCATGACGGCGCAATTGTCAGTTAAAGTAACACAGTGCCAAAAAGCAAAAAAAAAATGGCCCGGTCATTAACCACTTCCGGACCGCCGCACGCCGATATACGCCGGCTCTTTGAGGAGGGATATCTCTGTTATGGCAGCAGCATGGGCGTCCGCTGAACTTTTTTCAGGGGGGGGCATCGTTTTAAGGTCATCCATGCTTCTTTGGGGCAGTGGAGCAGCGCTGTATACACCACTCCTCCACCGCCCATTCAAATAAATGGGCACCGCTGCCGAAGCGCCTGCAAAGCTCTTCGGCAGCAGCGATACACAGTTGCATTTAACCCTGTCTTTGACCGCTAGCTGGGGTTATTGCAACACAGGGGGCAAGTGTCTTCACTCTGACTTCAACACTCTTACGATTCCAGGGGGGGGGGCAATTGACCCCCCTTGCCCTATGGAGCGGACGCCCATGGGCAGCAGCTAGCAGCCATAACCCCGGTATCCTCCTCTTCAGCCGGCGGTCCAGTTTCTGATAATAATGGTCTCTGCGGCAGATTCACCGCGATATCACCGTTATTGGTGGAGGGAGAGGGCCCCCCCTTCTCCCTCCCGCCACTCTCCTGCGCCCTCCGCCACTTACCGGAGCCATCGGTAGCGGCGGAAGCGATCGGGTCTTCTCCCTTCCTGTGTATGTAGACGAGTAAGGGGAAGATGGCCCCCACCCGTCTCCATACCATAGCAGGGCGTCAAAACGTCACTTACGCCCATAGCTCTTAAAGGGACGTTTTTTTTGTTTTTTTGTTTTTTTTTCAAATGACAACATTTTTTTAATTTAATTTTTTATTGCATTTTAGTCTAAATATAAGATCTGGTGGTCAAAAAGACCTCATATCTCATATTTAAGAGGACCTGTCATGCTTTTTTTCTATTACAAGGGATGTTTACATTGCTTGTAATAGGAACAAAGTGACACAATTTTTTTTTTTTTTAAACAGCAGTGTAAAAAATAAAAATAAAAGGTAAAATAAATAAGAAAAAAATAATAATAATTTAAACGCGCCCCGTCCTGCCGAGCTCGCGTGCAGAAGTGAACGCATACGTGAGCAGCGTCCGCATATGAAAACGGTGTTCAAACCACACATGTGAGATATCGCCGCGATCGTTAGAGTGAGAGAAATAATTCTAACCCTAGACCTCCTCTGTAACTCAAAAGATGCAACCTGTAGAATTTTTTAAACGTCGCCTATGGAGATTTTTAAGGGTAAAGGTTTGTCGCCATTCCACGAGCGGGCGCAACTTTGAAGTGTGACATGTCGGGTATAAATTTACTCGGCGTAACATTATCTTTCACAATATAAAAAAAAATGGGCTAACTTTACTGTTGTCTTATTTTTTTATTCAAAAAGGTGTTTTTTTCCCAAAAAAGTGCGCTTGTAAGACCGCTGTGCAAATACGATGTGACATAAAATATTGCAATGACCGCCATTTTATTCTCTAGGGTGTTAGAAAAATATATATAATGTTTGGGGGTTCTAAGTAATTTTATAGCAAAAAATAAAAAAATTTAACTTGTAAACACCAAATCTCAGAAAGAGGCTCAGTCCTTAAGTGGTTAAAGTAACACAGAGCCAAAAAGCAAAAAAAATGGCCTGGTCATTAAGGGGGGGGGGTAAACCTTCCGGAGGTCAAATGGTTAAACCTCAGCTTTAAAGGGGTTGTAAAGTCAGAAGGCTTTTTATCTTAATGCATTCTATGAATGCAGCAGCCCCCCTAATGCCCTGTACACACGATCAGAATTTCCGATGGGATAAAATTAGATGGAATTTTCCATCGAAATTCCGTTCAAGCTGTCTTGCATACACACTGTCACACCAAATTCCGATCTTCAAGAACGCCGTGACGTACAACACTAAGGAGAGCCGAGAAAAATGAAGTTGAATGCTTCCGAGCATGCGTCGACTTGATTCTGAGCATGCGTGTTTTTTTTCCCTGTCGGAGTTCCACACAGACGATCGGAATTTCCGATAAGATTTTTTTCCTTCGGAAAAAAAATAAAACATGTTCTATTTCTAAACTCAGACGGAAAAAAGTCCGATGGGGCCCACACCCGGTCGGAATATCCGATAAAAAAATTCCGTCAGACTCTTTTCATCGGAAATTCCGATCGTGTGTACAAGGCATTACACTTACCTGAGCCTCATCTCTGTCCAACGATGTCCATGAGCGTCTCAGCCGTCCGAAATTCTCTTTCCTGATTGGCTGAGACACAGCTCCCGCTGCTGTCAATCAAAGTCAGCAAACCAATCAGGGGAGAGAGGAGGCAGGGCCGGGCCGATGCTTGGTGTCTGAGGGGAGAAAGGAGGCGGGGCCGGGCTGGGGCTCGGTGTCTGAGGGGAGAGAGGAGGCGGGCCGGGGCGCGATGTCTGAGGGGAGAGAGGAGGCGGGGCCGGTGCTCGGTGTCTGAGGGGAGAGAAGAGGCAGGGCCAGGGCGCGATGTCTGAGGGGAGAGAGGAGGCGGGGCCGGGCCGGGGCTCGGTGTCTGAGGGGGAGAGAGGAGGCGGGGCCGGGCCGGGGCTCGGTGTCTGAGGGGAGAGAGGAGGCCGGGCCGGTGCTCGGTGTCTGAGGGGAGAGAGGAGGCGGGCCGGGGCTCGGTGTCTGAGGGGAGAGAGCAGGCATGGCCAGGGTGCGATGTCTGAGGGGAGAGAGGAGGCGGGGCCGGTGCTCGGTGTCTGAGGGGAGAGAAGAGGCAGGGCCAGGGCGCAATGTCTGAGGGGAGAGAGGAGGCGGGGCCGGGCCGGGGCTCGGTGTCTGAGGGGGAGAGAGGAGGCGGGCCGGGGCTCGGTGTCTGAGGGGAGAGAGGAGGCCGGGCCGGTGCTCGGTGTCTGAGGGGAGAGAGGAGGCGGGCCGGGGCTCGGTGTCTGAGGGGGGAGAGGAGGCAGGGCCAGGGTGCGATGTCTGAGGGGAGAGAGGAGGCGGGGCCGGTGCTCGGTGTCTGAGGGGAGAGAAGAGGCAGGGCCAGGGCGCGATGTCTGAGGGGAGAGAGGAGGCGGGGCCGGGCCGGGGGTCGGTGTCTGAGGGGGAGAGAGGAGGCGGGGCCGGGCCGGGGCTCGGTGTCTGAGGGGAGAGAGGAGGCCGGGCCGTTGCTCGGTGTCTGAGGGGAGAGAGGAGGCGGGCCAGGGCTCGGTGTCTGAGGGGAGAGAGGAGGCAGGGCCAGGGCGCGATGTCTGAGGGGAGAGAGGAGGCGGGGCCGGGCCGGGGCTCGGTGTCTGAGGGGGAGAGAGGAGGCGGGGCCGGGGCTCGGTGTCTGAGGGGAGAGAGGAGGCCGGGCTGGTGCTCGGTGTCTGAGGGGAGAGAGGAGGCGGGCCGGGGCTCGGTGTCTGAGGGGAGAGAGGAGGCAGGGCCAGGGCGCGATGTCTGAGGGGAGAGAGGAGGCGGGGCCGGTGCTCGGTGTCTGAGGGGAGAGAAGAGGCAGGGCCAGGGCGCGATGTCTGAGGGGAGAGAGGAGGCAGGGCCGGACCGGGGCTCGGTGTCTGAGGGGGAGAGAGGAGGCGGGGCCGGGCCAGGGCTCGGTGTCTGAGGGGAGAGAGGAGGCCAGGCCGGTGCTCGGTGTCTGAGGGGAGAGAAGAGGCAGGGCCAGGGCGCGATGTCTGAGGGGAGAGAGGAGGCGGGGCCGGGCCGGGGCTTGGTGTCTGAGGGGAGAGAGGAGGCGGGGCCGGGCCGGGGCTCGGTGTCTGAGGGGAGAGAGGAGGCCGGGCCGGGCCGGGGCTCGGTGTCTGAATGGACACGGAGCTGTGACTCGGCTCGTGTGCCCCCCATAGCAAGCTGCTGGGCTGTGGGGGCACTGAACAGGAGGGAGGGGCCAGGAGCACAGAAGAGGGGCCCGAGAAGAGGAGGATCAGGCTGCTCTGTGCAAATCCACTGCAACAGAGGAGGTAAGTATAACATGTTTGTTATTTCTTGTTCATACATCACGGGACACAGAGCAGCATAGTCATTACTATGTGGTTATATAGAATTACCTTCAGGTGCTGGCACTGGCAACTTCCAAAACAGGAAGTACCCTCCCCTATATAAGCCCCTCCCATCCGGGAGCACCTCAGTTTTTTGCCAGTGTCTAAGGTGTTGGCCAAGGTTAACATGTATTCATCTGGGCTTGTGTACAGGTTCTCTGGGCCTTAGCAAGCTATTCCGGATCCGACCAAAAAAGCTTCATAGCTAAACGGTCAGTACCCGGGCCTTGCAGAGAAGAGCAGGGTTTTGCCTGTAATGCCTCTCTTAGGAGGGCTGGACCCTGGGATCCAGAGCTCTGGTCATACCCAAAACCAAGAGGCTATCTGTGCAGGGTGCTATACAGGTCCAGGGGAGTGGAATCCTTGGGAACCCGGTCCCTGAAGGTCTAGTACAATGCCTGCCGTGAAAGGTGAAGTTTGGGCTTCTGTGGACCAAACAAAGTCCTGCGGCGGGGAAAAGGTAAGTGGGGGCCCCTCAGGAACTTGGTTCTATTGAGGGGACCCCCAAGCCTAATATGTCTTTCTGCCTGTTACCTAAAAGGTATTCCCGCTAATAGCTGTATATGCCTAAGAAATCCTAGAAATGTTTTTTCATAAGGGAAGTTTTAAAAACTGTAAACCTGGAAATGTTTTTCATAAAGGAGGTTTTAAAAAAAAAAAAAAAGACAAAAGTGCGGTACCTGTGTTTGTCCACTAGAGGCCGCTGTGGAACGTCTTTTTTCTTGGGACTATTCCTTCCATGGTGAAAGTCCAGGCAGATGAGTGAGCTCTCTATCAGGGAAGCTGCATTCCTCTGTCATGCTGCCAAGTAGTTTCCTTCCATCCCCGAGTCCTGGTGAAACAGGGACCCTGGCTCCTCTCCCTACATGGCGCCAAGAGCGCACACACGCTTTCTTTTTATAAGATTTAGCTTCAAAAAAGGGGGCGGAGCCTGGCGGATGACGCGCTCTGTGCGCCCAGCGCTTCTGCGCATGTGCGGGCGTCCCAGCAAGATAAAAGGACTCAGTCCACGCTGCTTGCTATGGACACAGAGCATGAAAAGGAGCTGGTAGCATGGTATAGGGGCTTACAGCGGGCGGTTGATACAGGCATCCCCAGAAAGACGCATTAGTAGACACCCACTGATGTACATAGCAGCAAAATTGCATTAGACTATTTCAGTAAGGGGTGTATTGCGGCTGGAATACCTCAGCTTTGAACTAAGGAATATGCCGCCTAAAAAACTCCGAGATATACCTCTCAGGAAGTGTAGGGGGTCTCCATCGGGCTCTGAGGATCTGGAGCAGTCATCTGCACCCTCCTCCCCTGAGAAATCAGAGGTTAATACCCATAAGGAACCCCCGGGAGTGCCAGGTACTGCGGCTGTCCTCAGTCCACCTGCTCCTGCATATATAACAGAGGAGGTTTTTTCCTCAACTCTGGAGGGATTGGAGCAGAGATTGGCTGCATTGATCGCTTCTTCTCTACAGGAAAGAAAGCGCGCCAGATCTCCATCACCTCCATTAGAGTGCCTGTTGGCAGAGCAACAGTCCCAGGAAGGGACCGACCTACCTGAAGGGGATCAGGAGGAGGTTAACTCTGTTTTTGAGGAATCGACAGTAGATGAACCATTTTCAGCATCACAGACTGAAAGATTGTGGGTCCAGACCCTAAATGACATGGTTCGATCTGCATTTAAAATGCCTCTTGTTGAACAATCAACTACTGCTGTCTCCTCAGTGGGGTCGCTAAAAGCTCCCCAGGTTAATTGCTCCTTTCCAATACATCCATTATTGGAAGGACTTATATACCAGGACTGGGAACATCCTGATAAACAATTTGTTCCGCCTAAAAAATTTCCGGTGATCTATCCCATGGAGGGAAAGTTCACCCAGAGATGGAATGTTCCTACGGTGGATGCAGCCATCTCTTCTGTGAACAAATCACTGACATGCCCAGTAGATAATGTTCAAATGTTCAAAGATCCAGTGGATAAAAAATTGGAATCTTTATTAAAATCTGCTTTTTCCACAGCAGGGGCTGTTACACAGCCAGCAGTGGCAGCCATTGGGGTCTGCCAAGCTTTAAAGGATCAAATGAAAATTGTCCTGAGGGATTTGCCAGACCAGCAGGCCCAGGCTCTGGCTGATCTGCCTAGAGCATTATGCTTTGCGGTTGACGCCATCAAGGATTCTATCCATCAGGCCTCCCGCCTCACGCTGTCTTTGGTACATATGCGTAGGCTTCTGTGGCTCAAAAACTGGTCTGCTGAAGCTCCCTGTAAGAAGCTCTTAGTTAGCTTCCCATTTCATGGGGAACGCCTTTTTGGCGAGGACCTGGATAAGTATATCCAGAAGATTTCCAGTGGTAAAAGTACTCTCTTACCGAGTAAGAAGAGGTCTAGGGGTCCATCTTTTAAGAGGACTACCTCTCCTATCCCTGCGACGTCTGCTACTAAGCAGTTCCGACGGCCTCCTCGGTCAAACGCAGGGGGTAAAAATCAGGGACAGTCACAGGGTAATAAGAAACCCTGGATCCGAAGGGGTACTAAACCAGCCTCCAAGTCAAGCCTATGAAGGGCTGCCCCCACTCAAACGGGTGGGGGGAAGACTTCAGTTGTTCGCAGAGACCTGGCGGGAGACGATCAAAGACAGATGGGTGCTCTCCGCAGTAACTCTGGGATACAAGTTGGAGTTAAAAGAGTCTCCTCCTTCCCATTTTATGTGGTCAGGCATGCCAAAAGACCCTCTGAAAAGAGGGTCTCTCCTATTGGCGTTAGAACAACTATTGCTCCAAGGAGTAATTATGGAGGTTCCTATGGAAGAGTGGGGGTTGGGTTTCTACTCAAACCTTTTCACAGTCCCGAAGTCAAACGGGGACATAAGACCCATATTGGACCTAAAGAGTCTAAACAAATTTCTAAACGTCCGGTCTTTCCGGATGGAGTTGATCCGATCGGTCACCGCTGCCCTACAAGGGGAGGAATGGTTAGCCTCGATCGACATCAAAGATGCTTACTTGCATGTTCCCATCTTTCCAGGTCATCAAAAATTTCTACGCTTTGCAGTAGAAGGGCGCCATTTTCAGTTCAGAGCCTTACCATTTGGTCTGGCCACAGCACCACGAGTGTTCACAAAAATTCTGGCCCCACTGTTGGCCGATCTAAGAACACGAGGTGTAACGATAATGGCATACCTAGACGACTTGTTGTTGATGGACCACTCAGTTGCCAAGCTAGAAGTGGTAATTGTCGATACAATCAAGTATCTAGAATCTCACGGTTGGGTCATCAACCTGGACAAGTCAGCCCTACAGCCAGTGAAAAACCTGGTATATCTAGGGCTACGGCTGGATTCAGACCAGAGGAAGATTTTCTTACCTCTAGACAAGGTATCCTCTTTGAGGGGCTTGGTCCGTCTGCTTTGTGCAAAAAGACAGCCGTCCATACGCCTGTGCATGAGGCTGCTAGGAAAGATGGTAGCATCATTCGAAGCTGTGCCATACGCCCAATTCCACTCAAGGAATTTACAGAGGGCCATATTGTCAGCCTGGAACGGAAAAGTTCAGGCTCTAGACTTCCCGATGGCTTTGTCCCCTTCCGTTCGGAAGAGTCTCTGCTGGTGGTTGATCCCCCAGAATCTCCAGAAGGGAAAACCCTTCAGCCCGATATCTTGGAAGGTGGTCACTACAGATGCCAGCCTTATTGGCTGGGGGGCAGTACTGGAGCAATGGTCTCTCCAGGGCAGATGGTCAAATGTAGTAAAAACCCTGCCCATCAATCTCTTAGAGATACGAGCAGCCCGGTACGCCCTAGTAGCCTGGACATCCAGACTCCAAGGGTCCCCTGTCAGAATTCAATCAGACAATGCCACAGCAGTGGCATATATCAATCATCAGGGAGGCACCAGGAGTCGTGCAGCCCAGAGGGAAGTAAGTCACATCCTGGAATGGGCAGAAAAGCATGTCCCATGTATATCAGCTGTCTTCATTCCAGGGGTGGAGAATTGGAAGGCGGACTTTCTGAGTCGCCAACAGTTATGCCCAGGGGAATGGTCCCTTCATCCCGAGGTCTTCCGAGCAATATGTCAGCGGTGGGGAACACCGGATGTAGATCTGCTAGCATCCAGATTCAACGCAAAGGTGGACAGATTTGTCTCCCGGACAAGGGATCCCCTCGCTTGCGGCTCGGATGCTCTGGTGTTCCCTTGGGATCAGTTCAGACTGATATATGCATTCCCTCCGCTACAATTGTTGCCTCGACTCCTTCGCAGAGTCAGGTTGGAGAAGAAGCCGGTGATCCTGGTGGCTCCAGCGTGGCCCCGAAGGGCCTGGTACGCGGAGATCATCAAAATGTCTGTGGGGAGTCCTTGGACCCTTCCACGTCGTCCGGACCTGCTTTCGCAAGGACCGATATACCACCCTTCCTTACTAACTCTAAGTTTAACGGCCTGGCTATTGAATCCCACATCCTAAAGAAGAGAGGTCTCTCTAACTCTGTGGTATCAACTAGACTTGTGCACAACGGAAAAATTCGTTCCGTTTCGGTTCGTTTCTTTCCGGTCCTGTTGATTGGTAATCATTCGTAATTTTGCTAGACGGGATTTTTCGTGTTCGGACTCATTCGTATTTTTGCAAGCGACATTTTTCGTTGAATTTTTTGTTGCTTTATAATTCGTACTTTCGGTAGAGTACGTTGTTTTTCGTTGATTCTGGACACAACTCCTACTTTCGTAACTTTTTTTGGGTTCGTACTTTCGGTAGAGTACGTTGTTTTTCGTTGATTCTGGACACAACTCCTACTTTCGTAACTTTTTTTGGGTTCGTTGATTCGTAATTTTCCGTGTCTCTCTCACAACGACGCTGCCTATTATGCCTAATGTGCTTCAAATGGATTTGTACTTTTCTAAATACATTGCGGTTATTTGTAACGATTCGAAATCTCGTATTTTACTTTCGTTTTTAACATGCGGCTATAGGCTCCGCCCCTGTACACCATTTTGAGAGGGAGTTCAGCACGGTGTGGGAGAAGCAGAGAGCAGAGCAGAGTGAGTGTTATTGTGCTTCGAATGGATTCGAAATCTCGTATTTTACTTTCGTTTTTTTACATGCGGCTATAACCTCCGCCCCTGTACACCATTTTGAGAGGGAGTTCAGCACGGTGTGGGAGAAGCAGAGAGCAGAGCAGAGTGAGTGTTATTGTGCTTCGTATGGATTCGTACATTCGTAACTTTTTCATAACGAATTATGCCGAAGACATTCGGGCATTCGCTATTTGCGGTATAATTTATTTCGGATTCGGTCTTATTCGTAATTGCTTTGTTCGGAAATTCGAATGCTTCCGAATGTCCGAAAGTTGCTAAATTCGGACGAATTTCAATTCGTTACGAAACGAATTGCACAAGCCTAGTATCAACTATAATCAATGCCAGGAAGCCTGTATCCAGGCAGATCTACTATAGAGTTTAGAAGGCGTACATCACTTGGTGCGAGGCCAGAAAATGGCATCCACGTAAGTACGTTATAGGCAGAATTCTGGACTTCCTGCAGTGGGCTGTAGACAGGAAGTTTGCCTTAAGTACTATCAAGGGCCAGGTTTCGGCCTTATCAATACTATTTCAAAGGCCCCTGGCTATGCATTCACTTGTCAAAACCTTTATGCAAGGGGTGACTCGTATTATTCCACCGATTAAAGCTCCCATATGCCCATGGGATCTAAATTTGGTTCTGTCGGTTCTGCAGAAGCAGCCATTTGAACCTTTGCGGCACATTTCCTTGGTTCTACTCACCAGAAAATTGATATTTTTAGTAGCCATATGCTCGGCTAGAAGAGTGTCGGAATTAGCCGCCATGTCCTGTAAAGAGCCATATCTGGTTATCCATAAGGACAGAGTAGTATTACGCCCTCACCCAGCCTTTCTTCCTAAGGTGGTATCGAGGTTTCACTTGAACCAGGATGTGGTTCTTCCTTCTTTTTTCCCCAAACCAAGCTCGGTAGAGGAAAAGTTATTGCATTCTTTGGATGTAGTAAGAGCAGTTAAAGCTTATCTAAAAGCCACTGCTCAGATTCGTAGAACGGATTCTTTGTTTGTTCTGCCGGAAGGCCCCAGAAAGGGTCAGGCAGCATCAAAATCTACTTTAGCCAAGTGGATTCGACAGGTCATAATACAAGCCTATGGCTTGAGAAGTAGACCGCCTCCGTTCAAAGTTAGGGCGCACTCCACGAGAGCAGTTGGAACTTCATGGGCAGCGCATCACCAGGCCTCCCTGGCTCAAATTTGTAAGGCCGCAACATGGTCTTCAGTACACACGCTTACTAGGTTCTACCAGGTGGACGTTAGAAGTCAGGAGGATGTCGCCTTTGGGCGCAGTGTGTTGCAGGCCGCAAAAGATCCTCATGCCTGATGGCGCCCAGCTTATGTATGGTGTATCCCCCCCCTCATTTGGCATTGCTTTGGGACGTCCCAAATAGTAATGACTATGCTGCTCTGTGTCCCGTGATGTATGAACAAGAAAGTAGGATTTTTAAAACAGCTTACCTGTAAAATCCTTTTCTTGGAGTACATCACGGGACACAGAGCTCCCACCCCTCTTTTGGGGACACGTATTGCTTTGCTACAAAACTGAGGTGCTCCCGGATGGGAGGGGCTTATATAGGGGAGGGTACTTCCGGTTTTGGAAGTTGCCAGTGCCAGCACCTGAAGGTAATTCTATATAACCCATTAGTAATGACTATGTCGCTCTGTGTCCCGTGATGTACTCCAAGAAAAGGATTTTACAGTTAAGCTGTTTTAAAAATCCTACTTTTTATAGGGAAAAAAAGACTTTACAATAACTTTAAAGCTAAAAAACAAAACAAAATCTTGAACTTAATTTTTAAATACTTCTATTTAAGAAAGGAGAAGATTGGGGTTTTTGAAAGAAGAATAAACACACACACTTATCTCCAATGACTATTGAAGGTTTTGATGGTTCTTTCAATGAAGAACGGACCAGCAGCCACAGGTTCAGTGAAAATCTTGCGATTTTATAATATGAACACAGTGAACCCACCACCATACAAAGTGCAATCTTACCAGCTGCACAAGTTTGGATACTTGTGGCTAAAACCCAGCCAGGGCCTTTTCCTCCAAAGACTGCGGGTGACTGGTCTGGTCATATGGCGTGTTAAGCCGTTTGGTCAGGAACGTAGTCGGAAATACAACTTGTGGACCCACACACGGTTCAAGTGACGATGAGGCGATGGCAGCTCGAAAAGAAAGGGCAGAGAAAATTGCCATAGGTAAAACCAGATGGTTGTTTATTGGAAAAAAAAAAAAACAGTATCGCCTGCAAAGCGTATAACGATACAATATAAGTTTTCCGATAAAAAGTGTGGCCAGCCGGCAACAATACAAACGCCCGTGCAAGTGGGACGTACAACAACGCGGTGACGTCGGCACGTCGCTTCTCCTGACGCGGTTCGTCAGTAATCTGACGTCGTCCTGGGGCAACTACGTTCCTGACCAAACGGCTTACCACGCCATATGACCAGACCAGACACCCGCAGTCCTTTGAGGAAAAGGCCCTGGCTGGGTTTTAGCCACAAGTATCCAAACTTGTGCAGCTGGTAAGCGTGCACTTTGTATGGTGGTGGGTTCACTGTGTTCATATTATAAAGTCACAAGATTTTCACTGAACCTTTGGCTGCTGGTCCGTTCTTCATTGAAGGAACCATCAAAATCTTCAATAGTCATTGGAAGACTCTACATACCGTATATACTCGAGTATAAGCCAAATTTTTCAGCACATTTTTTTTATGCAGAAAATGCCAGGCTTATACTCAAGTCTGTGTCCATCTTCACTTTTGTGCGCCTGATACTGGCCAGCCGTGGGTCTCCTGGACCCCAAACTTGGCACACAAGTAGCCCCACTCTTCTTCTACAAGTACGCAAAGTTTGTTGTCCGGGGGACCTACGGCCAGGGAGTACCGATTTTTCAAATCCGGGCACCCCTTCCATAGACTTCCATGTTAAGTGTCAGTCTAGTCACACAGCGCCGGAGATCAGGTAGGGAGATTGGCCACAGTGAGGCATGGACACAGTGACAGTGAGGCATGGGCACAGTGAGGCATGGGCACAGTGACAGTGAGGCATGGGCACAGTGAGGCATGGGCACAGTGACAGTGAGGCATGGGCACAGTGAGGCATGGGCACAGTGAGGCATGGACACAGTGAGGCATGGACACAGTGAGGCATGGACACAGTAAGACATGGACACAGTGAGGCATGGACATAGTGAGGCATGGGCACAGTGAGGCATGGGCACAGTAAGGCATTGACACAGTGAGGCATGCATATGGACACAGTGAGGCATGGACACAGTGAGGCATGGACACAGTGAGGCATGGGCACAGTGACAGTGAAGCATGGGCACAGTGAGGCATGGGCACAGTGACAGTGAAGCATGGGCACAGTGAGGCATGGGCACAGTGAGGCATGGACACAATGAGGCATGGACACAGTGAGGCATGCACATGGACACAGTGAGGCATGGACACAGTGAGGCACAGTGAGGCATGCACATGGACACAGTGAGGCACAGTGAGGCATGGGCACAGTGAGGCATGGACACAGTGAGGCACAGTGAGGCATGCACATGGACACAGTGAGGCATGCACATGGGCACAGTGAGGCATGCACATGGACACAGTGAGGCACAGTGAGGCATGGGCACAGTGAGGCATGCACATGGACACAGTGAGGCAAAGTGAGGCATGCAGATGGACACCCTAGGCTTATACTCGAGTCAATAAGTTTTCCCAGTTTTTTGTGGTAAAATGAGGTGCCTCGGCTTATATTCGGGTCGGCTTATACTCGAGTATATACGGTAAGTCCCATGCTTCACTGTCTGGGACTTTTCACTTCTTACAATATATTTTTTAGTCTCTTTTCATTTACTTATTTATTGGTTTAGGTTTATTTTTAGGTTAATATGTCACTGTAAGAGCGCAGCTTATTCTTTTATCCATTGTTATTTTGTGTGTGTTTTACTTTGAGCTTGCTGCTATATTTTTTAGGTTGTTTTTCCAGCGCAGTTTTCCGTTTTTATGCTTATCTCCAAGCTGCAGCTTCGGCCTGATGCTGCAGCTGTCTCCCGCCAGCTCTAAGCCCAGGAACTGAGCGATCACATGACGGCTGATCGCTCAGTTCTCAGTCCGCTTGGAGGGGGGGCGGGAGCAGCTGGCACAGGCTCTTAGCATCAGGCATCCGGGTGAATCCAAACAATATGGTTGGGATCCTTGCAGAGACTCTGTGACGTCACCTGACAGTGGGACATTGGCTAATTCTGGGACGAAGGAGAGCGAGAGGAAGTAAGTGCACCCCCCATGACCAAGAAGGAGAAGTATGGCCAAATAAGCTTACTTGTTTGTTTCATTGTGTTACTTTTTCAGTACCACATAACAAGAAAATTGAAAAAAAAAATGAACATACCTTTTGTTTGTATTTTCTTAGTTTGCAAATACCTTAGCCAGGCTTTGTTTCAGAAAGAGCATTTGGTGGACACATTATAGTAAAATGTATATTTTTATTTACAGTAAAATGATTAACTTCAAAATAATATATTGACATAAGATTTACCCCCCTCCTCCCGAAAAAAAAAAAAAATCTATGAATCACGTTCTTATCTTAAAGTAGAAGGCCAGGTACGTATATCTCTGGGTCGTTACATTGACTGGCCTGCACAGAGTCCTGACTTCAACACCTTTGGGATCAATTAGAGCAGGGACTTCTCGTCCAACATCAGTGCCTGACCTCACAAATGCGCTTCTGGAAGAATGGTCAAACATTCCCATAGACACAAGCCTCGTATACACAACCGTTTTTCTCGGCAAGAAAACTGCTGGGAGAGCTTTTTGCCAAGAAAACCATTCATGTGTATGGTTTCTCGACAGGAAAACTGACGGGAATCTTGATGAGAAAAATAGAGAACCTGCTTTTTCTCGTCGGGATTCTCAGGCAGAGTGTTTCCTGCCGAGAAACCCGGTCGTCTGTATGCTTACCTGTCCAGGGAAACCCGCGCATGCTCGATGAGACTTGGACACATGCGCGGTAGCATACAAGGGTAGTGTAGGGTGAAGCAAGATGGCGGCGACGGCATCGAATGTGACGAGTGCAGGCTCGTCGTAGTCAATGACGTCACCGCGTTCTTGCTATTCAAAAAAACGGCGGTTCTTTTGAATGGCCGTGTGTACACTCAGCGTGCAAGGCAAGCTTGCCGGGAATCCCGTCGGGAAAACCAACGTTTTTTTTTCCCGACGGGATTCCCACCCGTGTGTACGAAGCCACACTCCAAACCTTGTGGACGGCCTTCCCAGAAGAGTTGAAGCTGTTATAGCTGCAAAGGGTGGACCAACTCAATACTGAACCCTATGGACTAGTGCATCCATAGTGGGCGCAGGAGCGCCGCCCGCTCTCTCCCCTGCATTGCATGAATGTATGTATTGTCGCCGGCGCCGCTGCCGCCCACTATTCAGATGACCGGCCCCCCTGGCAAGCGCCGGCCATCTGAATAACAGCGGCTGGTTGGTTTTCGGAAGTGTCTATCAGAGCCAGCGGCTCTATAGGCTTCCCGATTACAGCCTGTGGGCTGTAATTGGCTTCCAAATAGTTAACCAGGAGACGCATGGGCTGTGCATTCCTTGGTTAACACTGACACGCGTCTCAGCCAATCAGGTTCACCGGGTCTGGTTACCGGTAACCTGATTGGCTGAAGCGACATCGAGGGCGGGAGAAGACACGAGGGAGCATGGAGGAGGATAGCGCTGACCCGAGGAAGGTAAGTGCAGGGCTGGGGGGAAACTGGCTGTACTTGGGGAACAAACTGGCTGCATTTGGGGACAAACTGGCTGTATTTTGGGGGAAACTGGCTGTACTTGGGGAACAAACTGGCTGCATTTGGGGACAAACTGGCTGTATTTGGGGGGAAGCTGGCTGCATTTGGGGACAAACTGGCTGAATTTGGGGGGAAACTGGCTGTATTTGGGGACAAACTGGCTGCATTAGGGGGAAACTGGCTGTATTTGGGGACAAACTGGCTGCATTAGGGGGAAACTGGCTGTATTTGGGGACAAACTGGTTGTATTTGGGGACAAACTGGCTGCATTAGGGGGAAACTGGCTGTAATTGGGGACAAACTGGTTGTATTTGGGGACAAACTGGCTGCATTTGGGGACAAACTGGCTGTATTTGAGGGGAAACTGGCTGCATTTGGGGACAAACTGGCTGCATTTGGGGACAAACTGGCTGTATTTGGGGACAAACTGGCTGCATTTGGGGGGAAACTGGCTGTATTTGGGGACAAACTGGCTGTATTTGGGGACAAACTGGCTGTATTTGGGGACAAACTGGCTGTATTTGGGGGGAAACTGGCTGCATTTGGGGGCAAACTGGCTGCATTTGGGGAGAAACTGGCTGCATTTGAGGGGGAAAACTGGCTGCATTTGGGGACAAACTGGCTGCATTTAAGGGGGCAAACTGGTGGCATTTGGGCACAGTGGCTGCGTTTAATAGGCACAGTGGCGGCAATTGATGGTTTTTTTTTTCAGTTTGTTTGCGCCCCCCCCCCCCCCCAAAAAAAAATTTGAGCACCAGCCGCCACTGTGTGCGTGTAAAGGCAGGTGTCCCAATACTTTTGACAATATAGTGTATATACAGTATATGCAGCATGTGCGCTCATTCCATAATATAATAATACATAAATATTGTTAGTTGCAGATTTGGGTCAGTTTCCAACAAAACACACTTTCCATAGGGATGGATAATAACATGGCTAGAGAAAGTTTTTTTTATAGGGGGGGAGGGGGAAGAGAAAATGTCAATTCTAATCCCAGAATCTTTGGATCCTCAGACACGGCACAGATTTGGCCGTCTCTTCATTCATTCATTGTAGGTATAAAACCAACTTCAGAGGCTTTCCACGTCATGCACTGAGAGACGTTTCATCTCCTGTCACAAGGACCAGTCACAGGTTTCATCTCTCGGGTTATTTGATCGTCCTCACAGTAAAGATGTCACTCCTTCGCCGTGTCGGTTTTCAAAGGAAGACACGGCTCTGACTTGAGACAAAGGTGGGGAAAAAAAACCCTTTAATAAAGGTGTCAGACATTTGCTCAGAGTATATTTGAAGGCTGTCAGACTTTGATACGTGAGGGCCATTTGCAGATGAAGATTTCACACACAGCAATCGGCGTGGGGGGGGGGGGGGGGGGACAAAATTACCAAAGGGCCCCTGAGCACAAAGAACATTTTGGAGGCCTCCATTTAATTACTGACCAAGTATAAAAACATCAAAGTGTATATAAACCCCTAATGCCACGTACACGCGTTCGGAAATTCCGCCAGCAAAAGTTCCGATGTGAGCTTTAGGTCGGAAATTCCGACTGCGTGTGTAGGCTCCATCGGACTTTTGCTGTCGGAATTTCCGGCAGCAAAACATTGAGAGCAGGTTCTCTATTTTTCAGACGGAACAAAATTCTGTAGCAATTCCGACGCGCAAAATTCCGACACGTGCTCGGAAGCATTGAACGTCATTTTCTCGGCTCGTCGTAGTGTTGTACGTCACCGCGTTCTTGTTGGTTGAAAGTTCAGATAACTTGTGTGTGACCTTGTGTATGCAAGCCCAGCTTGAGCGGAATTCCGTCGGAAAAAAACATCCAAGGTTTTTCCGATGGAAAATCCGATCGTGTGTAAGCGGCATAAGATACCAAAATTGTTGTAATTACGGAGGGCATATAGATATTGGCAACACATCAAGAACTATATAAAAAAAACTTAAGGTTTCTTGTACAAATATTATAAAACACTCATATCACCATATTCAATACAGGGCTCACCAATCATTACCATTTAACAAGCCACATGTGATCTCAAAGCGTTTCGAATGATAGAACATCTTCTTCAGAAGCACAAGTGAACACAATCAGTACAATGGAACCCGTTTTTTTAAAGCGAAGGATATACATGGTCTACTGGAAAAGTTATCATCAGTCAACATCAACCAGTTGGCCGCAAGATGGTGGATGTACATGCTGGACCACTCTATATGACATATAACTGACTTGGTATCCAGATTATCCTGAACCCTATATGGGGGGGGGGGCAGTGAATTGTCTTCGGGTTTGTATAAATTAGGGAGCCATCCCTATGGAGATTGGATTGACATTTGGTTGGGCGCAGTTCTTATGGCGTCCCTTGTGTGAGGATTTGGTGCCCTTTGGAAATGATGATTCAATTCAATCTTCTTCCAGTAGACCATATACAGTATATCCTTGGTTTTAAAAGACCGGGTTCCATTGTACTGATTTTGTTCACTTGTGCTCCTGAAGAAGAGGTTCTATCAATCGAAACGGGTTGAGCTCACATGTGAATTTTGGAATGGTAAAGATTTTTGAACCCTGTATTGGATATGGTGTCATGAGTGTTTTTAATAATTATACAATAAACCTCATGTGTTTATATAGTTTTTGATGTGGTGACAATATACACTGTATTACCAAAAGTATTGATGATGTGATCATGCAATAAAAAAAATCAGTTTGGACGCTAACTTTTCGATCCATGGTGTGCTGGCAAATATCTTCATTGTGACTTTTTGAGCCAGTTTCCAGCTGGCCATTGCTGCAGCACCCAAATCCTTTAGCGCTTTATCTAGGAGCGTGTGTGATGGGAATATGGAGTATTACCAAAAGTTTTGGGATGCCTGTCTTCAGACGCACATGAACTTTAATGGCATCCCAGTCTTAAGCCCTGTACACACGGCCGGGAATCCCGTCAGGAAAAAAACATTGTTTTTCCTTACGGGATTCCTGGCAAGCTTTTCTTGCTCACTGAGTGTACACACGGCACATTCAAAAGGACCGCCATCACATTTGATGCCGTCGCCGCCATTTTGCTTCACCCAACACTACCCTTGTAAGCTATGCGTCAAAGTCTCATCGAGCATGCGCGGGTTTACCTGGAGACAGGTAAGCATACACACGCACGGTTTTCTCGTCGGGAAACAGGCCAACGAGAATCCCGATGAGAAAATAGAGAGCAGGTTCTCTATTTTTCTTGTCGAGATTCCCGGCAGTTTTCCTGACGAGAAACCATACACACGGACGGTTTTCTCTGCAAAAAGCTCTCCCAGCAGTTTCTTGCAGAGAAAAACGGCCGTGTGTACAAGGCTTCAGTCCGTAGGGTTCAATATTGAGTTGGCCCACCCTTTGCAGCTATAACACCTTTGACTCTTCTGGAAAGGCCGTTCACAAGGTTTAGGAGTGTGTCTATGGGAATGTTTGACTATTCTTCCAGAAGCGCATTTGTGAGGTCAGGCACTGATGTGGACGAGGTAGGCAACAGGTCTCTCCTCTCACTCCACAACTCTCTAATGTAGGCCAAACTGAAAAGGCATTCTTCGTGTGGCTGTCTCCTTCCTCTAACCTCTGTATAGGGATGTTTCCTGGAAATACCTCTGCGTATTGGGGGTCACAGTAGGGTCCATTGCTGGCTAGGCCAGGATGGGTGTGAAAGTTTCCCAGTGAGTGCTGGTTAGGCCAGGCAAGGTTGCCTTGTAGGTGAGCCCTACATGAACAGATCCTGAAGGCCCCATGTTCAATGCTTTCAGCTGGATCCAGGGGATCTCCGGCGGCAATGTAGGAACAGGCTAAAGAGCAGTAACACTTTTCCAATGCATTAAAGGTAGATAGATCCTCATCAGGATCATGGCACCAATATTGGATACATTCCATGATAAAAAAAAGTTTCAGCAATTCAGTGTACTCTTCTTAACAAACTTTATCGGCTACATAGGAATTGACACAGTGTATAAAATGCTAATGTTTTTTTGCTAAAGCCCTGTACACACGACCGGGAATCCCGTCGGGGAAAAAAACGTTGGTTTTCCCAATGGGATTCCTGGCAGGCTTGCCTTGAAAAGCCGTGTATACACACGGCCACACAAAAACCCGCCGTTCTTTTGAATGGCTAGAACGCGGTGACGTCATTGACTACGACGAGCTGGTGTCTCGTCACATTCGATTCCGTCGCCGCCATCTTGCTACACCCCACACTAACGTTGTATGCTACCGCGCATGTGTCGAAGTGTTATCGAGCATGCATGGGTTTTTCCCCTACAGGTAAGCATACAGACGACCGGTTTTCTCGACAGGAAACACTCTGCCGGGAATCCCGACGGGAAAATACAGGGCAGGTTCTCTATTTTTCCCGCTGGGATTCCTGGCAGTTTTCCTATCGGGAAAGCATACACGCGGCTGGGATTCCCGGCCAAAAGCTCTCCTGGCAGTTTTCCTGCCGGGAAAACCGGTCGTGTGTACGAGGCCTAGTACAACCTTCCTGATAGTTTGATAAAACGCGTTAGTATTTTGTATACTGTGTCAATTCACATGTAGCCAATAAATTTCAACAAGAAGAGCACACCAAGTTGCCGGCATTTTTTACCATGGATTGACAGTATTGGGAATGGAACATCCCAGCCTGAGCACCGGTCTTCGGCATTGAATCATAAATTCAGCAGTTGAGCTAGGGTATTATCTATGTTTCTAATCTTGGATACATTGACGTATATTGTGCTATGGTATCAGGATAGTTGGGCAGATATAAGTCTGGTGGGAGAGTTCATGGGGGGCACCATGCCAACTTTTTCCACAGGTCATCATATGTCAAAGACTGGACTTTCTTCACATATATTGACAGTCACAAGGTCCAGAAGAGTAGCCATGACTAACGGTATTTATAGAGCCGAGACATCATTCTTTGCCTCTGGGCCCTCTTGCCTCTGATGTGAAGGGCGAAAAAGACTAGAATAGTGATGAGGACGGAGGACAGACGACTGCTGAATATGATCCAGGCCGAGGTGGGAACACCCACACCACTCTTGTTGCAAGAGCAGGTAAACTGTCCTTCCAGCGATGGCGCTTCGTCCATGGTGAACGAATTCTCCAGACCTGGAATGAGAGATGACAATTTTGAAATATACATATAAGTCCACCATAGTTATGTCCACCCTATCACAGGCTTTTACTAATGCCACCATGAGTCAGTAAGCCTTAAATGATAACATGCAGCTATAATGCTAAGAGATAGAGATGTATACAATGTCAGGGTTACAGGGAGGATTATTATTAGGGTTACAGTGTAAGAGTTAGGGTATCATGGGGGGTAATGTCAGGATTACAGGGAGGATAAGTGTGAGGGTTGAGAACCAGCTCTCAAACATTTGTTGTCAGGAATTCCAACAGCAAATGTCCGATGGAGCCTACACACGGTCGGAATTTCCGACAACATGCTCACATCGAACATTTCCCATCGGAATTCCTACCGTGTGTACGCAGCATTAGTGTCAAGGTGATAGGGGGTTCAGAGTTAGGGTTATAGGGAGGATTAGTGGAAATGTTATAGATAGAGTTAGTGGTAAGGTTATAGGGAGTGCTAGTGTTAGGGTTATAGTAAGGGTTAGAGTTAGATTAT
Source organism: Rana muscosa (assembly GCA_029206835.1). NCBI lineage: Eukaryota > Metazoa > Chordata > Amphibia > Anura > Ranidae > Rana > Rana muscosa. Next base: position 14,595,404 of record CM055116.1, read on the forward strand.
AGGGGGGTTCGAGTTTGGGTTATAGGGAGAGTTAGAGTTAGGTTATAGAGGGGGGTTAGTGTTAGGGTTATAGGGAGGGTAAGTGTCCAGATTATAGGAAGGGTTAGAGTTAGGGTTATAGGGAGGGTAAGTGTTAGGGTATATAGGGGTTTAGTGTTAGTATACAGGGAGGGTTAAAGTCAGGGTTATAGTGAGAGTGAGGTTATAGGGCGGTTTGTGTTAGGGTTATAGGGAGGGTAAGTGTTAGGGTATAGAGGGGGTTAGTGTTAGGGTACAGGGAGGGTTAGAAGCAGGGTTATAGGGAGAGTTAGGTTATAGAGGGGGGTTAGTGTTAGGGTACAGGGAGGGTTAGAGTCAGGGTTATAGGGAGAGTTAGGTTATAGAGGGGGGTTAGTGTTAGGGTACAGGGAGGGTTAGAAGCAGGGTTATAGGGAGAGTTAGGTTATAGAGGGGGGTTAGTGTTAGGGTACAGGGAGGGTTAGAGTCAGGGTTATAGGGAGCATTGGTGTTAGGGCACAGGGTGGGTTGGAGGTAGGGTTACATGGTTACATGCAGTAGTTGCTAAGGTTGAATAAAGGCACCAATCCAACCATTTTAACCTGAGCATCTGTAGGAATATGAAGGCACAGGTCTAGAATATGATCTAGGAGACGTGGAACTTGGAAATATATGTATACTCTGATTGGATTCGTTGTCATCTGTGCAAGTATTGGAAGTCAATAAAGCGCAATCTCTGGAGAACGTGGGTGTATGCTGCGGGAAACATAACTTATATATCATCATCATAATAACCTAAGTATTTGGTCATCGGTGGACTATATATGACTTCACTACAATAAGGTCTACTTGTAAGGTTGCTGTTTCCTGTTGTGAAGTTTTTCCCTGCTTAGCTTTGTATTGTCACCAAACACTGATATTGAACTATTCATTATAACCTCCATATTGTTTATGAACATGTTAACTACTTCCTGACCGCGCTATAGCCAAAAGACGGCTACAGTCGTCTTGATCTGGGAGGGCGTCCATGGTAGTCCTTCCAGAACCATGCGCTCTGTGGTCGCAGTAAAGGGCCAACCACAGCGGTCCTTTACCATGTGATCAGCTGTGTCCAATCACAGCTGATCACATGTAAACAAACTTGCCAGTTATCGGCATTCCTTTCCACACAAGCTGTAACAGCGTGAGGAAAGGAGAGCCGGTAATCTGCAATTCTGACAGGGCACATGTACACTGATTATCAGTGCCCATCAGTGCCTCCTATCAGTGCCCATCAGTGCCACATATCCGTGCCTCCTTGTCAGTGCCTATCAGCAGGGCTGCTGTCAGAAATCATGAGGCCTTTTACAGCCTTCCTGACTGGGCCACCCAACCCCACCTATCCCCCTTGGGTGCAGCAAAACAGTGACACTGACTTTACCCCCTACACCTCGAAAAATGTAATCAAAGTCCCACTTTTTGGGCCCCTCTGTTGACCTGATGGTACCCAGGGAAATGTAATTTAAGCCCTGGTAAACAAGTAGGAGCAGGGGCATGGTCTAGTAAAATCCATTTATCCATTCAGGAAGAAATTATAAACGTTCACTGTTGTACTGCCTTATCAATGACCCTGCCCATCAGTGCTGCCTATCAGTGCCGCATATCAGTGCAGCCTCTTCAGTGCCAATCAGTGCTGTTTCATCAATGCCGTCTCATTAGTGCCGTCTCATCAGTGCAGCCAATCAGTGCCCATCAGTGCAGCCACATCAGCGTACATCAGTGAAGGAAAAAATAATAATTTTTTGCAAAAATTTATACTGTAAGAGAAACTAAGAAAAACATTGTTTTGTTTTTTTTAACATTTTTGGTCTTTTTAATTTGTTTAACAAAAAAATTAAATGCCCAGCGGTGATTAAATACTACCAAAAGAAAGTCTAGAAAAAAAAATTATAAAAAATTTCATATGGATACAGTGTTGCATGACCGCACAATTGTCATTCAAAGTTTGCAGCACTGAAAGCTGAAAATTGGCCTGAGCAGGAATTGGGTGAAAGTGTCCAATATTGAAGTGATTAAAATGAATCGGTCCAAGGATGGAGCCCTGGGGTACCCCATTTACAATTCTAGACCATTCATAAAATATACCGTTAATCACCACACCCCTGGGACATGCACCTGCAACCAGTATTCTATCCAGGTCTATACTGTACCATGTCATCAATGCCCATAGACCTTCATTTAGTTGTATTTTTTTAATTAATCGTTTGTGGGGGTACTGTATCAAATGCCTTAGCGAAATCCATAACACCGTGTCTACAGGCTTTCCTCTATGCATATTATGGCTCACCTCTTCAAAGAGTATAAAATAGTTGGTCTGGCAAGAACAGTCTTTCATAAATCCATGTTAGTGACTGCTAATAATGCTATTTTTATCTGCAATTTTTGATGAGGTCTTTTATCATGCCTTCCAATAGTTTACACATACTATTGATGTTAGGCTGACCAGTCTTCAGTCTTTCATATCTCTGCCCTTATAAATATTGGTACCACAATTGCTTTTTTTTGCCAATCAGCTGTTACCAGAAATCGGAAATCGCAAGGGTCGAAATGCATCGGGGGTTTTTCATGTGGATACATATGTCATAAATACAATTGTCAAACCATGCTTGTACATAGGGTGCTCTCTGCTATGAGTGATGTTCCATGTCTGTTTTTGTGTGGCACCACCTATATGGATGATTCATTATTGTTCATTTGAAATTATTATTGTCTGTAAAATAAACAATTTTTTTTTTACATCGACTATTTCTATACAAATTCTCTGCTGCTAAAAAAAAAACCCAGGGGGAAACTTCCTGTTCTTCGTATGCTTTTGGGTTATGCAGCTTTGGGGGCTCCCCTATTGTGTTTTTCCTTTTCTATACATCAGCTGTTACCATTCCCATCAGTAAGCTCTCCTTAAAAATTAGGGATAATGATCTGCTATAACCTGGCTAAGTTCTTTGAGAACTCTTGGGTGTAAGCAATACACTCCTGGTGTTTTATTTTTCTAGTCTTTTTTGAACACTGGTTTCTGTTAGCCACTAGTAATGAGCCGAACACCCCCGGGTTCGGTTCGCACCAGAACCCGCGAACGGACCGAAAGTTCGTACGAACATTAGAACCCTATTAAATACAATGGATGCGAACGTTCGAATTCTAAAGTGCTAATTATAACAACTATTATGCATGTTATTGTCCTAAAAAGGGTTTGGGAACCCGGGTTCTGCACCAGGGGACATGTATCAATGCAAAAAGAAGTTTTAAAAACGGTCGTTTTTCGGGGGCAGTCATTTTAATGATGCATAAAGTGAAAAAAAAAAAGTCAAATATTCCTTTAAATATCGTACCTGGGGGGTGTCTAAAGTATGCCTGTGAAGTGCCACGTGTTTCCCGTGTTTAGAACTGTCCCTGCACAAAATGACACTTCTAAAGGAAAAAAAAGCCATTTAAAACTGCTTGCGGCTTTAATGTAATGTCTGGTCCCGGTAATATGGATGAAAATCTTTAAGAAAAATGGCATAGCTACCCCATGACCCCCCCCCCCCTAACCCCAGCCCATTACCAGCCCCTTTGGGTCTTGTATGGATATTAAGGGGAACCCCGCACATAAAATAAAAAAGGCCCTATATACTCTGAACAGCCGTATACAGGCGGTGCATACAAGACAGGGACTGTAGGTTTGTTCTTATGTAGAATCTGTTTGTAAGTTTGAACAGGTACATTGTTTAAGTGTAGCTCCAGCCCAAAAAATCTATTTTTAAGCTTTTTGGAAAACATAGGTAAGGGTTATCACCCCTGTAACATTTGTTTTGCTGTCTGTGCCCCTGTTCAGAACATTTCACCTCACTTTCCGTCCCAATGACAAGTGTTTTTGAAATGTGGTGTTTTTCTTGAAACAAGGATTGGTGATAAAGCATCAGTACAGAGGAGACACCTTTCTCCCATATTAATTCTTACAGGAGAGAATTTTCCTTCCTAGGGGTAGATTTCCTCTCACTTCCTGTTGTCTTCTTGCGTTTGCAAGTAGGAGTCGTTTGTAAGTTGGATGTTTGAAAGTAGGGACCTGCCGTATATACTCTGCAGAAATAGGCCCCTTAGTTGTTGGTGTTGGCACAACACTGTAAGCACTCACAGTTACTCTTGGTTGGTGCTGGAACGCCCTGCTGTCAACTATTATATCAGGAATTGTAATTACATATAATTGTTGAACAGTGGTAGTAAAAATTTGGCCTTTGATGGTGGTGCTGGTGCCACAACACTGTAAGCCCTGACAGTTACTCTTGGTGGGTGCAGCAATGGGCCCTGCTGTGAATTATTAGATCAAGAATTGTAATTGCATGCCCCTGTTGAACAGGGGCTGAAAAATTGGGCCTTTCGTGGTGGTGGTGGTGGTGGTGGTGGCGTTGCCACAACACTGTAAGCCCTCAGAGTTACTCTTGGTGGGTGCAGCAATGGGCCCTGCTGTGAATTATTAGATCAAGAATTGTAATTACATGCCCCTGTTGAACAGGGGCTGAAAAATTGGGCCTTAGGCACTGGTGGCACAACACTGCAACCCCTCACAGATACTGTACTTGGAGCACAGCAATGAGCCCTGTTGCAAAGTATTGCTTCAAAAATTGTAATTACACGCCCCTGTTAAACAGGGGCTGAAAAATTGGGCCTTAGGCACTGGTGGCACAACACTGCAACCCCTCACAGATACTGTACTTGGAGCACAGCAATGAGCCCTGTTGCAAAGTATTGCTTCAAAAATTGTAATTACACGCCCCTGTTAAACAGGGGCTGAAAAATTGGGCGTTAGGCACTGGTGGCGGCACCCATAAACAAAAATGATCTTCCAAGCTATCATCATCAATCGTATCATTGAGGACTCGGAGGAGGAGGATAGCCAGTCAACATAACAGCACAGGCACTCAGCATCAGCATCAGTCTTGAAGGGATGTGACATGTTAAAATCAATTAGTCTGTTATATCAGCATCAGGTGTGTGGTAGCTGGTGGTGATCCAAGACTGGTTCATCTTGATGAAAGTCAGTCGATCAACCGAGTCGGTGGACAGGCGCACCCTGTGATCCGTGACAAATCCTCCAGCAGCACTGAATGTGCGTTCCGAAAGAACGCTGGATGCAGGACAGGCCAGTAGCTCAATTGCATACTGTGCAAGCTCTGGCCAGTGATCCATCCTCAAGACCCAGTAAGCCAGAGGATTTTCGGTGGGGAAGGTGTCCAAGTCTGACCTTGCCCCTAGATATTCCTGCACCATGTTTATCAGACGCTGGCGATGGTTGCTGGAACCGATCATACTTTGGGGCTGCGGACTAAAGAATTGTCTGAACGCATCGGTCAGACGGCCACCTTCCCCACCGCTCCTTCTTTGACTGGCCAAAGCCTCAGCAACTCGTTGTCCAGGACCAGGAGTTTGTAACCTCCCAGTCTCTGGGAACGCGTTGCACAGACCTTTCTGCAAGGCCTCCCGGAGTTGTCTCATCCTCTGCTCCCTCTGCGACGGTAACATAAGGTCCGCAACCTTACCCTTGTACCATGGATCAAGGAGAGTGGCCAGCCAGTAATGGTCCCTCTCCTTGATCCGAAGAATACGAGGATCCTTCCGCAGACTTTGCAGGATCAGGGAGGCCATGCAGCGTAGGTTAGCTGAGGCATTCGGTCCGGAGTCCTCTGGGTCACTAAGGACGACATGATCCGCAGCCACCTCCTCCCAGCCACGTACAAGTCCACGGGTTTCTTGGGACTGTAAATCATCCCTAAAAGACTGCTGCTGTTGATGCTGCTGAGTGCCAGGCTCCACCTCCATGCTGACACAATCCTCCTCCTCCTCCTCCTCCTCCTCCTCGTCCTCTTCCTGTGCGATGGGTGGGACAGAAGGAACACTGTCTGGGTAAAGGGGGCCTTGAGAGGCAAGGAAGTCCTCCTCTTCCTGCCTCTGTTCTGCCTCAAGTGCCCTGTCCATTATTCCACGCAGCGTGTGCTCCAACAGGTGGACAAGAGGTACAGTGTCACTGATGCATGCACTGTCACTGCTCACCATCCTCGTGGCCTCCTCAAATGGTGCCAGGACAGTGCATGCATCCCTGATCATGCCCCACTGGCGTGGAGAAAAAAAACAAGCTCCCCTGACCCTGTCCTGGTGCCGTAGTCGCACGGGTACTCATTGATGGCCCTCTGCTGCGTGTGCAGCCGCTGCAGCATGGCCAACGTTGAGTTCCACCTGGTGGGCATGTCACATATAAGGCGGTTCTTGGGCAGGTTCAACTCCTTTTGCAGCTCAGCCAGGCGAGCACTGGCATTATAAGATCTGCGGAAATGCACACAGACTTTCCTGGCCTGCCTCAGGACATCCTGTAAGCCCGGGTACCTGCCCAAGAACCGCTGCACCACCAGGTTAAGGACGTGAGCCACACAGGGCACATGGGTCAGTTGTCCCTGTCGGAGGGCGGAGAGGAGGTTGGTGCCATTGTCGCAAACCACCATTCCTGGCTTAAGCTGGCGTGGCGTCAACCACCTCTCGGCCTGGCCCTGCAGAGCAGACAGGACCTCTGCCCCAGTGTGGCTTCTGTCCCCCAAACACACCAGCGCAAGCACGGCATGGCATCTTTTTGCCTGCGTACTTGCGTAGCCCCTTGAACGCCTACGGAGCACCGCTGGTTCAGAGGACAAAGCACAGGAAGAGGCCATGGAGGAAGAAGAAGAGGAGGGGGTGGAGGAGAGAGGTGTGTCACAACCAGTAGTAGCATTTTGGAGGCGTGGCGGTGGAACAACCTCCAACACTACTGCACCTTGTCCTGCATCCTTCCCAGCTGAGTGACCCAATGGGCCGTGAAAGAAAGGTAACGTCCCTGTCCATGCCTGCTGGACCATGAGTCAGCGGTAATATGCACCTTACCGCTGACCGCCCTGTCCAGCGAGGCCAAGACATTGCCTTCCACATGCCGGTAGAGAGCCGGAATAGCCTTCCGTGAGAAAAAGTGGCGTTTGGGAACCTGCCACTGAGGAACCGCACATTGCACAAACTCACGGAAGGGGGCCGGGTCTACCAACTGAAAAGGCAGCAGTTGAAGCGCTAGCAATTTAGCCAAGCTAGCATTCAACCGCTGGGCATGTGGATGGCTGGGAGTGAACTTCTTTCGACGGTCCAGCAGCTGGGGCAGGGAAATTTGCCTGCTAGAATCGGACGCCGGTGTACTGCTAGCAGAGTGGCCGCAAGTACTTGGCTGTGACACACCTAATTCTACACCTTCATTCCTCTCAGTGCATGTTTCAGAGAGGACTGAAGTTATAGTGGGGTTGGAGATCCCAGCTGATGCGGTGCAAGGAGAGGTCCGCTTTGTTCTTTGGTGTGGGTCTTTGAGGTAGGCTTGCCAACGAGCTGCATGGCAGGTCAACATATGTCTGGTCAGGCATGTGGTACCCAAGCGGCTGATGTTTTGGCCACGCGATATACGCTTGAGACATATGTTGCAAACAGCAGCTGTGCGATCTGATGCACTAGCCTCAAAAAAGGCCCACACCAAAGAACTTTTTGAATGACGGGCAGAGGCAGCGCCCTGCACAGGCGGAGCTCTGCGGTGTGATTCCGTCGGTGTACTGCCCTTACGCTGGCCACCAAAGGGCATCCTGCCTCGTTGGAGATGTGCCTCCTCCTCATCCTCCTCCTCCTCCTCTCTCCTATTAGGCACCCACGTGGAGTCAGTGACCTCATCATCCCCTCCCTCCTCATCACTGGAGCCAATCTGGCAGTATGCTGCAGCTGCTGGAACATGACTGCCAGATTGGTGTCCTTCTTGAGCATCCCCTCTGTCTGCTCTCACGCTACTGCCTTCCTCTAGCTGGGTTTCATCATCAGACCCTTCGAAACGCTGGGCATCCTCCTGGAGCATGTACCCAACACTGTGCTCAAACAGTTCGGGGGACTCCTCAGGAGGAGGACATGGTGGGTCTAGGGAAGTAGTGACTGATGATGAGTCTGACATTGATACCAGGGAAGAGGACGCTTTGGCAGCTGCTTTGCCTGTACCCTGAGCCTGGGTGAGAGAGGATGAGGAGGAGGAGGAGGGCTTGGTCATCCACTCTACCAAGTCTTCGGCATGATGTGGCTCAACATGTCCAGCTGCCGAAAAGAAGGACAAGCGTGTCCCATGGCCATGTGCTGATGACAATGCACCGCGTCCACGACCAGCACTGTTGCCCCCAGACACAGAGCCTGCTTGCCCTCTTTTATTGCCTCCTGACTGTCTGCCTCTCCTTGTTTGCCTTCCAGACATTCTAATGGATGGCCTGCAGGGAGATGGGAAAAAAAGCAATAAGGGCTACCTTCAGGTGTCCTTCTCTGTCCCTTTACTTAAGGATTTCTAAATATGGTTGAGGATGATTGCTTTCGCACAGAATAGCACAATGACAATTTCCCTGACTGTCCAAAAAACAAGGATTTCAAAGATGGTTGATGAGGAATGCTTTAGCACAGTATAGCACAATGAGAATTTCCCTCACTGTCCTTCCCTGTCCCTACAAACAAGGTTTAGCACAGTAAAACACACTGACACTCTCCCTACCTATAGTTTTCTGTCCCTATAAAAAAATTTTTTTTAAAGATGGTTGATGAGGAATGCTTTAGCACAGTATAGCACAATGAGAATTTCCCTCACTGTCCTTCCCTGTCCCTACAAACAAGGTTTAGCACAGTAAAACACACTGACACTCTCCCTACCTATAGTTTTCTGTCCCTATAATTTTTTTTTTTTTAAAGATGGTTGATGAGGAATGCTTTAGCACAGTATAGCACAATGAGAATTTCCCTCACTGTCCTTCCCTGTCCCTACAAACAAGGTTTAGCACAGTAAAACACACTGACACTCTCCCTACCTATAGTTTTCTGTCCCTATAATTTTTTTTTTTTCTTAAAGATGGTTGATGAGGAATGCTTTAGCACAGTATAGCACAATGAGAATTTCCCTCACTGTCCTTCCCTGTCCCTACAAACAAGGTTTAGCACAGTAAAACACACTGACACTCTCCCTACCTATAGTTTTCTGTCCCTATAAAAAATTTTTTTTTAAAGATGGTTGATGAGGAATGCTTTAGCACAGTATAGCACAATGTGAATTTCCCTCACTGTCCTTCCCTGTCCCTACAAACAAGGTTTAGCACAGTAAAACACACTGACACTCTCCCTACCTATAGTTTTCTGTCCCTATAAAAAATGTTTTTTTAAAGATGGTTGATGAGGAATGCTTTAGCACAGTATAGCACAATGAGAATTTCCCTCACTGTCCTTCCCTGTCCCTACAAACAAGGTTTAGCACAGTAAAACACACTGACACTCTCCCTACCTATAGTTTTCTGTCCCTATAAAACATTTTTTTTTTAAAGATGGTTGATGAGGAATGCTTTAGCACAGTATAGCACAATGAGAATTTCCCTCACTGTCCTTCCCTGTCCCTACAAACAAGGTTTAGCACAGTAAAACACACTGACACTCTCCCTACCTATAGTTTTCTGTCCCTATAAAAATTTATTTTTAAAGATGGTTGATGAGGAATGCTTTAGCACAGTATAGCACAATGAGAATTTCCCTCACTGTCCTTCCCTGTCCCTACAAACAAGGTTTAGCACAGTAAAACACACTGACACTCTCCCTACCTATAGTTTTCTGTCCCTATAATTTTTTTTTTTTAAAGATGGTTGATGAGGAATGCTTTAGCACAGTATAGCACAATGAGAATTTCCCTCACTGTCCTTCCCTGTCCCTACAAACAAGGTTTAGCACAGTAAAACAGACTGACACTCTCCCTACCTATCCTTCTCTTTCCCTAAACTAAAGGAATCCAGGTTAAGCAAGAAAAAAAAATGTCACTGTCCCTGCCTATGCTTCTCTTTCCCTGCTCCGGAACACACTACACTAGGCCGCTGTGCTGGCGGCCTTTTATAGTGTGGGGCGTGTACTAAACACCCTCAGCAATAATTGGCCACAGGCATCCTGCCTGTGGCCAATCATTGCTCTCCTCGCTGCCGGCGCTGTGATTGGCCAAGCATGCGGGGTCACAGTGCATGCTTGGCCAATCACAGCGCCTGGATGACACTGCGATGGCGTAGTGCATTGTGGGCCGCGAATTAGGCGCGAACGGCCCAAATCGTTCGTTGTTCGGCGAACGATCGAACAGCCGATGTTCGAGTCGAACACCGAGCTCATCCCTATTAGCCACAAAGGTACATTCAATACAATGTTATTAACATTACTGTCCTGTTTATTATACACCTCCTTTCCCTTCAGAAGTACGTATTTATACAGTTGCCTTCTCCTTGTCACTTGTAACCAACCTCCCCTAATCATCCTTTATGGGGACAATATGTTCTTACTTTGCCTTTTTTACTATTAATGTACCGTATATACTCGAGTATAAGCCAAGTTTTTCAGCACATTTTTTTGTGCTGAAAATGCCCCCTTTGGCTTATACTCGAGTCACCTTTTTGCGCCTGATCTTCCTGATTTTGGGGATCCGGTTCCGGCCAGCCTTAGGTCCCCTGGACCCCAAACTTGGCACACATGTAGCCCCACTCTTCTTCTACAGGTGTGTAAAGTTTGTTGTCCGGGGGACCTACGGCCGGGGAGTACCGATTTCTCAAAGCCGGGCACCCCTTCCATAGACTCCCAAGTTAAATGGTCATTTCTCTGGTGACTTTGGGGACCCGTTACTGGCTGGTCGTAAGTCCCCTGGACCCGAAACTTGGCACACATGTAGCCCCATGACTTCTCTACAAGTGTGCAAAGTTTGTTGTCTGGGGGACCTACGGCCGGGGAGCACTGATTTTTCAAAGCTGGGCACCTCTTCCATAGACTCCCATGTTAAACGTCAGTCTAGTCATGGACACAGTGAGGCATGGGCACAGTGAGGCATGGGCACAGTGAGGCATGGACACAGTGAGGCATGGGCACAGTGTGGCATGGGCACAGTGAGGCATGGACACAGTGAGGCATGGGCACAGTGAGGCATGCACATGGACACAGTGAGGCAAAGTGAGGCACAGTGAGGCATGCAGATGGACACCCTAGGCTTATACTCGAGTCAATACATTTTCCCAGTTTTTTGTGGTAAAATTAGGTGCCTCGGCTTATATTCGGGATGGCTTATGCCGCGTATACACGAAAAATCGACGGGAAAAACGAGGAATGGCTTGTTCCCCCACACACGGCCGTTTTTCCTGTCATTTTTTCTCTTGGTCGAGAAAAATGACCGTGTGTGGGCTCCCCGGCAGTGTTTCCCTATGGGAGAAAAAAATGCAGTGTTTCCCTATGGGGAACACTGCCGCGGAAAAAAATGCCATGAATCACGACGAGAAAAATTAGAGCATGTTCTAATTTTTCTCGTCGTGATTAATGCCGTTTTTCTCGTTGGGAAAAATGACCGAAAGCCCACACACGGTCGTTTTTCTCGTCAAAGAGAAGAAATTAAATTTTTCCCTGACGAGAAAAATGGTCGTGTGTACGCGGCATAATACTCGAGTATATACGATATTTGAAAACCAAAACAGATTATAGGGATCGGTAATGTTATAGTTACAGGGAGGGGTATTGTGAGAGATACAGGGGGTGTCAGTATGAGAACTGCAATGGTTGGGGGGTGGGGGGGGTAATGTGATAGAGACTTAGGCCCCTTTCACACTGGGGCGTTTTTCATGCGGTTTAGCGCTAATAATAGCGCTATTATACCGCATGAAAAAATCATGCCCTTTAGCCTTCAATGTGAAAGCCCGAAGGCTTTCACACTGAAGCGGTGCGCTAGCAGGACCGCTCCAAAAGTCCTGCTAGCCGCTTCTTTACAGCGGTAAAGGAGCAGTGTGTTCACCGCTCCTTTACCGCGGTCTCCCATTGAAATCAATGGGACAGCGCGGTAATACCGCCCGCAAACCGCGGCAATAGCCGCGGTTTGCGGGCGGTATTAACCCTTTTTCGGCCGCTAGTGGGGGTTAAATTCACCCCCCTAGCGACCGCATACCGCGGTAAGAACGACGGTATAGCAGCGCTGAAAATCGCGCTGCTATACCGCCACCGCTCCTGCCCGCCCCAGTGTGAAAGGGGCCTAAGGGTGAGTTATGACTCTTTCTGCTGGGAGACTTGTTTTGCTGAAACTGAAAAGGAATATATGACAAACATATGTAGACAGATATTCTGAGAACCCCCTCAGAGAAGAGCTTTAGGTGTGAGAAGGTGTGATGGTGAGTATGTCTCATCTATAGAGCATTACTCATTACGCTGACAGAAGTGGTAGAATGGGTTAATCCCTCTGAACACAGACTCTCATGCCGCGTACACGCGACCGTTTCTAATGTCATTGGAAAAAACAACGTTTTTCTCGACGTGATTCTTCTCAAGCCTGCCTTGCCTACACACTATCGTGGAAAAAAAAACGCTCGAGCAAAGCGCGGTGACGTACAACACGTACGACGGCACTATAAAGGGGAAGTTCCATTCGGATGGCGCCACCCTTTGGGCTGCTTTTGCTGATTTCGTGTTACCGCGTGTTAGTAAAAGTTTGGTGTTAGCCGATTCGCGTTTTTCAGTCCGTTACAGCGTGACGAATGTGCTATCTCCATTACGAACGCTAGTTTTACCAGAACGAGCGCTCCCGTCTCATAACTTGCTTCTGAGCATGCGTGTTTTTTTTTTCCCATCATTAACCACTTGAGACCCGCGCTATAGCCGAAAGACGGCTGCAGCGCGGCTCTCAAGTGCCGGGTGGACGTCCCCAGGACGTCCTGGTTTGTTTAATGCGGCAGCTGTGCGCGCCGCATTACGCGATGCCGATGCGCATGCCTGGCAGCCGCGATGTCCGCTAGGTTCCCGCGATCGGCCGGTACGCAGACAAGGACGTGGATCTCTGTCTGTAAACACAGAGATCCACGTCCTGTCAGGAAAAGAGGAGACCGATGCTCTGTCCCTTGTACATGGGGACACAGATCGGTCTCCTACCAAAGTCAGTCCCCTCCCCCACACAGTAAGAAACACTAATAGGGAACACATTTAACCCCTTCCTCGCCCCCTAGTGTTAACCCCTTCCCTGCCAGTCACATTTATACAGTAATCAATGCATTTTTATAGCACTGTTCGCTGTATAAATGTGAATGGTCCCAAAATAGTGTCAAAAGTGTCAGATGTGTCCGCCGCAAGATCGCAGCAATTACTAGTAAAAAAAAAATATATAATAAAAATGTCATAATTCTATCCCCTATTTTGTAGACGCTATAACTTTTGCGCAAACCAATCACTATACGCTTATTGCAATTTTTTTTTACCAAAAATAAATAGAAGAAAACGTATCGGCCTAAACTGAGAAATATTTTTTTTTTTTTTAAATAAAATTGGGATATTATTATTATAACAAAAAGTAAAAAAATATTGAGTTTTTTTTCAAAATTTTCTGTCTTTTTTTGTTTATAGCGCAAAAAATAAAAACCGCAGAGGTGATCAAATACCACCAAAAGAAATCTCTATTTGTGGGAAAAAAATGATAAAAATATCACTTTGGGTACAGCATTGTATGACTGCGCAATTGTCATTCAAAGTGCGTCAGCGCTGAAAGCTGAAAATTGGTCTGGGTACGAAGGGGGTTTAAGTGCCCAGTAAGGAAGTGGTTAAAGCCTACACACGGCCGTTTTTCACGATGAGAAAAACGACGATGTGAAAAACTACGAGAATAAAATAGAGCAGGTTCTAAATTTTTAATGGCCATTTTTGGCGTCGAGAAAAATGCTCTGGAGCCCACACACGATCGTTTTTAATGACCATCTTACAAAATGGCATTTTTCTCGTCATGAAAAAACGGTCGCGTGTACGCAGCATCAGATGTAAGCTGGGAGTGCTGCACGGACCCTCCTGACCCCCCAAGGTGTGTGCGGCCCCCCCGCTGTATTCAACTGACTCCATTCTCAGCAGGAGCTCTGTGCTGTCTACCTAGGACTATCTACCACTGACAGCTCCTAGAGGCCCCCAGGGGCCCCGCACTCACGGTGTGTCAGCTTCTGTACTGCACTGTGTAAAAGATCTGCTAATGAAAAAAATAGTCATAGCTGTAGTTTCATCTCTCCAGCAGTCATCAAAAGACCAAAAAATACTTTTTATATTGAAATACCTGTGTAGTGTTCACAAGTACGTGTTATGTAGCAAGTCATTGTATATAATGCTGTTCCATATTTCCATTAAAGTTCTCATCTGAATGTCAGTCATTGCAAAGAACAAGTATTGTTTCCAATTGCTCTGAGCGAATTGATAGATGTACTGTAGATAGAGAGGAACAGTAGAGAGTAGTGATGAGCCGAACACCCCCGGGTTCGGTTCGCACCAGAACCCGCAAACGGACCGAAAGTTCGTACGAACATTAGAACCCTATTAAATACAATGGATGCGAACGTTCGAATTCTAAAGTGCTAATTATAACGACTATTATCCATGTTATTGTCCTAAAAAGGGTTTGGGAACCCGGGTTGTGCACCAGGGGACATGTATCAATGCAAAAAGAAGTTTTAAAAACGGACGTTTTCCGGGAGCAGTCATTTTAATGATGCATAAAGTGAAAAAAAAAAAGTCAAATATTCCTTTAAATATCGTACCTGGGGGGTGTCTAAAGTATGCCTGTGAAGTGCCACGTGTTTCCCGTGTTTAGAACTGTCCCTGCACAAAATTACATTTCTAAAGGAAAAAAAAGCCATTTAAAACTGCTTGCGGCTTTAATGCAATGTCTGGTCCCGGTAATATGGATGAAAATCTTTAGGAAAAATGGCATAGCTACCCCATCACCCCCCCCCCTACCCCAGCCCATTACCAGCCCCTTTGGGTCTTGTATGGATATTAAGGGGAACCCCGCACACAAAATAAAAAAGGACCTATATACTCTGAACAGCCGTATACAGGCGGTGCATACAAGACAGGGACTGTAGGTTTGTTCTTATGTAGAATCTGTTTGTAATTTTGAACAGGTACATTGTTTAAGTGTAGCTCCATGCCAAATTCCTTTTTTTTAGCTTTTTGGAAAACATAGGGAACTGTTCAGAACATTTCACCTCACTTTGCGTCCCAATGACAACTGTTTTTGAAATGTGGTGTTTTTATTGAAACAAGGATTGGTGATAAAGCATCAGTAGAGAGGAGACACCTTTCTCCCATATTAATTCTTACAGGAGAGAATTTTCCTTCCAAGGGGTAGATTTCCTCTCACTTCCTGTTGTCTTCTTCCGTTTGCAAGTAGTAGTAGTTTGTAAGTTGGATGTTTGAAAGTAGGGACCTGCCGTATATACTCTGCAGAAATTGGCCCCTTAGGTGTTGGTGTTGGCACAACACTGAAAGCACTCACAGTTATTCTTGGTGGGTGCTGGAACGCCCTGCTGTCAACTATTATATCAGGAATTGTAATAACATATAATTGTTGATCAGTGGTAGTAAAAATTGGGCCTTTGATGGTGGTGCTGGTGCCCCAACACTGTAAGGCCTGACAGTTACTCTTGGTGGGCGCAGCAATGGGCCCTGCTGTGAATTATTAGATCAATAATTATAATTGCATGCCCCTGTTGAATAGGGGCTGAAAAATTGGGCCTTTGGTGGTGGTGGTGGTGGTGATGGTGGTGCTGGTGCCACAACACTGTAAGGCCTGACAGTTACTCTTGGTGGGCGCAGCAATGCTCCCTGCTGTGAATTATTAGATCAATAATTATAATTGCATGCCCCTGTTGAACAGGGGCTGAAAAATTGGGCCTTTGGTGGTGGTGGTGGTGGTGATGGTGGTGCTGGTGCCACAACACTGTAAGGCCTGACAGTTACTCTTGGTGGGCGCAGCAATGGGCCCTGCTGTGAATTATTCGAACAATAATTATAATTGCATGCCCCTGTTGAACAGGGGCTGAAAAATTGGGCCTTTGGTGGTGGTGGTGATGGTGGTGCTGGTGCCACAACACTGTAAGGCCTGACAGTTACTCTTGGTGGGCGCAGCAATGGGTCCTGCTGTGAATTATTCGATCAATAATTATAATTGCATGCCCCTGTTGAACAGGGGCTGAAAAATTGGGCCTTTGGTGGTGGTGGTGGTGGTGATGGTGGTGCTGGTGCCACAACACTGTAAGGCCTGACAGTTACTCTTGGTGGGCGCAGCAATGGGCCCTGCTGTGAATTATTAGATCAATAATTATAATTGCATGCCCCTGTTGAACAGGGGCTGAAAAATTGGGCCTTAGGCACTGGTGGCACAACACTGCAACCCCTCACAGATACTGTACTTGGAGCACAGCAATGAGGCCTGTTGCAAAGTATTGCATCAAAAATTTTAATTACACGCCCCTGTTAAACAGGGGCTGAAAAATTGGGCCTTAGCCACTGGTGGCGTCACCCATAAACCAAAATGATCTTCCAAGCTATCATCGTTAATCGTATCATTGAGGAGGAGGAGGAGGATAGCCAGTCAACATAACAGCACAGGCACTCAGCATCAGCATCAGTCTTGAAGGGATGTGACATTTTAAAATCAATTAGTCTGTTATATCAGCATCTGGTGTGTGGTAGCTGGTGGTGATCCAAGACTGGTTCATCTTGATGAAAGTCAGTCGATCAACCGAGTCGGTGGACAGGCGCACCCTGTGATCCGTGACAAATCCTCCAGCAGCACTGAATGTGCGTTCTGAAAGAACGCTGGATGCAGGACAGGCCAGTAGCTCAATTGCATACTGTGCAAGCTCTGGCCAGTGATCCATCCTCAAGACCCAGTAAGCCAGAGGATTTTCGGTGGGGAAGGTGTCCAAGTCTGACCTTGCCCCTAGGTATTCCTGGACCATGTATATCAGACGCTGGCGATGGTTGCTGGAACCGATCATACTTTGGGGCTGCGGACTAAAGAATTGTCTGAACGCATCGGTCAGACGGCCACCTTCCCCACCGCTCCTTCTTTGACTGCCCGAAGCCTCAGCAACTCGTTGTCCCAGACTGGGAGTTTGTAACCTCCCAGTCTCTGGGAACGCGTTGCACAGACCTTTCTGCAAGGCCTCCCGGAGTTGTCTCATCCTCTGCTCCCTCTGCGACGGTACGATAAGGTCCGCAACCTTACCCTTGTACCGTGGATCAAGGAGAGTGGCCAGCCAGTAATGGTCCCTCTCCTTGATCCGAAGAATATGAGGATCCTTCCGCAGACTTTGCAGGATCAGGGAGGCCATGCAGCGTAGGTTAGCTGAGGCATTCAGTCCGGAGTCCTCTGGGTCACTAAGGACGACATGATCCGCAGCCACCTCCTCCCAGCCACGTACAAGTCCACTGGTTTCTTGGGACTGTAAATCATCCCTAAAAGACTGCTGCTGATGATGCTGTGTGCCAGCCTCCACCTCCATGCTGACACAATCCTCCTACTCCTCCTCCTCCTCCTCCTCCTCCTGTGTGATGGGTGGGACAGAAGGAACACTGTCTGGGTAAAGGGGGCCTTGAGAGGCAAGGAAGTCCTCCTCTTCCTGCCTCTGTTCTGCCTCAAGTGCCCTGTCCATTATTCCACGCAGCGTGTGCTCCAACAGGTGGACAAGAGGTACAGTGTCACTGATGCATGCACTGTCACTGCTCACCATCCTCGTGGCCTCCTCAAATGGTGCCAGGACAGTGCATGCATCCCTGATCATGCCCCACTGGCGTGGTGAAAAAAACCCGAGCTCCCCTGACCCTGTCCTGGTGCCGTAGTCGCACAGGTACTCATTGATGGCCCTCTGCTGCGTGTGCAGCCGCTGCAGCATGGCCAACATTGAGTTCCACCTGGTGGGCATGTCACATATAAGGCGGTTCTTGGGCAGGTTCAACTCCTTTTGCAGCTCAGCCAGGCGAGCACTGGCATTATAAGATCTGCGGAAATGCACACAGACTTTCCTGGCCTGCCTCAGGACATCCTGTAAGCCCGGGTACCTGCCCAAGAACCGCTGCACCACCAGGTTAAGGACGTGAGCCATACAGGGCACATGGGTCAGTTGTCCCTGTCGGAGGGCGGAGAGGAGGTTGGTGCCATTGTCGCAAACCACCATTCCTGGCTTAAGCTGGCGTGGCGTCAACCACCTCTCGGCCTGCCCCTGCAGAGCAGACAGGACCTCTGCCCCAGTGTGGCTCCTGTCCCCCAAACACACCAGCGCAAGCACGGCATGGCATCTTTTTGCCTGCGTACTTGCGTAGCCCCTTGAACGCCTACGGAGCACCGCTGGTTCCGAGGACAAACCACAGGAAGAGGCCATGGAGGAAGAAGAAGAGGAGGGGGTGGAGGAGAGAGGTGTGTCACAACCAGTAGTAGCATTTTGGAGGCGTGGCGGTGGAACAACCTCCAACACTACTGCACCTTGTCCTGCATCCTTCCCAGCTGCCAAAAGAGTGACCCAATGGGCCGTGAAAGAAAGGTAACGTCCCTGTCCATGCCTGCTGGACCATGAGTCAGCGGTAATATGCACCTTACCGCTGACCGTCCTGTCCAGCGAGGCCAAGACATTGCCTTCCACATGCCTGTAGAGAGCCGGAATCGCCTTCCGTGCGAAAAAGTGGCGTTTGGGAACCTGCCACTGAGGAACCGCACATTGCACAAACTCACGGAAGGGGGCCGAGTCTACCAACTGAAAAGGCAGCAGTTGAAGCGCTAGCAATTTAGCCAAGCTAGCATTCAACCGCTGGGCATGTGGATGGCTGGGAGTGAACTTCTTTCGACGGTCCAGCAGCTGGGGTAGGGAAATTTGCCTGCTAGAATCGGACGTTGGTGTACTGCTAGCAGAGTGCCCGCAAGTACTTGCCTGTGACACACCTAATTCTACACCTTCATTCCTCTCAGAGCAGGTTTCAGAGAGGAGTGAAGGTATAGTGGGGTTGGAGATCCCAGCTGATGCGGTGCAAGAAGAGGTCAGCTTTGTTCTTTGGTGTGGGTCTTTAAGGTAGGCTTGCCAACGAGCTGCATGGCAGGTCAACATATGTCTGATCAAGCATGTGGTGCCCAAGCGGCTGATGTTTTGGCCACGCGATATACGCTTGAGACATATGTTGCAAACAGCAGCTGTGTGATCTGATGCACTCGCCTCAAAAAAGGCCCACACCAAAGAACTTTTTGAATGATGGGCAGAGGCAGCGCCCTGCACAGGCGGAGCTCTGCGGTGTGATTCCGTCGGTGTGCTGCCCATACGCTGGCCACTTAAGGGCATCCTGCCTCGTTGGAGATGTGCCTCCTCCTCATCCTCCTCCTCCTCCTCCTCTCTCCTATTAGGCACCCACGTGGAGTCAGTGACCTCATCATCCCCTCCCTCCTCATCACTGGAGCCAATCTGGCAGTATGCTGCAGCTGCTGGAGCATGACTGCCAGATTGGTGTCCTTCTTGAGCATCCCCTCTCTCTGCTCTCACGCTGCTGCCTTCCTCTAGCTGGGTATCATCATCAGATCCTTCGAAACGCTGGGCATCCTCCTGGAGCATGTACCCAACACTGTTCTCAAACAGTTCGGGGGACTCCTCAGGAGGAGGACATGGTGGGTCTAGGGAAGGATTGACTAATGAAGATAATGATACCAGAGAAGAGGACGCTTTGGCAGCTGCTTTGCCAGTACCCTGAGCCTGGGTGAGAGAGGATGAGGAGGATGAGGTGGGCTTGGTCATCCACTCTACCAAGTCTTCGGCATGATGCGGCTCAACATGTCCAGCTGCCGAAAAGAAGGACAAGCGTGTTCCATGGCCATGTGCTGATGACAATGCACCGCATCCACGACCAGCACTGTTGCCCCCAGACACAGAGCCTGCTTGCCCTCTTTTTTTGCCTCCTGACTGTCTGCCTCTCCTTGTTTGCCTTCCAGACATTTTAATGGATGGCCTGCAGGTAGATGGGAAAAAGAGCAATAAGGGCTACCTTCAGGTGTATACTGTGCAGGAGGCTTAGCAACAATGACACTGACACTGTCCCCTGCCTATCCTTCTCTGTCCCTAAACACAAGGATTGAAAATATGGAACAGCAAAATTGGTTTAGAACAGAATAGCACACTGACACTTTCCCTCACTGTCCTACTCTGTCCCTACAAACAAGATTTAGCACAGAATAGCACACTGACACTTTCCCTCACTGTACCTCTCTGTCCCTACAAACAAGGATTAGCACAGAATAGCACACTGTCACTTACACTCTCCCTACCTATCCTTCTCTGTCCCTAAACACAAGGAATCCAGGATTAGTAAAGGAAAAATAATGACACTGTCCCTGCCTATGCTTCTCTTTCCCTGCTCCGGAACACACTACACAAGGCCGCCGCGCTGGCGGCCTTTTATAGTGTGGGGCGTGTACTAAACCCCCTCAGCAATAATTGGCCACAGGCATCCTGCCTGTGGCCAATCATTGCTCTCCTCGCTGCCGGCGCTGTGATTGGCCAAGCATGCGGGGTCACAGTGCATGCTTGGCCAATCACAGCGCCTGGATGACACTGCGATGGCGTAGTGCATTGTGGGCCGTTCGCGTCACTCGAATTTGGCGCGAACGGCCCAAATCGTTCGATCTTCATCGAACGATCGAACAGCCGATGTTCGAGTCGAACGTATGTTCGACTCGAACACGAAGCTCATCCCTAATTAGCACTAGTATTGTTTTTAATTACAAAGAAATATGTATATTATATGATTCTCTTTTTAATATTTGTTACTTAATAAATTGTATGATTTTATACTATAAATTGTTTATTCCTTGTGTGGCCTGTACAGTCCAAAATCGTCCTTTGCCTGCTTTTCAACCTGAAATGGTTATGCTATGGCTTTTTTTTTTACATAATAAAAACTCAGATATTTTATCCCTTATAGCCGAGAAGGCACCTTGAGACTGTAAGCCCCAATAATACTGTGCAAGGCATACTGCAATAGTATGAAAGTGCTGGCTGGGATGACCAGAAGCTCTGAAGGTAGTGAATCTACTCGCAGAGAGGGGGAGGGGGAGGAATGCAAAGGACTCTGACTAGCAACCCCAGTGACCCTGTTGTAGCACCCTCACTACTACCTGGAAGTAAAGTCATCAGAACGTTGGAATCACCCCAAAGACACCAGCTGCTGGAGAATGGCTCTGATGGACTCTGTATTTACATGGACTCTACATTTGAAGGTATGCCCGGGCAGCACACAGCCTGAGTTAGGGTTAGGGATGTTGGGAAGAATTATGTCTTTGAACTTTGGACTTTGCAATGCCTTTTGCATTTTTTCAGGTAAAGTTTTTAAACTTTGTTCCCACCTGGTCTGAAGTTACTAAAAGGGGTGTAATGCATGTAACTGACACCATGGTTCAGGTCACTAAGGTACAGTACTTGGGGTATGGAGACATCAGTACGGAAATAAGGCAGTGTGAAGACACAAGTGGTTACCTGGGATAACGGAAGTGTAACAAGCAGCCTGACGGTAGCATGTACCTGTTATAAGTGGAGTGGCCTCTAGAAGCGAGGGAGAAGTTGTTGGCACTCCCTTCGCCAGAAAACTGTCTCCCAGAGGTACGGAAGTTCAAGAGTTACCTTAAAGAGGAAGTAACTCACTAGACATGCTGATCCACTGCCACTGGATCTCCTGAGCTCTTCCAACCTTCTAAGTCAATATCTTCCTCAAGCGTCACCCCCACTTCCCTGCTGGGTCCCTAGCTTGGCATTCACAGATACTCCTCAAAAGGGCTTTTTTTCAGCAGGAACGTGGGGAATGCAGTTCCGGCACCTCCTGGACTGACTGTATGTAAAGGCAAGAGGTGCTGGGGTGTGCTGCAGTTCCGGCACCTGTGCTGCAGGGTATTGATGCTCACTGCTGGGGGATCTGTTCAAGCTGAAGGGGATCTATTGTTGCTGAGGAGGTCTATTGTTGCTGGTGGGGGACCTACTGTTGCTGGTGGTGGGTCTTATGTTGCTGAAAGAGATCTACTGTTGGGGGAGGGATCTTTTGTTGATGGCTGCCAGAGAGTCTATTAGTGCTGGCTGTGCGGAGTTCTTTCGATGCTGCTGGGAGTCTATTGTTGCTGGGAGGGGAATTTTGTTGTGAGTGGTCCACTGCTGTTAGGGGGGGGGGGGTCTGTTGTTGATGGCTGCATGGGATCTATTTTACTGCTTTTCTTGATATCATTACCAAATTCCATACAAATTCCATAGCACCACAAAATGATACTTGGTTTTGTATTGTCTAAAAGGGGCAATACTGGGAGGTGAGTGGGGATGGAACCAAGGGATGGTGCTCGGAGGTGGGTAGGGATGGAGAAAAGGGGTGACTCGGAATGGGGGAGTTCCTGCACCTATTGTTTGAGAAAAAAAGCCCTGCTCCTCAAGCGTCACCCCACTGGCCTGCTCGGTAGGGTGCCCACGTGTCCCGGATTGCCCGGGACATTCCCGTAATTAGCAGGTCTGTCCCAGGCACCTTCAGTCTGGGACACTAAAGTGTCCCGGAATGGAATAGACAGAGCGAGCAAACCCCGCTATAGCGCTGGCGCTCGCTCTGCCTCCAGCTCCACCTGAGACTGGCCACTGGTTGCTAGAGCGTCTACCAACCAGTGACCTTACAGCCGTGACTCTGACCAGCATGCAAAGCGGAGGAGGAGTTTGTTAACTTTCCTCCTCTGCGCCGCTCTCCAACATGCCGGACGACTCGAGGCTGTCAGCAGAGGAAGTCCCAAAGACACAACTCCACCAGCTCTGCTCCTGGATGTCTCGTCTCCCTGCCTCAGCCTCATACCGCAGAGCAGACCGAAGCCGCCTCCCCCTCCTCGGCTATTTACAAGTACACAGGAGAAGGACGGCAGACTCAGAGGGACACCGCTGTGCATTCCTGTCGCTGATCTGAGGTCTGTTCAGTTTATAATATATGTATGAAGATGGACAAAGGAGGGGGACATGGGGGGTCTATAATGGGGGAGGGGAGTCAGTACTGAAGGGGGTCTACTGAGGGAGGGGGTCTATACTTAGTCAGGGGGGTCTATACTGATGGAGAAGGGGTCTGTATTTAGTGGGGGGGTCTATACTGAGGGGGGTAAGTTTGAGGGAGGGGGTCTATAGTTAGTAGAGGGGGGTCCGTACTGAGGGAGGGGGTCTATAGTTAGTAGAGGGGGGTCCGTACTGAGGGAGGGGGTCTATAGTTAGTAGAGGGGGTCCGTACTGAGGGAGGGGGTCTTTACTGAGGGAAGGGGGTCTGTACTAAGGGAAGGGGGTCTATTATTACAAGGTAATAATATAAATACATTCCAAGCATGGTATTGGGATGATATAAGTGCTAAAACCTGCCATTCCCACGACAAATCACGCACCGCCAAAATCCCGTCAACCCCAAAACTACATCCCCCCCCCCCTTGGAAAAATTGTCCCTGAATGGCAATTTGGAAATGTGGTCACCCTACTCCTCGGTCCCTGGCTTGGCACACAAGACTTCTCTGCAAGCGTCACCTCCACTGGCTGGGTGCCTTGCTTGACACCTGCTGAAGATTCCCGATTCTTCACCGTCCCCGGTTGGTGAGAATACTGCTCCGGTACTTGCTTCAGCTACTCACTGTGGTCCCTGGTAATAAGGTGGTTGGTCCCTTAGTGGCGACAGCTTCCCCTCTACCGTCCCTTCTGGTTGGACTGCAAGCCACAGTCCCAACCCTACGCTGCTCTCTTGCTTCTGGATAGGCCCTCAGACAGCCTAGCAGCCAGATGTCCCCGGGATAATCCTCAAGCTCTGGCATAGCAGCCCGGGGCAGCAACACACACGTCCATCCGTCCAGATGGCACAGAACACTGATCACCTGACTCCACCCAAATATATAGGTTCTCCCAGCAGGCCAAGGGATTCAAGAAAACCCCTGCATATTGGCTGAGATACCCCATATACTCCTAATCTGTACTTGCAATGCCCTTGTTTTATCTAATTTCGTCAGGTACTCGGCCACCTAGCGACAGAAGAGAGAAGTGCAGCAATTCCAGAATTAGGGCGAAGTCAGTTGACCCCTTAGCAATTTGCCAAGGCAAATATCACTTGGCAAATAAATTTAGGAGCAACCCTGCCTAAACATCAGGGCGCTACATTACATTTACCTAAATAATAATAATAATAATAAATAAAAAAACATATGTAGCGGCCTCCTCACTCCCCTCTTTTCACACGCTCGTCTGTCTCTTGTCTAGGGGTACCTTAGAGGGGAAGGGAGCGGGGACACCACGCCTGGCCTTTACCACAGATGTCAGTGCGGTATAAGCAAAGTTCTTTTCTTTTACCTTCGGGTCAGTGTTGTGCACCTGGATCCTCCACCAAGAGTTACCTTGAACAATGTCTGTCAGGAAATGAGCCTCACACCATTAAAGTCCAACACTCCTTTATTCTTCTCGAATGAACACAATCAGTTGAACTCCCTTGGTAGAAACAGAACAGGAAAGGAGGTGTGGATGCGAGTAGGCCCAGACACAATTGGTTCTCCACTTTCTTCCCTGATAGTGGGTTGCGGTCTCCGAGCGAGGGGGGATTTCCTTCCAGGCGGTCTCCGGTGAGAGGCTCACCTGTCACCGGCAATATGCTGCACCGGGTCTTCAAGCGAGGAGCTCCCCCCGGTCCATTGCGCCTTCCGGATTCGGGTACCCACTCCCGGTGTTCCCTAGGATCTCCTTCCCTCGCGGAACTCAGTGTTGGGCACTGAGCTCCAAGACCTCCATCCGAGTACCTCACTCCAGGCTAAAGGTGCCTGGGATGGAACACGACCTCCGGTTGTCCTCTAGGCCTAAGCCACCCAGAGGACCGACACGAACCACCGCCCACAGGCTGAAGGTGCCTGGGATTCGACCCCGTGACAAAGATGGCCGGCCCCTTTATACCCTCTCCCAGCAAGCACGGCGGGTTCCCCGCCCCACCATAACACTGCCGAGAGGGGACAAAAAGGAGGCACAGCACACAGCAATGGTTCAACCCCAGCCCAGGGTGACAGCGCCATCCGCTGGGCTGCAGGGAATTACACATCACTGATGTCTCTGCCAAGTTCAAAATTACACCCGGGAAAGTACATACCCGCTACACATAATAAATATAATAATGTCACAGTAGATGATAATGGACCCAAAGGGTGATCAGCGACAGCAGCGGAATAAGAAAAGACAGGGAAGGTGGGTAGAAAGCAGAACCCGTGGGTAGTCTAAATTAAAAATAAAATCAACGTGAAGCACAGAGTAGCTAGAAAAATTGGACCAACACTTTTGGTCATACTTCCAAATATGTAAAGGAAGGAAAGAAAAGTCCAAGCAGCAGCTGGGCCACCATTAGAGTGAACCTGTTGCATGGGGAAAGCACCAGTTGTTATGGTCCTTTAAGCCACATCCAATATTGAGCATAATGTAGCCACATCCACTTTTTCATGCTTTTTCCCTTCCATATTCTCCCTTGTTCTGATATCCTGATGTTAGTAAGTATGCTACAGGAATATGAGGAGGACAATCATTATTGGTTCTACCTCCTTCACATAATCTGTCCTGTTACTGTGAATATGTACCAGGTTCTCTTACTAAGGAGTGCTCAGTGACCTAAAGCAGTATAGAACTAGGCCAGACGTAAGACACAGTTCTTACCTTGAGTCTGGCCGTAGCTGATGGTAGCGTTCTTACCGTGAGTCTGGCCATATTTGACCGTAACGTTGATGTCAAAAGATTTGCTCTGATTATTGTCCATCATAGAGACCCTGTATATCCCACTGTCCTCCACCTTCAAATGTTGGATAATCAGAGATCCATTCTCTGGAATCACCCTCATCCGCTTCTCATAGCCCTCAGGCGGAAATATTGTAATATTCTTTTTCCCGGAGCCATCATCTCTAATGGTACAAATAAGCAGGTGGACCTCCACTGTCTGGTTAAGGCGATTCCATCGTATCTGAAACCAATTGACCTGTTTGACCATGTGGTAGGACACAGAGAGCAGGATGGAGCCATTCTCGTACCCCGTCACGTCTGTCTGATCCTCGGAAATCATAAAGTTGCCGACAGCACCTGACACCGGAAGAGATAAAAAAATAAGTTTTTGTATGTGAGAGATTACAAAGATTTAAAGGTCCAGTCCACCTAAAACTGATATATCAATTGCTCAATGCTGGTGGGTTGAACATGCTGGAGACTGTGAGACATAGCCAGAGATTGACATAGTCCACCAGACTTCACATAAAAATTGGAAGGAAACCTGCGCCGACAGAAATACGGAAGATGCAATTGCTGACCACTCCTAAAACTGCTTAGCTTTCGGGCTGTCATCCTGATCCAACAGCTTCAATATTTTCTGAGACATTGACCTGGGGAGAGTAAAGGAAGTGGGAGTGCAGCCCAAATTCCTGATCTGGGACAGCAAGGACTTAAAGTAGAAGGCAAGTCAAATCCTAACTTAGCTTAAATCTGCTCCCACCCGAATGCTAAGTCTATTCTATCTACCCTGTCAAAGGAAAGATGCCTATACTTACCTATTCAGAAGTCTCTGTGGTCTGGTCATGATCTCTCCAGCGCTGGCTTTAGTGTAGAGGAGAGATCATCGACAACGTCTGCAGAGCACGTGGCCCATAGGCTTTCTTTGGGACAGTACGGGACATCCATTTTTGGCTGTCCCCCCTCTACAGTGAAGCTGGTGCTGGGGTTCAATTATGTGAATAGACCAGAGCGACTTCGGAATAGGTAAGTATAGACATATTTCCTTTTACAGGGTAAATAGAGTAGGCTTATGCCCCGTACACACGATCATTTTTAATGTCATTTTTTAAACCGACGTTTTTCTCCTCGTTTTTTTTCATGTTTCCTCTCAAGCCTGCCTTGCGTACACACCATCATTAAAAAAAAACGATCAAGCAAAGCGCAGTGACGTTCAACACGTACGACGGCACTATAAAGGGGAAGTTCCGTTCGAATGACGCCACCCTTTGGGACGCTTTTGCTAATTCCGTGTTACCGCGTGTTAGTAAAAGTTTGGTGAGAGACGATTCGCGCTTTTCAGTCTTCGTGCTTTGAAGATCGTTTTCGGGAGTTCAGTTTGCGCCTGTGGGTTCGTATCTGTTTAGCACTGCTTGTAGTCAGTTCGTATCTGTTTATTCAGTGCGGTCTGCTCTGCTCGTTCCTGTTTTTCAGCTTGTTCTTCATAGGCCTTGCTGTTCTTCCGTGCGTTCTTCTAGTTCGTTCTGTTCAGCCAACCGTTATCTAGCCATGTTGCGGCTACGTACTCATCGTAGAGTTCGTGCTGTAGTTGGTGCAGGGGTTCATGCTGTATCCCGACTCCATGCCATGAGCAGGGTCAGGAGGAGTTCATGGACCAAGAATTGGTTGCTCCAGCGGCACCAATTCTGTCACATGCCTTTGTTGCGGGAGATCAGGGAGAATAATCCTGATGATTTCAGGAATTTCCTCAGGATGTCTGACCCCGTATTTCAGCAGCTGTTGGCTTTGGTGTCCCCCTATATTACCAGGCAGGACACCGTTATGGGGGAAGCCATCAGTGCTGAGCAGAGGCTCATTGCCACGTTGCGATACCTGGCTACTGGGAGAAGCCTGCAGGACCTTAAGTTCTCCACAGGCATATCCCCCCAGGCTCTGGGGATCATTATACCAGAGACTTGTTCCGCCATCCTTCAAGTTTTGCAGGAGGACTATATTAAGGTAAGTGTTCTTCTTCAAAAATTCACATTGTATGGTTTTTATTTTTGGATATTTTTAATTTGCTTTATTTGCAGTCCCTAATTCACATGATTCTTAGCTGCAGGGAATGTCCCCTTTCTCCCCATGTTTTATTATTTAAAGTTTGGGGTTTGAGGCCTACCTGTAAATTTGGCTTACCTAACCTCTCCAGCATGCTATCCTGGGGCCATACCTACCTTGCCTAGTCATTTCCATGTTTTTTATTCTATGTTCCATCGTAGTGCTTTACCCAAAACGCACCCTAAATTTTGCCTAGGAATGTTTCATTTTTGTTAACTTCAATACAGAGTGCTACAGCCTTCATGTGTGATATTCCCAACTCATCTTCAACCCCCCCCCCCCTCCATAATTTTTTGGTTTGTTTGTTTTTTGTTGCTTCCAATTTTTTATGTTTTGAACAGTTTCTACCAATGTTGGCCATGAATGTGTGTATGAAATCAGCTTTCAATGTTTCTGGCTCCAAGTATTAATTTATTATTTCTTTAATTCCACAGTTCCCTTCTTCGCCACATGAATGGCAGAATGTGGCTTCTGAGTTTGCCCAGCGATGGAACTTTCCGAACTGTGGAGGAGCCATCGACGGCAAACATGTTCGGGTCGTCCCACCACCCCATTCGGGATCCTTTTATTATAATTATAAGGGGTTCCACAGCGTCGTGATGATGGCAGTGGTGTCGGCCACCTACGAGTTCCTCTATGTGGACGTTGGCAAGAATGGCAGG
Source organism: Rana muscosa (assembly GCA_029206835.1). NCBI lineage: Eukaryota > Metazoa > Chordata > Amphibia > Anura > Ranidae > Rana > Rana muscosa. The sequence continues at coordinate 14,623,806 of CM055116.1, forward strand.
ATGTCTGATGGAGGAGTTTTTGCCCAGACGGAGTTTGGAGAACGGCTCCTTTTGGATCTGCTGGCCTTGCCACCAGCGGAGCAGAATGTGGAGGGACTACCTTTTGTGTTTGTGGCGGATGAGGCATTTGGCCTGGGACCCCATTTGATGAGGCCATTCCCGCAACGCACCCTCACCCCTGAGAGGAGGGTTTTCAATTATTGGCTGGCCAGAGCCAGAAGGGTGGTGGAAAATGCGTTTGGGATCATGGCCAGCCGATTTCACCTCTTCCTTACCTCCATCCACCTTGCCCCATACAAATGGAACCATGTGGTTATGACGTGCTGTGTGCTGCATAATTTCCTAAGGGTGCATTCAACGAGTTATATATCTTTGAGTGGGCCTGAGGCCTCTTTAATCAATGCAGAAACTTTGGTGGCCCTGGAACCTGGCCGTCCTGGCTTGGCCCCCCCAACCGGACGTGAGGTCCGTAACCAATATGTGGACTATTTTATGGGTAGGGGGGCCATTGAAATGCCAGACAATCTTTAATAATTTTATACCAAAAAAATAAAACTTTTTCTTGAGTAAAGATTGGTTTGGATTTTTTATTGTATAATGTTTGATGTTTCTGGTAGGTTTACCTAGTGCACTTGTTTTGCCATGTGGATTAAACAATCTTAATTAGCCTTCATTGTCAGTGTAAACACCAAACATTGATTAGTTCACTCAGCACCACATTTACATAATGAAGCCACAATTATTTGTTATGTAAAAATACCTTTATTTCTTTTTTTAGGTGGGAAACTTCCTTAGAAATGTGGATGTTCCCTTAATTTCGGGTGTATTAAAACGCATGACCAGCCATGCATAAACAAACTATATTCGTCAAAATTTTGAAAAAGCTAAACATGTGCTAGTCATTAAAGGGTAAAATAACAAAAATACTTATAAAACTCTGCAAGTAAAACGTTATTTGGTGTAAAAACATTAGACACGCCCAAGCACAGCCATGATATTTTGGAGCCTTTCCTCCACCCGCTTTGTATTTGCCCTGATCTCTCGCAAATCTCCCTTAATTTTTTCGAGGTCAAGACAGCAGACCATCAGGTATTGGATCAGGATCTGGGCACTGTGATGTGACAACTTATTGGGGTCTTCGGCCAGAACTGCACCTAAATGTAAAAAGAAATATGTAGGATAGAATATGTAGGCCTACATCTATTTAACATGCATGTGTCTGGTTTCTCTCTGACCTGTGGTGGTGCCACTTTCCACTTCCACAACATCACATTCCTCTCCATCCTGGGGTTCTGGGGCTATTGTTGTAGGTGTTGCAATTATCGTCTCATCTGAGGTAGCTTTTCGAATCCCTAGGGAGATTGAAATAAAAGGAATAGTTTCATTAGTAGCGACTCAATTTTGCTAAAATAAGAAACATGAAAAAATACTTTGTAATCATTCTTTTGAAGCATGCTCCATTTTAAATTTTACCCCCTGTGCCAACCGGGACAAATGATTGGATACATAGCCAAAACCAGAGCATATACATTTTGAACACAAATTTGACACATTGTAACACCCCAAAGTATCTACACTGGATCACCTGTGTGTGACTCCATCAAGCTTTTTGGCTTTAGGCCCACACTTGTACTACTGCGTTCAGATGTTTCATCAGCTGCTGAGCATTCACTCCCTTTAACATTACCATGCATATCGTTTTTTCAAACGAACAAATGTCCTTTGGATTAGCACCCAAAAAATAAGTGAGGCCCAAATTTACTCCCCCAAATAAACCAAAATACATGGGTGTTCACACTGGATGATCCTAAAACATCGTTTGAGGAACTGTACGGAGAAAGAGGTTTAATACGTCCGTTTACTGTGCGGACGAACCTGAAAGATGGTATCTTTCAGTGTACTATATGAAAGTTAAAAATACACGACAGAATACAAGAAAATAATATGTACCATGGAAACTCAAAAAAAACAACTTACTTTTTAATATAACTTTCTTGATTCTTTTATATTGGTCGGCCTCCCGCAACTTCAGATCTGACCATCGTTTTCTGAGCTGTTCCTTCGTTCTGCACACCCCAAATTTTTTGTGGAGACTTTTGACCACTTCGCCCATAATTCTGGACTTGACCAGATTAGGCCTTTTATACGGACCATGCTTGGCATCATAATCCTCCTTCTTTAAAATGGCGACCATCTCCACCATTTCCTCGAATGACATGTTGGATGCCTTATATCTCCTGGGTCTTGATTTGGGCTCCTCTGTAATTTCATCCTCTGTAGAGGTAATCTCAGCCACCTGTGTCTCCGCCATGTTTTGTTCAGCACTACGAGCGAGAAGGGGCGGAGAAAGTACAATATCGAACGTCAGGGGCGGGGAAAGCGTGCAGAGTTTCACGCATGCGCTGTGTATATCAAGTGAAGATCCATGTCTGGGAAATACGTTCATTTGTCGGGAGAGGGAGTTAGCAACGAACGTCGTGACGAAGGTACCTAACAATTTTACTTTTTGAGGTTCATCAGACGAGGAGATTTGTGTGCTCAAAATATGTAGACAATGCACAGTTGAGGAATGTTGCCTGAAATATATATTTTTTTTGGTTTCTCGCTTTTACAGATATCATGAATACTTTTAAAAACCCAGACTTCATGGGGGAGTTCATCGACAAATGGCAAGAGCTCCCTATATTATGGCAAACAAAAAGTGGCGGTAATAAAAATAAAGACGCCAGGAAAGCAGCACTGGAGAGCCTGCTTGCATTTTTGCAAACAAAGATACCCACAACAACTCTCCAAGATGTCAAAAACAAAATTGCGACCATCAGAGGGACATACAGGACCCAGAGGACTATGGTCCTGAGGTCCCAGAGGTCAGGTGCACCAGCAGATAGGGTTTATAAACCCAGTCTGTGGTACTACAGTAAGCTTGCTTTTCTGGATGACCAGCTGGAAGTGCGGGAATCTCTCTCCACCCTTCCCCCCAGAGGTCAATCCAGCCTTCCTTGTACCCAACCCTCCAGCCTTCCCTGCAGCCAGTCCTCCAGCCTTCTTGTCAACCCTGCTCTGGCTTCCTCTGAGGATCAAGATCAGGGCCTTGAGGAGGCAGATTTGGAGATATGGAGCCAGGTAAAGTTTTGCTATCTATATTTATATCTTACAAAATTGTAGAATTTAAATAGATGTTAGTATTGTTAAAGGTATGTACACTTCTACCAATAAAGTTTGTGAAGAGCAAGATACAGTAGTGGCCTAATTTTATGTGCACAAGACAACAAAACCAGGATGCGGAATCAATGAAAATGACATAACTTTTGGCATTGATTTCAACAATGTCTAGAGGTGAACAATGTCTGTGAATGATGATGTGGCAAAATAAATAATGTCCCTTTCTTTTTTTACAGCCAGAGCAGAGCCAGGAAGAGGGTGATGTTGGGGATCAGGAGGAGGCAGGGCCCAGTGGCACCCAGGAGGAGGCAGGGCCCAGTGGCACCAAGGAGGAGGCTGGGCCCAGTGGCACCCAGGAGGAGGCTTGGCCCAGCACAAGAGCCCAGATGCCTCCCCTGGTAGTTAAACCACGAGGGCTAAGGAGAGGTAGGCAGGTGGAGGAGGAAACCAGGGCCTTCCTCAGAGAGGCAACAGCGGCCCTCAGAGAGGCACCCTCTGTTGATGAGGGATTTGCCGCAGTCCTCGCCCACAAACTAGGGCAAATGGAGTTGCAGCAAAAAATTTTCAGTGAGACCCTGCTATTGAAAGTCATCAATAAGGGCGTGCTGGGTGAACTCACTAGGTACACGGACATAACGGAGGTTGTCCCTACTCCTCCACCTCCTCCTCCTCCTCCTACTACTCTTCCTGCCACAACCTCTCCTCCTGATCCCCAGCCTCCAAGGAAGAAACCAACCAAGGCTGCAGAGAAGGCTGGAGAGAAGGCTACAAGGAAGAGGAGAAAATAATGCCTGCTGTAGTACCACAGACTGGGGACATATAGGACTTATCTGCTGTGGCTCCTGACCTCTGGGAGCTCAAGACAAGATTGGGCTCCTTTTTTTGGGGGGATCTAATCTCTATTTTGGTTTGGACATCTTGGATGGTTGTTGTGGGGTCAAAGGGATGCACAAATGCAAGCAGGCTCTCCAGTGCTGCCTTCCACTTTAATTTGTTAATGTTCTAAAATAAAAAAAATGTTAGTGCCCTTAAAAAACTTGACTATGTGATTTGTATTTCAAAAGAGAGCTTGCTAGGAAGCAGGCAGGGACATCTCAAATTATATTATTGTTATTATCAGGGGACACAAACCTCCCTGAGGCCAAATGAGACACATTTGGAAGGTTGTTGTGGTAACTTTACACAAGAATAATTTAAGCCAAAATAATAAAAAAAAGGCCACAAAAAAAAAAACAATAGTAAAATATAATTTAAAGAAAAAAGGAGAATTACATTATTTTATTATTATTAGTATTATTTAGGAGGGAGGTGCGGCTTATAAATAATATTTTACAATCATTAGAGCAATTTGGAATTACTTTAGAAACAAGTTTGGCATAAAACTCTCAATGTCATTATCAAAAGAGGGTAATTTTAAAGCATTATCAAAAGAAGAACGGAATTCGCAGCATTAAAACGATGCTATTAATTCCACCGTGACGAATGTGCCATCTCCATTTCCAACATTAGTGTAGCGATACCTCCAACTAAGAAGGCCGCAGATTTAGTTGGGCCCTGAAGACAGCTCCGCCAACCCCCGGCAATATGCTCAACCCCCTACTGGCACAGCTAGTAAGGGGAGATAGGACCGCGTGACCGCAACTCTAGGTGACGCAGTCCTATGGCAAACACACACAGTGATATACTTTAAAACTTCTATTAAAGTAAGTGAAACTGACACCAATGTACTTGACCCAGATATTTTACTGAGGCTAATGGGCAAGTAATAAACAACAGTATAACAAGTTGCAGATCCCTGCAATAAACAGTAATAAAGATAAACAGAGTAATCAGAATAATTAAGTATTGCTATGCAACTCTAGCGCTGCCCTTTTACAGCTACTTCCCCTCATGGGTAGACTAACACCCAGCAATGTCTACCTATGCAGTCAGGCCTGACTGATCTAAATGGAAGTTCAGTGAAACAATATTCGCTAGCAATCTCTCGGTGGTGCACTTGAAGAACAACTTTGTAATCCCAATGAATAGTAAAGATAAAGTATCTGTCTTTAAACAGCTCTCACCACCTGGACAAGTCCAAGTCCGTTTCCTCCATCGATTCGTCTAGGAACAGGAATCCACCGACATCCAAGTCTTCAATCCTTCTGGTGTACTGCAGCAAGGAGGATTAGATGTCTCTAAGGCTCTGCTAGGCTGGCAGAGGGCTCTTTGGAAAGGAGCACACGGCCCGGGCTTCAGGCCTTGTGCACACAGCAGTTCAGCACAGACATCCTCTTGCTAGGAGAGGGGGGTCCAAAGAGAGCGACCAAAACTCCGCCTCCCCTTTATAAAGTCTGCCCCAGCAGTCTCTGTTCTGGAGCAATGCACCCTGGGTGCTGCAAGATGTACTGGGAGATGTAGTCTCTTTCTCTCCTCTGCTTTCACTTCCAGTAATGTCTCTTTACTTCCTCCCGACTCACCTCTCACCTGGAACTTCTTGTCTCTCTGTCTTAAAGGGGAATACCCCGCTACACACTCCCCCCACTTCGAATCTTTGGTCCCCAAAGACATTTTTAGATCTACAAAACATTTTAGATTCAATGCGGTTGCATAGGATTGACAGAGGAGCCTCCCACCAATCATCATAGGATGGGGAGCTGTCCTGTCTACAGGTCGCTTCAGTGGGGGCGACCTGTCTAACTGTGCCAGAGAGTGAGCTGGGGTTGCCCTCCACTAAATGGACAGTGGAAGGATCCGGATTCTCAGCATTCCTTCTAGCAGTAACTACAGAGTCTTCCGAACTGTTCCCCATTTGTGGGTAGGTCAGCTTCTTAGGAGGCCGGATGACTCTTCGAGCCCTTTGCTCTCTTGGGATTTCTGGCTCTGGCGCCTCAGGCTCCTCTTCCTCTGAACAACCATCCTGGGCATCTTCCCAGTATTCTGCTGAAGGACTAGAAGGGATGAACTCTGTGGCTTCTGGGTTCAGTGTTCCATCTTGAGTGTCTTCAGTGGCTGGAAGATCAATATTAGAAGTTTCTGGAGTTGGGGAAGGCCACAGCCAATCAAGTTCTCCTTCTTCATTTTCACTAAGTTGAGAGGCCTCTCCCTCTTCAGCTCGGGAGGTCTGCGACCGAGTGTTCGGCCTAGGAGTATCCAGGATAGAGGCCGGTTCAGGGGAGTCTCCCGCAGGAGGTATTCTAACTGCCTCAGCAAGTGGGAGCAGGTGATTCCGATGCCACGTCTTCAGTGGGCCTACCTTTCCTTCTGGTTTCAACTTATAGACAGGTAGGCCCGGCAACTTCCTACAGATGACATAAGGTTCAGATCTCCATCTATCTGCAAGTTTGTGCTTCCCAGGGATCCCCAGGTTGCGTAACAGCACTCGATCTCCAGGCTGTAGGTCTTGCACCCGGACCTTCAAGTCAAAGTTTCTCTTATTTCTAGCCCCCTTTGGTCAGAAGCTGCTTGAGCTTGCTCATAAGCTACTTTCAGGCTTTGTCTGAGCCTGTCCACGTACCCTTTGTGGGATGTGACTGAGGAATGGTCCAGAGAGGTGCCAAAGGCCAGGTCCACAGGTAGTCTCGCCTCTCTCCCAAACATGAGTCGATATGGGGAGTAGCCTGTAGCATCACTGATGGTGCAGTTGTAAGCATGTACTGTGGCTGCTATGTGTTTGCTCCAATGTTGCTTTTTCTCACTTTCCAGAGTCCCCAACATGTTGAGCAAGGTTCGGTTGAACCTTTCCGGCTGAGCATCTCCCTGTGGATGGTAAGGTGTAGTTCGAGTCTTTTTGATTCCCAAAGAATCCAGGAGCTTCCGGATCAGTTTACTCTCGAAGTCCCTCCCTTGATCTGAATGGAGTCGCTGTGGCAGCCCATAATGGACAAAGTACTTCTCCATAAGTACCTTGGCTACGGTGGAGGCCTTCTGGTCTTTGGTCGGGAAAGCCTGGGCATACTGGGTGAAATGGTCGGTTATCACCAGAACATTTCCTAGTCCACACAGGTCGGGTTCGAGGCAGAGAAAATCAATGCATACCAGATCCATTGGGCCTTGACTTTGTAGATGGCCCATTGGGGCAGCTTGATGGGGCAAAGTCTTCCTCTGGATGCATCGGACACATGAGTGGCAGTACTCTTCTACCTCTTCCCTCATGCAGGGCCAATAGAACCGACTTCTGACAAGTTGGAAGGTCCTTTCAGCTCCTAGGTGGCCATGATTGTCATGCATGGCGACTAGAACAGTCTCTCGGTGCTTTTCTGGCAGAAACAGCTGCCATTTATCTTCTGAGTCATCAGAGGGGCCCCTTCGCTAGACCACTCCCTGATGTAACTGCAACCTGTCCCACTCTTTCCTCAGCAGGCGAGCTTCTTTTGAAGGTTGACGCATGAGTCTGTTTGGATCCTGATTCTCCAGGGCCTCCAGGACCAATCTCCCCATGGGGTCTTCCAATTGGTCACACCTCAACTCCTTCTTGGACATTCTTGGCAGGTTGTCCTCTCCCAGTTGAGCTACTCCACAGTAGTGTTTGGGGACTCCCACCATGGTAACTCCTATTTCCTCTGCTCTGGAACCTCCTCGAGCTTGGAATTCAGCTCCTTGACAAAGGGCCCGCACCCCGTCCGGTGCCACTTGGGTCCAATCTTCTACGTCACTGGTGAGAGAATGAGATCTCCTGGACAGAGCGTCTGCATCTCGATTCCCAGTCCCTGGCCTATACTTTAGGCTGAAGTTGAATCCAGAAAGTGCGGCCAGCCACCTGTGTCCAGTGGCGTCCAGCTTGGCCGTGGTGAAAAGATAGGTAAGGGGGTTGTTGTCGGTCTTCACAGTGAACTCCGCCCCATATAGGTAGTCTTTGAGTTTGTCTACTACCGCCCACTTAAGGGCCAGGAACTCCAGCTTGTGGGTGGGGTAGTTCTTCTCCGAGGGGTTCAGGCTCCTACTCACGTAGGCAACAGGCCGCAGTTGCCCTTCGTGTTCTTGGTAAAGTACTCCTCCCAGACCGTCATGACTAGCATCCACGTGCAGTTCATAGGGTTTGGTTGGGTCTGCGTAGGCCAAGACCGGGGCAGTGGTTAGGCTCTCCTTTAATGCCTGGAAGGCCTCTTCACACTTCTGGTTCCACTGATCTCTGACTGACTCTCCCGGCTTCCTGGGCCCTGAGTCGTCCTCTTCCCCCTCGGTCTTGAGTAGTTCATTCAATGGTCTAGCAATTCGGGCGAATCCTTCCACAAACCTCCTGTAATAGGAGCAGAACCCCAAGAAGGATCTGAGTTCTGTTACTGTGGTGGGTCGTGGCCAGGAGGTAACTGCCTCCAATTTCTCAGGGTCTGTGGCCACCCCCTCTTCAGACACTATGTGCCCCAGATAGTTCACAGAAGACTGGTAGAACCGACACTTCTCAGGCGAAAGCTTGAGTCCTTCCTCACTTAGTCTTCTCAACACTTTTTCCGGCCTCTCTTCGTGTTCTTCCAAGGTTCTCCCAAAGACAATGACATCGTCCAGGTATACAAGGACTTCAATAAGGTTCATGTCTCCTACAGTCTTCTCCATAAGACGTTGGAAAGTAGCTGGGGCTCCAGACAGACCTTGGGGCATCCGATTGAATTCAAAGAACCCCACTGGGGTTATGAAAGCTGTCTTCTCCTTGTCTTCTGGATGCATAGGGATCTGATAGTACCCGCTCTTGAGGTCCATAACGCTGAACCATTTGGCTCCAGAGAGGCTCTGTAGGGCATCCTCTATCCTCGGAGTGGTGTATTGGTCGGGGATGGTTTTTCTGTTGAGAGTCCTGTAGTCTATACAGAGCCTCAATGACCCATTCTTCTTTCTGACCACCACTATGGGAGAGGCATAGGGGCTCCTGGACTCCCGTATCACACCAGTTCTCTTGAGTTCTGCAAGTTGTTCCCTTAGATCCTCCAGATCTGCTAGGGGGACCCGCCTGACTCTCTCTCGGAAGGGCTTGTCTTCCTGGAGGCGGATCCGATGGGTGGCACTCCTTGCACACCCCACATCGAACTCATCTCTGGAGAATATCTTCTCCCATCTAGTCAACTGGGCCTTGGCTCTCTCTTTCCAAACCCTGGATAGATTCAAGTTCTCCATGGACAGCTTCTCCCAAAGATCTCCTCTTTCACCCGTCCCCTTTACTTCTGACAGGGTAACCGGGGCAGCAGGGCTCACCTGGCCCAGCAGCATTCTGGCAGGGATTTCTATGGGGCCTCTGGTAGTGTTTCTAACACTCACTGGAACTCTACAATGGGCCTTCTTCAGAACCTTCAGCGGAATCACTTCTGGTATCACTTCCAGACCTGAGGACTCTCCTTTTGGGTCGGACTCCAGCACGACAAAGGGTCCAGGCTGCTCCCAAGTAAGCTTCACAGTGGCTCTGAGACAGGTTACTTCGCCAGGCTGCAACACTACCCCTCCTCTTCCAAGTCTCCACACCTTCCCTATCCCCTCCACCGGGGTCTTCTGCTCTAGGACCAGCCTTTGGTAAGCCGTCCTCAGCATGGGATGGATCTTGGTGGCTGCTTGCCCCTTCTCTTCCACTAAAGGGGTCAGGAGTCTTCGGACCAGGTCCGTGTTCGTCCCTATTATAAGGGAGCTCTTGTTGGCTCCTGGCGGCCGAGGGCACACAACTGCCAGGGTGTCAAACACTTCGGCCTTCCCAGCCACAGATGGGTCAAAGGTCATCCGGATGGGCAGATAGCCATCATAGGGGAAACTCTGGGTTCCAATTCCCCATATTTCCAGCTCCTCTATGTTCTGGATGGGCAGATGACTCAAGTGCTTATCGTAGAAATCCCGGTATAGTAGGGTCACTTGTGCCCCAGTATCCAAGATGGCTCTGGTGTAAACTCCCTCCACTTGAATGGGCACTACAGGAGATGGGCCTACCAGCTTCTCCGGATATGGCCTGGCAGGAGTCGCCTTCTTCTGGTCCTTTCCCTTCGGACTCTCTCTCGTCCATCTCCCTTTTGACTTTAGTCTTTCTTGGGCCTGGTATGCATCGATTTCCCTCCTTTTAATGGGCGTACAGACCTGCTGAGGGATATTATAGTTTTTCTTAGGTGTGCATTCCCTTTGGGGAATGCTGTGCTTGTTCTGAGGGGTCTGGCCCTCTCTCTTTGGGGTGTACCCCTGCTGAGGGATACTATAGTTCCTCTGAGGAGTTTTGTCTTTTCTCTTCCTTAGCTTCTCATTCAGTTTGGAACTCACTGAAAATGATGGGCACCCGGTCGGCTCCTTCGCCGGGGCCCGCTGAAGTTTCCCGCCAGCTGTTTGGACTTTTCCTCCACATTTGAAGCAGGCTCTCTGTATTGGTTTCATAGAGCGGTTAGCGGTAGGGGTCTTTGGTGCCATGAGTGGTGAGACCTCTTCTGTCTGGGGTTTCACCAGACGAGTCATCAACATCGTCATCATCTCTAGTATTTCTTTCTGGGTCTGGAACAGCTCCTCCAGTCCAGTCTGACTTGTGGGGAAGTGGTGAATAGGTGAAGACCATGATCCCTGTTCAGTGCTTGCTGCCAGTACACTAAGCTCCCGAGTGTCTGAAGGGACATCTATCTGTTGTACTTTGGCACTTGTGGTGCTAGGAGATTGAAGTTTCCTCTGTTTTTGGTCCTTCTCAATCTCCATCTTATCTGCTTCATTCATTTTCTCAATGAGGACCTCATCCGGAGTTGAGGGATCTTCCAAATGCTGCTTCAGCTGTAGCTTGATGTAGTCACTCCTCAATCCCGTAGTCACAGATCTCCGGAATTTCTTTTGGACTAGCTCGACTCCAAAATGCTCCCCATTTCCTTCATCCTTGGATGTGGACAACAGGCGGTCATTGAGCTCAATGGCCCGGAATAGGAAGTTCTGAGGAGTCTCTCCACTCTCCTGGGTCATATTTATCAGTCGATGAAATAACTCAGCAGCATCTTCCTCCTCATAGTAGCTTTTCAGTATCCTCTTTAGCTGGTTCAGGGTCAATCCACCCTTCCTCTCTAACATGTCCCTGACACTTGAACCTGGGCTGATGGCATGGATTACAGCCTCTCTAATTTCAGATTCCTGATATCCTTTCTGTAACCCCAACTCTATTTGGTGTAGGAGGTTGGTGTAGGACAGTTTGTCCTTCTGCCCTCTTTCTCCTATCTGGCCATCAATGCGGAATTCCTTCCGGATGGTTACTTCCTGCAGGCGACCCTGAGCTCGTTTCTTCGGTACCTTCCCAGGTTTGGGCTTTATCTGACCATCTTTCTGATCCTCAGGAGCGACACGTAACTCCTTAATGCGTTCAGCTATCATACTGGAAGTCTCCTGAAACCTCTCTTGTATGTCACGGTACTGTCGTTTCAGATCAATCAGCTGTTGCTCTGCCTGCGATTTAACAGCAGCCCCTGCTTTCCTGTCCAAGGGTTCTAACTGCTTCTGACTAGGATGTGTCAGGTGGAACTCAGTCTTTTCGGACAATTTTATACTGGCACCGTGGAAGTTTTCAGGGACATCCTGTCCCCACTCTATCAGTGCATAGGTGCAGTTGGTCCTTGAGTCTGGTCTCATTGCGACCACGTAAGCCTTTCTATCCGGGGACAATATTTGTACCACCTCTTTAATTTGTTTCTCTCTCCAGTCACTCCCTGGAAGTTCAATGGCCACGCTCGCTTCTGAGCGTGTCCCTTCTGCTTCGCACCATTGGACTACTTTGATGGGGTCCATGCCGGCACTTCTGGCGTTCACCTGCTGTATCAGGATCCCGGACGAGAACCCCCACGTGTAGCGATACCTCCAACTAAGAAGGCCGCAGATTTAGTTGGGCCCTGAAGACAGCTCCACCAACCCCCGGCAATATGCTCAACCCCCTACTGGCACAGCTAGTAAGGGGAGATAGGACCGCGTGACTGCAACTCTAGGTGACGCAGTCCTATGGCAAACACACACAGTGATATACTTTAAAACTTCTATTAAAGTAAGTGAAACTGACACCAATGTACTTGACCCAGATATTTTACTGAGGCTAATGGGCAAGTAATAAACAACAGTATAACAAGTTGCAGATCCCTGCAATAAACAGTAATAAAGATAAACAGAGTAATCAGAATAATTAAGTATTGCTATGCAACTCTAGCGCTGCCCTTTTACAGCTACTTCCCCTCATGGGTAGACTAACACCCAGCAATGTCTACCTATGCAGTCAGGCCTGACTGATCTAAATGGAAGTTCAGTGAAACAATATTCGCTAGCAATCTTTCGGTGGTGCACTTGAAGAACAACTTTGTAATCCCAACGAATAGTAAAGATAAAGTATCTGTCTTTAAACAGCTCTCACCACCTGGACAAGTCCAAGTCCGTTTCCTCCATCGATTCGTCTAGGAACAGGAATCCACCGACATCCAAGTCTTCAATCCTTCTGGTGTACTGCAGCAAGGAGGATTAGATGTCTCTAAGGCTCTGCTAGGCTGGCAGAGGGCTCTTTGGAAAGGAGCACACGGCCCGGGCTTCAGGCCTTGTGCACACAGCAGTTCAGCACAGACATCCTCTTGCTAGGAGAGGGGGGTCCAAAGAGAGCGACCAAAACTCCGCCTCCCCTTTATAAAGTCTGCCCCAGCAGTCTCTGTTCTGGAGCAATGCACCCTGGGTGCTGCAAGATGTACTGGGAGATGTAGTCTCTTTCTCTCCTCTGCTTTCACTTCCAGTAATGTCTCTTTACTTCCTCCCGACTCACCTCTCACCTGGAACTTCTTGTCTCTCTGTCTTAAAGGGGAATACCCCGCTACATTAGCTTTACCAAAACGAGCGCTCCCGTCTCATAGTTGCTTCTGAGCATGCGCGTTTTTTTTCACGCCGTGAAAGCATACACACTATCGTTTTTCACGTCGTTAAAAAAAACGACATGAAAAACGACGTGAAAAAAGAGAGCATGTCCGGAATTTTTAATGGCCGTTTTTCACGTTGTTAAAAATGCTCTGGAGCATACACACGATCATTTTTCAGGGCCATTTTTTAAAATGGCAGTTTTAACGGCATGAAAAACGATCGTGTGTACGGGGCATAAGAATGGGGGTGGGAGAAAATGTAAGCTTAGTTGGGTTTTGACTTGCCTTTTAAGCTACTGGATCATCCAGGCACATAGTATTTTCAGAAGCAGAGGTCAGTGCTTGCAACATACATATTTTCATCAGTTCAGGTTTCTTGAAATATAACTTTTGGGATGACTGATCATTTGTCTATAAACTATGTGAGGGGGTTAGCTCGGCAGCGGGTGTGTGTGACCCCCGGGATGGGCTCCCCACACAAAAACAGGCCCAGCAAACGGAGGTTGTGGTTTTCAAAATCAAAAAGGTGCGGTTTATTTTCTATTTACAGTGACAAAACACAGCAAAGCAAAAGAAACATAAACAAAATAAATCCTGGTCAACTTGACCTCTGACTAAACATACAGGTTTCCTAACTAACAACTGGGATCAGCCTAGTGCTGTCCTAGTCCCTAAGTCCCTGGTTTTAAATGTCCAAGCAAATAGCCACACAGGCTTTGTCTCACCGCACAAGGGTTCACTCTCTCCAGGAAGTCCACACAGGTCTGCTTCCAGGCATGAGCAAACAGCTAATGAAGCTGGGAGTTCTTATAGAGGCCTAAATGAGCTGACAAGCTTCAGCTGGTCTCATCAACTCCCTGTCTGCACGACGCCCCACACTCTCCCTAGAGGTATGAGTCATCCATGAGCCCACTAGCCTCAGCTGGGCTTATACAACTCTCCACCTAGTTGTATAAGTCGGCGTAAAGCCTGAATCTGGGCGAAATATATCTACCCCCCTGGATGCAACCAGGTGACTTTACCTTCCTGCTGTCACATACCCCCCCCTCTTGTTTTAACCTCGGGGTTGGAACACCAGCAATCAGGCATTCATGTACTCGAGACAAGGCATCCACATTCCCCATTTGAACGCCAGGGCGATGCTTTACTGTGAAGTTGAATTCCTGGAGGGCCAGGAACCACCTATTCACTCTTCTATTTGTTTCCTTGTTTTGAGCCATCCACTTTAATGGAGCGTGATCCGTAACCATGTCAAAGTGCCTACCTAGCAGGTAGTACCGAAGGGAATCTAGAGCCCACTTCACCGCTAAACACTCCTTTTCAACGGTGGCGTAATTTACCTCATGGGACTTCAACTTCCTGCTGAGGTAAATGACTGGGTGCTCTTCCCCGTTCCAGACCTGGGACAATACTGCTCCTAACCCCACATCTGACTCATCACTTTGTACGACAAAGTCTTTAGAGAAGTCGGGTGAGTACAACACTGGCTGGCTACATAAGGCTTGTTTCAAGAATTGGAATGCTGCCTCAGCCTCGGGGGTCCATTTAATCATGACCGACCCTTTCCCCTTCGTCAGGTTGGTTAGGGGCACAGCCTTAGAAGCAAAGTGGGGAATGAATCGCCGATAATACCCAGCGATTCCCAGAAAGGCTCGTACCTGCTTCTTGCTGTTGGGACGTGGCCAACTCTGGATGGCCTCGACTTTGTTGAGTTGGGGTTTTATTACTCCCCTCCCAATGGTGTACCCAAGATATTTGGCCTCCTCCTGCCCAATGGTACACTTCTTGGGGTTAGCCGTAAACCCCGCTTCCCGAACAGAGTCCAGGACTGCTTGCACTTTTGGCAGATGTGAGGCCCAATCTGTGCTATGGACAATTACGTCATCCAGGTAAGCCGCAGCATACTTCCGATGGGGCCTCAGCATCTGGTCCATTTTCCGCTGGAATGTGGCCGGCGCATTCTGTAACCCGAACGGCATTCTTTTATATTGGAACGCCCCGTCTGGGGTTACAAATGCGGTTTTCTCTTTGGCCGACTTGGCCAGGGGGATTTGCCAATACCCTTTTGTGAGGTCAAGAGTCGTCATGTATCGGGCTGTTCCCAGCCGGTCGATCAACTCATCTATACGTGGCATGGGGTAGGTGTCAAATTTTGTAACTTTGTTCAACTGACGAAAATCGTTACAAAATCGCCAGCTCCCATCCGGTTTAGGCACCAACACAATGGGACTAGACCAATCACTTTGGGACTCCTCTATCACCCCTAAGTTCAGCATTTTCTGTACTTCCTCCCGTATTGCCTCCCGTCGGGCCTCTGGGATCCGATAGGGTTTTAACTTCACCCTTTCACCGGGCGGGGTAATGATGTCATGCTCTACCCCAGATGTTTGTCCCAGCAGCTCAGAGAATACCTCCTTGTTGCGAAGCACAAACTCCTTAACCTCCTGTTGTTGGGGTTGTGACAAGGTGGCTGCTATTCCAACCTCAGGAATCACGCAACCAGTTTGAGCTGGTGACCAAGTGTCTGCGACTAGGGACTCTCTATCCCTCCAGGCTTTCAACAGATTAACGTGATAGATCTGTTCGGGCTTTCGCCTTCCTGGTTGTCTGACCTTGTAATTCACTTCGCTCACTTTTTCCATTATCTCGTAGGGGCCTTGCCATTTGGCAAGGAATTTACTTTCAACCGTAGGGACAAGAACCAGTATCCTATCCCCCGGGGGAAAGGTACGGGTCTTGGCTCCACGGTTGTACACTCTCTGCTGTGCTAACTGCGCTTGGGCCAAATGTTCCTTCACGATGGGCATTACCTGTGCAATTCGGTCTTGCATCAGGGCGACATGCTCAATCACACTCCTGTGGGGAGAACTCTCACTTTCCCAAGTTTCCTTGGCAATATCCAACAGCCCTCTTGGGTGTCTCCCATACAGTAACTCAAAGGGGGAGAATCCCGTAGAGGATTGGGGCACCTCCCTAATAGCAAACATCAGATAAGGAAGTAGACAGTCCCAATCCTTTCCATCTCTATCCACCACTTTCTTCAACATTTGTTTTAGGGTTTTGTTGAATCTTTCAACCAGCCCATCGGTTTGGGGGTGATACACAGATGTACGTAATTGCGTCACTTTGAACAATTTACACAGCTCCTTCATAACCCGGGACATAAAGGGTGTACCTTGGTCCGTAAGCAGTTCTTTACAAATACCCACCCGGCTAAACACAAGAGATAGCTCTTTGGCTATGGTTTTGGCCGAGGTATTTCGGAGAGGGATCGCTTCTGGATAACGGGTGGCATAGTCCATTATAACTAATATGTACTGGTGACCCCTAGCGGACTTGATTATAGGACCTACCAAATCCATGGCGATCCTCTCAAACGGGACCTCAGTGATGGGTAGAGGGACCAGCGGGCTACGGAAATGTGGCATCGGGGCCGACCTCTGACACACAGGGCAGGAGGAACAATAATTTTCTATGTCCTTCATCACCCCCGGCCAATAGAATCTCTGTAATACCCTCTCTCGGGTTTTCTCTGTCCCCAGATGACCTCCAAGAATGTGCCCATGGGCCAACTCCAACACCAACTTCCTGTAAGGTTTGGGCACCACAAGCTGCTCAACGGTTTCTTCTGCCCTTTTTGCCACCCGATACAGTAGGTCCTTCTCTACGCTGAAGTATGGGTAAGTGCAGGTATTATCTGGGTTCACTAACTCGCCATCTATTTTCACTACGTTTTCCCGTGCCTTTATTAGGGCGGGGTCTTTCAACTGTTCTGTGGCAAAGTTTTCCCTGTGAACCTCAAGATCAGAAAACTCCACAGACGGTAGGCTTTCGTCTGAGGAGGTGGGCTCCTCTCCAGTTTCTTGAGTCTCCCCTGCCAATACTGATAAGGGAAATTCCGGAGAGTCCTCACCACTCTCAGGGGAGTTCTGGCTATCACATTCCTGGTACATAGGGGCACCAGTGGGGGGCTCAGGATCATCCCACAGTTCCCAGAACTTCGGAAAATCCCTTCCCACAATGGCGGCATGCGGTAACTGAGATACTAAGCCCACTGGATGAGAGAGGGTACCTTTGGGGGTCTCGAAACACACTGTAGTCACTGGATACTCTCGGGTGTCCCCATGCACACAAATAACAGCTACCTTGCTATTCCCAGAGACCTCTGTTTTAACTAACTCAGCCTTTATCAGGGTCACAAGGCTACCTGAATCCAGCAATACCACAACATTTCTACCATTAACACACATTTTGCATAAATGTTTCTCAGTTCCTCGAATGGCAGTGCATGCGACTGTCGCACACAGCGACTGACGTCTGCCCGTCAGAAAGTCACACTGCATGGGTTCCTCCACAACCGGGCAATTGGCTGCAATATGTCCCGCTTGCCGGCAGCGGTAGCAAACGATCCTTCTTGCCGCCTCTTGAGCCGCTGATTTCCCAGGCTGTTCTCGCCAAACTTGGGGTAGAGCTCCCACCCTCTCACTCTCTCCACCCTCACCCCTTGGAATCCTCTTATCCGCCCCTGGGGATGGTCTGGTCTTAGGGTGGAAAGTCCGAGTGTCTCTGGAAGAGGCCGTCAGGTTCTCTGTAGCCAAGTATTTCTCCACACGATCCACAAGACCATCGGCCGTCTCTGGGTCTCCATGGCTTACCCACTTTTGGATGGCAGTAGGAAGAGCTCTCAAAAACCGATCCATTACAACACGTTCCACAATCTTTGGTGCGGACAAAGTCTCTAGCTGTAGCCACTTTCTGCTCAGGTGAATGAGATCATACATTTGAGACCTGGGGGGTTTTCCAAGCTGGAAAGTCCAGTTATGCACACGCTGAGCCCGGACAGCCAGGGTGACACCCAGCCTTGCCAATATTTCAGCTTTTAGCATCACATAGTCTTTTGCTTGGTTAGGCTCTAGGTCATAGTAAGCTTTCTGCGATTCACCAGTTAACAGAGGAGCCACCAGTCCAGCCCACTGCTCCTCAGGCCACTTTTCTCTTTCAGCGGTCCTTTCAAATGTGGTCAAAAATACCTCTGGATCATCCTCTCCAGTCATTTTTGTCAATAAACGACTCACCCCAAAGGACGCGGTATTAGTGGGACGGCTTTCCTCACTGGTCTGCGGACGTTGCTGCATTACTGCTTCCATCTGTTGTTGTAGTCTCTGCTCTTGCTTCTGCAACAGGTCTATGAAGCGGGCCTCAGATTGCTGCTGGGCTTGTTGCTGAGCCTCCAGACTCTGTTGCAAAGTTGCGTTTGTCTGCTGCTGGGCTGCAAGGCTCTGTTGATGAGCTTGCTGCTGGGCTGCAAGGCTCTGTTGATGAGCTTGCTGCTGGGCTGCGAAGTTCTGTTGTTGAGCTGCAAGGCTCTGTTGATGAGCTGCAAGGCTCTTTTGCAAACCTGCATTTGTCTGCTGTTGATTGGCATTTGCTAGAGCCAGCTGTTTCAGTATCTCCTCCATGCTGGCTTAAAAAAAACGGCCCGCATTCTCCACCAACTGTGAGGGGGTTAGCTCGGCAGCGGGTGTGTGTGACCCCCGGGATGGGCTCCCCACACAAAAACAGGCCCAGCAAACGGAGGTTGTGGTTTTCAAAATCAAAAAGGTGCGGTTTATTTTCTATTTACAGTGACAAAACACAGCAAAGCAAAAGAAACATAAACAAAATAAATCCTGGTCAACTTGACCTCTGACTAAACATACAGGTTTCCTAACTAACAACTGGGATCAGCCTAGTGCTGTCCTAGTCCCTAAGTCCCTGGTTTTAAATGTCCAAGCAAATAGCCACACAGGCTTTGTCTCACCGCACAAGGGTTCACTCTCTCCAGGAAGTCCACACAGGTCTGCTTCCAGGCATGAGCAAACAGCTAATGAAGCTGGGAGTTCTTATAGAGGCCTAAATGAGCTGACAAGCTTCAGCTGGTCTCATCAACTCCCTGTCTGCACGACGCCCCACACTCTCCCTAGAGGTATGAGTCATCCATGAGCCCACTAGCCTCAGCTGGGCTTATACAACTCTCCACCTAGTTGTATAAGTCGGCGTAAAGCCTGAATCTGGGCGAAATATATCTACCCCCCTGGATGCAACCAGGTGACTTTACCTTCCTGCTGTCACAACTATCATGTAAATACTAATTAGGATATAATTTTAACATATTTAGAACATTGCCTGACAGACAGATAAGAAGCTAAACTGCCATGGCTGCTCATTCACTGTCTCTAGACCCTTTACCAGGAGGATTAGTCTCTGTCATTGGACCAGGAGACCAATCTACATCACCAGACCCTGTACCAGAAGATCTACCATTGTCATTAGTTCCTGTACCAAGATATCCATCACTGTCATCAAACCCCATGCCACGAGTTCCACTTCAATTATTATTCTCTGTAACAGAAGATCTATCACTTTCATCAGATCCTGTACAAGGAGATCCTCCACTGTCATCAGATCCTGTAACAGGCCACCCTCCACTGCCATCAGACCCTGTATAAGGGGATCTACCACTGTCCTCAGATCCTGTACCAGGGGATCTACCACTGTCCTCAGATCCTGTACCAGGGGATCTACCACTGTCATCAGATCCTGTACAAGGAGATCCACCACTGTCATCAGATCCTGTACAAGGAGATCTACCACTGTCATCAGATCCTGTACAAGGAGATCCATCACTGTCATCAGATCCTGTACAAGGAGATCCATCACTGTCATCAGATCCTGTACAAGGAGATCCACCACTGTCATCAGATCCTGTACAAGGAGATCCATCACTGTCATCAGATCCTGTACAAGGAGATCCACCACTGTCATCAGATCCTGTACAAGGAGATCTACCACTGTCATCAGATCCTGTACAAGGAGATCCATCACTGTCATCAGATCCTGTACAAGGAGATCCATCACTGTCATCAGATCCTGTACAAGGAGATCCACCACTGTCATCAGATCCTGTACAAGGAGATCCATCACTGTCATCAGATCCTGTACAAGGAGATGCATCACTGTCATCAGATCCTGTACAAGGAAATCCACCACTGTCATCAGATCCTGTACCAGGGGATCTACCACTGTCATCAGATCCTGTACAAGGAGATCCATCACTGTCATCAGATCCTGTACAAGGAGATCCACCACTGTCATCAGATCCTGTACAAGGAGATCCATCACTGTCATCAGATCCTGTACAAGGAGATCCACCACTGTCATCAGATCCTGTACAAGGAGATCCATCACTGTCATCAGATCCTGTACAAGGAGATCCATCACTGTCATCAGATCCTGTATAAGGGGATCTACCACTGTCCTCAGATCCTGTACCAGGGGATCTACCACTGTCATAAGATCCTGTACAAGGAGATCCATCACTGTCATCAGATCCTGTACAAGGAGATCCACCACTGTCATCAGATCCTGTACAAGGAGATCCACCACTATCATTAGATCCTGTACAAGGAGATCCATCACTGTCTTCAGATCCTGTACAAGGAGATCCACCACTATCATTAGATCCTGTACAAGGAGATCCACCACTGTCATCATATTCTGTACCAGGCTATCCTCCACGGTCATCAGACCCTGTACAAGGAGATCCATCACTGTCATCAGATCCTGTACAAGGAGGTCCACCACTGTTATCAGATCCTGTACAAGGAAATCCACCACTGTCATCAGATCCTGTACCAGGGGATCTACCACTGTCATCAGATCCTGTACAAGGAGATCCATCACTGTCATCAGATCCTGTACAAGGAGATCCACCACTGTCATCAGATCCTGTACAAGGAGATCCATCACTGTCATCAGATCCTGTACAAGGAGGTCCACCACTGTTATCAGATCCTGTACAAGAAGATCCATCACTGTCATCAGATCCTGTACCAGGGGATCTACCACTGTCATCAGATCTTGTACAAGGAGATCCATCACTGTCATCAGATCCTGTACAAGGAGATCCACCACTGTCATCAGATCCTGTACAAGGAGGTCCACCACTGTTATCAGATCCTGTACAAGGAAATCCACCACTGTCATCAGATCCTGTACCAGGGGATCTACCACTGTCATCAGATCCTGTACAAGGAGATCTACCACTGTCATCAGATCCTGTACAAGGAGATCCATCACTGTCATCAGATCCTGTACAAGGAGATCCATCACTGTCATCAGATCCTGTACAAGGAGATCCATCACTGTCATCAGATCCTGTACAAGGAGATCCACCACTGTCATCAGATCCTGTACAAGGAGGTCCACCACTGTTATCAGATCCTGTACAAGGAAATCCACCACTGTCATCAGATCCTGTACCGGGGGATCTACCACTGTCATCAGATCCTGTACAAGGAGATCCATCACTGTCATCAGATCCTGTACAAGGAGATCCACCACTGTCCTCAGATCCTGTACAAGGAGATCCATCACTGTCATCAGATCCTGTACAAGGAGATGCATCACTGTCATCAGATCCTGTACAAGGAAATCCACCACTGTCATCAGATCCTGTACAAGGAGATCCACCACTATCATTAGATCCTGTACAAGGAGATCCACCACTGTCATCATATTCTGTACCAGGCTATCCTCCACGGTCATCAGACCCTGTATAAGGGGATCTACCACTGTCCTCAGATCCTGTACCAGGGGATCTACCACTGTCATAAGATCCTGTACAAGGAGATCCATCACTGTCATAAGATCCTGTACAAGGAGATCCATCACTGTCATCAGATCCTGTACAAGGAAATCCATCACTGTCATCAGATCCTGTACAAGGAGATCCACCACTGTCATCAGATCCTGTACAAGGAGATCCACCACTGTCCTCAGATCCTGTACATGGAGATCCATCACTGTCATCAGATCCTGTACAAGGAGATGCATCACTGTCATCAGATCCTGTACAAGGAAATCCACCACTGTCATCAGATCCTGTACAAGGAGATCCACCACTATCATTAGATCCTGTACAAGGAGATCCATCACTGTAATCAGATCCTGTACAAGGAGATCCACCACTATCATTAGATCGTGTAGAAGGAGATCCACCACTGTCATCATATTCTGTACCAGGCCATCCTCCACGGTCATCAGACCCTGTATAAGGGGATCTACCACTGTCCTCAGATCCTGTACCAGGGGATCTACCACTGTCATAAGATCCTGTACAAGGAGATCCATCACTGTCATCAGATCCTGTACAAGGAGATCCACCACTGTCATCAGATCCTGTACAAGGAGATCCATCACTGTCATCAGATCCTGTACAAGGAGATCCACCACTGTCCTCAGATCCTGTACCAGGGGATCTACCACTGTCATAAGATCCTGTACAAGGAGATCCATCACTGTCATCAGATCCTGTACAAGGAGATCCACCACTGTCATCATATTCTGTGCCAGGCCATCCTCCACGGTCATCAGACCCTGTATAAGGAGATCCACCACTATCATTAGATCCTGTACAAGGAGATCCACCACTGTCATCATATCCTGTACCAGGCCATCCTCCACGGTCATCAGAACCTGTATAAGGAGATCCACCACTATCATTAGATCCTGTATTAGGAGATCCACCACTGTCATCAGATCCTGTACAAAGAGATCCACCACTATCATTAGATCCCGTACTAGGAGATCCACCACTATCATTAGATCCTATACAAGGAGATCCACCACTATCATTAGATCTTGTACTAGGAGATCCACCACTATCATTAGATCCTGTACTAGGAGATCCACCACTGTCATCAGATCCTTGACCAGGAGATCCACCACTATCATTAGATCCTGTACAAGGAGATCCACCACTGTCATCATATCCTGTACCAGGCCATCATCCACGGTCATCAGACCCTGTATAAGGAGATCCACCACTATCATTCAGACCCTGTACCAGGAAATCCTCCACTGTCATAAGACCCTGTACCAGGACATCCTCCACTGTCATCAGACCCTGTATAAGAAGATCCACCACTGTCATCAGATCCTGTACCAGAAGATACACCACTGTCATCAGACCCTGTACCAGGACATCCACCACTGTCATCAGATCCTGTACCAGAAGATACACCACTGTCATCAGATCCTGTACCAGAAGATCCACCACCGTCATTCAGACCCTGTACCAGGACATCCTCCACTGTCATCAGATCCTGTATAAGAAGATCCACCACTGTCATCAGATCCTGTATAAGAAGATCCACCACTGTCATCAGACTCTGTATCAGGCCATCCACCACTGTCATTAGATCCTGTACAAGGAGATCCACCACTGTCATTAGATCCTGTACCAGGCCATCCTCCACAGTCATCAGATCATGTACAAGGACATCCACCACTGTTATCATTCCCTGTACCAAGAGATCTACCACTGTCATCAAACCACCCACTGGGAGATCTGCCTCTGTTATAAGACCCTATACCAGGTGATTCACAGCTGTCATCACAGTTGCCATACTAGGAGACCTATCACTGTCATTGGACATCATACCAGAAAGTCTACCACTGTTATCAGACCCTGTACCCGTGCTTCAGTCTTTGTCATCAGACCCTGCACCAGGAGATCTACTACTGTTATCATACTTTTAATGGGGAGATCCACAATTGTCTGCATAACTTTTACCGGATCATCAAACTATGAGCAAGGAGATCTTTCATTGTCATCAGATCTGTACCAGAAGATCTACCACTCTCATCAGACCCTGTACCAGCAGATCTATGTCACCACCACCTTTGCCATCAGATCCTGTACCTGGACATCCCCAACAGACCTTGTACTTGTAGCTCTACCATTGTCATCATTCTCTGTACCAAGATATCCAATGCTGTCACCTTAAACTAGAAAATCAATTTCTAGCATCAGTACCTGTACCAGTAGTGTAACCACAGTCCTAATATCCCGCACCAGGAGATTAACCTTTATCATGTTACTCTATACCTGGTTATCTGCCACGGTTATCAGGCCTATACCAAAAGATCCTCTGCTGTAATCAGATCTTATGATCCATTATTGTTGTCAGATTCTACCAAGAGATCCACCACTGGCATCAGACCCTGAACCAGGTGATCCACTACCCTCATCAGACCCTGGACCAGGTTATCCACTACCGTCATCAGACCCTGGACCAGGTGATCCACTACCGTCATCAGACCCTGGACCAGGTGATCCACTACCGTCATCAGACCCTGAACCAGGTGATCCCCTACCGTCATCAGACCCTGGACCAGGTGATCAACTACCCTCATCAGACCCTGGACCAGGTGATCCCCTACCGTCATCAGACCCTGGACCAGGTGATCAACTACCCTCATCAGACCCTGGACCAGGTGATCCCCTACCGTCATCAGACCCTGGACCAGGTGATCAACTACCCTCATCAGACCCTGGACCAGGTGATCCACTACCGTCATCAGACCCTGGACCAGGTGATCGACTACCATCATCAGACCCTGGACCAGGTGATCCACTACCGTCATCAGACCCTGGACCAGGTGATCCACTAACCTCATCAGACCCTGTACCAAGTGATCCACTACCGTCATCAGACCCTGGACCAGGTGATCAACTACCATCATCAGACCCTGAACCAGGTGATCCACTACCCTCATCAGACCCTGGGCCAGGTGATCCACTACCGTCATCAGACCCTGGACCAGGTGATCCACTACCGTCATCAGACCCTGGACCAGGTGATCCACTAACCTCATCAGACCCTGTACCAAGTGATCCACTACCGTCATCAGACCCTGGACCAGGTGATCAACTACCCTCATCAGACCCTGGACCAGGGGATCCACTACCGCCATCAGACCCTGGACCAGGTGATCGACTACCATCATCAGACCCTGGACCAGGTGATCCACTACCATCATCAGACCCTGGACCAGGTGATCCACTAACCTCATCAGACCCTGTACCAAGTGATCCACTACCGTCATCAGACCCTGGACCAGGTGATCAACTACCATCATCAGACCCTGGACCAGGTGATCCACTACCCTCATCAGTCCCTGGACCAGGTGATCCACTACCCTTATCAGACCCTGGACCAGGTAATCCACCACCGTCATCAGACCCTGGACCAGGTGATCCACTACTCTCATCAGACCCTGGACCAGGTGATCCACTACAGTCATCAGACCCTGGGCCAGGTGATCCACTACCATCATTAGACCCTGGACCAAGGGATTTACTATTGTCATCAGATCCTATACCAGGAGATCAACAATTGTCATCAGACCCACACAAAAATCACTACTACTGTTATCAGACCTTGTCATAATACCCTGTACCAAGAGAGCTACCACTGCCATCATACTGTTTACTAGGCAATTCCCTTCTGTCTTCAGACCCTATTCCGGGAGATGAAAAATGTACATCATATTCTGTACCAGAAGATCTGTCACTGTCATCATACCCAAAACCAGAACACCGAACTTTCAGTCCCTGTTCCAAGAGATCCAGAGCTGTCATATCCTTTACCGGGAGATCAATTATTGCCATCAGACCTTGTATGAGGAGGTCCAACTATGAGTAGCTGATCTGAGGAGTCAGGAGAGCTAAGAGCTAATTGGAGACAAGAGACACATCCCCTTCACATAGGTACATAACTGAAGCTTTCATTTACAGGCTGTGTGCTGGAGCTCCCTCCCCATCAATATTTTACCTCTTGGTGTCAGGAAAAGTAAAAAAAAACAGCAATCTCCCGCTCTCATAAGTAACGTAATGATGCATGATGGATCACAGTTCCTAGGTATTTTCAATACAAGCACAGGCTTTGCTGCCCCCTGAGGGTCGGAGGAGAACTCAGTAGAGACACTGCAAAACAAAGAAGAGAGGGCGCACCAGCCTTGCACATTACCCAAGTAGTATATTTAATAATGTAATAAAGGAAATATACTGTGACAGCAGGAAGGTAAAGTCACCTGGTTGCATCCAGGGGGGTAGATATATTTCTCCCAGATTCAGGCTTTATGCCGACTTATACAACTAGGGAGGGAGTTGATGAAGCCCAGCTGAGGCTAGTGGGCTCATGGATGACTCATACCTCTAGGGAGAGTGCTGGGCGTCGTGCAGGCAGGGAGTTGATGAGACCAGCTGAAGCTTGTCAGCTCGTTTAAGGCCTCTATAAAAACTCCCAGCTTCATTAGGTGTTTGCTCATGCCTGGACCCAGACCTGTGTGGACTGTCTAGGGAGAGTGAACCCCTGTGCGGTGAGGCAAAGCCTGTGTGGCTATTTGTTTGGACTTTTACTAAACAAGGATTTATTTTGTTTATGTTTCTTTTTGGCTTTGCTGTGTTTTTGTCACTGTACATAGAGAAATAAACCGCACCTTTTGATTTTGAAAACCACAACCTCCGTCTGCTGGCCCTGTTTTTGTGTGGGGAGCCCAACCAGGGGGTCACACACACCCGCTACCGAGTTAACCCCCTCACAGTTGGTGGAGAACCAGTGGCAGTTTTTTTTAAGCCAGCATGGAGGAGATACTGAAACAGCTGGCTCTAGCAAATGCCAATCAACAGCAGACAAATGCAGGTTTGCAAAGGAGCCTTGCAGCCCAGCAGCAAGCTCATCAACAGCAATCTGAGGCCCGCTTCATAGACCTGTTACAGAAGCAAGAGCAGAGACTACAACAAATGGAAGCAGTAATGCAGCAACGTCCGCAGACCAGTGAGGAAAGCCGTCCCACTAATACCGCGTCCTTTGGGGTGAGTCGTTTATTGACAAAAATGACTGGAGAGGATGATCCAGAGGTATTTTTGACCACATTTGAAAGGACTGCTGAAAGAGAAAAGTGGCCTGAGGAGCAGTGGGCTGGACTGGTGGCTCCTCTGTTAACTGGTGAATCGCAGAAGGCTTACTATGACCTAGAGCCTGACCAAGCAAAAGACTATGTGATGCTAAAAGCTGAAATATTGGCAAGGCTGGGTGTCACCCTGGCTGTCCAGGCTCAGCGTGTGCATAACTGGACTTTCCAGCTTGGAAAACCCCCCAGGTCTCAAATGTATGATCTCATTCACCTGAGCAGGAAGTGGCTACAGCCAGAGACTTTGTCCGCACCGGAGATTGTGGAACGTGTTGTGATGGATCGTTTCTTGAGAGCTCTTCCTACCGCCATTCAAAAGTGGGTAAGCCATGGAGACCCAGAAACGGCCGGTAAACTTGTGGATCGTGTAGAGAGATACTTGGCTACAGAGAACCTGACGGCCTCTTCCAGAGACTCTCGGACTTTCCACCCTAAGACCAGACCATCCCCAGGGGCGGATAAGAGGATTCCAAGGGGTGAGGGTGGAGAGAGTGAGAGGGTGGGAGCTCTACCCAAAGTTTGGCGAGAACAGCCTGGGAAGTCAGGGGCTCAAGAGGCAGCCAAATGGATTGTTTGCTACCGCTGCCGGCAAGCGGGACATATTGCAGCAAATTGCCCGGTTGTGGAGGAACCCATGCAATGTGACTTTCTGACGGACAGACGTCAGTCGCTGTGTGCGACAGTCGCATGCACTGCCATTCGGGGAACTGAGAAACATTTATGCAAAATGTGTATTAATGGTAGAAATGTTGTGGTATTACTGGATTCAGGTAGCCTTGTGACCCTGATAAAGGCTGAATTAGTTAAAACAGAGGTCTCTGGGAATAGCAAGGTAGCTGTTATTTGTGTGCATGGGGACACCCGAGAGTATCCAGTGACTACAGTGTGTTTCGAGACCCCCAAAGGTACCCTCTCTCATCCAGTGGGGTTAGTATCTCAATTACCGCATGATGCCATTGTGGGAAGGGATTTTCCGAAGTTCTGGGAACTGTGGGATGATCCTGAGCCCCCCACTGGTGCCCCTATGTACCAGGAATGTGATAGCCAGAACTCCTCTGAGAGTGGTGAGGACTCTCCAGAATTTCCCTTGTCAGTATTGGCAGGGGAGACTCAAGAAACTGGAGAGGAGCCCACCTCCTCAGACGAAAACCTACCGTCTGTGGAGTTTTCTGATCTGGAGGTTCACAGGGAAAATTTTGCCACAGAACAGTTAAAAGACCCCGCCCTAATAAAGGCACGGGAAAACGTAGTGGAAATAGATGGCGAGTTAGTGAACCCAGATAATACCTGCACTTACCCATACTTCAGCGTAGAGAAGGACCTACTGTATCGGGTGGCAAAAAGGGCAGAAGAAACCGTTGAGCAGCTTGTGGTGCCCAAACCTTACAGGAAGTTGGTGTTGGAGTTGGCCCATGGGCACATTCTTGGAGGTCATCTGGGGACAGAGAAAACCCGAGAGAGGGTATTACAGAGATTCTATTGGCCTGGGGTGATGAAGGACATAGAAAATTATTGTTCCTCCTGCCCTGTGTGTCAGAGGTCGGCCCCGATGCCACATTTCCGTAGCCCGCTGGTCCCTCTACCCATCATTGAGGTCCCGTTTGAGAGAATCGCAATGGATTTGGTAGGTCCTATAATCAAGTCCGCTAGGGGGCACCAGTACATATTGGTTATAATGGACTATGCCACCCGTTATACAGAAGCGATCCCTCTCAGAAATACCTCGGCCAAAACCATAGCCAAAGAGCTATCTCTTGTTTTTAGCCGGGTGGGTATTTGTAAAGAACTGCTTACGGACCAAGGTACACCCTTTATGTCCCGGGTTATGAAAGAGCTGTGTAAATTGTTCAAAGTGACGCAATTGCGTACATCTGTGTATCACCCCCAAACCGATGGGCTGGTTGAAAGATTCAACAAAACCCTAAAACAAATGTTGAAGAAAGTGGTGGATAGAGATGGAAAGGATTGGGACTGTCTACTTCCTTATTTGATGTTTGCTATTAGGGAGGTGCCCCAATCCTCTACGGGATTCTCCCCCTTTGAGTTACTGTATGGGAGACACCCAAGAGGGCTGTTGGATATTGCCAAGGAAACTTGGGAAAGTGAGAGTTCTCCCCACAGGAGTGTGATTGAGCATGTCGCCCTGATGCAAGATCGAATTGCACAGGTAATGCCCATCGTGAAGGAACATTTGGCCCAAGCGCAGTTGGCACAGCAGAGAGTGTACAACCGTGGAGCCAAGACCCGTACCTTTTCCCCGGGGGATAGGATATTGGTACTTGTCCCTACGGTTGAAAGTAAATTCCTTGCCAAATGGCAAGGCCCCTACGAGATAATGGAAAAAGTGAGCGAAGTGAATTACAAGGTCAGACAACCAGGAAGGCGAAAGCCCGAACAGATATATCACGTTAATCTGTTGAAAGCCTGGAGGGATAGAGAGTCCCTAGTCGCAGAAACTTGGTCACCAGCTCAAACTGGTTGCGTGATTCCGGAGGTTGGAATAGCAGCCACCTTGTCACAACCCCAACAACAGGAGGTTAAGGAGTTTGTGCTTCGCAACAAGGAGGTGTTCTCTGAGCTGCCGGGACAAACATCTGGGGTAGAGCATGATATTATTACCCCGCCCGGTGAAAGGGTGAAGTTAAAACCCTATCGGATCCCAGAGGCCCGACGGGAGGCAATACGGGAGGAAGTACAGAAAATGCTGAACTTAGGGGTGATAGAGGAGTCCCAAAGTGATTGGTCTAGTCCCATTGTGTTGGTGCCTAAACCGGATGGGAGCTGGCGATTTTGTAACGATTTTCGTCAGTTGAACAAAGTTACAAAATTTGACACCTACCCCATGCCACGTATAGATGAGTTGATCGACCGGCTGGGAACAGCCCGATACATGACGACTCTTGACCTCACAAAAGGGTATTGGCAAATTCCCCTGGCCAAGTCGGCCAAAGAGAAAACCGCATTTGTAACCCCAGACGGGGCGTTCCAATATAAGAGAATGCCGTTCGGGTTACAGAATGCGCCGGCCACATTCCAGCGGAAAATGGACCAGATACTGAGGCCCCATCGGAAGTATGCTGCGGCTTACCTGGATGACGTAATTGTCCATAGCACAGATTGGGCCTCACATCTGCCAAAAGTGCAAGCAGTCCTAGACTCTATCCGGGAAGCGGGGTTTACGGCTAACCCCAAGAAGTGTACCATTGGGCAGGAGGAGGCCAAATATCTTGGGTACACCATTGGCAGGGGAGTGATAAAACCCCAACTCAACAAAGTCGAGGCCATCCAGAGTTGGCCACGTCCCAACAGCAAGAAGCAGGTACGGGCCTTTCTGGGAATCGCGGGTTATTATCGGCGCTTCATTCCCCACTTTGCTTCTAAGGCTGTGCCCCTAACCAACCTGACGAAAGGGAAAGGGTCGGTCATGATTAAATGGACCCCCGAGGCTGAGGCAGCATTCCAATTCTTGAAACAAGCCTTATGTAGCCAGCCAGTGTTGTACTCACCCGACTTCTCTAAAGACTTTGTCGTACAAAGTGATGCGTCAGATGTGGGGTTAGGAGCAGTATTGTCCCAGGTCTGGAACGGGGAAGAGCACCCAGTCATTTACCTCAGCAGGAAGTTGAAGTCCCATGAGGTAAATTACGCCACGGTTGAAAAGGAGTGTTTAGCGGTGAAGTGGGCTCTAGATTCCCTTCGGTACTATCTGCTAGGTAGGCACTTTGACATGGTTACGGATCACGCTCCGTTAAAGTGGATGGCTCAAAACAAGGAGACAAATAGAAGAGTGAATAGGTGGTTCCTGGCCCTACAGGAATTCAACTTCACAGTAAAGCATCGCCCTGGCGTTCAAATGGGGAATGTGGATGCTTTGTCTCGAGTACATGAATGCCTGATTGCTGGTGTTCCAACCCCAAGGTTAAAACAAGAGGGGGGGTATGTGACAGCAGGAAGGTAAAGTCACCTGGTTGCATCCAGGGGGGTAGATATATTTCTCCCAGATTCAGGCTTTATGCCGACTTATACAACTAGGGAGGGAGTTGATGAAGCCCAGCTGAGGCTAGTGGGCTCATGGATGACTCATACCTCTAGGGAGAGTGCTGGGCGTCGTGCAGGCAGGGAGTTGATGAGACCAGCTGAAGCTTGTCAGCTCGTTTAAGGCCTCTATAAAAACTCCCAGCTTCATTAGGTGTTTGCTCATGCCTGGACCCAGACCTGTGTGGACTGTCTAGGGAGAGTGAACCCCTGTGCGGTGAGGCAAAGCCTGTGTGGCTATTTGTTTGGACTTTTACTAAACCAGGATTTATTTTGTTTATGTTTCTTTTTGCTTTGCTGTGTTTTGTCACTGTACATAGAGAAATAAACCGCACCTTTTGATTTTGAAAACCACAACCTCCGTCTGCTGGCCCTGTTTTTGTGTGGGGAGCCCAACCAGGGGGTCACACACACCCGCTACCGAGTTAACCCCCTCACAATACTCACAAACAAGTCAAAGGTAAAAACATATCAGACTGGCTCTGAGGAAGAATTGATCTCCCTTCAAAACGCGTCAGCCATCTGGAAGGTACCCCGGCTTGTTGATACTAGTCTCGATGACCAGATTGCTTTTTGTATACTTTGGACTCTGCTATGCTTTTAACTTTGAGTTTTTTTGTGAGTATATTTCCTTTATTACCTTATTAACTACCTCCCGCCCTCAGAATTGTAAAATGACAGCGAGCGGGAGCCCCTCTTATTCTGGGGTGCCGTCTTATGATGGCGCCCCAGTGTCACCACTCTCACACCCCTAAGACATGGCACAACCCCGATCTCGATAAAGAGACGATCACATGTAAATACGAAAGTGCCGTTTATCGGCTCTTCTTGCCTCACACTGACAGAGTGTGAGGAGAGGAGAGCCGATCAGTGGCATCTCCTCGCTGGGGAGACTGTACAGATAATTAGGGCACTCATCATAAGTGCAGCCCCAACACTGCCCAATGCCCATCAGTGACACCAATCAGCGACCATCAGTGACACCAATCAGTGCTGCCTTTCAGTGCCCATCAGCGCCTGCTCATCAGTGCCGCCTCTCATCGCCCATCAGTGCCACCTATCAGTGCCCATCAGTGCCAACTATCAGTGCCCATCAGTGCTGCCTATCAGTACCCATCAGTGTAGCATATTAGTGCCGCCTCATCATCACCCATCAGTGCCACCTATCATTGCCGCCTATCGGTGCCCATCAGTGCTGCCTATCATAGACACCCATCAGTGCCCATCAGCACATGCCCATCAGTGCCGCAACTCATCGCCCATCAGTGCTGCCTATCAGTGCCCAACAGTGCCACCTATCAGTGCCCATCAGTGCCACCTATCAGTGCCCATCAGTGCCGCCTATCAGTGACACCTATCAGTGCCCATGAGTGTGGCATATTAGTGCTGCCTCATCATCACCCATCAGTGCCACCTATCACTTCCGCCTATCAGTACCCATCAGCGCTGCCTATCATAGACACCCATCAGTGCCCATCAGTGCTGCCTATCATAGTCACCCATCATTGCCCATCAGTGCGGCATATTAGTGCTGCCTTATCATCGCCCATCAGTGCCGCCTATCAGTGCGGCCTATCAGTGCCGTCTATCAGTGACACCTCTCGGTGCCCATCAGTGTGGCATATTAGTGCCGCCTCATCATTGCCCATCAGTGCCGCCTATCAGTGACACCTATCGGTGCCCATCAGTGTGGCATATTAGTGCCACCTCATCATTGCCCATCATTGCCGCCTATCAGTGACACCTATCAGTGCCCATCAGTGTGGCATATTAGTTCCGCCTCATAATTGCCCATAGAGAAAGGGAGTCACCGCTCAAGGTAGAAGATGCAAATGATGAACCTTTTCACCGGATCTGAAGCCCCAGGTGCTGGCAATGCATATAAGAATGCAAGATAAGGAGGAATGTCTGGACAGCTACACTCTGAAGATGTTGCTTTTTATTAATAAAACAGGATCACAAAAACATGCCACAGCGAACAGGATACCACTGACGCATTTCATACTATTACTTAGTGCTTAATCATAGCTTGCCCACCAGTGCCACCTATCAGTGCCCATCAGTGCCGCCTATCAGAGACACCTATCAGTGCCCATTAGTGTGGCATATTAGTGGCGCCTCATCATCACCCATCAGTGCCACCTATCAGTGCCGCCTATCAGTGCCCATCAGTGCTGCCTATCATAGACACCCATCAGTGCCCATCAGTGCGGCATATTAGTGCTGCCTCATCATCGCCCATCAGTGCCGCCTATCAGTGCCCATCAGTGCCGCCTATCAGTGACACCTATCGATGCCCATCAGTGTGGCATATTAGTGCCGCCTCATCATTGCCCATCAGTGCCGCCTATCAGTGACACCTATCAGTGCCCATCAGTGTGGCATATTAGTGCCGCCTCATAATTGCCCATGAGTGCCACCTATCAGTGCCCATCAGTGCCGCCTATCAGAGACACCTATCAGTGCCCATCAGTGCGACATATTAGTGTTGCCTCATCATCGCCCATCAGTGACACCTATCAATGCCCATCAGTGTGGCATATTAGTGCCGCCTCATCAGTGCAGCCTATCGGTGCACATCAGTGAAGGAGAAACGTTACTTATTTACAAAATTTACTGACAGAAACTGAGAAAAACTTTTTTTTTTCTAAATTTTCCATCTTTTTTATTTATTTTTTAGCAATAAATTACCCCAGTGGTAATTTAAATACCACCACAAGAAAGCTCTATTTGTGTGAATTTTTTTTATAAAAATGTAATTTCATTTGGGTACAGCGTTGTATGACCGCGCAATTGTCATTCAAAGTGTGACAGCCCTGAAATCTGAAAACTGGCCTGGGCAGGAAGGGGGTGAAAGTGCCCAGTATTTAAAGGGGTTAAAGATACTATTTGGGTAATGCGCAATGCTGGTGCACCCTCTCTTCTTTGTTTTGTAGTGTCAGGAAAACCTGTCAGTAGTGACTCCTGCAGATAGCAGAGGAAGGAGGCAGCAGACAAAAATGACGTTTAGTGCTCTGGATTGAGACAAGTACACACTATAGAGGGATATGCTTTGTTCAGATTTCATGTCTGAGGTTTACAACCTCTTTAAACCAACATCTGGGACAGTCTGATTATAACTGTGAGCATTTATACCCTCTTGAGGTATGGTTCTTCATATGGGTCAGTGACAATGATGTTGATAGATCTTGTCTGAGAAGTGACCCTGTATATACAGCTGTCCTCCATCTTTAACCACTTCAATACCGGGCACTTTCGCCCCTTCCTGCCCAGGACAATTTTCAGCTTTTAGCGCTGTCACACTTTGAATGACAATTGCGCCGTCATACAACACTGTACCCAAACTAATTTTTTTTTTTTTCTTCCCACAAATGGAGCTTTCTTTTGGTGGTATTTGATCACCTCTGAGGTTTTTATTTTTTACTAAACAAACATAAAAAGACCCAAATTTTTGAAAAAATAAAAGTTTTTCTTAGTTTCTGTCATAAAATTTTGTTTTCTCCTTCACTGACGGGCACTGATGAGGCGGCACTGATGGGCACTGATAGGCACTGATGAGGAGGCACTGATATGTAGAATTGATGGGCACCGACAGACGGCCTTGATATGCAGCACTGATGGGCACTGATATGCGGCACTGATGGGCACTGATATGCGGCACTGATATGCGGCACTGATGGGCACTGATATGCGGCACTAATGGGCACTGATATGCAGCACTGATATACGGTACTGATGGGCACTGATTGGCACTGACAGGTGGCACTGATGGACACTAATAGATGGCACTGATGGGCAGCACTGATGAGGTACTGACAGGTGTTACTGCTGGGCACTGATTGGCACTGTGATGGGCACTGATTGGCACTGTGGTGGGCACTAATTGGCAGTTTGATTGGCACTGGCAGACTTTATTGATGGGGCACTGACTGGCAGCTGATGGGCACTGATTGGCAGCTGATAGGGGCTGTGCTGATAATCAATGTGCTGATTACCAGCACAGACCCCCTCCTCTGACAGGGAGAGCCACCGAGAGCTCCCTGTCAGCGCGAACCGAGGAATGCCATTTACTGGCACTTAATGGTTCACGCGATGATCAGCTGTGATTGGTCACAGCTGATCACGTGGTAAGAAGCCTCCATCAGAGGCTCCTAACTACGATCAGAGATGTAGTGTGTCAGACTGACACACAACACCACTGATTGCCGCGCTGCGAGCCCCCGGGGGCACGCGCCGGAATGTTATCTTGCTGGATGTCATATGATGCCCAGTCAGGATAACAGAACCAACGCCCGGCCGTCATACTGCTATAGGCGGGAAGTGGTTAAGCATATAGATAATAAGGAATCTGTTCTGTGGAACCACCATCGTCTACCTTTTAGAACCACCGGTTAGGAATAGTTTATTTTTCTTTTTTCCCCCAGAGCCCTCAAAGGTAATTGTAGCAATAACCAACAAGGGCCAGCTGGTTAATCTGGTGCCCAATCACTGAAAAGAGAATTGGTAAGGTTGGGTCTGATGACAGAGTAGGGGACCTGGCTCACAATTGGCATTCCAATTCACCCCAAAGGTCCTCAGTAGGCAGTGCCGGGACAAGGTAGTCTAGAGCCCAGGGTGAACATGACAAACCGTGCCCCCCCCGCCCAAGATATAAATCCTCTGAGTACAATTTTACCCCCCCCCCATTGAAATCCCCCCTCCTAGCACAAATCTTTTCCCACCATCCCCCAAATCCCCCTAACACAAATGCCCCTCCCCAAAAAAGTCACCCCTCATAGTACACATCTTCTAATACTCAAATTTCCCCTCCAAGTATACATCCCCCACTCCAAATCCCCTTTCCTAGCACAAATCCACCTCCTACATTTCCCCTCCTTGCACAATTCTCCCCCAAACAAAAAATTCCCCTCCTAGCACAATTTTCCTCCACCCTCCACCATATCACCTCTTCTAGCACAAACACCCCAAATTTCCCCTCCTAGCACAAATACACTCACCCCCCCCCAACACAAATCGCCCTAAATCAGCACTCCTAGCAGTTCTTCCCCCCCACCAATTGCCCCTCCCAACACAAATCCCCCCCCCCCCTCAATATGCTCTCGGCGCCTCACCCTCTCCACTACACATGAAACCACAGTACCCAGGGAAGCTGCCCCTCCTGCCCACACCTTGTCAGTAGGGATGATGTCAGAGCTCTGTGCAGGCTTTTGAGTTCTTCTACACCAAGCTTATCAAACCAGGTCTTTATGGAGATGGCTTTGTACACAGGGGACAATAAAACTAGGGTCAAATAAGGGTCTTCACCAAACTGGTGCCACAAGGTTGAAAGACCACAATTGTCTTTGTATGCATTACCATTTGAAACTACAAAGAGAGAGACAGCACACTTCTTTTGAAGAGATAAATATGAGTGTAGTACCCTCTAGGTTGCTAGATGTCAGAATAGGATTTTTGTGTAGGATAGGTAAATTATCAGGCTTGACTGGCAGCCAAGCCTATGTGTTTTTCTTCTAGGTCAGGGTTAAGTGACTCAGGCAGAGCTGGTGACTCACAGGCAGCATCACTGAGACTTCCCACTTTTTTCCAGAACATGCTGGAATCTTCTGGAAAGGAAGGAGGAGAGGAGAGGTGAAGCCGCCTGGAGTATTCTAAGGAGCCCTGACCAATCCCTAACCTGGATTGGCAGGGGCAAGGACTTATAAATCCTCAGGGTCAGGATTTGTTCGGGGGGAAGCTGGAGATAGAGTGCTAGGCTGTAGTTGCCCAGAGGGAGCTCCTCAGTCTGGGGGGGGGGGTGACCTAGGGCCTGGGGCTCGGGTGCAGACAGGACCCTTCTCTAGAGACACACAAAGGTGTCCTGGACAGGTGGCACAGGAGCAAGGAGAGGACAACAGGAGAGCACTGCCAGGCAAAGTCTCCAGGGAGGAACAACAGGTCACAGCCAGGAGGGCTGGTGAGTGACACACAGTTGGGAGTGGACCGGGGAGGCACCCCTGAGAAGACTGTAAGATTGCAGTCTGGGATGGGTGCAGAGCCAGTGGAGTGGACTGTGGTGGGACGGGCAGTGGAGAGAGGCAGCTATGGCCAGGAGGGCTGGCAGGGCCTGAAGAGGTGGTACTGTGAGCAGTAGCCACATGGACAGCTAGCATTGGGACTACCAATATTTCTTCTACACTATAGGTAGGGGCCCGAGGTCCCTGCCTGCAAAGGGCATTTGCTATAGGCCTGACTGAGTCAGTGTCAGGCCTATCTATCAGTGCTAAGAGTCAAACAGGTTGGGGATTGGTCAGGGCTCCTTAGAATACTCCAGGCGGCTTCACCTCTCCTCTCCTCCTTCCTTTCCAGAAGATTCCAGCATGTTCTGGAAAAAAGTGGGAAGTCTCAGTGATGCTGGTCCTTGAGAGTGAGTTTAAGAGTCAAACAAAGTGCTGGAGAGTGAGATCAAGGGTCGAGTTTGTGCTGGAGGAAGTTGTATATACAGGAGGTGTATATAGTTCCTCAGCCCCTAACATTTTCTGCATTCAGTTGGGCATCTCATAACTACCCTATCCCCATCCAAGTTTAACCCTCTCAATAAAATACAATAAACAAAGTGCATGGACTGTTTTCTGTCTGAGAGTGACTGAAGATCGTGTGCCTGACTGGGCAGGATGACAGACGGACTACAACTACCAGCAGCCCCTACGGGGGTACCGCTACATGAGGAAAGTAGAAAAGTAATAAACATTGTTTGATAGTGAAACGTCTAATTCTTTCCTACTGCACAGCTCAAAAACAACATCTCAAAATCGAGGGCAGTAACCACATCCTTCCTAACCACCTCGACCCATTTACTCTCCGAGACTTTCTTATTCTTATGACTCACTGATGATGTAACACTACTTTGTTTTGCTACAAAAAAAAAGAAGCAATCGAGTGTGGAAGTGAAGAAGGTGATTAGGTAGGAGACTTTAAAGAGAGCCGGGTGGAAATGGACTCATTCTTTAGCGCAGGCGTCAGCAACTGGTTGCTTGATATCTACTCGCTGAAACTACAGACATGAATTCTGTGTTATTTACCCCTAAATCCTACAGTATGCATTTCATACTACTAACCTCTGAGTTACTTACTACTGGTCCCTAAACTCTGAATTATTTATTACTGAACCCGACACTCTGCGTTACTACTGACCTCTGAACCCTGTGCTATTCACTACTGACCTTTGAACCCTGTGTTATTTACTACTGACCTCTGAAATCTGCATTACTTGCTACTGACCTCTTAACCCTGTGTTATTTACTACTGACCTCTGAACCCTGTGTTATTTACTACTGACCTCTGAACCCTGTGTTATTTACTACTGACCTCTGAACCCTGTGTTATTTACTACTGACCTCTGAACCCTGTGTTATTTACTACTGACCTCTGAACCCTGTGTTATTTACTACAGATCTCTGAACCCTGTGTTATTCACTACTGACCTCTGAACCCTGTGTTATTTACTACTGACCTCTGAACCCTGTGTTATTTACTACTGACCTCTGAACCCTGTGTTATTCACTACTGACCTCTGAACCCTGTGTTATTCACTACTGACCTCTGAACCCTGTGCTATTTACTACAGATCTCTGAACCCTGTGTTATTTACTACTGACCTCTGAACCCTGTGTTATTTACTACCGACATTTGAACTGTGTTATTAACTACTGACCTCTGAACTCTGTGTTATTTACTACTGACCTCTGAAATCTGCATTACTTGCTACTGACCTCTGAAATCTGCATTCCTTGCTACTGACCTCTGAAATCTGCATTACTTGCTACTGACCTCTAAACCCTGTGTTATTCACTACTGACCTCTGAAATCTGCATTACTTGCTACTGACCTCTGAACCCTGTGTTATTCACTACTGACCTCTGAACCCTGTGTTATTTACTACTGACCTCTGAACCCTGTGTTATTCACTACTGACCTCTGAACCCTGTGTTATTTACTACTGACCTCTGAACCCTGTGTTATTCACTACTGACCTTTGAACCGTGTTATTAACTACTGACCTCTGAACCCTGTGTTATTCACTACTGACCTCTGAACCCTGTGTTATTCACTACTGACCTCTGAACCCTGTGTTATTTACTACTGACCTCTGAACCCTGTGTTATTTACTACTGACCTTTGAACCGTGTTATTAACTACTGACCTATGAACCCTGTGTTATTTACTACTGACCTCTGAACCCTGTGTTATTTACTACTGACCTCTGAAATCTGCATTTCTTGCTACTGCCCTCTGAAATCTCCATTACTTGATGCTGACCTCTGAACCCTGTGTTATTTACTACTGACCTCTGAACCCTGTGTTATTTACTACTGACCTTTGAACCGTGTTATTAACTACTGACCTCTGAACCCTGTGTTATTCACTACTGACCTCTGAACCCTGTGTTATTCACTACTGACCTCTGAACCCTGTGTTATTTACTACTGACCTCTGAACCCTGTGTTATTTACTACTGACCTTTGAACCGTGTTATTAACTACTGACCTATGAACCCTGTGTTATTTACTACTGACCTCTGAACCCTGTGTTATTTACTACTGACCTCTGAAATCTGCATTTCTTGCTACTGCCCTCTGAAATCTCCATTACTTGATGCTGACCTCTGAACCCTGTGTTATTTACTACTGACCTCTGAACCCTGTGTTATTTACTACTGACCTCTGAACCCTGTGTTATTTACTACTTACCTCTGAACCCTGTTTTATTTACTACTGACCTCTGAAATCTGCGTTACTTGCTACTGACCTCTGAACCCTACATTATTTACTACTTAGCTCTGAAATCTGCATTATTTACTACTGACCTCTGAACCCTGTGTTATTTACTACTGACCTCTGAACCCTGTGTTATTTACTACTGACCTCTGAACCCTGTGTTATTCACTACTGACCTCTGAACCCTGTGCTATTTACTACAGATCTCTGAACCCTGTGTTATTTACTACTGACCTCTGAACCCTGTGTTATTTACTACCGACATTTGAACTGTGTTATTAACTACTGACCTCTGAACTCTGTGTTATTTACTACTGACCTCTGAAATCTGCATTACTTGCTACTGACCTCTGAAATCTGCATTCCTTGCTACTGACCTCTGAAATCTGCATTACTTGCTACTGACCTCTAAACCCTGTGTTATTCACTACTGACCTCTGAAATCTGCATTACTTGCTACTGACCTCTGAACCCTGTGTTATTCACTACTGACCTCTGAACCCTGTGTTATTTACTACTGACCTCTGAACCCTGTGTTATTCACTACTGACCTCTGAACCCTGTGTTATTTACTACTGACCTCTGAACCCTGTGTTATTCACTACTGACCTTTGAACCGTGTTATTAACTACTGACCTCTGAACCCTGTGTTATTCACTACTGACCTCTGAACCCTGTGTTATTCACTACTGACCTCTGAACCCTGTGTTATTTACTACTGACCTCTGAACCCTGTGTTATTTACTACTGACCTTTGAACCGTGTTATTAACTACTGACCTATGAACCCTGTGTTATTTACTACTGACCTCTGAACCCTGTGTTATTTACTACTGACCTCTGAAATCTGCATTTCTTGCTACTGCCCTCTGAAATCTCCATTACTTGATGCTGACCTCTGAACCCTGTGTTATTTACTACTGACCTCTGAACCCTGTGTTATTTACTACTGACCTTTGAACCGTGTTATTAACTACTGACCTCTGAACCCTGTGTTATTCACTACTGACCTCTGAACCCTGTGTTATTCACTACTGACCTCTGAACCCTGTGTTATTTACTACTGACCTCTGAACCCTGTGTTATTTACTACTGACCTTTGAACCGTGTTATTAACTACTGACCTATGAACCCTGTGTTATTTACTACTGACCTCTGAACCCTGTGTTATTTACTACTGACCTCTGAAATCTGCATTTCTTGCTACTGCCCTCTGAAATCTCCATTACTTGATGCTGACCTCTGAACCCTGTGTTATTTACTACTGACCTCTGAACCCTGTGTTATTTACTACTGACCTCTGAACCCTGTGTTATTTACTACTTACCTCTGAACCCTGTTTTATTTACTACTGACCTCTGAAATCTGCGTTACTTGCTACTGACCTCTGAACCCTACATTATTTACTACTTAGCTCTGAAATCTGCATTATTTACTACTGACCTCTGAACCCTGTGTTATTTACTACTGACCTCTGAACCCTGTGTTATTTACTACTGACCTCTGAAATCTGCATTACTTGCTACTGACCTCTGAACCCTGTGTTATTTACTGCTGACCTCTGAAATCTGTGTTATTTGCTACTGACCTGAACTCCAGTGGCTGCTGATGGTATATATATATATATATATATATATATATATATATATATATATATATATATTATTTTTTTTTTAGGGGGGGAAATCCACCTGCCACCCCCCCCCCAGTCGGTCAACAGCCTCTCAATTACC
This sequence comes from Rana muscosa, assembly GCA_029206835.1. NCBI lineage: Eukaryota > Metazoa > Chordata > Amphibia > Anura > Ranidae > Rana > Rana muscosa. Next base: position 14,665,076 of record CM055116.1, read on the forward strand.
TCATCTAGGTTGTGGACGACGTGCAGCAGGCGGCGGCTTCACCCTGTGTCTCCTCCTCCTCTGTGTCACAGCGGCTTCCCCTGCGTCTCCTCCCTCCTCTTCCTCGGCAGCCAATAGGATCGCTTCTCCTCTCTGCCAATCGGGTGACCGCTCTCAGGACCCGCTTCCTGATTGGCCGGGAGGAGAATTAGAAAGACAATAGCATATTAATTTGCTATTGTCAGACAACTGGGTGGGCTCAAGGCACAGAGTTCTGTGCCCCGAGCCCACCCTTTTTGGAAGCCAATTACAGCCTCAGGCTCTAATCATGTGCTTCCAAAAAAAAAAACCCATTGGAATCCATGCGTCTGGCACCCGGCATGTAGATTAGGAGCCAGGCACATTAGGGGGGCGGTGTCCCTGCACCCCGTATGGACGGGCCGCCACTGCTGACCTCAAATGTAACTGAACTTAAAGGGGTTGTACACCCTCAAGGTTTTTTACCTTATTGCATACTATGCAATAAAGTGAAAAACCTCCTGTAATGCAGCAGCCCCCTAGAGCCCCCCTTTTACTTACCTGAACCTGATCTTTCCTGCGACGGGGATGAGCACAGCAGCTCCAACCACTGTCTCAGGTCTTGACTGAATAGATTGGATAGATTGATAGCAGTGCAGCCATTGGCTCCCGCTGCTGTCAATCAAATCCAGTGACACAGGAGCCGGGGGCGGGGCCGAGTCCTACTGTCTGTGTCAATAGACGCAGCAGCAGGACTCGAGAGCGCGCCCGCATGAGTGCCCCCTGGGAGAGCGTCTCTCCAACGGGGCACTCAAGAAGAGGGGGAGCCAGTAACGCCGCTGAGGGACCCGAGAAGAGGAGGATCAAGGCCACTCTGTGCAAAACCAACTGCACAGAGGAGGTAAGTATGACATGTTTGTTTGTTTGTGTTTTTTTAAAAACACAAACCTTTAGTAGTTATCCTTTAATATTGCAACGTCTAGATGTGCAAAGTTAGTAGAGAGAAATCTTCCAACAGATTAAAGACTGGAATTAAAGAAAAATGTGGTCCAACAAAATATTGACATAAGAGGGGTGATCCTTTCTCCAACTCAGTAATTCTGTTTTTGATTTTTTTTTTTTTTCTGACATGTTGGTGGTGTTATATCTTTTGCTTGGATGTTATATGTTGCACTAAGTAAATAGAGCTAGCTGCATTAAACAAAAAACTGTGTCTGTCTTAATTTCAGGCTGCAATGCAACAAAATGTGATTATTTTAAATCCACTGTATATAATACCTTTATCCCAAAAGAAGAGAGACTGTTGCTTGGACAGATGGTGTTTAGGATAACCCCTACTAATGTTCTACACATGCTCTTCGATGCGCTCTTTAAGTGCTCTTTTGGTCCTACCTAAATATTGTGACCCACACGGGCACTTAAGTGCATAGAGCACCCCCTCTGTGTCACAGGAGATAAAATCTTTAATAATTTACTCTCTACCTGTGACGGAATCAATAAAACGACTTCCCTTTTATTGTTGTTCCAAATTCTGTTACATCTATGACGCTGCCCACATCATGTGTAAATCCCCTTGCCATTAAAAAATATAAACTGTTTCTGCTTTGGGGGATCAATCACATTTTTGACCAATATATCTCTCAATGTTGGAGCTTTTTTTAATATATAAACCTTGGTTTATCTGGAACGTTTATTTTGTTTTAATATTTGCCAGTGTTTATTTATTATACGCTCAACCCTCTTATACTGTATTGGGTATTATAATTGAGCTCTACAGCCAAATTATGATTGTTTCTATCATCTCAATAAATTTTATCTTGTATTAAGTCTTCCCTATTCATATTCCTAACACGTTGTCTTTCTCTTTCTATAAAGTCTCCAGCATATCCCTTATCTAAAAACATTTGGGCAATTTTATGTGTTTGTTCTTCATAGTCACTTCCCACTGTACATTTTATATGTATTCTAACAAATTGCCCTCTTGGGGCATTTATGAGGCAGGGTTTATAGTGGCAGCTACTATGAGGTACAGTAATACCTCAGATTGCGAGTAACGCGGTTTACGAGCATTTCGCAATATAAGCTATTTTTAAAAAAAAATCCTGACTCGGTTTGCAAGCATTGTCTCGCAAAACGAGCAGGATTCAAGCCTCTGGGGTGTGCAGTACCGCATTTGGCCAGAGGGGGTGGGGTCACCTGTGACACCACGGGGAAGCCGCCGGAAACCCCCGTTACGTTAGAACGGGGCGGGGTCACTCGTCTACGTCACGGGTGGCCCCGCCCTCGGTTATAAAAAAAATGTCAGATGGCTCGCGCGTCATTCGCCCGGGAGCCTTCTATGGAGGAGGCTGTATCGTTCGTAGCGGCGGGTACGGGTTGTGGAAGGATGTACATCGCTGGTATATTTTTTTATTAAAGGAGTTGTCCCAAGCTGTCTGTGTGTTTTTTTTTACCTTTTTGACACTTTTTTGTGAAATGGTACCCCGTTACCAATTCACATAGGGGGGGCGAATCTGGGGGTCCCCTTTGTTAAAGGGGGCTTCCAGATTGCGATAAGCCCCCCGCCGGCAGACCCCCACAACCACCGGGCAAGGGTTGTGGGGATGAGGCCCTTGTCCCCATCAACATGGGGACAAGGTGCTTTGGGAGTCACCCCAAATCATCCTCCCCATGTTGAGGGCATGTGGCCTGGTACGGTTCAGGAGGGGGGGGGCTCTCTCGTCCACCCCTCTTTTCCTGCAGCCTGCCAGGTTGCGTGCTCGGAAAAGGGTCTGGTATGGATTTTTGGGGGAATCCCACGCCATTTTTTTTTTTATTTGGTGCGGGGTTCCCCTTAATATCCATATCAGACCTGATGGGCCTGGAAATGAAAATTTGGGGGGACCCCCACGCATTTTTTAAAAAAATTTTGGTTCCCTGCACAAAATGTCATTTTTGAAAGGAAAAAAGTCATTTAAAACTACTCTCGGCTACTAATGAATTGTTGGGTCCCGGCAGTACAGATAAAAGTCATTGAAAAAAACGTCAGGGGTTCCCCTTAATGTTCATACCAGACCCAAATGGCCTGGTAATAGACTGGGGGAGAACCCATGCCATTTTTTTCAATGACTTTTATCTGTATTGCCGGGACCTGACAATTCATGAATAGCCGCGAGAAGTTTTAAATGACTTTTTTCCTTCAAAAATTTCATTTTGTGCAGGGACAGTTCTAAGCACGGGAAACATGCACCACTTTACAGGCATACTATACACACCCCCCAGGTACAAAATTTAAAGGAATATTTCACTTTTATTGTTTCACTTCAAGCATTAATAAAATCACTGCTCCCAAAAAAAGTCAGGTTTTTATACCTTTTTTTTGCATTGATACATGTCCCCTGGGGCAGGACCTGGGTCCCCAAACACTTTTTATGACAATAACTTGCATATTAGCCTTTAAATTTCGCACTTTTGATTTCTCACGCTCGAGTCCCATAGACTTTAACGGTGTTCGAATGTTCGCATGAACTTTTGGTCTGTTCGCATGTTCTGGATGCGAACCGACATGGGGGTGTTCGGCTCATCCCTACTTTTGGCCTGGTCATTAAGGGGGTAAATCTTTCTGGTCCTCAAGTGGTTAACCACTTCCCTACCCAGCTATAGTCAAATGACGGCTGCAGGAACCCTCTGTCTCTCTGGGCCGCCGTCATATGACGTCCTCGGCTTCCCGGGCCTCTAGGTGGACGATGCCTGTGCCCGGCGGCCGCGATGTCCGCTGGGCACCTGCGATTGCCTGCCACACAGCATGGACGTGGATATGTGTGTGTAAACACACAGATCCACGTCCTGTCAGGTGAGAGGAGACCGATGGTGTGTCCTGAGTACAGAGGAACACCGATTGGTCTCCTCCCCTTGTGAGTCCCCTCCCCCTACAGTTAGAATCACTCCCTAGGTAACACATTTAACCCCTTGATCACCCCCTAGTGTTAACCCCTTCCCTGCCGGTGACATTTACACAGTAATCAGTGCATTTTTATAACACTGATCGCTGTATAAATGTGAATGGTCCCAAAATAGTGTCAAAAGTGTCTAATATGTCCGCCGCAATGTCGCAGTCATGATAAAAATCGCAGATCGCCATAACAATAAAAATGCCATAAAACTATCCCCTCTTTTGTAGACGCTATAACTTCTGCGCAAACCAATCAATATACGCTTATTGCGTTTTTTTTTTTACCAAAAATATGTAGAAGAATACGTAGAAGAAGAATCGGCCTAAACTGATAGAGAATTATTTTTTTTACACTTTTTTGAGTATATCTTTTCAAGCAAAAAGTAAAAAATATATATATTTTTTTTTTCAAAATTGTCGCTCATTTTTTCTTTATAGCGCAAAAAATAAAAACCGCAGAGGTGGTCAAATACCACCAAAAGAAATCTCTATTTGTGGGAAAAAAAGGACATCAATTTTGTTTGGGTGCCACGTCGCACGACCGCGCAATGGTCAGTTAAAGCGACGCAGTGCCGTGTCACAAAAAAAATGGCCCGGTCATTAAGGGGGTAAATCCTTCCGGTCGTTAAGTGGTTAATAAACCATCGCTTGTTTGAAACTTTTTACACTGTGGGAGGCATTTTATTTATTCCATTTCATCTGTGAACCGGAGCCTTTGGCGATACAGTAAGAGCACATAGCCTGGAGCCTGGAGCCTGGAGGATGGAGCCTGGAGGATGGATATCGTCAGTACCTGTATGTGTCTTAAAGGCTGATTATTCACTGCATAGAGGTGAGAGTTCTGTGAGCAGTGTGAAGGCACGGCAATATTTTTGTTGGTGGAAGTTTTACTAAGAAGGACTTTGTTCATTTATTCACTGACACTCGGACATTTGTTTTGGATTTATTTGTATTTATATTTGCACTTTAATTCACACATTGTGACATTAGAGGAACTGCGCAGATCACCTTCCCTTTTCATTATTATTCATTCGTTCCGTTCCATTCGTTTAGATGCGACATTCGTTATTTCGGATAATTCGTAACTTTGGATAAATTCATATTCATTACGTTCACTAACAGACAAATTTGAAAGGAAATTCCAATACCTATAATTTAATAGTTAGTTATTATTAGTTAGCTAGTTAGTTATTATTTTCAGATTTTAAAATTTTTCGGATTTTTTCATTTTCTGATTTTTTCATTTTCGTTCTTATTTAGTTTTTTTTGTTCTTATTTTCGGATTTTCACATTTTTTCGATTTTCGATTTTTTCGATTTTTCCAAATTTCTGAATTTCCGAATTTATTTGAAAAAAAAAAAATGAATTTCGATCATAACGAATCACCCAGAAAAAAAAAAAAGGGGAAGGAAACAAAAACAAACAATATTTTTGTCAGTGCACATGTCTACTGTGTATCTTTGGAACACAATATACTCACCGCCCACTTTATTAGTTACACAAATTGCTAATCAGCCAATCACATGGCAGCAACTCAATCCATTTAGGCATCTAAATGTGGTGAAGACGACTTGTTGAAGTTCAAACCGAGCATCAGAATGGGGAAGAAAAGGGATTTAAGTTACTTGAGTATTTCAAAAACTGCTAGTCCACTGGGATTTTCACACACAACCATCTCTCGGGTTTACAGAGAATGGTGGGGAAAAAGAGAAAATATCCAGTGAGTGGCGGTTGTGTGGAGGAAAATGCCTTGTTGATATCAGAGGTCAGAGGAGAATGGGCAGACTGGTTCCAGATGATAGAAAGGCAACAGTTAGGGCTCATTTACACTTGCTTTAAAAAAAGGCATCGGACAGGCTTTGGTAAAGCTCTCTGAACCCCAGTCAAAGCCCCTGTTACTAAATAAAATTAGTTAGCTTACAGTCCTGTTTATACCTTGCTTTTGCTTTGCTTTGCTTCAAAATTATACCCCATGTAGCTTTAGTTGTGCTTCAAAGCATCTTCAAAGCCTCCATAGAAGGCTATGGCAAAGCTTGCTTGAAGCTCCACTGAATCCCCACTGAAGCCTTAACGGAGCCCCACCAAAGCACCAAGCAAAAGCAAGGTGTAAACAGGACTATAAGCTAACCATTTTATTTAGTGAGAGGGGCTTTGACTGGCCTTCAGAGAGCTTTAACAAAGCCTATCCAAAGCCTTGTTTTGAATCAAGTGTAAGGGCTCATTTACACTTGCTTTGGCTTGAACACACATTAAGGGCTAGTTTACATTTGCTTCAAAACAAGGCTCCGAACACGCTTTGTTAAAGCTCTCTGAAGGACAGTCAAAGCTCCTGTCACTAAATAAAATGGTTAGCTTACAGTCCTGTTTACACCTTGCTTTTGCTTTGCTTTGGTATTGATTCAAAAATGATACCCCATGTCATTTTAGTTGTGCCTCAAAGCGTCTTCAAAGCATTCATAGAAGTCTATGGCAAAGCTCGCTTGAAGCCCCACCGAAGCCCCACCGAAGCCCCACCAAAGGCTCAGTGAAGCTCCGCCAAAGTCTCATCAAAGCCTCACCAAAGGCTCATTGAAGCCCCACCAAAGGCTCATTGAAGCCCCACCAAAGCCTCATCGAAGCCCCACCAAAGTCTCATCGAAGCTCCACCAAAGCCTCATCGAAGCTCCACCAAAGCCTCATCGAAGCCCCACCAAAGGCTCATTGACCCTCCAACAAAGCCTCATAGAAGCCCCACCAAAGGCTCATCGAAGCCCCACCAAAGCCTCATTGAAGCTCCACCAAAGCCTCATCGAAGCCCCACCAAAGGCTCATCGAAGCCCCACCAAAGGCTCATCGAAGCCCCACCAAAGCCTCATCGAAGCCCCACCAAAGCCTCATCGACGCTCCAACAAAGCCTCATCAAAGCCCCACCAAAGGTTTATTGAAGCTCCACCAAAGCCTCATCGAAGCCCCACCAAAGCCTCATCGAAGCCCTACTGAAGCACCAAGCAAAAGCAAGGAGAAAACAGGACTGTAAGCTAACCATTTTATTTAGTGACAGGAGCTTTGACTGTCATTCAGAGAGCTTTAACTAAGCGTGTCCAAAGCCTTGTTTTGAAGCAAGTGTAAACTAGCCCTTAATGTGTGTTGAAGCCGAAGCAAGTGTAAACTAGCCGTAACTCAAATAATCACTCGTTACAACCAAGGTATGCAGAATACCATCTATGAGCGCACACATACATATGGAATATTGCCTAATAATCCTATAAAAAATTTAGGAATTCGAAAAAATTATTGCGTATGGAGCTAAGAAAGACATATTAAATAAAAGGGAATAGAGAGATATCTCATTCCTTCAACAGGTAAGACACCAGTGATGTACAGTATGGTGGATCTGGTTTGAATTCTGTTCTTCTATTTTCATTTGGAGTGCTGTTAGACGAACTGATATCATCTGTCCGAATTTTGATAGTCACTTACAACTCTCTAAAATGTCTTCTTTTTCTCAATTTTATTTTCTTGATCTTGCTTAACCCCGTCACGCTGACCGTACGCAAATTTGCGGCCCCACTGGACTGAGCTTTTTTTCTGTGGGACCTCATATTTTCGTATCTCCCTTTGTGTGCCGCACGGTCTCACCGTGAGCCCTGGGCCCCCGTTCTAATGATTGGGACCCAGAATGGCTGATTCCAGGTCACCTGATCGCTGTGATAGCCTCTGATTGGCTATCACAGTGACCAGTCACTGTGAAGCCCGCCCCTCTGTGTTTTCTGTCTCTGACAATGGACAAGAGAGATACGTTGGGAGTTATTTACGAATAGGGTGACCACGTGTCCCGGATTGCCCGGGACAGTCCCGCATTATGCATGTCTGTCCGGACACCTTCATTCCAGGACAATACAGTGTCCTGGAATGAAACTGACACAGCCACCCCCCTTTCCCCCCCGGGCCGATCTGATGCCCCCAAAAAAGGCTGCAACATCGCCACTTTACTCACTGACAGTACTTGTCCTGGCCTTGAACATCTGGAGAGGCACAATCTCCGCCCCCTGCTTGTGATTGGAGAAATCATAAATCCCGCCTCTTGTGTCTAATCACTGAGGGACAGTGTAGAGCCAGCGTTACAACAAAGTAAAATGGGTATCGGCCAGCCAGGACAGGTATTGTCAGTGATTAAAGTGGCGATGTGGCAGCGTTTTTTGGGGGCGTGATCAGTGCTTCCGGGTAGAGTGTGCACCCGCAGTACCGGCTGTGCTGTGATTTGTTTTTGGGAAGAGGGGGTGTCCCTGAATGGCAGTTTGGAAATGTGGTCACCCTATTTACGAAAGGCAAATCCACTTTGCACTACAAGTGCAAACTACAAGTGCAAATTGCTCTAAAAGTGCACTTGGACGTGCAGTCGCTGTAAATCTGAGGGGTAGATCCAGGGCCGCCATCAGGGGGTACAGGCAGTACACCTGTAAGGGGCCCGGAGGTCCCCAGGGGCCCGGATGGTAACCCCCTTTTTTTTGTAAGGGGCCCAGAGGTCCCCAGAGGCCAGGAGGTTCCCAGGGCCCCGGATGGCAACCCCCCCCTTTTTTTTTGTTCTTTTGTTTTTTTTTGTTCGTCAGCACCCAAAGCCCCCCCAACCTCAACAATTTGCGGCGGCAGCACCCCCCGCTTCTCAGTTTCGTGGCACCCCCCCTGCTACTCAATTTGCGGCGGCAGCACCCCCCGGTTCTCCTCTGCTCCAGGGGGCCCATGCCTGAAGCTGTGTAAGGGGCCCCAAAATTTCTGATGGTGGCCCTCGGTAGTTCTGAAATGAGGGGAAGCTCTGCTGATTTTATTATCCAATCATGTGCACGCTAAAATGCTGTTTTTTTTATTTTCCTTGCATGTCCCCCTTGGATCTACAGCAACTGCACTTCCAAGTGCACTTTGCTCTTGTAGTTTGAACTTGTAGTGCAAAGTGGATTTGCCTTTCGTAAATAACCCCCAATGTGACAACTAGACATGTGCACTGCTGAAAATATTGTTAGTTTTCGTTTCATTCGTTTTTTTTGTTATTTTTTTCGGGTCATTTGTTATGATTGCAATTCGTAAATTCATAAATTTGAAAATTCGTAAATTCGCAAATCCGAAATCAAGAAAGGAAACCTGAAAATTCAAAAGAATAACTAACTAATAATAACTAACTATTAAATTATAGGTATTGGAATTTCTCTTGTCAATTTTGTTTATTGAATATTAAATAATAAAGACAGTTACAATTAGTAATAAATAGTTACAACAAATGGTAATATTAGTTAAGTATATGATAATAAATTGGATGGAATTATACATATCTGAAGAATAGATATTTTACATAAACAGGTAATCAACTCGAAAATGAAATGTTAAGTTAATATAAACAATTGAAAAATGTAATATGTAAATATGTGCTAATACACTTAGTTCCAGGCATATTCAATTAATATATAGCCACTATGGAAAGAAAGCTAATTGGAAATCAACTAATTCAATAAAAACTTCAAAAATGTATAATTATTGTAAGTAATAACTAAATATAGTATTTATGTATAATACATTACTATTTAAATATGGTAATACAAAAAATAGGGAAATAGAAAAAAAAGGACAGAGTAATAGTAAAAGGGAAAGAATGAAGGTAAGAAAGAGAGAAAGGAGTCTGGGGTAAGAAAGTTCTCCGGAGCATCTATATTGTAAGAATATTATTAAGTTAGTACAGAAGATAAATGTTCATGTTTAGTACTTGTTTCCACTCATATTGTTGTATAATATTATAGTATTATAGTATATCAAGGTCTTAATAGGGAATTGTCAGGGATCGTAGGAAGAAAATACGTACCGTATTTTCCGGCGTATAAGACGACTTTTTAACCCCTAAAAATCCTCTCAAAAGTCGGGGGTCATCTTATACGCCGGTACCTGACCTTACTGTAGAATCTCAGACCGCGGCTGTCCATTTTTCAAAAGCTGCGCCTCCTCCTCATACTGTTCCGTGATAGGCGGAACACTCAGCTTCCCAGCAGAGCCTCTGTTTAGTGTTCCGCCTATCATGGATGCCCTCTCGTCCTCGGCCTCGGATGAGAGGGCATCTGTGATAGGCGGAACACTGAACACAGTGTCTGCTGGGAATCTGAGTGTTCCGCCTATCACAGAACAGCACGAGGAGGAGGCGTGGCTTTTGAAAAATGGACGGCCGCGGTCTGACTGAGATTCTACGTCAGGGATAAGGTAAGTGATCGTCGAGGGGGCACAGTGAGGTATGCAGGGGAACAGTGAGGCATGCAGGAGAACAGTGAGGCATGCAATGGGGCACAGTGAGGCATGCAGGGGCACAGTGAGGTATGCAATGGGGCACAGTGAGGTATGCAATGGGGCACAGTGAGGTATGCAGGGGAACAGTGAGGTATGCAATGGGGCACAGTGAGGTATGCAATGGGGCACAGTGAGGTATGCAATGGGGCACAGTGAGGTATGCAGGGGAACAGTGAGGTATGCAATAGAACAGTGAGGCATGCAGGGGCACAGTGAGGTATGGTGAGGCATGGTGAGGCATGGCTAGTCGGAAGGGGGTCGTCTTATACAGCGAGTATATCCCAAAACCCAAATTTTATCTGGAAAATTAGGGGGTCGTCTTATACACCCAGTCACCTTATACGCCGGAAAATACGGTAATCCAAGGATTCCAGGTATTGGAATTTCCTTTCAAATTTGGCTGTTAGTGAACGTAACGAATACGAATTTATCCAAAGTTACAAATCATCCGAAATAATGAATGCCGCATCTAAACAAATGGAATGAAATGAATTAATAATAAATAATATTAATAATAATAATAAAAAGCTTTTATTATTATTATTGTTATTTATTATTATTCATTTGTCACGTTCACTAACAGCCAAATTTGAAAGGAAATTCCAATACCTATATATTGAATAGTTAATAATAGTTAAGTTATTATTAGTTAGTTATTATTTCAGATTTTAGAATTTTGGGATTTTAGAATTTTCTATTTCCGAATTAAAACATTTCCGAAATTTCTGAATTTACGAATTTTCTAATATTCAGGAAAAATCGTTAAATGTGTTATCTATTTCCAAATTAACCAATTTGTCGAAACTTGTTAAGAAACAAATTCAGAACAAAACAAATTGCACATGTCTAGTGACAATGTGTATCCTCATTTTTGGGGGATTTTTAAGGCAATTCAGACATTATTAAAAATATATATTTTTAATTTCATCATATTAAAAAAGACAAAATATAAAAACGAAAAGCAATTTTTAAAGATCACAAATTTTCGTTTTTCTTTTAGCATATAGCAGAGTATTTTTAAACAATTAGCTTCCCCTCATTTCCCATCTACCCCTCAGATTTACAGCGACTGCACTTCCAAGTGCACTTTTAGTGCAATTTCATGTGCACTTTGCACTTGTAATTTGTACTTGTAGTGCAAAGTGGATTTGCCTTTCGTAAATAACCCCCCACTGTATCATTCTATGTCCTTGCAGAGATAGAAAAAAAAAAAGTCTGTGAAGAAAAAATAAAAATAATAATGATTAATAAAATAAAATAAAATGTAAAAAAATAATCAGCACATTGATGATCAGCTCAGCCCCCATGAGAGGTGCCCATCAGCTGCCAATCAGTGCCCATCAGCTGCCAGTCTGTGCCCCATTAGGAACGCCTGTCAGTGCCCAAAAACGTGCCAATCAGTGCCCATAAATGTGCCAATCAGTGCCCCATCAATAATGCCTGTCAGTGCCCTTGAGATACCCATCAATAATGCCTGTCAGTACCTCCTCATCAGTGCTGCCTATCCAGTGCCACCTATCAGTGCCCATCAATTCCCATCAGTGCCGCCTATCAGTGCCACCTACCAGTGCCCATCAATTCCCATCAGTGCCGCCTATCAGTGACCATCAGTGCCGCCTATCAGTGCTGCATATCTGTGTAGCCTACCGGTGCCCATCAGTGCTGCATATTAGTGCTGCCTGTCAGTGCCCATTAATTCTACATATCAGTGCCTCCTCATCAGTGAAAGAGAAAGCAACATTTTAAAACAGAAACAAAGAAAAACATATTTTTTCCCCAAATTTTGGTCTTTTTTAGTTTGTTTAGCAAAAAAATAAAAACCCCAGCAGTGATCAAATACCACCAAAAGAAATCTCTCTTTGTGGGAAGAAAGTGATACAAATTTAGTTTGGGTACAGTGTTGTATGACCGCGCAATTGTCATTAAAAGTGCGACAGAACTGAAAGCTGAAATTGGCCTGGGCAGGGAGGGGGGAAAGTGTCCGGTATTGAAGTGGTTACTTTGCCCCTCTATGTTTTAAAAAAAGAGAATAGAAAAGGTCTGACTTACCAATAGCGCTGTTGAGGAAGTATAGGAGGGACAGATAAATTCCGGGATTCATGGCGATGTCAATGAGATTCTGAGACAAATGAGCACAGATAACTCGCCCTTGCAGAGTGTGTAGGTTTCTGTAGAAACGAAAGGCACCTCTTCCCCATTCTCACCATTTCCTGAGTATAAAAAACACTTTTTACACAAATAAAACGTCACACAGATTTGAAGCCTCTGATATCCTGCAGCATGCGCTGTGCAATAGCTGGGTACCACAGCATTTGGTGAAAGTCCCAAGTCACTGGTCAGTGACTAGATAAAACACCAAACCTGAATCCAAACACTATAGCTGTACGTGCTGCACTCCTACTACTAAATAACAGATCCCAGGCAAAAAATCTATCATTTAGTGACAGGAGTGTGGCATGTACAGATCATCAGCTGACAGGTCACCATGTATAATGTGGATTATATCGTTGGATGACTTGATTGAAGGATACATCACTGGACCACGTGGTTGATGGTTACATCATTGGAGGACTTAGTCATTGGATGAGTTGATTGAAGGATAAATCGTTGGATGACTTGATTGATGGTTACATCATTGGACGACTTAGTCATTGGATGACTTGATTCATGGTTACATTATTGGACGACTTAGTCATTAGATGACTTGATTGAAGGATACATCACTGGACCACGTGGTTGATGGTTACATCATTGGACGACTTAGTCATTGGATGACTTGATTGATCATTGGACAACTCGAATGATGAATACGTTGTTGGATGAATTGATTGATGTTACATTATTGGATGTCTTGATTGATGGACACATTGATGGACAACTTGATTGATGGATACATTGGTGGATAACTGGATTGGTGGATACATCGTTGGATAACTTGATTGATGGATACATCCTTGGACAACTTGATTGATGGATACATCCTTGGACAACTTGATTAATGGATACATTGGTGGATAACTAGATTAATGAATATATCGTTGGATGACTTGGTTGATCGATACATTGGTGGACGACTTTAGTGATGGCTACATAATTGGACGCTTGATTGATGCTTACATTATTGGATATCTTGATTGATGGATACATTGATGGATGACTTGATTGATGGATACATTGGTGGACAACATGATTGATGGATACATCACTGGACGACTTGATTGATGGATACATCGCTGGACGATCTAATTGACAGATAAATCTTAGGATGACTTGATTGATGGATACATTGTTGGATGAATTAATTGATGGCTACATTGGCTACATCATTGGATGCTTGATTGATTGTTACATTATTGGATGTCTTTATTGATCGAACCATACCAGGCCACATGCCCTCAACATGGGGGGGTTAAAAACATTTTTCTATTGCCAGCAATGGTATTGTATTGCCGGTAATTTAAATGTCATTTTTTTTTCTTCTTTATGAATGTCAGTTTTGCCACTGCAGGTTCTATACACGGTACAAATGCACCACTTTATAGGGAGGCTAAGGGGACCCCCAGACACCATAGTTAAAGACATTTTTTCATTTTAAAGCGGAGTTCCACCCAAAAGTGGAACTTCTGCTTAAACCACTCCTTGCCCCCTTACATGCCACATTTGGCATGTAAATTTTTTTTTGGGGGGGAGTGGAGGCTTTAGTAGGAGTCGGACTTCCTGTCCCACTTCCTCCTTCCGCCCAGGGACCGCTTAGGCGACTCGTCACATCGCCTAAGGTGGCCCCTCCCTGTAGGCGATCCAGGTCCCAGGACACATGACAGGTCCCAGGCGATCACCTGTCCATTTAGGGAGCGCAGCGCCGCTCGCGCATGCGCAGTGAGTGCCCGGCCGTGAAGCCGAAAGCTGTCACGGCCGGGTGCCCACAGTTAGAATGGAGGCGCCGGCGGAGAGGGGGGGAGAGGAGTGAAGCTCCGGGTGGCCGCGCTGTTGGACAGTGGAACAGGTAGTAAGTGTCTGTTTATTAAAAGCCAGCAGCTACACTTTTTGTAGCTGTTGACTTTTAATAAACATAAAAAAAGCTGGAACTCACCTTTAAGTATCATTGAAATTCCTGTTCCTGTAAAAACGATAAAAAAATTATTGCATTGATAAATGTCCCCCAGGGCAGTACCCGGACGGACCCCATACTCTTTTTATGGCCAATAGCTTGCATATAAGCCTTCAAAATGGGAACTTTTGATTTTTCAAGTTCGGGTCCGAACTAGGTTCAGAGTTCGGGTCTGAACGTTTGTGATGTATGAGAGTTCTGATGCAAACCGAACCGGGGGGTGTTCGGTCCAACGCTATTGGCTACATCTTGGACGCTTGATTGATGGATACATTGTTGGATGACTTGATTGATGGATACATTTGGTGGATGACTTGAGTGATGAATGCATCGTTGGACGACTTGATTGATGGATACATTGTTGAGATCGCTGACATTGTCAGTAGGGGAGCGGGGAGATGTTGTGTTTACACTAACATCTCCCAGCTCCATGCCTCAGTGAGACGATCGCGGGGATCCCCGCGGCGATCGAGTCCGCGGGACTTGCGGTCCGACTCACAGGGAAGGCAGGGGGGTCGCGAGCGCGCCGCCGGCGGCGCCCGTGCGACCCCGACGTCGGCCAGTTAAAGGGGACGTACAGGTACGTGATTGTGCCTGTACGAGCCATTCTGCCGACGTATATGTACAGTGCGCGGTCCTTAAGTGGTTAATGCAAAAATATTTCTTATTTTATTTTAGATAGTAAATATGATAGATTTACACACACATGAAATTGACTCCCACAGTGACACTGACAGTAGTGTGCAGCAGCACAGATGATAATGGCATCTCACCGACACGACACGTCCCCTCCTGAGTCACAGTGACAGTCTCTCTCCACACCAGATGGTCCCTTCAGTCCACTCCAGTCCAAACAGCACTGACAGTCCCGCTCCCAGCTTTCCTTGCTCACACAAGGTTCCGGTCGCTCGGCTTGGCTCCCTTGCACTATGACATCACAGGAAATGCTCAGGCACTGATTCCATCAGACCCCTCCAGCGCTGTCCAGACACGCTGTAGAAGGCACTCAAATGGTCTTGGCCTGGCCAAGCGTCACAGCCATATTTTTTACTGGCAACATTTTCCTGTCACTGGCATTTATTGGCAGGAGAAAAGTGCCCAATTTTTACTGGCTGCCAGTAAAAATACTGACTGTTGGCAACACTGGTTTGCAGTTGTGCCATACTCTTTCCCTTTTCGGATGATGGATTGAACAGAGCTCCGTGGGATGTCCAAACCTTGGGATATTTTTTTATAACCTAACCCTGCTTTATACTTCTCCACAACGTTATCCCTGACCTGTCTGGTGTGTTCCTTGGCTTTCATGATTCCGTTTGTTCACTAAGGTTCTCTAACAAACCTCTGAGGGCTTCACAGAACAGCTGTATTTATACTGAGATTAAATCACACACAGGTGGACTCTATTTACTAATTAGGTGACTTCTGAAGGCAATTGGTTCCCATAGATTTTAGTTAGAGGTATCAGAGTAAAGGGGGCTGAATACAAATGTGCCCCCCCCCATACTTTTCACATATTTATTTGTCCAAAATGTGGATAACCATTTATCATTTTCCTTCCACTTCACAATTATGTGCCACTTTGTGTTGGTCTATCACATAAAATTCCAATAAAACACATTTATGTTTTTGGTTCTAACATGACAAAATGTGGAACATTTCAAGGGGTATGAATACTTTTTCAAGGCACTGTATAATTATACACACTTTAAAGCTTTAAATGAATTTTCTGAACCAAATTGAATGCACTCAGAGATTGCCAATGTTCACTTCTAGCTTCTCAGAAGCGGGCAAGAGAAAAAGCAGAAATCTAAAAGACCTGCGTATATCCCCAAGACTTCTGTTTTCACTGCTTGTACCTTAGAAAAGTGTTATTTCACTTCCCCAATAAATCTGGTCTCTTCTCTAGTCTTCTCGACTATTTTTATATCTGGACTTTATTTATTAAAAAAAGGAAATGCACAACAGCAGGCAAGAATCGATGTGACGAAAGCTGGCAACCTTGTGTTGTAAATCCCCATTTGATCTCTTATAAGAGATGTAACCCTGAAGTGGATGACATTAAGTTTGTTAACCACTTAAGGACAGGAAGATTTTCCCCCTCAATGACCGGGCCACTTTTTTGCGATTCGGCACTGCGTCGCTTTAACTGACAATTGCGCTGTCGTGCGACGTTGTACCCAAACAAAATTGACGTCCTTTTTTCCCCCATAAATAGAGCTTTCTTTTGGTGGTATTTGATCACCTCTGTGATTTACTTTTTGCGCTATAAACAAAAAAAGAGCGACAATTTTTAAAAATAAACAATATTTGTTACTTTTTGCTATAATAAACATCCCAAAAAAATAAATAAAAAAATACTTCATTAGTTTAGGCCGATATGTATTCTTCTACATATTTTTGGTAAAAAAAATTGCAATAAGCATACAGTATATAGATTGGTTTGCGCAAAAGTTATAGCGTCTACAAAATAGGGGATAGGTTTATGGAATTGTAATTATATATATTTTTTTTTTACTAGTAATGGCGGTGATCAGCGATTTTTAGCAGGACTGCAACATTGCGGCGGACAGATCGGACACTTTTGACACTTTATTGGGACCAGTGACATTTATACAGCGATCAGTGCTATAAAAATGCACTGATTACTGTATATATGACACTAGCAGGGAAGGGGTTAACACTAGGGGTGTTTAAGAAGTTAAATGTGTTCCCTGGGAGGTGTTTCTAAGTGTAGGGGGAGGGGACTGACTGGGAGTACAGAGATCGCTGTTCCTGATCACTAGGAACAGATGATCACTCTGTATTTCCCAGTCAGAACGGGGATCTGTTTGTTTACATTGACAGATCCCCGTTCTGGCTCTCTGTGGAGCGATCGCGGGTGGCCAGCGGACGTCGCGGCCACATGCATAAACTCCCCCGCCATGCAGCGCCCGCCTGCTGTAGCTGTAAAACGGACCAACGTACAGCTACGGCGATTCACAGGAATGAGCCGACCTGCCGCAGTATAATGGCGGCGGCTGGTCGGCAAGTGGTTGAATCATAGCATTCAATAAACAATTGCAATTTATTTTTTATTTTTTTGGTCATAAACAGTTTTCGGCTTTGTTTCATCCTCTTTCCAAACTCAGTACTGCTTAGTGATGAGCTTGGGTACAGTCTGAGCCCAAGTTTGCCCCAACCAAGAAATTTGTTTTCCAATGCTTGACCAATGAGCAATAGGCAGGAGAATCCCCGCCCACTAGCTGGCATACACAAAGGGGAGGAATGCTGGTGACATTATTAACCTAATATGGGCACATGGTCATATTAGGTCAATGTGATTGACCTTGTAGATAGGTGCAGTCTCCACTGTAGGTGCCGCTCTACTGCAGCGCCAATGCAGGAGGAGAGGAAGTCAGGAGGAACATGCTTCCTCTGTGGTTTCCTGGGTTACTAGGGCAGCAATTCTGTTGGATGCTGACAGCTCATATGACTCTGGCACCCATCTTGGGTTAGGCAGAGTCTATTTAAGTCCTGGCTCCTGGGTTTGGCACACATTTCGTGTACGGACAGTGTAGGGACATGTCACCAGTCTGTCAGGGACAGTATTAGCAGTAGGGAAAGGTTCCAGATAAGTAGGGAAAGTCTAGGGACATGCCACTCTTCCTGAAAACCTCCCGCTTGGGCTCAGACAGCCAGGCCACATTCCGACACTCAAGACAGATGCTGTCAGCTGGGTTGATACCTGCTCCGCCATAAGCTGTTGACATCCGTGAGTGTTCCCGGTTGGGCTGCCTTCGACCACAAGGTTGTTGTTGTCAGGGCTGGGCTCAGACCTTCCTTCTCTGTGCTGGCAGCTCAGCTGTCAGATAATTACCAGCTCCTATTCTCCACAGTGACTCACCTGTTGATGATCCTGCTCGTCAGTTCTGCCTACTTAAAGCCTTCCAGTTCATTTGCTCTCTGCCTTTGCCTTTGTCAACATCACAGAGACTTTCTCCTGCGTTAGTGTTGTGAACTTGCTCAGCGGATGTTCCTTCTGGCTCCTGATCCTGCTTGCTGTTCTACTACAGTAGGTGCCGCCGACATTGTATATCTATTGCGATCCCATTGTGGAGATTCTCAGCGACAGGGTGCCGACATCTCGGCGACAGGGTGCCGACATCTCACGCTCACTGCAATAGCGAGAAGGCGACGCGACACTGTATTGAACGGGATCCAACGTGGATTCCCGCCAATACCAGGCACTGTGTTTGGTATGAATCCTGAGCGGGAACTCTACACCAAATTTTAAATAAAAAACCGGCATGGGTTCCCCCTCCAGGAGCATACCAGGCCCTTCCGTCTGGTATAGATTTGAAGGGGAACCTCCTAAGCCAAAAAAAAACGGCGTGGGGTCCCCCTCAAAATCCAAACCAGAACCTTATCCGAGCATGCAACCTGGCAGGCCGCAGGAAAAGAGGGGGGGACGAGAGAGCGTGCCCCCTCCCTCCTGAACCGTACCAGGACGCATGCCCTCAACATGGGGGGTTTGGTGCTTTGGGGCAGGGGGGCGACCTGCGGCCCCCCCTGCCCCAAAGCACCCTGTCCCCATGTTGATGGGGACAAGGGCCTCTTCCCGACAACCCTCGCCGTTGGTTGTCGGGGTCTGCGGGCGGGGGCTTATCGGAATCCAGGAGCCCCCTTTAATAAGTGAGGCCCCCAGATCCCGGCCCCCCACCCTATGTGAATGAGTATGGGGTACATCGTACCCCTACCCATTCACCTGGTGGAAAAAAATGTCAATAAAAATACACTACACAGGTTTATAAAGTAATTTATTACACAGCTCCAGGGGTCTTCTTCCGACTCCAGGGGTCTCTTCCGACTTCGGGGGTCTTCTCCCGACTCCGGGGGTCTCTTCCGACTTCGGGGGTCTTCTTCTGCTCTCCGGTGCCTTTTTCCTTCTGCCGGGCTTTTCCGCTAATTTCTTCCAGCTCTTTTGCTAGCGGAGAGGCCCGGTCTTCCCCATCGTCTCCTCCCGCTCTCCGTTGTCCTTCTGCCGGGCTGCTCCACTATCTTCTTCCAGCTCTTTTGCTAGTGGAGGGACCCGGCCACCCGGAGCATCTGACTGTGACGTCATGAGAGGCCTATATAAATCGTTGTGCACCGCACACCTGGCATTACAGCGGAAGAAAGCGACGTGTCAACATCGAAGAGGAGAAGAGGGAAGAAGACGTAGACGGCGACGGGAAGACTGGGTCCCTCCACTAGCAAAAGAGCTGGAAGAAGATAGTGGAGCAGCCCGGCAGAAGGACAACGGAGAGCGGGAGGAGACGGCGGGGAAGACCAGGCCTCTCCGCTAGCAAAAGAGTTGGTAGAAGTTAGCGGAAAAGCCCAGCAGAAGAAAAAAGGCACCGGGGAGCAGAAGAAGACCCCCGGAGTCGGGAGAAGACCCCCGAAGTCGGAAGAGACCCCCGGAGTCGGAAGAAGACCCCCGGAACAGTGTAATAAATTATTTTAAATACCTGTGTAGTGTTTTTCTATTGACAGTTTTTTCTACCAGGTGAATAGGTAGGGGTACGATGTACCCCATACTCACTTACATAGGGTGGGGGGCCGGGATCTGGGGGCCTCACTTATTAAAGGGGGCTCTCGGATTCCGATAAGCCCCCGCCCGCAGACCCCTACAACCAACGGCCAGGGTTGTCGGGAAGAGGCCCTTGTCCCCATTAGCATGGGGCAGGGTGCTTTGGGGTGGGGGGGCGTAGGTCCCCCCCTGCCCCAAAGCACCAAACCCCCCTTGTTGAGGGCATGCGGCCTGGTACGGTTCAGGAGGGAGGGGGGGCGCTCTCTCGCCCCCCCTCTTTTCCTGCGGCCTGCCAGGTTGCGTGCTCGGATAAGGGTCTGGTTTGGATTTTGAGGGAGACCCCCACGCCGTTTTTTTCGGCTTAGGGGATTCTCCTCAAAATCTATACCAGACCAAAGGGTCTAGTATGCTCCTGGAGGGGGAACCCAAGCTGGTTTTTGATTTAAAATTAGGCGTGGAGTTCCCGCTCAGGATTCATACCAAACACAGTGCCTGGTATTGGCGGGAATCCACGTCGGATCTCCGTCCACCGGCCTCAATGTCAGCAATGTGTGTCGCTCATTGCGAAAGGAAAAACAAAATTTTTCCTTTCCCGATGACGAGACAGCTCGGCGCTGGCTCTCGCGACGGGGTCATAGGGTGTCAATCTCGCCGCCAGAAGAGGCGAGATTGACACAAAATCGGCGACACCTACTGTACGTTTATCTCTGGCTCTCTGACATTGGCTTGGCCGACTACCCGATCCGGTTACTGAACTCTGGCTATGTTTTGACTACGCTTACTCTGTTTACCTTTTTATTATTATTATTAAACAAGTGTGATTTAACTGTAGTTCTGTCTCGGTCTTATTCATGGTTCCTGATAGTTGTGAACTCTATACTTTGACGTCAATTCAAGTCCTTCCTTTACTTCTGGACTGAGTGTGTCTTTTTGCCGCCGTACCACGCTGCACCCACCCACACTCTAATATGGCCAAATGACCATATTTGGTCAATGATGTCATGAGAATCAGTGCCCCTTTGTATACATGCATGGAATCACCACACTGGCAGCTTATTGGCTCAGCACAGCTAACTGGGGGGTTGGAAGCTTATTTCAACCACTTTCTGTCTACATGCATTTACTCCTGCATCAGCTGCACATCATTGCTCTAGACCAGCTCACTGTTGGTGACAATGGTGGACTACGACTTTATAATAGGTGGCCACTTGTAGTTTCCACCAGGAGTTGACGTGAAAGGGTGACAACGCAGAAGCCTGCTTTAGCAGGACTGGTCCCTGGTCACTAACATTTTGTGGTATAACCAACATCTGGAGACTCAACAATTCCCTCCTGACCGACGTAGATAACATTCAACATATTACCTTAAGCCTCTCCAATTACTTTACAGAAAACGCCACGGCTGATACCTCGCCCTCTACACTTTGGGCTGCGCATAAATGTGTGGTCCGAGGGGACTTCCTCTCTCTTGCAGCCAAAAGGTCCAAACTCAGGAAGGCCCGCATAAATGAATTGACCGCACGCATACGCCTATTGGAACAAACACACAAATCGTCCCTAGCAATAACTTCCTTGCAGGAGTTGACTCAGGCCAGAGAGGAACTCCTGGGAGAACTTAATCTGACAGTTAGACGCAATTTCACGATGACTCAGAAACTCTTTTATGAGTTTAGCAACAAATCTGGAAGACTTTTGGCGAGAGCTCTCCAGGCAAGGAAAGCAGCCCACACTATCCACGAAATAACGACCCCCCTGGGAGATACCCTGGTCAAACCGGACGACATCTCTGACCGATTTGTTAGCTACTTCTCCGACCTCTATAACCTCCCTATCCACCATCCTACTGCCACACCCTCAGATAGAATCGCGGCTATAACGAACTTCCTAGAGCTATACGGTCCAACTCCCCTTACACCAGAAGACACCACAGACCTCGACCGCCCTATTTCGATTGAAGAGACCCTGACGGCCCTAAAACAGAAGAAACCGGACAAGAGCCCTGGCCCAGACGGCCTGACGGTTAGCTACTACAAATCCTTCCCTGACGCCCTAATGCCCCACCTAGTCAAAGCTTTCAACAACATGTCAACACACTCCGCGGCCAACAGAGAGCCTCGAAGCTCATGTGACACTCATCCCTAAACCGGGCAAAGAACCTAAGTTAGTTCCCAATTACTGCCCCATCTCACTCCTTAATGTAGATTTGAAGCTTTATGCCAAAGTGCTGGCTAATCGCATCCTTCCCCTACTACATAAACGAATCTCTCTGGATCAGGTTGGTTTTGTCCCTGGCAGGGAAGCCAGAGACAACACCATTAAAGCACTTAATATTCACCACTGGCTGTCCAAAACATCCACTCCAGGCTTCTTTCTCTCTTTGGATGCCGAGAAGACGTTCGACAGGGTGGCCTGGAACTATATGGAAACTACGCTACAAGTGATGGGTTTCCCTCCCCGACTGCTTCAAATGATAATGGCACTATATTCTTCCCCAACCGCTAGGCTTCGGGTGAACGGCCGCCTGTCGAACGCTTTCTCCATCTCAAATGGTACCCGTCAGGGATGCCCCCTTTCCCCTCTAATCTTCATCCTCACGATGGAACCCATGCTTCATAAGTTGAAGACCAACCCAAATATCAAGGGCATCGATATCCGAAACACTCATTACAAGATAGCCGCCTACGCGGATGATATTCTGTTATTTCTTAAAGCGGAGTTCCACCCTTTTTTTATGTTTATTAAAAGTCAGCAGCTACAAAAAGTGTAGCTGCTGGCTTTTAATAAACATACACTTACCTGCTCCACTGTCCAGCGACGTGCCGCCTGGAGCTCCGCTCCTCTCCCCCCTCCTCCGCCGGCGCGTCCATTCACAGTATGGGCACCCGGCAGTGACAGCTTTCGGCTTCACGGCCGGGCACTCACTGCGCATGCGCGAATGGCGCAGCGCTCTGTGAGTGGACAGGCGATCGCCTGGGACCTGTCACGTCCCAGGTGATCGCCTACAGGGAGGAGCCGCCACAAGGCGATATGACGTATCGCCTAGGCGGCTCCAGGGCGGAAGGAGGAAGTGGGACAGGAAGTCCCACTCCTACTGAAGCCCCCACTCCCCCCCAAAAAAAATTACATGCCAAATGTGGCATGTAAGGGGGTGAGGAGTGGAATAAAAAAAAGTAAAAAAATTGGGTGGAACTCCACTTTAAGGATCCCATCACTACTATCCCCAACCTTCTCGCGGATTTCGCACTATTCAAAAATCTATCCAACTTACAAATCAACTTCACAAAATCGAAAGCACTTAACATTACCCTACCTCCCGCCCTGGTCTCCCACTGTAAAACCAATTTCCCCTTTTGCTGGGAATCTAGCGAACTTACTAATTTAGGTATCAAACTCCCTACGAAATTAACTGACCTATACGCCAAAAACTTTCTACCCGCCCTACAAGCGATCCAGGGCGACCTACAGAAATGGCACTTGGGCACCTTCTCTTGGATGGGTAGGATAGCCATACTGAAAATGAATGTCCTACCCAGACTCCTTTACCTCCTCCAGGCAATCCCCATTAAACTGCCCCCCTCATTTTTCATATCTTATAAACGCACGTGCAGAACTTTTATATGGTCTGCCAAATCCCCCAGATTGAGCTGGGACAGACTAACACTCCCGAAATTATTAGGGGGCCTTGGACTTCCCGACATCCGCAAGTACCATTGGGCGTGTCACCTGACAAGGATTGTGGACTGGCACGTTCACAGTCTAAACAAAGACTGGATTAAACTTGAAGACGCCTTCCCAAACATCCCCTTGTCTTACCTATCGTGGATTACATACACCTCAATCCCTAAGGATTGTGCCACACACCCCCTCATTGGAGCTACGCTCTCACTTTTCAGGTTAGCTTGCAAAACCTTAGCGTTCACACCCTCTCCCGGACCTCTGACCCCGTTGGACCACAACCCTGACTTTCCCCCTGGCCTATTCTTACATGACACATCTTCAATCCCCTGTAGTTCACAAGCCAGAGCTCATAACTTCTTCCAAGAGGACATCCTACTGCCCTATCAGGCACTTTCCCCCAAGTTCCCTGAATTTCGCATTCCATTCTATAAATACCTACAAATCCGACACTTTTTTAACTCAGCTAACTCACACACTAGCTGGTCTAGGGACCTATCGCCTTTTGAAACTCTCTGCACCTCCATGGAACCCCAACGCCACCTGATATCAACGCTATATGCGCTCCTTTTCTCCACGCACAAAATAAAAGATGACAAGCTAGTCCACCGCTGGGAATCAGAACTGGCCATACAACCCTCTACAGCTGAATGGCAATGCATATTTACACACATTCATGAGGGCTCCATCAACGTCTCCACCCAAGAAAACAGATACAAAATATTCTCCAAATGGTATAGAACGCCTGATAAAATTCACAAATTCCATCCCAGCCTCCCTCCAACCTGTTGGAGATGCAATGCTGCACCTGGTTCACTACTCCACATTTGGTGGGAATGTCCCCAAATTCAGCCATACTGGACGGACATCCACCGTCTAATTACACAGATCACCACCTACACTCCTGACTACACACCCACACAATTCATGATACATCACACCTCCATGTCTTTCTCTGCTTATAACAAGTCCCTCACCCTGCACCTTGTCAATGCAGCAAACCTCTGTATGCCAGTACACTGGAGAAGCACCACTCCTCCCACAATCCCAGAATGGATCAAACGGGTTGACAAAATGTCGGAAATGGAAAAACGTATCCTTCAAGCACGCGGCAACCCTACTAAATTTACTGACACCTGGGCCTGCTGGTTACACTTTAAAGAAACTGCTCTGCATACCTCTCAGACACACAGCTCATCTTCCCCGCCATCCTTGCCCCACACCACTATCCTCTCTCCCTCTAATCCACATTGACATTTGCAATATTTTTTATTAGGTAGTCCTATTCCCCTACCTTCTCTGATACGCACTTGATAGAGCAACCACACACACCTGTTTGGTCACTGGAATTTTTTTTTTCTTTTTTCTTTTTTCTCCCACTTTTTATGGGAACTCAACTCCTATCTCAGGGATCGCCATTACACCATCCTAATCCGTTCATATTGAGATTTCACTTCTAGCTATCTTTGGCCCCCACCCATTCACAGCTAGTACCCCTCAGGGGTGAATGGGTCAGAGTTGGGCCCTTGTCGGTTTTAGGTATAGCAAACCTGTGGATTCCTACCTATATGCACTCATTATTCCCCATTTCTAGAAGTGTTTTCATGAACTCCACCTCCTACCCTATGTTCCACACCCTCACTCACTTACGCTCGTTTAAATATAGACATACTCCTGTGTATTTAAATGCTTGCTGTTTTGTTCTTATTAGTATGTCGTTTATGAGTTCTTAACCTGTTTGGATCTTGCCTCAGATTATCTACAATGAACCCTGATTTCTGTAACACTGCTTGATACATCTTGATGTACCAGATTCTCTGTAAACCTGTAAAACCCAATAAAACTTTTTTTGAAAAAAAAAAAACATTTTGTGGTTGCCTTTAATAAAAACGGGTCAAAAAATGAAAAAAAAGATATACCACAGAACCAGATCATATAGTCCATGCATAGTTCATTGTCACTTCTAGTCCCTAAATGAGTGGCAGGGAGTACTGATCAAATTGTTGGTATTAGAATTAGTCCTGTAATGGTCAGTTACACCAAACAAGGAATATGACAGTTCCAAAGTGGTTAGAGTAAAACACTACGTGGCCAAACATGTGGATACCCCTCCAGATAATTAAGTTCAGGTGTTTCCAGTGGAGGATACTGTTAATGCGACCGCATACAATGATTTTTCAAACAATTGTGAGAACAAATTGGTGAAGATCATTTTCTCTTTCAACATGACTGTGCCCCTCCATAACAAGCTCCATAAAGACCTGGTGGTGGACTGGAACTCTGATTGTGAGCCAGGTATTTCCATCCAACATCAGTACCTGAACTCAACCCTACTGAACACCTTTGGTGATGGACTGGAACTCTGATTGTGAGCCAGGTATTTCCATCCAACATCAGTACCTGACCTCAACCCTACTGAGCAGCTTTGGGATGGATTGGAACTCTGATTGTGAGCCAGGTCTTCCAATCCAACATCTGTACCTGACCTCACTTTCCACTTTAGGCTCCAGTTGTGGACAGCTGCCATGTAGAACCTTCGCAAAAATGGATGCCTTACATATAAACTAGACATGTGCGGTTCGTTTCGTACAAATCGAAAATTCATACGAATTTCCGAAAATTCGTACATTCGGAAGCATCTGAAATACACATTTTTATGCTTCCGAATTGTATACGAAATTTCGTTGACAAATTTTGGCTCCAAATTCCGTTACAACGGAAACGTGACTGGTGTTTTGTTGACCAATCAGAGGTTTTCTTCTGTGCTGAGTGAGGGTTGGGAAAATGACCTTTTTTAATATGGGAGTGGGAGACTGGTACTGGTAGTCGATGGAAGACTCAGAATCGGACAAAATAAGAATGTTCGTTAATATCGTTTTATTATTGTCATAGTAATTAAGATTATTCGTTATGATGAAGTTAAAAACCCAGGAAGTCAGCACAGCACAGGGATGGTGGGAGCCCCTCATAATGAGCACAGCAGGGGTACAGCCCTAGGAGGAAGTCAGCACAGCACAGGGATGGTGGGAGCCCCTCATAATGAGCACAGCAGGGGTACAGCCCTAGGAGGAAGTCAGCACAGCACAGGGATGGTGGGAGCCCCTCATAATGAGCACAGCAGGGGTACAGCCCCAGGAGGAAGTCAGCACAGCACAGGGATTTATGAGGGGCTCCCACCATCCCTGTGCTGTGCTGGCTTCCACCTGGGGCTGTACCCCTGCTGTGCTCATTATGAGGGGCTCCCACCATCCCTGTGCTGTGCTGACTAGTGATACGTGAGGAGACTGAAGGAGTGAGTTGAGGGGTAGAGAAATAGATTTGAGTGTCGTCAGCGTAGAGATGGTATTGGAAGCCGCGGGAGGCTATCAGCTGACCCAGGGAGGAGGTGTAGATTAAAAATAGGAGACGTCCAAGAACAGAACCTTGGGGGACCCCAACAGAGAAAGGAAGAGGAGAGGAAGAAGTAGAATTGTAAGTAACGCTAAAGGTGCGGTTGGATAAGAAGGTAGAGAACCAGCGAAGAGCACAGTCACGGAGACCAAAGGCGTGTCGTTTTTTGAGGAGGAGGGGGTGGTCAACCGTATCGAAGGCAGCAGAGAGGTCCAGGAGTAGGAGTACGGAATAGTGTCCCTTAGTTTTGGCCGTTAGTATATCGTTTGTTAGTTTTAGGAGAGCAGTTTCTGTGGAATGTTGAGGACAAAATCCAGACTGAAGGGGATCAAGAAGGCTATTATCAGCAAGGTGGATGCTCAGTCGGTTGTAGACTAGACTAGACTAGACGTTTAAGGAGTTTGGATAAAAATGGGAGCAAGGAGATGGGGCGTAGGTTGTTAAAGTGGAGTTCCACCCAAAAAAGAAACTTTCACATTAAGGGAAGGTGACCCCCTGACATGCCACATTTGGCATGTCATTTTTGGGGGGGGGGCGGATACACTCTTTTAAGAGGGTTCCAGCTCCCACTTCCTCCCTAGGCCGCCTCAAGGGGGGAAGTAAGCTCACCTCAGCCCCCTCCCTCTCCGCAATCATCTGGGACACGTCACAGGTCCCAGGTGATTGCTCCGCCAGTCACGGTGCGCAGCGTGGCTCGCGCATGCGCAGTGCGTGCCCAGCTGTGAAGCCACAGCCGGGCGCCCACAGTGACAATGTCGGCGCCGCGGAGAGGAGGGGGAGATGAGCTGGGCTGGGCTGCCCCAGTTGATGCATTCCTTATGCGAAACATGTCGGGTACATGAACCTGCTTTGCTGCTACGCCGTTATTTGAAACTATTTTTGTGATCACCATATTTGCAAGTCTCTGCATGGAAGCCTGCATGTTTTCTTGTTTTATTTTTCACACCATGTGTGTTTTGTGACTTGTTCCTGAATAAATGTGATTTTTATCTTGCCATCTGAACCTGCACTATGAGGAGTCTCCTCTGTTCCATTTTTTTTATGTGATCTTTGATACACTGACGTCTTGGAAATTTCGTGCCTACATCCTGGAGAGGATTAGATTCCCTGAGTTTGCTTCATCTGCTGCTGCTCCAGGAGGACAGATCCAGTGTGGTCTACACTTACATCTTCTGCCTGTTTGACTCACCACCGCTGGTGTGTGCGTCCACATATAGGGGTAAGAGTATTCATTTCTTTCCCCCATCCCTGGTGTTGGAGTCACATCCCCGGGTGCTATGGATTTATGAACATACGTATCCTATGATCTCGAAGTCTCGTTGGATTTATTATATGGGGACTATGTTCTAATGTTTCAACATTCATGTAACATTTCTGTCATCCGTTTCCAGTCCACACATTGTCACTCTCATTGGACTTTTATATGAGTTTACTGTACACAGCTACACTTGATTTTTTATATATATGTGTAGGTATTATCTGGAGTGACGCACAGTTGGAATTTAACATTCTTGGCCTCTCTGTGGGCTGTATACTTTCTTCACTGTTTGTTGTCTGTCCCAATCCCTTTGTGTGTTTGGGCCTTCATACACTTTTTGGGCGCTGCATTTTTTGTTTTTATATGTTATTTTTGCAATATGTCTATTTGCTGATGCGGGCAGCCACGATTACACTTTATTCACCCAGTAGCGCAACTTTTCTCTTTCTTGCTGTGTTAGGGAATGGCTTCCCTAACACTGACCCGCCTCTCAGCCAATTAGGTGCACCGAGTCTGGTTATCGGTCACCTGATTGGCTGAAGCGACAGGCGCTGTGATTGGATGCCTATCAGGCGTTCAATCATAGAAGAGATGACATGAAGAGGACGGGAGAAGACATCGAGGACTCAGAGGGAGCGTGGAGGACGGCTCTGACCAGAGAAAGATAAGTGCCGGGCGGGGAGGTGGCAAACTGGCTGCATTTGATGGGGCAAACTGGCATCATTTGAAGGGGGAAACTGGCGGCATTTGATGGGGCAAACTGACGGCATTTGATGGGGCAAACTGACGGCATTTGATGGGGCAAACTGGCGGCTATTGATGGGGCAAACTGGCAGCATTTGATGGGGCAAACTGGCGGCATTTGATGGGGCAAACGGGCGGCATTTGATGGGGCAAAATCCCAGCATTTGATGGGGCAAACTGGCGGCAATTGATGGGGCAAACTGGCGGCTATTGATGGGGCAAACTGGCGGCAATTGATGGGGCAAACTGGCGGCAATTGATGGACACAGTGGCTGCGTTTGATGGCATAGTGGCGGCAATTGATGGGCACAGTGGCTGCGTTTGATGGGCACAGTGGCGGCAATTGATGGGCACAGTAGCTGTGTTCAATGGGCACAGTGAGGCTGCAATTGATGTTTTTGTTTTTTTTCCGTTTGTTTGCGCCCCCCCCCAAAAAAAAATGTGAGCACCAGCCGCCACTGATCATCTGTGTGCCAGGGTTGAAGGGGACAGGGCCTAATTTTGCGTGTAGTGAGAGGAGCCAGTGTGTCCAGTGATGCTAGAAGTGAAGTGTTGTAGACAGAAGTGGCTAGGTCGGTGCAGGACAGGGGAGCGATTTTGTCATAGAGGTGGTCAGTCGCAGAGTAGAGAATAGAAGGGTTGAGATGGTGAAGGTTTTTACGGGTAACCATTAGGCGTTTGGAGGGAGAGGAGGAGGAGGAGAGGGAGAGAGTGAAATTAATAAGGTGGTGATCAGAGAGGGGGTAAGGATAGTTGGAGAGGTCGCATGGAGTGCATAGGTGGCAAAAGACAAGGTCAAGGGTATTGCCTTCAGAGTGAGTAGGAGCATGTATCCATTGCTTCAGGTCAAAGGAGGAGGTTAGACTGAGAAGTTTGGAAGTTGCAGGAATGTTAGTATTAATAGGGATGTTGAAGTCCCCAAGAATGATTGTGTGGATTTCAGAAGAGAGAAAGTAGGGTAGCCTGGTAGAGAAGTCATCAAGAAAGAAAGATACTGGACCGGGGGGCCGATAGATCACAGCTATCCTTAGAGAAACTGGGGAGAAGAGACGAATGCAATGCGCCTCAAATGAGGGGAGTGACAGAGAGGGAGGTGGGTGAAATACCTGAAAGGTGCTATGTGGGGCTAAAAGGATTCCAGCACCCCCTCCTTTGCGTCAACTGGATCTGGGGGAGTGAGTCTAAAGAAGACCACCGTGAAATAGAACAGCAGAAGCCGCAGTGTCGGATTTGTGAAGTCAGGTTTCGGTAATGGCGAGTAGATTAAATGAGTTAGCGATAAAGAGATCGTAGAGGGAGGTGAGTTTGTTACAGACAGAGCGAGCGTTCCAAAGGGCGCAAGAGAAAAGGGAGTCTGGTCTTGGGGCGAAGAGAAATGGGAACTAGATTGTGTGCAATTACGGCTGCAGCCAGAGGGTGTAGGGTAATGGATGCGTTGAGCACAGTTAGATGAAGGAGGCCCAGGGTTTGGGGATACATCACCAGAGGATAGGAGAAGCAGAAGGGTGAGGTAATGTGGGAATGTGATTTATATGAAGGGACATACCCCAGTGGTTTGGAGTATTGGGCGTGTGGATTTAGAATTAGCCGGAGTTGGTGTCATATCTCCTCTCAAGCATCTCCTCTCCAGTGAGAATAAATTCTGTGCTTGTAGTCTTTCGCCATAGCTGAGATCCTCCAGTCACTTTATTAGCTGTGTTGCCCTTCTCTGGACTCTCTTCATTTCCAGTACATCCTTCCTGAGGACTGGTGCCCAAAACTGGACAGCATACTCCAGGTGCGGCCGGAGCAGAGTCTTGTAGAGCGGGAGAATTATCGTTTTATCTCTAGAGTTAATCCCCTTTTTAATGCATGCTAAAATTTTGTTGGCTTTGCTTGCAACAGCTTGGCATTTCTGAGCCTGTCATCTACTAGGACCCCCAGATCTTTTTCCATTCTAGATTCCCCCTAGCGAGTAACTTGTGTTTGTATTTTTACCACTCAAATGCATTATTTTACTGTAGCGGGGTGTTCCCCTTTAATGCAGAGAGATAAGAAGTTCCAGGTGAGAGGTGAGTCGGGAGGAAGTAAAGAGACATTACTGGAAGTGAAAGCAGAGGAGAGAAAGAGACTACATCTCCCAGTACATCTTGCAGCACCCAGGGTGCATTGCTCCAGAACAGAG
Organism: Rana muscosa; assembly: GCA_029206835.1. Taxonomy (NCBI): domain Eukaryota; kingdom Metazoa; phylum Chordata; class Amphibia; order Anura; family Ranidae; genus Rana; species Rana muscosa. Next base: position 14,696,191 of record CM055116.1, read on the forward strand.
ACTGCTGGGGCAGACTTTATAAAGGGGAGGCAGAGTTTTGGTCGCTCTCTTTGGACCCAGCTCTCCTAGCAAGAGGATGTCTGTGCTGAACTGCTGTGTGCACAAGGCCTGAAGCCTGGGCCGTGTGCTCCTTTCCAAAGAGCCCTCTGCCAGCCTAGCAGAGCCTTAGAGACATCTAATCCTCCTTGCTGCAGTACACCAGAAGGATTGAAGACTTGGATGTCGGTGGATTCCTGTTCCTAGACGAATCGATGGAGGAAACGGACTTGGACTTGTCCAGGTGGTGAGAGCTGTTTAAAGACAGATACTTTATCTTTACTATTCGTTGGGATTACAAAGTTGTTCTTCAAGTGCACCACCGAGAGATTGCTAGCGAATATTGTTTCACTGAACTTCCATTTAGATCAGTCAGGCCTGACTGCATAGGTAGACATTGCTGGGTGTTAGTCTACCCATGAGGGGAAGTAGCTGTAAAAGGGCAGCGCTAGAGTTGCATAGCAATACTTTATTATTCTGATTACTCTGTTTATCTTTATTACTGTTTATTGCAGGGATCTGCAACTTGTTATACTGTTGTTTATTACTTGCCCATTAGCCTCAGTAAAATATCTGGGTAAAGTACATTTGGTGTCAGTTCCGCTTACTTTAATAGGAGTTTTAAAGTATATTCTGTGTATGTTTGTTATAGGACTGCGTCACCAACAGTTGCGATCACGCGGTCCTATCTCTCTATCACCAGCTGTGCCACGGGAGGTTAGAGCCGATTGCCGGGGGTTGACAGCGGTGCACTGCAGGGCCCAAATCAATATCAGCGGCTCTCTTAACTGGGGGTAGCGCTACACGTGGGGGCTCGAGTCCGGGATCCTTGTACGTTGCACGCTGCAATCAAGCCGGTCAGAAGTACCAGCATGGACCCGCTGGCAATGTCACAGTGGTGCGCAGCGATTGGCGCCGATCCAACCGCGGCGGTAGTCATTGTACTCCCGGGGGAAAGATGGAAGGAAGAGGAGATAAAACAGCTCGTATTGTTACTGTCTCCGAGCCACAAAGCATGGGTGATGGATTTTAGGCCAGATCCAGTGATCTCGTTTACATACGCACTGGTAGAATGGAAAAACGAAATCCCAGAGCATTTTAAAAGTCAGAGTATACAAGCCATAGATAATCAGATCTATCACTTGATACATACGCTGCCAGTGAAGGAAGAATGGTTTCAGACACCAAAGCCATCACTCCCACAATTATCTCCACCACTATCCCCTAAAGCAGAAAAGCTTAAGGAACTATTAAGCCCGGGATCACCGCTGGCCGCTATAGGGCCTGAATTGTTGAATGCTCTAGGAGACCTTGTAATTAAGTGCCAGAAAAGCAGTACGGTGCATGTGGAGGCCGGTTACCGGAAGCTTAGCACCTTCTCAGGGAAGCTCCCCGTCCCTGCGGGGGAGGAAGATTTTGACACTTGGGTGGAACAGGCATTGCAGGCAGTAGAAGCATGGGAGGTGCCTGAGGCACAGAAGAGACAGCGAGTCTTAGAAAGTCTGAAAGGTGCCGCGGCAGAAGCGGTGAAGAGCTTCCGGTTTGGAAATGAAAACTGTACAGCTCAAGATTGCCTGGCCATGCTGCAGGAAGAGTTTGGTCAGCTGGAGAAGGTGTCAGAGATGATTTATCAAATTGAACACACTCTCCAGCAGCCGAATGAGAAACTGTCAGAATATGTTAGAAGGCTGAACAGGCAGTTATGCAAGATTGTACTGAAGAAGGGAATGCTGCCCAAAGATGCAGATGAAGCACGCATGAAGCAGATCATGAGGGGAGCGCGGCGCTCAGACCCGGTCTGGCTGCACCTGAAAACCTCAGGAGGAGGAATGTCACTAACCTACTCTGATCTAATAAAAATTATTAGGGAGGAAGAGGCGCTGCAGGAAGATCAGCAGGTGGCGAATGTCACACCTGTACCAGTGTTGGTCCATTCGGTCAAGAGCCCAGAAAGAGATGCGGAGGTTGACACTCTGAAATCGCAAATGGCCCAAGTGTTGGAGATGCTGACCTCTTTGATGGAGAAAGATCAGAGAAGACGAGAGAAACCAAGCCCAAGAAAGGAGTTGTTCCCGAACACCTCAGCACCGGCCTCCCTACAGGACCGAGAAGAGGTGATTTGCTATAACTGCGGAGGGAGAGGCCACTTTGCTAACGTATGCTCCAGCCCAAAGAAGAAGAGAACAGATAATTGCAAGCCGGCGGGAAACTCCAAAGGGCCCCGGTGAAGGAGTCAACCGGGTGCCCATCATCTTCAGTGCGCTCCAAACTAAAAAAAAAGGCCAAGAATGGAGGAGACAAAACTCCTAGGAGGAGGTATAGTACACCCCCACCAAGATGTACCCCAGAGGGAGGGGGCAAGACCCCTCAGTGGAAGTACAGCACCCCAAAGAAGGAACATCCACCTAAAAGGAACAATAACATCCCTCAGCGGGTTTGTGCCCCCATTGAGAGGGAGAAAGTCAATGCATGCCAGGCTCAGGAAAAATTAAAGTCCAAAAGGAGCAGAGCAAGGGTCGAAAGCCAAAAAAAAGAGGTGACCCCCAGTCCGGCCATACCCAAAGGAACTGGTGGGCCCGTCTCCTACTGTGCCCATTCAAGTGGAAGGAGTCTATACTAAAGCTCTTTTGGACACCGGAGCACAGGTGACTTTACTATACCGGGACTTCTATGATAGGCACTTGAGTCATCTGCCTATCCAGAAGATAGAAGAGCTGGAGATATGGGGACTTGGAACCCAGAGTTTCCCTTATGATGGGTACCTGCCCATAAAGATGACTTTCGACCCATCCGTGGCTGGGAAGGCTGAAGTGTTTGACACCCTGGCAGTTGTGTGTCCCCGGCCGCCTGGAGCCAGCAAGATTTCCCTGATCATTGGGACAAACACGGATCTAGTCAGGAGACTCCTGACCCCTCTAGTGAAAGAGAGAAACCATTCAGCCACCAAAATCCATCCCATGCTAAAGACGGCCTACCAACGACTGGTCTTAGAGCAGAAGACCCCGGGAGAGGGGATAGGGAAGGTGTGGAGACTTGGCAGAGAAGAAGCAACACTGGAGTCAGCACATATCAGCCCTAGTACATGCCTATAACTGTACCACAAGTGACGCCACTGGCTACTCCCCTTATCGACTTATGTTTGGGAGAGAAGCAAGGCTACCTGTGGACCTGGCCTTTGGCACTTCTATAGACAATACCTCAGCTACATCCCACAAGGGATACGTGGACAGACTTAGACGTAGCTTGCAGGTGGCCTATGAACAAGCCCAGGCGGCTTCGGATCAAAGGGGGGCCCGCAACAAGAGAAATTTTGATCTGAAGGTTCGAGTGCAAGATCTGCAGCCCGGGGACCGAGTACTGCTACGCAATCTGGGGGTCCCTGGAAAACACAAGCTTGCCGACAGGTGGAGATCTGAGCCCTATGTTGTCTGTAGGAAGTTGCCCGGTTTGCCTGTCTACAAACTAAAGCCAGAAGGAAAGGTGGGTCCACTGAAGATGTGGCATCGGAACCACCTGCTCCCACTTGCTAAGGCAGTCAGAATACCTCCCGTGAGAGACTCCCCTGAACCGGCCTCTATCCTGGATATTCCTAGGCCGAACACTCGGTCCCAGACCTCTCGAGCCAAAGATGGGGAGGCCTCCCAATTGAGTACAGAAGAAGGTGGAGAACTGGACTGGCTGTGGCCTCCCTCGACTCTGGGAACGTCCGCCATAGATCTCCCAAATGGAGGGGATATCCCAGATGCAACGCTGAATCCGGAGGCTACTGAATTCATACCCTTCAGTCCCTCAGCTGATTACTGGGAAGATGTTCCTGACACTTGCGCAGAGGAGGACTCTAGAGATTCCATACGTCAGTCGACTTCTGAATCAGAGGTTCCAGAACCAGCAATGTTACCTGAACTTACTCCTGAAGAAGAGCCTGTGGTGCCAGAGTCAGAAGCACCAAGAGAGCAGAGGGCTCGCAGAGTCATCAGGCCTCCCAAGAAACTAACTTACCCCCAAATGGGGACGAGCTCAGAGGACTCTGTTGTAACGGCTAGGAGAAGTGTTGAACAACCTGATCCTTCCACCGTCCATTTGGTGGAGGGCAACCCCAGCTCACTCTCTGGCACAGTTAGGCAGGCCACTCATGGTAGTGTGACCTGTGGGCAAGAGAGTTCCATCCCAAAGTTTTGGTGGGAATTCCCTATGCCAACATCATGCTCGACATTGTCCAAAATGGTAAACAGTATTTGTTGAAGTTTATCTTTGGGGACCAAAGAGTTCAAGTGGGGGGAGTGTGTAGCGGGGTGTTCCCCTTTAATGCAGAGAGATAAGAAGTTCCAGGTGAGAGGTGAGTCGGGAGGAAGTAAAGAGACATTACTGGAAGTGAAAGCAGAGGAGAGAAAGAGACTACATCTCCCAGTACATCTTGCAGCACCCAGGGTGCATTGCTCCAGAACAGAGACTGCTGGGGCAGACTTTATAAAGGGGAGGCGGAGTTTTGGTCGCTCTCTTTGGATCCCCCTCTCCTAGCAAGAGGATGTCTGTGCTGAACTGCTGTGTGCACAAGGCCTGAAGCCTGGGCCGTGTGCTCCTTTCCAAAGAGCCCTCTGCCAGCCTAGCAGAGCCTTAGAGACATCTAATCCTCCTTGCTGCAGTACACCAGAAGGATTGAAGACTTGGATGTCGGTGGATTCCTGTTCCTAGACGAATCGATGGAGGAAACGGACTTGGACTTGTCCAGGTGGTGAGAGCTGTTTAAAGACAGATACTTTATCTTTACTATTCGTTGGGATTACAAAGTTGTTCTTCAAGTGCACCACCGAGAGATTGCTAGCGAATATTGTTTCACTGAACTTCCATTTAGATCAGTCAGGCCTGACTGCATAGGTAGACATTGCTGGGTGTTAGTCTACCCATGAGGGGAAGTAGCTGTAAAAGGGCAGCGCTAGAGTTGCATAGCAATACTTTATTATTCTGATTACTCTGTTTATCTTTATTACTGTTTATTGCAGGGATCTGCAACTTGTTATACTGTTGTTTATTACTTGCCCATTAGCCTCAGTAAAATATCTGGGTAAAGTACATTTGGTGTCAGTTCCGCTTACTTTAATAGGAGTTTTAAAGTATATTCTGTGTATGTTTGTTATAGGACTGCGTCACCAACAGTTGCGATCACGCGGTCCTATCTCTCTATCACCAGCTGTGCCACGGGAGGTTAGAGCCGATTGCCGGGGGTTGACAGCGGTGCACTGCAGGGCCCAAATCAATATCAGCGGCTCTCTTAACTGGGGGTAGCGCTACATTACATTTTCCTACATTAACCTCATTTGCCATGTAGTTGCCCACCTCATTATATTAAGGTCTTCTTGTGAGGTTTCCACATCCTGTAGAGAAGTTATTGACCTGTTTAGCTTAGTATCATCCGCAAATACTGAGACTGAACTGTTTATCCCATCCTCTATATTGTTTATGAATAAATGAAATAGGATTGGTCTCAGGACAAAACCCTGGGGGACCCCACTTTTCACACCGGACCATTCCGAGTACTCCCCATTTATCACCACCCTCTGAACTCGTCCCTTGTAGCCAGTTTTCAATCCATGTAATCACCCTATGGTCCATGTCAACAGACCTTATTTTGTACAGTAAACGTTTATAGGGAACTGTGTCAAATGCCTTTGCAAAATCCAGATACACCACTTCTACAGGCCTTCCTTTATCTAGATGCAGGGGAGGGCTGGGCCAGGGGGCAGGGTGGCAATTGTCTCCCAGGCCGCCCTAACTTATGTTGGCTGGCAGCCGCTGCCAGCTACCATTTTCTTTTTTATTCTGGTCTAGGAAGTCGGGCCGACCACTAGCTGTTGCATTCCGGGAGTTGTAGTCCACACTCAAGCTTCTGGTGGGTGGAAAACACAGTAGCGCAGAGGAAACTACAACTCCCTGGGACCGGATTCTTGGAAGCAGGCAGAGGCAGGGCGTGCCAGGGAGTCGGGACGCAGGGCTGCAGGGCTGGGCGCTGGCTGCAACTTGACCCCAGGATCAGGAGCGTTACCCCCCCTAGGAGACCATGGCGTGCAAGGACCTGCTGAGCTGAGATCGCTGAGGTGAGAGACCCTGACACCCCTAGCTGACCCCCCATCTCCCCCACCATACACCCCATGTAACCTGCCCCAGTGATCAGGCTGCACTGATGGGCACTGGTGAGGCTGCATTGAAAAACCAGGTGGACCATGGATGGCGAGCTGATTCGGCGGTTCAATGGGCCACTTGACTGGACTTGCCCCCCAGGCCTAAAGGCGGCCAGCCCTCCAAAGTCTAGATGGCAGCTCACATCTTCATAGAACGTTAAAGCCTATATTAAGGCTTACCTATAGGTAGTGTAAATATGTACTGTCCATGCAGCCAGTGACGCTGAAGGAAGGGCCGCCCGCGACGTTTCTTCAGAGCAGTGTCTGGTGACCGCATGCATGGGAGTGACATCATCGTGGCTCCAGCCAGTCACAGAGCCGCAAACCCAAAAGAAAGACCAGGTTTAGATGGACGCCACCTCCAGCGATGACATGGCATCGCTGGAATGCTTCATTTTGAGGTAAGTTTCACATAATGTGCCTTTGCCTTTCAGGTAAGGAAAAAAAAAAAAGTGCAGTGGTTTACAACTGCTTTAATAGATTGGTTTGGCAAGAACGATTCTTCATGAATCCATGTTGATTACCATTAATGATAAAATGTTTATTACTAAAATCGTGGAAATGGTCCCTTATCATCCCCATCCATTAGTGTACATACTATCGATGTTAGGCTGACTGGTCTGTTTTTTCCAGGGATATATTTCAGCCCTTTTTTAAAGACATATTGTTTGGTGACATATTGTTTAGTCTCATCTGATCACCTTAAACGCACATCGAAGATGTTGAGGTCACATGGAAAAAAGGTGTTATGGTCAGATGAGACTAAAATTTAATTATTTGGCTGCAACACCAAACAATATGTCTGTCTGGCTCACCATCCAAATAACACCATTCCTACAGTAAAGCATGACAGGGGGTTATATTCTGTTATGGGAGGGGGTAATATCCTGTTATGGAGGGGGTAATATCCTGTTATAGAGGTGGTAATATCCTGTTATGGAGGGGGTAATATCCTGTTATAGAGGTGGTAATATCCTGTTATGGGGTGTTTCTCTGCAGCAGGGACTGGAGCACTTGTCAGGATAGAAGGAAAAATGGATGGGGCAAAATACCATCAAATTCTTGTGGAAAATCTGCTGCCCTCTGCTGGCAGAAAGTTGTCAATGGGAAGAAGTTTTACCTTCCAACATGACAATGACACAAAGCACACAGTGGTTGGAGGAGGGGTAGGGGAGCACACAGTGGTTGGAGGAGGGGGAGGGGAGCGCACAGTGGTTGGAGGAGGGGGAGGGGAGCACACAGTGGTTGGAGGAGGGGGGAGAACACAGTGGTTGGAGGAGGGGAGCACACAGTGGTTGGAGGAGGGGGAGGGGGGCACACAGTGGTTGGAGGAGGGGGGAGCACACAGTGGTTGGAGGAGGGGGAGGGGAGTACACAGTGGTTGGAGGAGGGGGAGGGGGAGGGGAGCACACAGTGGTTGGAGGAGAAGGCAGTGAATGTCCTTGCATGGCCTAGTAAGAGCCCAGACTTAAACCCCGTTGAAAATCTGTGAAAAGACTTGAAGACTGCATTTCACAAACGGTCACCATCAAATGTAACTGAACTTGAGCCGTTCTGTAAAGAAGAGCGGGCAAATATTGCAAAGTCTAGATGTACAAAGTTAGTAGAGACAAATCCCAACAGATTAAAGGCTGGAATTACAGCAAAATGTGGTCCAACAAAATACTGACACGGGGGGAGTGATACTTTTTCCAACTCAGTAATTCTGTTTTTGAAATTTTCTCTGACATATTGGTGTTATGTCTTTCACATGGATGTTATAAGTTGCACTAGTAAATACAGCTGGATTAAACAAAAAATGTGTCTGTCTTCATTTCAGGCTGTAAAGCAACAGAATGTGATTATTTTAAAAAGGGGGGGGGGATTTTTGTCTATATCCATTGTATATTCTCTTTATCATTTATTTTTATATCACAATCATATCACTCAGCAGAATACATCTGCTCTGCTTTTGGCTCTATGACGGTTGTCTGTGTCCTCAGGTGGTGTTGCCGGGGGCGATGGTGGTTCCTGACCCATGTAATTGATGTTTAATCCGACTTGCATTTTGGCTCGGTTCTAGGAAATGTATTCATGTCCAGCTTGCCAAAACAAACACGTCTATCGGTTGGCATGGATGAGAGCAGCAGCTGTGCGGCACTCCGGTGGCCTGGCATCGCTCAGACAGTGCAGGTGGGAGCAACATGTGCCACCGATCAGGGAGCGGAGGGGGGGGGGGGTGGGGGCACTGTGATTGTACGAGTGTTTTATATGCTGTTTAATATTAAAATAAAATGCTCTTTATTGTCATGATAAGTAGCGGAGGAATAGGGGGCACCAATCATCCTGATGTTCCTGTTGTGAATATTAAAACATTGAGCAGGGGATCCGCGGCACAATATTCCTGCCTGTTTTGTACCCTCTCACCTGGCACATGTCTGAGATGTGAGTTTGATGGCAAGGGATGAGTTCCCCCCCCAAACCTTTAGGCTGGGTTCACATTTGTGCGGTGCGAATTCCAGCTCTGTTATCTCTGCAAAGAGAGAAGAGAGCTGTTCAGCAGATCATCTCCGTTTTAGCTGCGAATTTTGTGACCTGGGAGCAGGGCTGGTGCAAGGATTTTTGACACTCTAGGCAAAACCTAATTTTGCCGCCGCCCCCCCTTTGCCCTGCCCATGTATACCCCACTTTTTTAATGAAGTGCCCCTTTTAAATGCAGCCTCACCAGCGCCCATCAATGCAGCCTCACCAGCGCCCATCAATGCAGCCTCACCGGCGCCCATCAATGCAGCCTCACCAGCGCCCATCAATGCAGCCTCACCAGCGCCCATCAATGCAGCCTCACCGGCGCCCATCAAAGGCAGTCTACCGGCGCCCATCAAAGGCAGTCTACCGGCGCCCATCAAAGGGAGCCTCACCATCAAAGGGAGCCTCACCAGCGCCCATCAAAGGGAGCCTCACCAGCGCCCATCAATGCAGCCTCACCAGCGCCCATCAATGCAGCCTCACCGGCGCCCATCAAAGGCAGTCTACCGGCGCCCATCAAAGGCAGTCTACCGGCGCCCATCAAAGGCAGCCTCACCAGCGCCCATCAAAGTGAGCCTCACCAGCGCCCATCAAAGGGAGCCTCACCAGCGCCCATCAAAGTGAGCCTCACCAGCGCCCATCAACGCAGTCTACCAGTGCCCAGCAGCGGCTGCCTGCTGTTGCTTGCTGCAAAGAGAAGAGATTAGGAACACCAGTGACTGGGCGCCCTAGGCAGCAGTGTGCGCCCTAGGCGGCTGCCTTGTTTGCCTAGTGGTAGCACCGGCCCTGCCTGGGAGAGAGGAGGGGGAGGGGGGAAGTGTAGTGAGGAGAAGGAGAGAAATCCTGTTGAGAACTGAACACATCTGCAAATCAGATGCGTGCCCATAGAAGATAATAGGCCTGAATTCGCACCTGAGCCGCACCGCAATGCCTAGAAAACGCACATGTTTTTTGGGCAATGCGCAGTGCGAATGCATCGCACATATGTGAACCAGCCTCATTAAAATCGATGTATCTTATAATGTTATGCGAATTGGATGCGGTTTAAGCCGCAACCAATTTGCATAGGTGTAAACGGGGCCTAAAGCTGAACTTCAGCCTCCCCTTCAGTCTTGCACAGTTGTACCGGCTCCTCTCCTGTACTGGCATTGCTTCCTTCTGATTTCTCCGCACACTGTGAGCTTGTCACAATGTACATTAGAAGCTGCAGCAAGTCAGATAGAGCCCCGCCTCTTTTCCTGGCTGGAAGACATCCAGCATCACCTTTCAATTCTTTCAATTAGTGAGGCTCAGCATCACGTGTGTAAGCAGGTGCAGTAAGCCAGTCTACCACTAGGTGGCTCTGTCCCAGAATAGTGTGTGGTAACAGAGGATAGTGTAATCAGGTGTCAGGTCCCTTTTAGATAGAGGCCGGGTACTTAAGAAGGCCTACCCCCTGCCAATCCAAGTTGGGGATTGGTCAAGGCTCCTTAAGATGCCTCAGGCAGCCCCACCTCTTCCCCTCCTCTCCTTCTAGCACTTTCTAAAAGGAAGAGGGAGGTGACAGTGAAGTGATGCGGCCTGTGAGTCACCAGCTGCTACTCCCAGCCCAGAATGAAAACAAACAGGCCTAGCAACCAGCTAGGCCTGCCTAAATTTACCTACTCTGCCAACACAAAATCCTCACTCTAGCACCTACCTAACTAGCGGGTTCTACATTAATATAAAGGCTAATAACAGTGGAAAGACCTTTGGCAAGGAGATGGGCACAAGATGGTGAAGGTAAAGGGTTTCCAGCAAGTCGATTGTTGTATCATGGAAGAAGAGGGGCAGGGACTAGGGTGACCACATTTCCAAACTGCCATTCAGGGACACACCCCCTCTCTCACCTCCCCCCCCCCCCAAAAAAAGAGGGGGGTGGGGGGAAATGTAGTCTCGGGGTTGATGGGGAATTTGTCGGTCGGGTTATTTGTCAGGTGAATGTGCCACTTGCCACCAGATGCAGTGCCACTGTCACTCCCTCTGCATGAGCCACATGCGTAGAAGGAAAGGAGTGGCGTCACTAACTGGAGAGTGAAGATCACACCAGTCCCTGCTGCTTGCCGGAGAAGGAGGAGTTGCCAAGGTGGGTGGGGACAGCAGTGCTGCACTAGGCGCAGGCCTCGCTCCCGGTCTCACTGTCTGAAAGTAAATTGTCACTGGTTGCAAGATGCCAGGCAGCGCTGGCCCTAGCAACCAGTTCCGGAAATGTCGTTATTAGTTAGTAGGGGGTGGCTGTGTCCTCTATTTCATTCCGGGACATTGTATTGTCCCAGAATGAAGGTGCCCGGGACCCAGGACAGACATGTCAATTGCAGGACAGTCCCGGGCAATCCGGGACACGTGGGCACCCTAGCAGGGATTTGTACCATTTGGCACCAATCATCAGCCAATCACAAGCCCCCTTTTCATATGCATAAGCTTCATGAGGAAACATCCAAAGGTCTATGTCCCTTCAAATGCCTATTATGTACACGCATGAAAAGATAAAAAGCCTGAGAGCAATTGCCACACAAGCAATGAAAGAATGGGATATAACATCTCCAGTAGAGAAAGAAAACAGAAAATGGAATACGCATACCAACCCACAGGACCATTATAACTCTATAAAAGAGAGTTACCCCCCCCCCATGCTCATAACTAGACTCAATTCAGCCACAAGAATAAGAACGGGGGGGGGGGGGGGGATATGCTGCCATGAATAGGCACCAGGAAAGGAAAATTAGGGAAAGGTAAGTATTTAAAGTGGAAGTAAACCCCACTATTAATTTCAGCCAAGGAAGCTGCCATCTTGGCCTCTGTTTAATCTACAACTACCATGATGCTGCACATGTGATCAGTTATGACACCAGCCATTGGATGGTTTGACAGTTTGGTTGAGAGCACAACCAATGGGAGTGTTACATTTCCGGCACGTGCCAGAAATGAAACTGTTTTATGGATGGGTTTAATTCCGCTTTAATTTTCCGTTGTCCTGGTGCCTCCATGGCAGCATACACATGGTAAATAACTCGCTACCAGGGAGGGAATGCAGAAGAAAACAGAATTTTTAATTGACTATTAAAAAACAGAAAAGTGTAAGGATCTAGGCTGTAGTGAGCCATAAACGTGGAGAATGAGGACCAGCTTGGGGGGGGGGGGCGTCGTTCTCTTTTATAGAGTTACAGTGGAACCTTGGATTACGAGCATAATCCGTTCCAGGAGAATGCTCGTAATCCAAAGTACTCGCATATCAAAGTGAGTTTCCCCATTGAAGTCAATGGAAACGAAAATAATTTGTTCCCCATTGACTTCAATGGCATGCAATACCGCATGTGGCCAGAGGTGGGGGGCGCCGGAGAGCCTCGGAAACACACGGAAAGGCCCGAGGCCAGCTCGGCTGACCTCGGAAAAACTCGAAAAGGCTCGGGAACTGAGTATTTCCAAGTCTTTCTGAGCATTTCCAAATGGCTCCGGCGCCCCCCCCCCCCCACCTCAGGCCAAATGCGGTACTGCACACTGCTGTGGCTTGAATCCTGCTCGTTTTGCGAGACAATACTCAGGATTTTTAAAAATACAGCGCTCGTATTGCGAAACGCTCGTTAACCGTGTTACTCGCAATCCGAGGTTCCACTGTATAATGGTCCTGTGTGTTGGCCGCGGGGGCCGAGCAACCAACCATGCGTATGCTGCCATGAAGGCACCAGGAAAGAAAGCTTTCTCTATATAAATGGATGGTAGAATGAACCGCAGCATTTATGGTGATTCAACCTGATTTCCTTGTACTTCTCAGTTTGTTGACTTCTAAGCATATCTGTAAAGATAATTTGATGGTTGCATTCAGTATTTGGTGTGATTTCACAGCAAGCCTTTCTTCATGTCTGTGTGTCTTCCTGTGGAGTGGATGCCGAGCAGCTGAATCCAAGGCTGTGCTGTACTTAGAGTTGCCCTCTTTTCTTCAAGTCAACACTTTAGCGGCGCACAGCAATTTTTTTTTTTTTTATATAATATAAACTATACATATATTTTGCTATTAAATAACATTTTTAATCATCTGAAGTTAATAACAAGAGTTCTCCTTTTACATCAGAGTCCACAGAGTTCCCCTTTACATCAGAGTCCACAGAGTTCTCCTTTTACATCTGAATCCACAGAGTTCCCCTTTTATATCTGAATCCGCAGAGTTCCCCTTTTATATCTGAATCCACAGAGTTCCCCTTTTACATCTGAATCCACAGAGTTCCCCTTTTACATCTGAATCCGCAGAGTTCCCCTTTTATATCTGAATCCACAGAGTTCTCCTTTTACATCTGAATCCACAGAGCTCCCCTTTTACATCTGAATCCGCAGAGTTCCCCTTTTACATCTGAATCCACAGAGTTCCCCTTTTACATCTGAATCCACAGAGTTCCTATTTTACATCTGAATCCACAGAGTTCCCCCTTTACATCAGAGTCCACAGAGTTCTCCTTTTACATCAGAGTCCGCAGAGTTCCCATTTTACATTTAAATCAACAGAGTTCACCTTTTATATCTAAATGCGCAGAGTTCTCCTTTTACATCAGAGTCCACAGAGTTCTCCTTTTACATCAGAATCCACAGAGTTCCCCTTTAATATCTGAATCCACAGAGTTTCCCTTTAATATCTGAATCCACAGAGTTCCCCTTTAATATCTGAATCCACAGAGTTCCCCTTTTATATCTGAATCCACAGAGTTCCCCTTTTATATCTGAATCCACAGAGTTCTCCTTTTATATCTGAATCCGCAGAGTTCCCCTTTTATATCTGAATCCGCAGAGTTCCCCTTTTATATCTGAATCCGCAGAGTTCCCCTTTTATATCTGAATCCACAGAGTTCCCCTTTTACATCTGAATCCACAGAGTTCCCCTTTTATATCTAAATTCAAAGAGTTCCCCTTTTATATCTGAATCCGCAGAGTTCTCCTTTTACATCTGAATCCACAGAGCTCCCCTTTTACATCTGAATCCGCAGAGTTCCCCTTTTACATCTGAATCCACAGAGCTCCCCTTTTACATCAGAATCCACAGAGTTCCCCTTTTACATCAGAATCCACAGAGTTCCCCTTTAATATCTGAATCCACAGAGTTTCCCTTTAATATCTGAATCCACAGAGTTCCCCTTTTATATCTGAATCCACAGAGTTCCCCTTTTATATCTGAATCCACAGAGTTCCCCTTTTATATCTGAATCCGCAGAGTTCTCCTTTTACATCTGAATCCACAGAGTTCCCCTTTTACATCTGAATCCACAGAGTTCCCCTTTTACATCTGAATCCACAGAGTTCCCCTTTTACATCTGAATCCACAGAGTTCTCCTTTTACATCTGAATCCACAGAGTTCCCCTTTTACATCTGAATCCGCAGAGTTCCCCCTTTACATCTGAATCCACAGAGTTCTCCTTTTACATCTGAATCCACAGAGTTCCCCTTTTATATCTGAATCCACAGAGTTCCCCTTTTACATCTGAATCCACAGAGTTCTCCTTTTACATCTGAATCCCCAGAGTTCCCCTTTTACATCTGAATCCGCAGAGTTCCCCTTTTACATCTGAATCCACAGAGTTCTCCTTTTACATCTGAATCCACAGAGTTCCCCTTTTATATCTGAATCCGCAGAGCTCCCTTACACTGTAAGGGGGGACTCTGCAGACTCTGATGTAAGGGAGAACTCTGGGGCCTCTGACATAAGGGATGCTCTGGGAACCCTGAATTAAGGGGGAACACTGAGAACTCTGATGTTCGGAAAGGAGTCTGATGTAAGGGGAAACACTGTGGCCTCTGGTGTAAAGGGGAGCTCTGATGTAAGGGGTGCTCTGAGAACCCTGATTTACCTTAGTGTACTCATTTAGAGGCAGGAGAGAGAAGGGGGGGAGACTTCAGTCTCAGACAGGGATGGATGGTGAGCTCACTCACCCCTTGGCAGTCAGCACCTCTCATCCAGATGTATCTGAGGACTTCAAATTTCCGGTTGCAACTTTCCTTTTCTGAGGCACAGCGCCCGGGATTAGAGTGTGGGCAGACATAGAGGGGTAGAGGTGTTTGGGGTGGGAGGGGGGGGATTGTTAGTGTTGGCTTTGGGCAGCATGAAAGAAAGTGTAACAGATACTCTCTCAGTTTAGACAACTGCAACCCTGCTGGGAGGCCATAGTCCAGTCTAAATAATGTGTCCGGGTTTCAGGCAGTCTGAAACCCGGACGCATGATTCCAAACCTGAACTGTCCGGGTGAATCCCGGACAGGTGGCAACCCTACTTGTACTGCAGCATGCTCGCGTTCAGGCAAACCTTCTCTTTATCCCGGTTTACATTGTGTTGGTTGGCTGCTTGTTATAGTTGTTGGAAAAGCTTTCACAATCTCTCAGCAGGAAAGTTAGCAGAAAATGGAAGTGCTGAAACCACGACGGCGTGTTGTGTGTTGTGCTGCTTCATGCACTGGAGCAATGTGAGTTGGCGGAAGGACGTGTGCTGTTATTTCTAATATCAAGACAGACTTTCCCCGCCACGGTTTTGCATTGTGGTCGATGGCTGTTTGCAGTAAAATAAAATGCAAAAAATATGAATCCGCAAAGCAATCGTCCACAAGACAGAGATGAAACCCGGGGATCGGAGATCTGAAAACCTCTTTTATTTTGGTAACATGGTTGCTTATGAAAACTAAAAGTCATTTCAGAGATGGGTTTTGGTTTTACAAACCATTTAAATAATTTCCTTTTGCCAACTGAGTTCTCCGGCAGAAGGGGCGGAATTGTCGTCAAAGCCATCACTTCAGAGGACGCGCATGTACAGTGACTTGAAAAAGTATTCATACCCCTTGAAATTTCCCACATTTTCTCATGTTACAACCAAAAACGTAAACGTAATTTATTGGGATTTTATGTGATGGACCAACACAAAGTGTCACCTAATTGTGAAGTGGAAGGAAAATGATAAATGATACAAATATGTGAAAAGTGTGGGGGGTACATTTGTATGGCGCCCCCCGGAGTCAATACTTTGTAGAACCGCCTTTCACTGCAATTACAGCTGCAAGTCTTGTTGGGGATGTCTCTACCAGCTTTGCACATCTAGAGAGGGACATTTCTGCCCATTCTTCTTTGCAGAATAGCTCAAGCTCTGTCAGATTGGATGGAGAGTGTCTGTGAACAGCAATTTTCAAGTCTTGCCACAGATTCTCAATGGGATTTAGGTCTGGACTGTGACTGGGTCATTCTAACACATGAATTGAGGCGGCTCTCTAATTAGGCAAATTAGGTGGTCGCCTAAGGCCTCACACTCACAGGTACCTCGCGGCCGCCTAATTTACCTGTGATCAATACTAATGTCGGTATCATTGGCTCTCTCAATTACCCCTCTCTCTTTCTTACCTCCCCCTCTCTCCCCTCCTCTTGCATTGGCTGAATATGTCTGATGGGTGAGGAGGGTGCCCTGGAAGTGCTGCTAAACACCTGTGTGCCAGATCCATGCATTTTCTGCAGCCATTTTTCTTGCTTGAATTATTTTTCCCATTATGGGCGTGAGTGGAGGCCTCATGTCTAAGTTTTGCCTAAGGCCTCACAAAGCCTAGAGCCGCCTCTGCACATGAATATGCTTTGAACTAAACCAGTGGTCTCCAAACTGCGGCCCGAGGGCCAGATACGGCCCTTTGCTTGCCTTTATCCGGCCCTTGGGGCACTATCCCTTCCAATGATGCGAGACACTATTCTGCCATCTGACACCGACAATGGAGCACCATTTCTCCCACTGACACCACTAATGGGGCACTATTCCTCCCTATGATACCAGCAATGGGGCAACGATTCCTCCCCCTAATACCAGATGTTTACTCCCACTGATGCCAGGAAAATTTTCACTCCCGCTGGCCAAAGTCCGGCCCTCCAAGAGTCTGAAGGACAATAAACCGGCCCTTTGTTTAGAATGTTTGGAGACCCCTGATCTAAACCATTCCATTGTAGCTCTGGCTGTATGTTTTGGGTCGTTGTCCTGCTGGAAGGTGAACCTCCGCCCCAGTCTCAAGTCTTTTGCAGACTCTAACTGGTTTTCTTCTTATGCCGCGTACACACGATCGTTTTTAATGTCATTTTCAAAAACAACGTTTTTCTCGACGTGATTTCTCTTGTTTCCTCTCAAGCCTGTCTTGCATACACACGTTCATTAAAAAAAAAAACGCTTGAGCAAAGCGCGGTGACGTAGAACACGTATGACGGCACTATAAAGGGGAAGTTCCGTTCGAATGGCGCCACCCTCCATGTTAGTAAAGTTTGTTGAGCGACGATTTGCGCTTTTCAGCCTCGTGCTTTTCAGTCCGCTACAGCGTGACGAATGTGCTATCTCCATTACGAACGCTAGTTTTACCAGAACGTGCGCTCCCGTCTCATACTTGATTCTGAGCATGTGCGTTTTTTCCCCTCGTAAAAGCATACACACTACCGTTTTTTACATTGTTAAAAAAAAACAATGTGAAAAACGACGTAAAAAAAAGAGCAGGTTCTCATTTTTTTTAGGCATCGTTAAAAATGCTCTGGAGCCTACACACGATCGTTTTTAATGCCCAATTTAAAAAATGGCATTTTTAACGTTGTGAAAAACGGTTGTGTGTATGCGGCATAAGACTGCGCTGTATTTGGCTCCATCCATCTTCCTATCAACTCTGACCAGCTTCCCTGTCCCTGCTGAAGAAAAGGTGGTGTGTTCAGGGTGATGAGCAGTGTTAGTTTTCCGCCAAACTGTTTTAGGCCAAAAAGTAAAATTTTGGTCTCATGTGACCAGAGCACCTTCTTCCACATGTTTGCTGTGTCCCCCACATGGCTTTCTTTCACCAATGTCTTTCTTCTTGTCACTCTTCCATAAAGGGCAGATTTGTGGAGAAGCACGACTAATAGTTGTCCAGTGGACAGATTCTCCCACCTGTGCTGTGGGTCTCTGCAGCTCCTCCAGAGTTACCATGGGCCTCTTTCCATTTTCAGATGATGGATTGAACATGAGATGGTCCAAGCTTGTAATATTTTTTTAGAAACAAACCCAGACATCCCAACCTCCAAAAACGAATTTCAGGGAGGTGGCACTCCGCGCCCGCCCACCCCCTCCCCATCCTTCAACGCCCCGCCTCCGGGGCTAAATTTTTGTACAATTATTTTGTAATTGTCAGTAGTCTTTTTTTTTTTACATATTGATTTTTTTTACAGTTAATTTTTTCTTTTCACAATGCTTTTGGGGGGGAGGGGGTTGGGGCAGTGGACAGTGTTGGTAGGGCAGGGGGGAGTGGTGTCAGTAGTTTTTTTATTTTATATATTTTTTTTACAATTCTTTTTTTTTCTTTTTTTTTTACAATTTCATTTTTTTTTTTATCAGCCCTGTTGGGGGGGCTTTGGTGAGATATCAGGGGTCTACACAGACCCCTGACATCTCCCCTTTGAGTCAGAGAAAGGAGGGAAAGTGAAGAGCGGAGGAAAGCAAGCTGCGGATGGCGGAGGAGGACAGTGAGTAGGAGGAGAACACAGGAGGGGGGATGGAGGAGGACAGTGAGCCGGAGGAGAACACGGGGGGGGCGGAGGAGGACAGTGAGCCGGAGGAGAACACACAGGGGGGGCGGAGGAGGACAGTGAGCCGGAGGAGAACACAGGGGGGGGCAGAGGAGGACCGTGAGCCGGAGGAGAACACAGGAGGGGGAGGAGGAGGACAGTGAGCCGGAGGAGAACACAGGGGGGGCGGAGGAGGATCGTGAGCCGGAGGAGAACACAGGAGGGGGGGCAGAGGAGGACAGTGAGCCAGAGAATAAACACAGGAGGGGGCGGAGGAGGACAGTGAGCCGGAGGAGAACACAGGAGGGGGAGCGGAGGAGGACAGTGAGCCGGAGGAGAACACAGGGGGGGGGACGGAGGAGGACAGTGAGTCGGAGAACCCAGGGGGGGGGAGGAGGACAGTGAGCCAGAGGAGAACACAGGGGGGGCAGAGGAGGACAGTGAGCCGGAGGAGAACACAGGGGGGGCGGAGGAGCACAGTGAGCCGGAGGAGAACACAGGAGGGGGGCAGAGGAGGACAGTGAGCCGGAGGAGAACACAGGGGGGGCGGAGGAGGACAGTGAGCCGGATGAGAACACAGGAGGGGGGGCAGAGGAGGACAGTGAGCCGGAGGAGAACACGGGGGGGGCGGAGGAGGACAGTGAGCCGGAGGAGAACACATGGGGGGGCGGAGGAGGACAGTGAGCCGGAGGAGAACACAGGGGGGGAGCGGAGGAAGACAGTGAGTCGGAGGAGAACACAGGAGGGGGGGAGGACAGTGAGCCGGAGGAGAACACAGGAGGGGGGGTGGTGGAGGACAGTGAGCCGGAGGAGAACACAGGAGGGGGGGCAGAGGAGGACAGTGAGCCGGAGGAGAACACGGGGGGCGGAGGAGGACAGTGAGCCAGAGGAGAACACGGGGGGGGGGCGGAGGAAGACAGTGAGTCGGAGGAGAACACAGGAGGGGGGGAGGACAGTGAGCCGGAAGAGAACACAGGAGGGGGGGTGGTGGAGGACAGTGAGCCGGAGGAGAACACAGGAGGGGGGGCGGAGGAGGACAGTGAGCCGGAGAAGAACACAGGAGGGGGGCGGAGGAGGACAGTGAGCCGGAGGAGAACACAGGAGGGGGGGCGGAGGAGGACAGTGAGCCGGAGGAGAACACAGGAGGGGGGGCGAAGGAGGACAGTGAGCCGGAGGAGAACACAGGAGGGGGGCGGAGGAGGACAGTGAGCCGGAGGAGAACACGGGGGGCGGAGGAGGACAGAGAGCCGGAGGAGAACACAGGGGGGGGGCGGAGGAGGACAGTGAGCCTGAGGAGAACACAGGAGGGGGGGTGGTGGAGGACAGTGAGCTGGAGGAGAACACAGGAGGGGGGGTGGAGGAGGACAGTGAGACGGAGAAGAACACAGGAGGGGGGGCGGAGGAGGACAGTAAGCCGGGGGAGAACACAGGAGGGGGGGGCGGAGGAGGACATTGAGCCGGAGGAGAACACAGGAGGGGGGGTGGAGGAGGACATTGAGCCAGAGGAGAACACAGGAGGGGGGTGGAGGAGGACAGTGAGCCGGAGGAGAACACAGGAGGGGGGCGGAGGAGGACAGTGAGCCGAAGGAGAACACAGGGGGGGCGGAGGAGGATAGGAGACCAGAGGAGTGGCCAGAGGAGGAGCACACAGGAGGGGGGGCGGAGGAGGACAGTGAGCCGGAGGAGAACACGGGGGGCGGAGGAGGACAGTGAGCCGGAGGAGAACACGTGGGGGGGGGCGGAGGAAGACAGTGAGTCGGAGGAGAACACAGGAGGGGGGAGGACAGTGAGCCGGAGGAGAACACAGGAGGGGGGGTGGAGGAGGACAGTGAGCCGGAGGAGAACACAGGAGGGGGGGCGGAGGAGGACAGTGAGCTGGAGAAGAACACAGGAGGGGGGGCGGAGGAGGACAGTGAGCCGGAGAAGAACACAGGAGGGGGGGCGGAGGAGGACAGTGAGCCGGAGAAGAACACAGGAGGGGGGGCGGAGGACGACAGTGAGCCGGAGGAGAACACGGGGGGGCGGAGGAGGACAGAGAGCCGGAGGAGAACACAGGGGGGGGGGCGGAGGAGGACAGTGAGCCTGAGGAGAACACAGGAGGGGGGGTGGTGGAGGACAGTAAGCCGGAGGAGAACACAGGAGGGGGGGTGGAGGAGGACAGTGAGACAGAGAAGAACACAGGAGGGGGGGCGGAGGAGGACAGTAAGCCGGGGGAGAACGTAGGAAGGGGGGCGGAGGAGGACATTGAGCCGGAGGAGAACACAGGAGGGGGGTTGGAGGAGGACATTGAGCCGGAGGAGAACACAGGAGGGGGGGTGGAGGAGGACAGTGAGCCGGAGGAGAACACAGGAGGGGGGGGCGGAGGAGGACAGTGAGCCGAAGGAGAACACAGGGGGGGCGGAGGAGGATAGGAGACCAGAAGAGGAGCACACAGGAGGGGGGGGCGGAGGAGGACAGTGAGCCGGAGGAGAACACGGGGGGCGGAGGAGGACAGTGAGCCGGAGGAGAACACGGGGGGGCGGAGGAAGACAGTGAGTCGGAGGAGAACACAGGAGGGGGGGGGACAGTGAGCTGGAGGAGAACACAGGAGGGGGGGTGGAGGAGGACAGTGAGCCGGAGGAGAACACAGGAGGGGGGGGCGGAGGAGGACAGTGAGCCGGAGGAGAACACAGGAGGGGGCGGAGGAGGACAGTGAGCCGGAGGAGAACACAGGAGGGGGGGGGCGATGGAGGACAGTGAGCCAGAGGAGAACACAGGAAGGGGGGCGGAGGAGGACAGTGAGCCGGAGGAGAACACGGGGGGGCGGAAGAGGACAGTGAGCCGGAGGAGAACACAGGAGGGGGTGGAGGAGGACAGTGAGCCGGAGGAGAACACAGGAGGGGGGGGCGGAGGAGGACAGTGACCCGGAGGAGAACACCAGGGGGGGGGCGGAGGAGGACAGTGAGCCGGAGGAGAACACATGAGGGGGGTGGAGGAGGACAGTGAGCCGGAGAACACAGGAAGGGGGGTGGAGGAGGACAGTGACCCGGAGGAGAACACAAGGGGGGGCGGAGGAGGACAGTGAGCTGGAGGAGAATACAGGGGGGGCGGAGGAGGACAGTGAGACGGAGAACACAGGGGGGGGAGGACACAGGGGGGGTGGAGGAGGACAGTGAGCCGGAGGAGAACACAGGGGGGGCGGAGGAGGACAGGAGACCAGAAGAGTGGCCAGAGGAGGAGCACACAGGGAGCAGCGGGAAATGATCAGTGCGGCGGGAGGGAAAGATGTGAACATTGATCTCCTTGTATAACTTTTTAGCCAGGAGCCCCGGGAGGGAGAGAAGGAGAAGCGGATAAAGTTGTGGAGAAGTTTAAAGCAGGGTTAGGCAGACATCCGAAGTCTCCCGCATTTCTGCCGCAGCTCCCGGACACCCGCAAGCGCCTCCTGATATCCCAGGAACGATCGTGCGACTGATCTCCCTGTATAGCTTTTTAGCCAACAGCCCCCCGGGAGGGAGAGAAGGAGAAGCAGCTTTAAACTTCTCCACAACGTTATCCCTGACCTGTCTGGTGTGTTCCTTGGCCTTCATGATGCTGTTTGTTCACTAAAGTTCTCTAAGTGACATGGATGAGGGAATTTAGGGTGGAGAAACTTGACTGGCCTGCACAGAGTCCTGACCTCAGCCCGACAGAACACCTTTGGGATGAATTAGATGAGTGGGGACTGCGAGCCAGGCCTTCTCGTCCAACATCAGTGCCTGAACTTTACAAATGCGCGTCTGGAAGAATGGTCAAACATTCCCATAGACACCCTCCTAAACCTTGTGGACGGCCTTCCCAGAAGAGTTGAAGCTGTTATAGCTCCAACAACTCAATATTGAACCCTACGGACTAAGACCGGGATTACCCCTAAAGTTCATGTGTGTGTAAAGGCAGGCGTCCCAATACTTATGACAATATAGTGTATGTATGGCAGGAGAAAATGCACAGGCGGTGTCAGTCTCCTACATTCCTCAGAGCAGTGACTGTTTTCTTCGCACCCACCTCCCCATCACGGCCTATAACAGGATGATGAATAGGTAGGTCAGAGGAAGTGGTGAGCGTGGTGCGGAATATATTGCTTTCTGTGTAGAGGTTCCTTGCAGCAAAACATTCAGTTTCCAACAAATGTATATATACCTGTATACAAACCACGTACTGCAGGGTGATGATTAATACATCCTGGCACACCAATGCCGGACTAAGTAGCCAATCACATCTTAGGGCACAAAAAAACAAACATATTAAAGTATGAAATCTCGTCCTACATATTTGAACAAAATATCCCTCTGTAAAATACAGTATACACTTCAAGAGCCAGCGCCTAGGGCGGGTCTTTCTTTACCAGTTAAAGGACCAGCCCTTTTTCTGACATTTGCTGTTTATGTTTTCAAATTGTATTTTTTGTTATAAAATGACTTAGAACGCCCAAACATTATACATATATATACAGGTCCTTCTCAAAAAATGAGCATATTGTGATAAAGTTCATTATTTTCTGTAATGTACTGATAAACATTAGACTTTCATATATTTTAGATTCATTACACACAACTGAAGTAGTTCAAGCCTTTTCTTGTTTTAATATTGATGATTTTGGCATACAGCTCATGAAAACCCAAAAATCCTATCTCAAAAAATTAGCATATTTCATCCGACCAATAAAAGAAAAGTGTTTTTAATACAAAAAAAGTCAACCTTCAAATAATTATGTTCAGTTATGCACTCAATACTTGGTCGGGAATCCTTTTGCAGAAATGACTGCTTCAATGCGGCGTGGCATGGAGGCAACCAGCCTGTGGCACTGCTGAGGTGTTATGGAGGCCCAGGATGCTTCGATAGCGGCCTTAAGCTCATCCAGAGTGTTGGGTCTTGCGTCTCTCAACTTTCTCTTCCCAATATCCCACAGATTCTCTATGGGGTTCAGGTCAGGAGAGTTGGCAGGCCAATTGAGCACAGTAATACCATGGTCAGTAAACCATTTACCAGTGGTTTTGGCACTGTGAGCAGGTGCCAGGTCGTGCTGAAAAATGAAATCTTCATCTCCATAAAGCTTTTCAGCAGATGGAAGCATGAAGTGCTCCAAAATCTCCTGATAGCTAGCTGCATTGACCCTGCCCTTGATAAAACACAGTGGACCAACACCAGCAGCTGACATGGCACCCCAGACCATCACTGACTGTGGGTACTTGACACTGGACTTCAGGCATTTTGGCATTTCCCTCTCCCCAGTCTTCCTCCAGACTCTGGCACCTTGATTTCCGAATGTACTTTGGACCACTGAGCAACAGTCCAGTGCTGCTTCTCTGTAGCCCAGGTCAGGCGCTTCTGCCGCTGTTTCTGGTTCAAAAGTGGCTTGACCTGGGGAATGCGGCACCTGTAGCCCATTTCCTGCACACGCCTGTTCACGGTGGCTCTGGATGTTTCTACTCCAGACTCAGTCCACTGCTTCCGCAGGTCCTCCAAGGTCTGGAATCGGTCCTTCTCCACAATCTTCTTCAGGGTCTGGTCACTTCTTCTCGTTGTGCAGCGTTTTCTGCCACACTTTTTCCTTCCCACAGACTTCCCACTGAGGTGCCTTGATACAGAACTCTGGGAACAGCCTATTCGTTCAGAAATTTCTTTCTGTGTCTTACCCTCTTGCTTGAGGGTGTCAATGATGGCCTTCTGGACAGCAGTCAGGTCGGCAGTCTTACCCATGATTGCGGTTTTGAGTAATGAACCAGGCTGGGAGTTTTTAAAAGCCTCAGGAATCTTTTGCAGGTGTTTAGAGTTAATTAGTTGATTCAGATGATTAGGTTAATAGCTCGTTTAGAGAACCTTTTCATGATATGCTAATTTTTTGAGATAGGATTTTTGGGTTTTCATGAGCTGTATGCCAAAATCATCAATATTAAAACAAGAAAAGGCTTGAACTACTTCAGTTGTGTGTAATGAATCTAAAATATATGAAAGTCTAATGTTTATCAGTACATTACAGAAAATAATGAACTTTATCACAATATGCTAATTTTTTGAGAAGGACCTGTATATATATTTTAGCAGAGACCCTAGGGAATAAAATGGCGGTCGTTGCAATATTTTTTATGTCACACCATATTTGCACAGCGGTGTTTCAAACGCAATTTTTGGGGGGAAAAATACACTTTCATGAATAAAAAAAAAAACTGTAAAATTAGCCAATTTAACCACTTCAGCCCCGGACCATTTCACTGGTTAAAGACCAGGCCACTTTTTGCGATTCGGCACTGCGTCGCGTCGACAGTTGCGCGGTCGTGTGACGTGGCTCCCAAACAAAATTGGCGTCCTTTTTTTCCCACAAATAGAGCTTTCTTTTGGTGGTATTTAACCCCTTCAATACCGGGCACTTTCACCCCCTTCCTGCCCAGGACAAGTTTTAGTTTTCAGTGCTGTCGCACTTTGAATGACAATTGCGCGGTCATGCAACACTGTACCCAGATGAAACGTTTATCAATTTTTCCCCACAAATAGAGCTTTATTTTGGTGGTATTTGATCACCTCTGCGGATTTTTATTTTTCGCGCTAGAAACAAAAATAGAGCGACAATTTTGAAAAAAATGCAATATTGTTTACTTTTTGCTATAATAAATATCCCCAAAAAATATATTAAAAAAACATATTTTTTCCTCAGTTTAGTCCGATACGTATTCTTCTACATATTATTGGTAAAAAAAAATCGCAATTGCCGTTTATTGATTGGTTTGCGCAAAAGTTATAGCGTTTACAAAATAGGGGATAGATTTATGGCATTTTTAATAATAATTATTTTTTTAACTAGTATTGGCGGCGATCAGCGATTTTTATCATGACTGCGACATTATGGCGGACACACCGGACACTTTGACACCATTTTGGGACCATTGTCATTTTTACAGCGATCAGTGCTATAAAAATGCACTGGTTACTGTAAAAATGACACTGGCAGTGAAGAGGTTAACCTGTAGGGGGCGCTGAAGGGGTTAAGTGTGCCCTGGAGAGTGATTCTTACTGTTAGGGGGCGTGGCTTGGCGTGACACATCACTGATCGCTGTTCCCGATGACAGGGAACACGATCAGTGACAGTGTCACTAGGAACAACGGGGAGATGTTTGTTTCCACTGACATCTCCCTGTACTTCTCAGCTCTGTGACCCGATCGCGGGACACCGGCGGCGATCGGGCCCGTGGGTCCCCTTGGGCGCGGTCACGGAGCTCCCAAAAGCGCCGCCGGCGGCACGCGCGCGACCCATAGCTGGAATCTTAAAGGGGGCGTACCTGTACGCCCTTATGCCCAGCCATTCTGTCGACGTATATCGTTGTGCGGCGGTCGTCAAGTGGTTAACATCACCAAGGATTAGTATTCCGTCTGTCTTAAAAGAAGCTCTCTTTATCGTTGTTTGGCCGTATTAACTCTATCAAGATGGACGTTCTCCCAAAGTATCTGTACCCAGTGGCGGCCCGTCCATAGGGGGCGCCCGGGCGCCGCCCCCCCCCTCCTGTGGTCACCAAAAAAATAATAATAAAAAAAAAAACGGGCCCTTTATGAGTTTTTTTTTTTTTTTAAATGTCTTTTTTTCACACATGGCGGCGCGACCATAGTGGGCGCAGAAGCGCCGCTACCCGCTCGCTTCTGCGCCCGGCTGTCACTCACCACAACAATACATAGGTTCATGCATTGCATGAACCTATGTATTGCTGCCACCCACTATTCAGATGGCCGGCCCCTTGAGCGCCGGCCATCTGAGTCACAGCGTCTGGTTGGTCTTTAGAAGTGCCTATCAGAGCCAGCAGGCTCTGATAAGCTTCCCGACTACAGCCTGAGGGCTGTAATCGGCTTCTAAATATCTAATGAGAGGACGCACAGGGGTGCGTTCCCTGGCCAATCAGGTTCACCGGGTCTGGTTACCGGTAACCTGATTGGCTGAAGTGACATCGAGGGCGGGAGAAGACATCGAGGACGGAAGAAGGACGGCGCTGACTCGAGGAAGGTAAGTGCAGGGCTGGGGGGGACAAACTGGCTGTATTAGGAGGACAAACTGGCTGCATTTGGGGGACAAACTGGCTGTATTATGGGGGACACACTGGCTGTATATTGGGGACAAACTGGCTGCATTTGGGGGACAAACTGGCTGCATTTGGGGGACAAACTGGCTGTATTATGGGGACAAACTGGCTGTATTATAAGGACAAACTGGCTGTATATTGGGGACAAACTGGCTGCATTTGGGGGACAAACTGGCTGCATTTGGGGGACAAACTGGCTGTATATTGGGGGACAAACTGGCTGTATTATGGGGACAAACTGGCTGCGTTTGGGGGACAAACTGGCTGTATTATGGGGACAAACTGGCTGTATATTGGGGACAAACTGGCTGTATTATGGGGACAAACTGGCTGTATTATGGGGACAAACTGACTGTATATTGGGGACAAACTGGCTGCATTTGGGGGACAAACTGGCTGTATATTGGGGGACAAACTGGCTGTATTATGGGGACAAACTGGCTGCGTTTGGGGGACAAACTGGCTGTATTATGGGGACAAACTGGCTGTATATTGGGGACAAACTGGCTGCATTTGGGGGACAAACTGGCTGCATTATGGGGACAAACTGGCTGCATTATGGGGACAAACTGGCTGTATTATGGGGACAAACTGGCTGTATATGGGGGACAAACTGGCTGCATTTGGGGAACAAACTGGCTGTATATTGGGGACAAACTGGCTGTATTATGGGGACAAACTGGCTGTATTATGGGGACAAACTAGCTGTATATTGGGGACAAACTGGCTGCATTTGGGGGACAAACTGGCTGTATATTGGGGACAAACTGGCTGTATTATGGGGACAAACTGGCTGTATTATGGGGACAAACTGGCTGCATTTGGGGGACAAACTGGCTGTATATTGGGGGACAAACTGTCTGTATATTGGGGGACAAACTGTCTGTATATTGGGGGACAAACTGGTTGCATTTGAGGACAAACTGGCTGTATATGGGGGACAAACTGGCTGCATTTGGGGGACAAACTTGCTGTATTATGGGGGACAAACTTGCTGTATTATGGGGGACAAACTTGCTGTATTATGGGGGACAAACTGGCTGTATTATTGGGGGGCAAACTGGCTGTATATTGGGGGACAAACTGGCTGTATATTGGGAACAAACTGGCTGCATTTGGGGGACAAACTGGCTGCATTTGGGGGACAAACTGGCTGTATATTGGGGACAAACTGGCTGTATCATGGGGGACAAACAGGTTGCATTTGGGGGACAAACTGGCTGCATTTGGGGGACAAACTGGCTGTATATTGGGGACAAACTGGCTGTATATTGGGGACAAACTGGCTGTATTATGGGGGACAAACTGGCTGTATTATGGGGGGGAACTGGCTGCATTTGGGGACAAACTAGTGGCGTTTGGGCACAGTGGCTGCGTTTAATGGGCACAGTGGCGGCAATTGATGTTTTTTTTTTTCAGTTTGCGCCCCCCCCAAAAAATTTGAGCACCAGCCGCCACTGTCTGTACCTATTCCAAAACTGAACAGTCTGTTATCGCAATTTGTTTGGAAAAGGTATATAACCTCGAGCTAACTGGAAAACACTTTGTCGATCCAAAGATCGTGGAGGAGCAGCTTTGCCAGATTTTGAGTATTATTATAAAGCAGTTACCGTATTTTTTGCTCCATAAGACGCACCTAGGTTTTAGAGGAGGAAAATATAAAAAAAAAATATTCTGAACCAAATGGTGTACTAAAATATTTAATAAAATATAACAGAATAATATGTCTACAGTGACAACCAATGTAAGGGGGCACTCTACACTGATCCCCAATGTAACTGGGACATTTACACTGACCCCAACACAACAGGAGTATTTACATCAACCACCAATGTAATTAAGACATTTATACTGACCAGCGATGTAACAGATGTAACCCCCCCATCTCTCTACTAATCTCTGCATTCTTATCTCTCTCTCAGTACAACTCTGTCCCCTAAACCCAGGGCCGCCATCAGGGGGGGTACAGGCAGTACACCTGTAAGGGGCCCGGAGGTCCCCAGGGCCCCGGATGGCAACCCCCTTCTTTTTTTTTTGTAAGGGGCCCAGAGGTTACCCAGAGGCCTGGAGGTCCCCAGGGCCCTGGATGGCAACCCCCCTTTTTTTTGTAAGGGGCCCAGAGGCCCAGAGGTCCCCAGGGCCCGGATGGCAACCCCCCTTCTTTTTTTTTGTAAGGGGCCCAGAGGTCCCCAGGGCCCCGGATGGCAACTCCCCCTTTTTTTTGTAAGGGGCCTGGAGTCCCCAGGGCCCCGGATGGCAACCCCCCTTTTTTATGTAAGGGGCCCAGAGGTCCCCAGAGGCCCCCAGGGCCCCGGATGGCAACCCCCCTTTTTTTTGTTCTTTTTTTTTTTTCATCAGCACCCAACGCCCCCCCCCCCCCCCCCGACCTGAACAATTCGCGGCGACAGCACCCCCCGCTTCTCAATTCGTGGAACCCCCCCCACGATTCTTAATTCGCGGCAGCCCCCCCCGCTTCCCAATTTGTGGTGGCAGCGACCCCTCTGCTCCAGGAGGCCCATGCCTGAAGCTGTGTAAGGGGCCCCAAAATTCCTGATGCCTAAACCCCTCATCTACTAACCTCTGCACTCCAATCCCTCCTTCCCATTCAACTCTGCACACCTCTGCACCTCTACATTAAGGTGACCATATTTTTAAAATGAAATCTGGGGACATATTTTTTTTTTACTAGTAAAGAGAAGCCCGGAGCAAAAAAGTAAAGCGACATAGGCGAAGGGCTGGGCATGACTAGGGAAACAGGGGACTGAGAGAGGGAGCCATTGGCTAAGCAGGTGGGGTGTAGGATTGGCTGAGCTGGAGTGGGGGGTAGGGCCAGAGGGCACATAAATATGTGGGGACCCCTCCCCCTGGTAACACAGCGGGGGTGAAAGTTCGCCATGTCACGAGTAGAGGACTTGCTGGCCCAGCTACGGGCTGAGGCGGCGCAGCATGGCCCAGGTTGGCTTCAGGAGACCTTGGGGCCAATGCTGGCGGTGCCGGCGGCGGATGCGGCCACGAAGGGGAGGGCATGGGCGCGAGCTTGGCAATCCAAGGCGCCGGAGCGCTTCTCTCCCGACCCCCCCCCCCCACGAGCTCAGCGTCGTTCTGGGAGTCCCTATTCGAGGGCACCTTCGGCCCCCCCGCGAAGCGAACAGCCAAGCCGGCAGGGGGGAGCGCCGGAAGGAATCCCCATCGTGGACCGAGCTCGGCGGGCGGTCGTTCCGGGAGCTCCGGAGCGGCCACGCGGCCCGCGCATCGTGTGGAGTCGGACGCGGCAGGCCCCGCCCCCCGTGTGACGTCACCGGAGCGGGCGCCTCGGCGGGGGAGATCGGAGATCGCGGTGGTCGGGCCTACCACCGCGGCTGGCGACCTGGCTACAGCGATGGGGGTGCGGCACTGCGCGGCAGGAAGTGGAGCGGCAGAAGATGAGGCGGAACGTGGCGTCGGTGGAAAGCGACGCGGAAGTCGGTGAACGGGTCTGGAGGGCGGAGTCGGATGGCGTCAGGACCCGCGGCAGCCAGGGATCCTTCACCTGGTGGGCCTTCTTCAGAAGAGGACGAGTTGGCGGTTCGGTCGGAGGGAGAACTGGTGGACTCGGAGGGCGATGGCGTTCCACAGACAAGGTCGGCGGCGGTGGAGTCGGGACGATCGGCTGGTGGGTCACTTCCTGGGCAGCCTGGTAAGTCAGTTTCTCATTTATTTTCCATGGGGTTCTCTGATGTGCGGCCGGCTAAGGTTGGTTCGTCAGGGGGTAATCAGGGGGTTCCCCGGGGGGAGGTTGCTGGGGCCGGTTTATTGCAGGGAGCTGAGGAGTTGGATACCGGTTTTAGGGGGTTTTTGGCGGGGATTAAGGAGCTCGTGGGTAAATTTGAAAAACAGGGCAGTGTCCCCGTTAACCCGGCTGCGGCGTGGGTCCCACCGCATGATGGGGAGGGGGGTCTGGTGGTGGCTGCGGCGGCGCCAGCGTTTTCGGTGGCGGCGGTGCAGACAACAGCAGTGGTGGACGCGCAGCAGGCTGCGGTTGGCAAAGGGGATGCGGGCAGAAAGGACCTGATTAGGTTGGCGGATTCAGCTAGAGGTGAGATGTACATTTTGTTTTGCGGGCCGCTTGGGGCGCATTTGAAGTCGGAAGTTCGGGACAAGATTTGGAAAGGTGAGTATGTGGAGATTTTCTCACTGCTTCCGCTGGGGAAGTTTAATTAAGACAGGGTCAGGCCGGACGATTCCAAGAAAGAGGATGAAGAAAAGCATAGGTATCGCCTGATTCCGCGGACGTTCATGAATTGGCTGCAAGCCTTTGCCATCCTAGCTAGCGTAATTGGGCAGAAGGAGCCTGAACATTGTTCGGGCCTTTTTTGCTATCAGGATGCGGTTGGAGACGCCTATAGGGTGTATGGGGGTTCGGCTTGGTTGAGGTATGACGAGGAGTTCAGACAAAGGATGGCGGTGCGTCCAGAGTTGAGGTGGGACCACAAGGACATTAATCTGTGGATCCGTTTGATGAACGCGCCGAGGGCTCCGAATCAGTTTTTTCAGGGGGGGGGGGGGGGGGGGGGCGGTGGATCGTCATCCCCAGGACAACCGGCCGGTAAGACAAAAGGGGTCTGTTGGCAATACAATTCGGGATCCTGCAAGTTTGGAGGGTCGTGCAGATTCAAGCATGAG
Source organism: Rana muscosa (assembly GCA_029206835.1). Classification (NCBI taxonomy): domain Eukaryota; kingdom Metazoa; phylum Chordata; class Amphibia; order Anura; family Ranidae; genus Rana; species Rana muscosa. The sequence goes on from CM055116.1 coordinate 14,727,186, forward strand.
TGCTCCGGTTGTGGGGGTTCCCATGCCCTGTCCAGATGTTTTAGGCAGGGGAAGGGGCAAGCTGGGGAGTCTGCGAATAAGAGGGAGGACTCCAGTGATGGTGGCAAGGATGCGCCCGTTTCTCGGTAGGTATCCGGATAGACAGGCCGCCCACTTGTTGGAAAGGGGTTTTACGGACGGGTTTGAAATTCCGTGTGTTTTGGGGGCGGTTCCACCAGTGGCTCGTAATCTGCGCTCAGCTTTGCAACACCCGGAGGTGGTTTCGGAGAAACTGCGGAGGGAAGTTGCATTGGGCCGCATGAGTGGCCCTTTTGCGGTTGTTCCACTGGTTGATCTGGTGGTGTCCCCACTGGGAGTGGTGCCTAAGAAGGAGCCCAACAAATTTCGGCTCATCCACCACCTTTCGTTTCCAAAAGGGGGTCGGTCAACGATGCTATCGATCCTCACGCTTGCACGGTGGGTTATACGTCCTTTGATGCGGCGGTGTTTTGGGTTAGGCACTATGGGCAGGGGGCATTGATGGCAAAATCTGATGTGGAGGCGGCGTTCCGCCTGCTGCCAGTGCATCCCGATAGTTTCCGTTTTTTGGGTTGCTCATGGAAGGGCGAATTCTATGTGGATCGATGCTTACCGATGGGTTGCTCCGTATCCTGTGCGCTGTTTGAGAAGTTTAGTTCTTTTCTGGAATGGGTGGTCAGGGATGTGTCGGGGGTAGGTTCGATCATACACTATCTGGATGACTTTCTCTGCGTGGGCCCAGCCTCGTCCAAGATTTGCGCGGTGCTGCTGGCAACGCTGGAACACATCGCTGAACGCTTCGGGGTGCCGTTGTCTCCCGAGAAGACGGAAGGGCCAAGTACGGTCATGACGTTCCTAGGGATTACGTTGGATTCGGACGCAATGGAGTGCCGCTTGCCGGTGGACAAATTGGAGGCGTTGAAGGCAGAGATCAGAGGTATGTTGGGTTTACGGAAGGTTCAGCTGAGGACGTTGCAGTCATTGCTGGGAAAGCTCAACTTCGCCTGTCGCATTCTGCCAATGGGCAGGGTATTTTGCCGACGGCTGTCGGCAAGTACGGCCGGGGTACAGTCACCAAGGCATTTTGTGCGCTTGGTGAAGGCACACAGGGAAGATCTACAGGTATGGCATATGTTCCTGGAATCTTTTAATGGCAGAGCGTTGTGGATGACAGGCCCTGTTAGTAATTTCGACCTGGGACTTTTTACGGACGCGGCTGGCTCCGCTGGTTTTGGAGCTTTTTTCCAAGGCAAGTGGAGTGCTGGTTCATGGCCGGTGTGTTGGGTGGAAGCTGGTTTCACAAAAAACCTGGTGCTGTTGGAATTGTTTCCGGTGGTGTTGGCGGTGGAACTGTGGGGCGAGGCTTTCAGGGATCTGAAGGTACGTTTCCACGGTGACAACCTTGGGGTGGTGCAGGTGATCAACAGGGTGTCAGCTTCATCTCCTCCGGTAGTTAGGCTGCTTCGGCATTTGGTGTTGCGATGCCTGCAATTGAATGTTTTTGTATATGCGGTTCATCTTCCCGGGGTGGAGAATGTTATTGCTGACGCTTTGTCTCGCTTTCAGTGGGACAGGTTCCGAGAGTTGGCGCCGGAAGCGGAGCAACTGGGGGCGTCTTGTCCTGACTGGCTGTGGAGGATTGCATTGGCGTAGTCTCCGGATGGATCAGAAGGTCGGTGAGTGAGACGACATGGGTTGCCTATAACAAGGTATGGCAGGAATGGGTGGCTATGTGTCGGATGACGGGGGTGGATACATCAGGACCTGAGGTGCGTTTGCTGTTGTTGTATTTTATATCTAGACAGATGGAGGAAGGTGTGTCCGTCTCGATGTTGGGTAGGAAGTTGGCTGGGTTGGCCTTTTTGTTTAAGTGGCAGGGTGGCCCGGACCTTACTAAGGATTTTTGGGTGCGTCAGGCGCTTAGAGGTTATAGAAGGTCCAGGCCGAGCAGGGACTACAGGCGACCAGTGTCGTTTGAGGTTCTGCAGGGAATTTTGGCTCGGTTATCGGAGGTCTGCGCCTCGGTATACGAGATTTTCTTGTTCAGAGCTGCTTTTGCGTTAGCATTTTTTGGGGCATTTAGGATATGCGAGCTGGTCAGCCCTTCCAAGAAAGTTCAAGGGGGTATTTGGGGTTCGGAGGTGCGCTGCCAAGGAGAGAGTGTGGCTGTATGGTTGCGGAAGTCCAAAACTGACCAAAAGGGGAAGGGTAAGTCTGTGCGGGTCTTCTCGCTGCCGGGCTCTCCGCTTTGTCCGGTGGGGGCCGTGAGGGAGTTCATGGGGGTACGGCCGCCGGGGGAAGGGTCGTTTTTGATACACGCCGACGGGTTCCCGTTATCAAAATTTTAATTTGTGTCTGTGTTCAGAAAATGTTTGAAGGTTCTTGGGTTAGACGATAGGGAGTTCGCGTCGCATTCTTTCAGGATAGGGGCGGCAACGGAGGCAGCTCGATGGGGGTTGGACTCTGAGTCAGTAAAGCGCATTGGTAGATGGGAGTCCAACAGATTTCGCCTATACATCCGTCCCCAGCTATTAGTGGGGGTGTGAGGGTTGGGGCGGGGCTGATTGTCAAGCATTTTGGGGGATGGCATGCTGGGTTTGTTGGGTCGGCTGTTGGTTACGGTTGTGTGCTGTTCTTTCTTTCAGGTGCGGCGCCGGCCCTGGTCTGGATTTTGGGCCACTCATATGTGTTCTGGGGGGTGAAGAGGGCAGATGTTAGGCCAGGGGGCCGGCAATTGGGGTTTCCTAGACAGGAGGCCTGTGTCCGCTGGCTGGGAGTGCCGGGGATGTTGTGGAGTAGAATGATCCCGGAGGTGCATCGATTTGCACGTCTTGATCGGCCGCCTGACGTTCTAGTCCTGCACTTAGGCGGCAATGATCTAGGAGCCAGGTCTATGTTGGATGTGACGAAGGATATCAAGTTTGATATACTTCGTCTGCGCATGGCATTCCCTGACATGGTGATTGTGTGGTCCGACATGGTGGCTAGGACATCATGGAGGATGGCTAGGTCGTTAGAAGGTATCAATAGGGCCCGGAGAAAGATCAATCGGGATGTGGCTAGGTATTTAGTGAGGAATGGGGGGCTGGTGATACGGCATATGGAGTTGGAGGTGGATACATGGCGCTACCTTCGGGGCGACGGGGTGCACCTGAATGATGTGGGTATAGACATGTGGGCGTTGGGGATACAAGATGGCATCCAGAGGGCTCTTAGGGTGTGGAGGAGCACTCAATTGTAAAGGTTTTTTCAATTGGGTGCTGTGGCGGGTGTCTGGTCTTTGCAGGGGAAGGAGGAGACCTCGGGAAGAAGAGTTCAGGACCCGTCGTTGGTATGGGTCCTGATTGGGGGTTGCCAGTTAACGGAGTTTTAGCTGCAAGCATGGATAAAGAGGGCACTGCGGTCATGGTTGTCTCTGAGCCAGCATGTCGGCTTGAGGCCTATTAACAGATTCGAGAGGTACCGCAGTGCAATAGTTACACAGATGGAAAAGAAATCGAGGTTCCTGCAAAGATCGACACTGGGATTTTTGACTGATGGGTTTTTTCATAACTGACGTTTAGGTTATTGTTAATTAAAATATTATTTGAATAAATAAGGCTGCTACGGCCTATGTTTTCCCCAACGCCAGTGTGGTCTCGTTTACTTAGGTAAGGAGGGTAATGTGGGGATTGTGAAGGGTTAAGTTAATGGAAGGTACATCTGTTATACTTTAGTCATGGCAGCAATCAGCGACTCTTTGCCCGTCGCCGCCCGCCTCGCAGCCTGTCAAGTCTCGTTCTCCGTGCTACTACTGGGAAGATCACTCCGCCAGGGAAGGCAAGGAGATAAGCAGGCAGGCGGCTGGCCAGGACTTGAGCCAAGGCAGAAGAACCGAAACTGAAGAAATATTCCCTCCGCTCTGACCAACACATGATCATCAGAAAGGGGCACAGATCATGGAAAAAAAAATACACCTCCCTAAGCTAGTAGGAGTGGCGGAGCAGAAGTGTGTAATTCAGATTTATTTATTTTTTTTGCACTGACTGTCTTTGAAATTGTCCCAGCCCCTGTTCAAATCCAATCCGGGGATAAAACTGGGGACAGACTTGGTCCGGGGACAGTGTCCTCAATCCGGGGACTGTCCCCTGAAACCGGGGATGTCTGGTCACCCTACTCTACATGCCCCCTATCATAGGTGTGCGCACAGGTTGTGCCATGTGTGCCTGGGCACACCCTAATCACCCTGTGCTAGGCAGATTCCCCCTACTGCTTGGTTGCGAAAAAGAGACTGGGGAATCTCTGTCCCCAGTCCCTTTCTTTGTCTCAAAAGTGAGACATCAGGGGCCTGTTTAAACCCCTGATATTTCACCAAACCCCCCAATGGGGCACCTAAAAAAATTGTAAAAAAACAATGATAAAAATGATTGTAGAAAAATATTATAAAAAATAATGCAATTGAGAAAATTTAATAATAAAAAAATCTAAAAAAAATAAAATACTGACATACCGACGCTGTCCATTGCCCTATATATATACGTATGTGTGTTTGAGCTTTGGGGTGCACAGCCTAATGCAATAGGCTGCGCACACCTATGCTCACCACCTATATGTGAGCGAGCGAGCATGGTGGTGAGTGATTGCGGGCGCGCTCCAGTGATACAGCCAGCGGCTATTGCCGCTCACTGTATCACTCGGCCCCGCCCCCCCGGCGCGCCACGTCATCGGATGTGATTGACAGCAGTGCGAGCCAATGGCTGCGCTGCTTTCAACCCATCCGCTGTAACCAATCAACGGGCAGGTTGAGCGGTGAAGAGGATGTCGTGGGGCGAGCGCGGGGACTTTCGAGGGGTTAGGTAAATAAAACGGGGGGGGGGGGGCTGGGAGCGGCGCTATTGTCGGATGTTTTTTCACCTTTTTCACCAAGAAAAAACGTTTTCCTTTACAATTCCTTTGAGCCCCATACACACGGTAGGACTTTTTGCCAACAAACTTCAAAATGAGCACGTTTTCCAAAAAATCCTACCGTGTGTACGCTCCATCGGACAAACTTTTTCGGCTTTCATCGGACAAAAGTTCGCTCTGAAAACGGACAAACTTTTTGGCAACAAAAGTCCGATGGTGCAAAGTCCTGCCGTGTGTACAGAAGTACAAACACGCACGCCCAGAACCAATGTTAAAATCAACCAACAATAGCAGAAGTTGACCAAAGGGTGGCGGTAAAGAGCAGAAAAACCACGTGATTTTGGGAAAGCTGTGGGAAAGTTTGCAGAATAGTCCTGCCGTGTGTATTCTATGGGTGTTCCCGGCCAACTCCCTTCGGACAAAAATTCACGGAAACGTTTGTTTGAAGTCCGACCGTGTGTACGAGGCTTTAGTCATGAAAGGGATTAATATCTGGATAGATGAACATTGATTAGTCTGAATCCCACAATTCTGTGACCCAGCCGACAAAGACTCACTAATGGAACATTTCTCTTCTGGGGGGATATATTGAAATGAACAAAACAAAAAAGTCACCATAGGCTGATTTGTCAGCCGTATCGTTTCCCGCTAATCTGACCCTGCGCTCTGCATGTCCGCATACATTTCCTGGAAATTGTCTCCTCTGCCGTCACCGAGCACCCACAGGAAACCACATCCCCTACCTTTATCCTCATCTATGTAACATTGTACTTTCATTCTGTCACATTATCTTTGAAGAAAAACGTTGAAAACATAACTGAAGTCTTCTGGGGGGTGTTCCCCTTTAATATTCAGCCTAGTAGGAAAATTGTGACCTTCTAAAGGGGAACTCCACCATTACACCCCCCACTGGTTACTGTTCTGCCATACTGTCCCAAATGATTAGTAGAGGATCATAAAGTTTCCAATGTGCCCAATGAAGATCCAAAGAGCTTACACTCTAATGTTCCCCGCCCCCCCCCTCCCACAGTCACACACTATTATTATTATTATACATTTATATAGCTCTTACATATACTGCAGTGCTGTACAGAGATCACTGAGCCAATCACATCAGTCTCTGTACAGAGGAGCTTACACTCTAATGTCCCCTCCCCCCCACACAGTCACATCAGTCTCTGTACAGAGGGGCTTACACTCTAATGTCCCCTCCCCCCACATCACATCAGTCTCTATACAGAGGAGCTTACACTCTAATGTCCCCTCCCCCCCACAGTCACATCCGTCTCTATACAGAGGAGCTTACACTCTAATGTCCCCTCCCCCACATCACATCAGTCTCTGTACAGAGGAGCTTACACTCTAATGTCCCCTCCCCCCCACAGTCACATCCGTCTCTGTACAGAGGAGCTTACACTCTAATGTCCCCTCCCCCCCACATCACATCAGTCTCTGTACAGAGGAGCTTACACTCTAATGTCCCCTCCCCCACATCACATCAGTCTCTGTACACAGGAGCTTACACTCTAATGTCCCCTCCCCCCCACAGTCATATCAGTCTCTGTACAGAGGAGCTTACACTCTAATGTCCCCTCCCCCACATCACATCAGTCTCTGTACAGAGGAGCTTACACTCTAATGTCCCCTCCCCCCCACAGTCACATCAGTCTCTGTACAGAGGAGCTTACACTCTAATGTCCCCTCCCCCCCACAGTCACATCAGTCTCTGTACACAGGAGCTTACACTCTAATGTCCCCTCCCCCCCACAGTCACATCAGTCTCTGTACAGAGGAGCTTACACTCTAATGTCCCCTCGGCTCCCCCCCACATCACATCAGTCTCTGTACACAGGAGCTTACACTCTAATGTCCCCTCCCCCCACAGTCACATCAGTCTCTGTACACAGGAGCTTACACTCTAATGTCCCCTCCCCCCACAGTCACATCAGTCTCTGTACAGAGGAGCTTACACTCTAATGTCCCCTCGGCTCCCCCCCACATCACATCAGTCTCTGTACACAGGAGCTTACACTCTAATGTCCCCTCCCCCCACAGTCACATCAGTCTCTGTACACAGGAGCTTACACTCTAATGTCCCTCCCCCCACAGTCACATCAGTCTATGTACAGAGGAGCTTACACTCTAATGTCCCCTCCCCCCACAGACACATCAGTCTCTGTACACAGGAGCTTACACTCTAATGTCCCCTCCCCCCACAGTCACATCAGTCTCTGTACACAGGAGCTTACACTCTAATGTTACCTCCCCCCCACAGTCACATCAGTCTCTGTACAGAGGAGCTTACACTCTAATGTCCCCTCCCCCCACATCACATCAGTCTCTGTACCAGAGGAGCTTACACTCTAATGTCCCCTCCCCCCCACATCACATCAGTCTCTGTACACAGGAGCTTACACTCTAATGTCCCCTCCCCCCCCCCCACAGTCACATCAGTCTCTGTACAGAGGAGCTTACACTCTAATGTCCCCTCCCCCCCACAGTGACATCAGTCTCTGTACACAGGAGCTTACACTCTAATGTCCCCTCCCCCCACAGTCACATTAGTCTCTGTACAGAGGAGCTTACACTCTAATGTCCCCTCCCCCCACAGTCACATTAGTCTCTGTACACAGGAGCTTACACTCTAATGTCCCCTCCCCCCCCCCCACAGTCACATCAGTCTCTGTACAGAGGAGCTTACACTCTAATGTCCCCTCCCCCCCACAGTGACATCAGTCTCTGTACACAGGAGCTTACACTCTAATGTCCCCTCCCCCCACAGTCACATTAGTCTCTGTACAGAGGAGCTTACACTCTAATGTCCCCTCCCCCCCCCACAGTGACATCAGTCTCTGTACACAGAAGCTTACACTCTAATGTCCCCTCCCCCACAGTCACATCAGTCTCTGTACAGAGGAGCTTACACTCTAATGTCTCCCCCCCCCCACAGTCACATCAGTCTCTGTACAGAGGAGCTTACACTCTAATGTCCCCTCCCCCCACAGTCACATCAGTCTCTGTACAGAGGAGCTTACACTCTAATGTCCCCTCCCCCCACAGTCACATCAGTCTCTGTACAGAGGAGCTTACACTCTAATGTCCCCTCCCCCCACATCACTTCAGTCTCTGTACAGAGGAGCTTACACTCTAATGTCCCCTCCCCCCCCAGTCACATCAGTCTCTGTACACAGGAGCTTACACTCTAATGTCCCCTCCTCCCCACAGTCACATCAGTCTCTGTACAGAGGAGCTTACACTCTAATGTCCCCTCCCCCACAGTCACATCAGTCTCTGTACAGAAGAGCTTACACTCTAATGTCCCCTCCCCCCACATCACATCAGTCTCTGTACACAGGAGCTTACACTCTAATGTCCCCTCCCCCCCCCCCCCCACAGTCACATCAGTCTCTGTACAGAGGAGCTTACACTCTAATGTCCCCTCCCCCCACAGTCACATTAGTCTCTGTACAGAGGAGCTTACACTCTAATGTCCCCTCCCCCCCCACAGTGACATCAGTCTCTGTACAGAGGAGCTTACACTCTAATGTCCCCTCCCCCCCACATCACATCAGTCCCTGTACAGAGGAGCTTACACTCTAATGTCCCCTCCCCCCCCACAGACACATCAGTCTCTGTACAGAGGAGCTTACACTCTAATGTCCCCTCCCCCCCACATCACATCAGTCTCTGTACACAGGAGCTTACACTCTAATGTCCCCTCCCCCCACAGTCACATCAGTCTCTGTACAGAGGAGCTTACACTCTAATGTCCCCTCCCCCCACAGTCACATCAGTCTCTGTACACAGGAGCTTACACTCTAATGTCCCCCTCCCCCCACAGTCACATCAGTCTCTGTACACAGGAGCTTACACTCTAATGTCCCCTCCCCCCACATCACTTCAGTCTCTGTACAGAGGAGCTTACACTCTAATGTCCCCTCCCCCCACAGTCACATTAGTCTCTGTACACAGGAGCTTACACTCTAATGTCCCCTCCCCCCACAGTCACATTAGTCTCTGTACAGAGGAGCTTACACTCTAATGTCCCCTCCCCCCACAGTCACATTAGTCTCTGTACACAGGAGCTTACACTCTAATGTCCCCTCCCCCCCCCCCACAGTCACATCAGTCTCTGTACAGAGGAGCTTACACTCTAATGTCCCCTCCCCCCCACAGTGACATCAGTCTCTGTACACAGGAGCTTACACTCTAATGTCCCCTCCCCCCACAGTCACATTAGTCTCTGTACAGAGGAGCTTACACTCTAATGTCCCCTCCCCCCCCCACAGTGACATCAGTCTCTGTACACAGAAGCTTACACTCTAATGTCCCCTCCCCCACAGTCACATCAGTCTCTGTACAGAGGAGCTTACACTCTAATGTCTCCCCCCCCCCACAGTCACATCAGTCTCTGTACAGAGGAGCTTACACTCTAATGTCCCCTCCCCCCACAGTCACATCAGTCTCTGTACAGAGGAGCTTACACTCTAATGTCCCCTCCCCCCACAGTCACATCAGTCTCTGTACAGAGGAGCTTACACTCTAATGTCCCCTCCCCCCACATCACTTCAGTCTCTGTACAGAGGAGCTTACACTCTAATGTCCCCTCCCCCCCCAGTCACATCAGTCTCTGTACACAGGAGCTTACACTCTAATGTCCCCTCCTCCCCACAGTCACATCAGTCTCTGTACAGAGGAGCTTACACTCTAATGTCCCCTCCCCCACAGTCACATCAGTCTCTGTACAGAAGAGCTTACACTCTAATGTCCCCTCCCCCCACATCACATCAGTCTCTGTACACAGGAGCTTACACTCTAATGTCCCCTCCCCCCCCCCCCCCACAGTCACATCAGTCTCTGTACAGAGGAGCTTACACTCTAATGTCCCCTCCCCCCACAGTCACATTAGTCTCTGTACAGAGGAGCTTACACTCTAATGTCCCCTCCCCCCCCACAGTGACATCAGTCTCTGTACAGAGGAGCTTACACTCTAATGTCCCCTCCCCCCCACATCACATCAGTCCCTGTACAGAGGAGCTTACACTCTAATGTCCCCTCCCCCCCCACAGACACATCAGTCTCTGTACAGAGGAGCTTACACTCTAATGTCCCCTCCCCCCCACATCACATCAGTCTCTGTACACAGGAGCTTACACTCTAATGTCCCCTCCCCCCACAGTCACATCAGTCTCTGTACAGAGGAGCTTACACTCTAATGTCCCCTCCCCCCACAGTCACATCAGTCTCTGTACACAGGAGCTTACACTCTAATGTCCCCTCCCCCCACAGTCACATCAGTCTCTGTACACAGGAGCTTACACTCTAATGTCCCCTCCCCCCACATCACTTCAGTCTCTGTACAGAGGAGCTTACACTCTAATGTCCCCTCCCCCCCCAGTCACATCAGTCTCTGTACACAGGAGCTTACACTCTAATGTCCCCTCCCCCCACAGTCACATTAGTCTCTGTACAGAGGAGCTTACACTCTAATGTCCCCTCCCCCCCACAGTGACATCAGTCTCTGTACAGAGGAGCTTACACTCTAATGTCCCCTCCCCCCCACATCACATCAGTCTCTGTACAGAGGAGCTTACACTCTAATGTCCCCTCCCCCCCCACAGTGACATCAGTCTCTGTACAGAGGAGCTTACACTCTAATGTCCCCTCCCCCCACAGTCACATCAGTCTCTGTACAGAGGAGCTTACACTCTAATGTCCCCCCCCCCCACATCACATCAGTCTCTATACAGAGGAGCTTACACTCTAATGTCCCCCCCCCACATCACATCAGTCTCTATACAGAGGAGCTTACACTCTAATGTCCCCTCCCCCCCACAGTGACATCAGTCTCTGTACAGAGGAGCTTACACTCTAATGTCCCCTCCCCCCCCCACAGTGACATCAGTCTCTGTACACAGGAGCTTACACTCTAATGTCCCCTCCCCCCACATCACATCAGTCTCTGTACAGAGGAGCTTACACTCTAATGTCCCCTCCCCCCCACAGTCACATCAGTCTCTGTACAGAGGAGCTTACACTCTAATGTCCCCTCCCCCCCACATCACATCAGTCTCTGTACACAGGAGCTTACACTCTAATGTCCCCTCCCCCCCACAGTCACATCAGTCTCTGTACACAGGAGCTTACACTCTAATGTCCCCTCCCCCCACAGTCACATCAGTCTCTGTACACAGGAGCTTACACTCTAATGTCCCCTCCTCCCACATCACATCACTCTCTGTACACAGGAGCTTACACTCTAATGTCCCCTCCCCCCACAGTCACATCAGTCTCTGTACACAGGAGCTTACACTCTAATGTCCCCTCCCCCCACAGTCACATCACTCTCTGTACACAGGAGCTTACACTCTAATGTCCCCTCCCCCCACAGTCACATCAGTCTCAGTACACAGGAGCTTACACTCTAATGTCCCCTCCCCCCACATCACTTCAGTCTCTGTACAGAGGAGCTTACACTCTAATTTCCCCTCCCCCCACAGTCACATCAGTCTCTGTACACAGGAGCTTACACTCTAATGTTACCTCCCCCCACAGTCACATCAGTCTCTGTACAGAGGAGCTTACACTCTAATGTCCCCTCCCCCCACATCACATCAGTCTCTGTACCAGAGGAGCTTACACTCTAATGTCCCCTCCCCCCCACATCACATCAGTCTCTGTACACAGGAGCTTACACTCTAATGTCCCCTCCCCCCCCCCACAGTCACATCAGTCTCTGTACAGAGGAGCTTACACTCTAATGTCCCCTCCCCCCCACAGTGACATCAGTCTCTGTACACAGGAGCTTACACTCTAATGTCCCCTCCCCCCACATCACTTCAGTCTCTGTACAGAGGAGCTTACACTCTAATGTCCCCTCCCCCCACAGTCACATCAGTCTCTGTACAGAGGAGCTTACACTCTAATGTCCCCTCCCCCCACATCACATCAGTCTCTGTACCAGAGGAGCTTACACTCTAATGTCCCCTCCCCCCCACATCACATCAGTCTCTGTACACAGGAGCTTACACTCTAATGTCCCCTCCCCCCCCCCACAGTCACATCAGTCTCTGTACAGAGGAGCTTACACTCTAATGTCCCCTCCCCCCCACAGTGACATCAGTCTCTGTACACAGGAGCTTACACTCTAATGTCCCCTCCCCCCACATCACTTCAGTCTCTGTACAGAGGAGCTTACACTCTAATGTCCCCTCCCCCCACAGTCACATCAGTCTCTGTACACAGGAGCTTACACTCTAATGTCCCCTCCCCCCACAGTCACATCAGTCTCTGTACAGAGGAGCTTACACTCTAATGTCCCCTCCCCCCACATCACTTCAGTCTCTGTACAGAGGAGCTTACACTCTAATTTCCCCTCCCCCCACAGTCACATCAGTCTCTGTACACAGGAGCTTACACTCTAATGTTACCTCCCCCCACAGTCACATCAGTCTCTGTACAGAGGAGCTTACACTCTAATGTCCCCTCCCCCCACATCACATCAGTCTCTGTACCAGAGGAGCTTACACTCTAATGTCCCCTCCCCCCCACATCACATCAGTCTCTGTACACAGGAGCTTACACTCTAATGTCCCCCCCCCCCCACAGTCACATCAGTCTCTGTACAGAGGAGCTTACACTCTAATGTCCCCTCCCCCCCACAGTGACATCAGTCTCTGTACACAGGAGCTTACACTCTAATGTCCCCTCCCCCCACATCACATCACTCTCTGTGCAGAGGAGCTTACACTCTAATGTCCCCTCCCCCCACAGTCACATCAGTCTCTGTACAGAGGAGCTTACACTCTAATGTCCCCTCCCCCCCCCACATCACATCAGTCTCTGTACACAGGAGCTTACACTCTAATGTCCCCCCCCCCCCACAGTCACATCAGTCTCTGTACAGAGGAGCTTACACTCTAATGTCCCCTCCCCCCACAGTCACATTAGTCTCTGTACAGAGGAGCTTACACTCTAATGTCCCCTCCCCCCACAGTCACATCAGTCTCTGTACAGAGGAGCTTACACTCTAATGTCCCCTCCCCCCCACATCACATCAGTCTCTGTACAGAGGAGCTTACACTCTAATGTCCCCTCCCCCCCACATCACATCAGTCTCTGTACAGAGGAGCTTACACTCTAATGTCCCCTCCCCCCCACATCACATCAGTCTCTGTACACAGGAGCTTACACTCTAATGTCCCCTCCCCCCACATCACATCAGTCTCTGTACCAGAGGAGCTTACACTCTAATGTCCCCTCCCCCCCACATCACATCAGTCTCTGTACACAGGAGCTTACACTCTAATGTCCCCTCCCCCCCCCACAGTCACATCAGTCTCTGTACAGAGGAGCTTACACTCTAATGTCCCCTCCCCCCCACAGTGACATCAGTCTCTGTACACAGGAGCTTACACTCTAATGTCCCCTCCCCCCACATCACATCACTCTCTGTGCAGAGGAGCTTACACTCTAATGTCCCCTCCCCCCACAGTCACATCAGTCTCTGTACAGAGGAGCTTACACTCTAATGTCCCCTCCCCCCCACATCACATCAGTCTCTGTACACAGGAGCTTACACTCTAATGTCCCCTCCCCCCACAGTCACATCAGTCTCTGTACAGAGGAGCTTACACTCTAATGTCCCCTCCCCCCACAGTCACATCCGTCTCTATACAGAGGAGCTTACACTCTAATGTCCCCCCCCCCCACAGTCACATCAGTCTCTGTACACAGGAGCTTACACTCTAATGTCCCCCCCCCCACAGTCACATCAGTCTCTGTACACAGGAGCTTACACTCTAATGTCCCCTCCCCCCACAGTCACATCAGTCTCTGTACACAGGAGCTTACACTCTAATGTCCCCTCCCCCCACATCACATCAGTCTCTGTACAGAGGAGCTTACACTCTAATGTCCCCTCCCCCCACAGTCACATCACTCTCTGTGCAGAGGAGCTTACACTCTAATGTCCCCTCCCCCCACAGTCACATCAGTCTCTGTACAGAGGAGCTTACACTCTAATGTCCCCTCCCCCCACATCACTTCAGTCTCTGTACAGAGGAGCTTACACTCTAATGTCCCCTCCCCCCCACAGTCACATCAGTCTCTGTACAGAGGAGCTTACACTCTAATGTCCCCTCCCCCCACAGTCACATTAGTCTCTGTACAGAGGAGCTTACACTCTAATGTCCCCTCCCCCCCACAGTCACATCAGTCTCTGTACAGAGGAGCTTACACTCTAATGTCCCCTCCCCCCACATCACATCAGTCTCTGTACCAGAGGAGCTTACACTCTAAAGTCCCCTCCCCCCACATCACATCAGTCTCTGTACAGAGGAGCTTACACTCTAATGTCCCCTCCCCCCCACAGTCACATCAGTCTCTGTACAGAGGAGCTTACACTCTAATGTCCCCTCCCCCCACATCACTTCAGTCTCTGTACAGAGGAGCTTACACTCTAATGTCCCCTCCCCCCCACAGTCACATTAGTCTCTGTACAGAGGAGCTTACACTCTAATGTCCCCTCCCCCCACAGTCACATTAGTCTCTGTACAGAGGAGCTTACACTCTAATGTCCCCTCCCCCCCACAGTGACATCAGTCTCTGTACAGAGGAGCTTACACTCTAATGTCCCCTCCCCCCCACAGTCACATCAGTCTCTGTACACAGGAGCTTACACTCTAATGTCCCCTCCCCCCCCCACAGTCACATCAGTCTCTGTACAGAGGAGCTTACACTCTAATGTCCCCTCCCCCCCACAGTGACATCAGTCTCTGTACACAGGAGCTTACACTCTAATGTCCCCTCCCCCCACAGTCACATCAGTCTCTGTACAGAGGAGCTTACACTCTAATGTCCCCCCCCCACATCACATCAGTCTCTATACAGAGGAGCTTACACTCTAATGTCCCCTCCCCCCCACAGTGACATCAGTCTCTGTACAGAGGAGCTTACACTCTAATGTCCCCTCCCCCCCACATCACATCAGTCTCTGTACAGAGGAGCTTACACTCTAATGTCCCCTCCCCCCCACAGTCACATCAGTCTCTGTACAGAGGAGCTTACACTCTAATGTCCCCTCCCCCCACATCACATCAGTCTCTGTACCAGAGGAGCTTACACTCTAAAGTCCCCTCCCCCCACATCACATCAGTCTCTGTACAGAGGAGCTTACACTCTAATGTCCCCTCCCCCCCCCCACAGTCACATCAGTCTCTGTACAGAGGAGCTTACACTCTAATGTCCCCTCCCCCCCCCCACAGTCACATCAGTCTCTGTACAGAGGAGCTTACACTCTAATGTCCCCTCCCCCCCACAGTGACATCAGTCTCTGTACACAGGAGCTTACACTCTAATGTCCCCTCCCCCCCACATCACATCAGTCTCTGTACAGAGGAGCTTACACTCTAATGTCCCCTCCCCCCCACAGTCACATCACTCTCTGTACAGAGGAGCTTACACTCTAATGTCCCTCCCCCCCACAGTCACATCAGTCTCTGTACACAGGAGCTTACACTCTAATGTCCCCTCCCCCCCACATCACATCAGTCTCTGTACACAGGAGCTTACACTCTAATGTCCCCTCCCCCACATCACATCAGTCTCTGTACAGAGGAGCTTACACTCTAATGTCCCCTCCCCCACAGTCACATCAGTCTCTGTACAGAGGAGCTTACACTCTAATGTCCCCTCCCCCCACATCACATCAGTCTCTGTACACAGGAGCTTACACTCTAATGTCCCCTCCCCCCCCCACAGTCACATCAGTCTCTGTACAGAGGAGCTTACACTCTAATGTCCCCTCCCCCCCACAGTGACATCAGTCTCTGTACACAGGAGCTTACACTCTAATGTCCCCTCCCCCCACATCACATCAGTCTCTGTGCAGAGGAGCTTACACTCTAATGTCCCCTCCTCCCCACAGTCACATCACTCTCTGTACACAGGAGCTAACACTCTAATGTCCCCTCCCCCCCACATCACATCAGTCTCTGTACACAGGAGCTTACACTCTAATGTCCCCTCCCCCACATCACATCAGTCTCTGTACAGAGGAGCTTACACTCTAATGTCCCCTCCCCCACAGTCACATCAGTCTCTGTACAGAGGAGCTTACACTCTAATGTCCCCTCCCCCACAGTCACATCAGTCTCTGTACACAGGAGCTTACACTCTAATGTCCCCTCCCCCCACAGTCACATCAGTCTCTGTACAGAGGGGCTTACACTCTAATGTCCCCTCCCCCCACATCACATCAGTCTCTGTACAGAGGAGCTTACACTCTAATGTCCCCTCCCCCCACAGTCACATCAGTCTCTGTACACAGGAGCTAACACTCTAATGTCCCCTCCCCCCCACATCACATCAGTCTCTGTACACAGGAGCTTACACTCTAATGTCCCCTCCCCCACATCACATCAGTCTCTGTACAGAGGAGCTTACACTCTAATGTCCCCTCCCCCACAGTCACATCAGTCTCTGTACAGAGGAGCTTACACTCTAATGTCCCCTCCCCCCACAGTCACATCAGTCTCTGTACAGAGGAGCTTACACTCTAATGTCCCCTCCCCCCACATCACATCAGTCTCTGTACAGAGGAGCTTACACTCTAATGTCCCCTCCCCCCACATCACATCAGTCTCTGTACACAGGAGCTTACACTCTAATGTCCCCTCCCCCACATCACATCAGTCTCTGTACAGAGGAGCTTACACTCTAATGTCCCCTCCCCCACAGTCACATCAGTCTCTGTACAGAGGAGCTTACACTCTAATGTCCCCTCCCCCCACAGTCACATCAGTCTCTGTACACAGGAGCTTACACTCTAATGTCCCCTCCCCCCCACATCACATCAGTCTCTGTACAGAGGAGCTTACACTCTAATGTCCCCTCCCCCCCACAGTGACATCAGTCTCTGTACAGAGGAGCTTACACTCTAATGTCCCCTCCCCCACAGTCACATCACTCTCTGTACAGAGGAGCTTACACTCTAATGTCCCCTCCCCCACAGTCACATCAGTCTCTGTACACAGGAGCTTACACTCTAATGTCCCCTCCCCCCCACAGTCACATCACTCTCTGTACAGAGGAGCTTACACTCTAATGTCCCCTCCTCCCCACATCACTTCAGTCTCTGTACAGAGGAGCTTACACTCTAATGTCCCCTCCCCCCCACATCACTTCAGTCTCTGTACAGAGGAGCTTACACTCTAATGTCCCCTCCCCCCACAGTCACATTAGTCTCTGTACAGAGGAGCTTACACTCTAATGTCCCCTCCCCCCACAGTCACATCAGTCTCTGTACAGAGGAGCTTACACTCTAATGTCCCCTCCCCCCACATCACTTCAGTCTCTGTACAGAGGAGCTTACACTCTAATGTCCCCTCCTCCCCACATCACATCAGTCTCTGTACACAGGAGCTTACACTCTAATGTCCCCTCCCCCACATCACATCAGTCTCTGTACACAGGAGCTAACACTCTAATGTCCCCTCCCCCCCACATCACATCAGTCTCTGTACACAGGAGCTTACACTCTAATGTCCCCTCCCCCCCACATCACATCAGTCTCTGTACACAGGAGCTTACACTCTAATGTCCCCTCCCCCACAGTCACATCAGTCTCTGTACAGAGGAGCTTACACTCTAATGTCCCCTCCCCCCACAGTCACATCAGTCTCTGTACACAGGAGCTTACACTCTAATGTCCCCTCCCCCCCACATCACATCAGTCTCTGTACAGAGGAGCTTACACTCTAATGTCCCCTCCCCCCCACAGTGACATCAGTCTCTGTACAGAGGAGCTTACACTCTAATGTCCCCTCCCCCACAGTCACATCAGTCTCTGTACAGAAGAGCTTACACTCTAATGTCCCCTCCCCCACAGTCACGCACTATTATTATTATACATTGACATAGCTCTGACATATACCGCAGTGCACACGCTGCTTTGCGATCCCAACACTGAACTGGTCCCATATGGAATGTCAGTAGACACATCTACATAACACAATGAAATCTTCTTCACATACATTTGTTCTGTACGAATGCTATTAGGCTATTTACTTTCCAGGTCGAATGTTCTTCATAGAGTAAATCAGGACAATATTGCATTAAGGCCCCTAGATGGAGCTAAGGATCTGCGACAGGCAGTTTCTTTTTTTTGCTACAGCAGCCCTGAACGGCCCTTATTTTACTGTCTGCTATTACCCCCCCCCCCCCCCCCCCCTCTGGCCACCCATGTGGATGAAATAAAGAATCGGTACGGTACAGTAGATGTAAGAACTTGGAATGGAGGAAGAAGGAAGGAGATGATTTCATAGTGGAGACGGCATCAGGTCTGCTCTATCACCCGTGTGTTACGTATGGAGTAATGTTGACCGGGGGGGGGGGGGGGCGCCACGCTACTGACAGCAGCATGTAGAGAGCAAATTGTGCCGAGCGGGGACACGTGCTGAGACTCATCTACAAGGATTAATTGATGGCGGGTCTCAGCGTTCTCCGCTCTCTTTCATCTGAGGATAATTATCACCTCTTAACATCAAACCCCCCCCAGGAGAAGATGACACCGAATGAGAGCAGAATACTATTATGTGTTATACTAGAGAGGGGATCATTCGCAGACCACTGACCAATCACAGACCTTATACCTGACCTCCAGCGCCCCCTTCAGTCTTTTTACAGGTGTACAGGTTCCTCTCCTCTACTGAAATGGCTTATCCTGATTTCACCGCACACACCGCGCACACGGGTGGAGGTCAGGACTCTGTGCAGGCCAGTCAAGTTCCTCCACCCCAAACTGGCTCATCCATGTCTTCATGGACCTTGCTTTGTGCACTGGTCCGCAGTCATGTTGGAACAGGAAGGGGCCGTCCCCAAACTGATCCCACAAAGTTGTCCAAAATGTCTTGGTATGCTGACGCCTTAAGAGTTCCCTTCACTGGAACTAAGGGGCCAAACCCAACCCCTGAAAAACAACCCCACACCATAATCCCCCCTCCCCCTCCACCATAATCCCCCCTCCCCCCCACCATAATCCCCCCTCCACCAAATGGTTTGGACCAGTGCATAAAGCAAGGTCCATAAAGACATGAATGAGCGAGTTTGGGGTGAAGGAACTTGACTGGCCTGCACAGAGTCCTGACCTCAACCCCAAAAGAACACCTTTGGGATGAATTAGAGCGGAGATTGTGAGCCAGGCCTTCTCATCCAACATCAGTGCCTGACCTCACACATGCACTCTGGAAGAATGGTCAAACATTCCCATAGACACCCTCCTAAACCTTGTGGACGGCCTTCCCAGAAGAGTTGAAGCTGTTATAGCTGCAAAGGGCGGGGCCAACTCAATATTGAACCCTACGGACTAAGACTGGGATGCCATTAAAGTTCATGTGCGTGTAAGGCAGGCGTCCCAATACTTTTGGTAATATAGTATATATTGTACATTCACATCAGTCCCTGCCCTCAAGGAACTTACACTCTAAGGTCCCTATCTCACACATTCATATACTAGGGCCAATGTAGACGGGGCCAATTAACCTCCCAGCATGTCTTTAGAGTGTGGGAGGAAACCGGCGTACCCGGAGGAAACCCACAAAGGCACAAGGAGAACATGCAAACTCCAGGCAGGTAGTGTCAGGGTTGGGATTGGAACCAATCACCTCAATGCTACTAGGCAGAGGTGCTAACCACTTAACCACTGTGCCCTTTCACACAAACAGAGTTTTCTTTTGGTGGTATTTAACCCCTTCAATACCGGGCACTTTCACCCCCTTCCTGCCCAGGACAAGTTTTAGTTCTCAGCGCTATCGCACTTTGAATGACAATTGCGCGGTCACCCAACACTGTACCCCTATGAAACGTTTATCATTTTTTTCCCCACAAATAGAGATTTCTTTTGGTGGTATTTGATCACCTCTGCGGTTTTTATTTTTTGCGCTATAAACAAAAGAAGAGACCAAGTTTGAAAAAAAAAACAATATAATTTACTTTTTGCTATAATATCTATCACAATTTAAAAAAATAAAATAAAAAATTTCCTCAGTTTAGTCCGATACGTATTCTTCTACAAATTTTTGGTAAAGAAAATCGCAATAAGCGTTTATTGATTGGTTTGCGCAAAAGTTATAGCTTCTACAAAATAGGTAATTGATTTACGGCATTTTTTTTTTTTACTAGTAATGGCGGCGATCTGCGATTTTTATCGTGACTGTGACATTGCGGCGGACACATCGGACACTTTTGACACTATTTTGGGACCATTGTCATTTATACAGCGATCAGTGCTATAAAAATGCACTGATTACTGTGTAAATGTCACTGGCAGGGAAGGGGTTAACAACTAGGGGGCGATCAAGGGGTTAAATGTGTTGCCTAGGGAGTGATTCTAACTGTAGGGGGCGGGGACTCACAAGGGGAGGAGACCGATCGGTGTTTCTCTGTACTGGGAACACACATCGGTCTCCTCTCACCTGACAGGACGTGGATCTGTGTGTGTTTACACCCACACACACACCCACACACACACACAGATCCATGTGCCTGGCTCTATTACCGGCAATCGCGGGTGCCCGGCGGACATCGCGGCCGCCGGGCACGCGCACGACTCCCGAGTGACGCAGTGCGTGCGCCCCCCCCTTGGCGGCTGGGAAGCCCAGGACCTCATAGGACGCCCGCCCAGGATGGGGAGATCCCTCCTGCGGACATCATTTGACACTGGGGGCGGGTAGGGAAGGGGTTAAATGTCTTTTTTTTTTTTTCTATTCAAACTGAAAAATAAATACAGAAAAATTAGAAAAATGTTGGATTTCAAATACCCTCTAAATCACCCCTTTTTGGAAAGTAGACAGTCCAAGGTATTTAGTAGGAGGCACGGCAAGTTTTTGTTTTTTTTGAAGTTGTCGTATTTGGGTCACAATTTTTGGGAAAATGGAATCGACGGGATTACATCGCTGGAATGTATTTATTTATTTTTTTAAATAAAGGACTTGTAGAACTGTGTCTGTGTGTTTTTTTTTACAATTTTTTACACTTTTTGTGAAATGGTAGGGGTACAATGTACCCCGTTACCAATTCACATAGGTGGGGGGCTGGGATCCGGAGTTCCCCTTTGTTAAAGGGGTCTTCCAGATTTCGATAAGCCCCCCCCGCCCGCAGACCCCCACAACCACCGGGCAAGGGTTGTGGGGATGAGGCCCTTGTCCCCATCAACATGGGGACGGCCTCCCCATGTTGAGGGTATGTGGCCTGGTACGGTTCAGGAGGGGGGGTCCGCTCTCTCGTCCCCCCCCCCTTTTCCTGCGGCCTGCCAAATTGCGTGCTCGGATAAAGGTCTAGTATGGATTTTTGGGGGGGACCCCACGCCATTTTTTTTTAAATTTGGTGCAGGGTTTCCCTTAAAATCCATACCAGACCTGAAGGGTCTGGTATGGATTTTTGGGGGGACCCCACGCCATTTTTTTTTTATTTAGTGTGGAGTTCCCCTTAATATCCATACCAGACCTGAAGGGCCTGATATGGAATTTGGGGGGACCCCCCATGTTTTTTTTTTGGTTCATGGTTCCCCTTAATATTCATACCAGACCCAAAGGGCCTGGTAATGGACTGTGGGGGGGACCCCTGCCGTTTTTTTCAATGACTTTGATCTGTTTTTCCGGGGAGCCGACAATTCATGAATAGCCGCGAGTGAGTTTAAATGACTTTTTTTCCTTCAGAAATGACACTTTGTGCAGGGACAGTTCTAAACATAGGAAACAAGAGCTACTTTACAGGCATACTATAGACACCCCCCAGGTATGAAATTTAAAGGAATATTTCACTTTTATTGTTTCATTTTAAGTATTATTAAAATCACTGCTCCCGAAAAAAAGGCAGTTTTTAAAACTTCTTTTTGCATTGATACATGTCCCCTGGGGCAGGACCAGGGTCCCCAAACACTTTTTAGGACAATAACTTGCATATTAACCTTTAAAATTCGATTTCTCCCATAGACTTTTAACGGTGTTTTGTGGTTTTTTGAATTTGCAGCGAACACCCCAAATTGTTCGCTGTTCGCCGAACGGGCGAACAGCCAATGTTCGAGTCGAACTCATGTTCGACTCGAACATAAAGCTCATCCCTAGCGGCCTGACACCGAGCACCGCGGTATCAGATCATGTCGCTGCGCAGCCTGATCTAGTTGCCGGCCAGCAGTAGCATTATTGTTGGCTGGTCGGCAAAGTGGTTAATGCGTGTTACCACAACGCATGATATCGTACTGTCTATGTTGTATTGCAGTACTTTGTTGTTCAAACTTGATGGCGCCCGTGATGTACATAAGCAGTTTTAGGCATGTGAAAAATGCAGAAAAATTTGGATCCCTTAAAAAAAAAAATTCAATGAATTTTTATTTAGCAATGGACAATAAAGATGCATTGTAAGTGTAGCGATACCTTCAACTAAGAGGGCCGCAGATTTAGTTTGGGCCCTGAAGACAGCTCCGCCAACCCCCCGGCAATGACTCGACCCCCTACTGGCACAGTTAGTCTAGGGTAATATATATATCTTATGCTCTATGAGTAAATGCAAACACCAAGACAGTGATAGGAGAATAACGAATTTACTTTCTATGGCAATGGAAATCAACAGTGATAACAGATCATAAGAATCTATCTGCAGAGCCCTGCAGCAATAGTCACACTATAACTATAGAGATATGGCGCACACGCGCCACGTGCAACAGTACTTCACTATGCACCCTATGGCGCAGCAACTAAATAAACTATCTAGATGGCCAGGCCTGACCATATAACTCAGTCTCTAGTAGGGGTAAAATTCTTTGCATGCAAGTCTTTAAACGGTGGTGCACATTTCAGGAACACATTTGTAATCCAAGGGGGGTAAAAATGCCAACACAGTACACTCCACTAAAGATCCGTTCAACTCAGTTCTGCTTTGGATCTCAAATGGGGAAAAGAACTGAAATAGGAACTGGTGGGCCACGGCAGTCTGTAGGCCTAACAATGATATAAAGTATTTGTGGATTGAGCATGTGCTCGCTCACCCCTCCGGACGCGATCCCAGTCCGGGAACTTCCACCTGCTGTGTCTCCACACACAGCTCTGCAGCGGTCGGGTCTCCGGCTCAGCAGCGGTTGAAGAAAACCGAGTCAGATGCCACCCAGGCTCGAGATGGGGTGGAAGGCTCTTTGGGTAACAGCGCAAGGCCCAGGCTTCAGGCCCTGCATCACGGTGGATCCGCACAGGAAGATCTCTCCCTTGAAGTCTCGTGTCCCAAAGAGGCCGAGCCCAGCCTCGCCTCCTCCTTTTATAACCCCTCCCATGAGTTTCTGGGGTGGAAACATTGCTGAAAGGGGTTCTGGGTAATGTAGTCTCTCTCCTCTGCTTTCACTTCCAGTAAAGTCTCTTCTCTACTCCCTCCCGACTCACCTCTCACCCGGAAAGTCCTGTCTCTCTGTATTAAAGGGGAATACCCCGCTACACAAGCTAGAAGCCCCCGTTCACACCGGTATGACTTGTCATGCGATTTGACAGATCAAAGCTGCATAGCAAGTCGCACCCCATTTCATATTGGCGCAATTCCGACTAGCACCGATTTATGAAAAGCTTCCTGCACTATTCTTGGTGATTTCATGTGCGATTTGACATTGACATCTGTGCATGAAGTTGCACAGATGTCAGCAAGCCGCACATGAAATCACACTGACCGGTGGCATCACGCATCATGAAATCACGCTGAAGCAGCATTCGGTATAAATCGGGGGGTAAAAGTAAAGTGAAAGATTCATTGTCTGCTAGAGGAGTAATTATAAACTGAAAGATACAGTGCCTTGAAAAAGTATTCATACCCCTTGAAATCTTCCATATTTTGTCATGTTACAACCCAAAACGTAAATGTATTTTATTGGGATTTTATGTGATAGGCCAACACAAAGTGGCACATAATTGTGAAGTGGAAGGAAAATGATAAATGATACAAATAAATAAGTGAAAAATGTGGGGGGTATTTGTATAGCGCCCCCCGGAGTCAATACTTTGTAGAATCACCTTTCTCTGCAATTACAGCTGCAAGTCTTTTTGGGGATGTCTCTACCAGCTTTGCACATCTAGAGAGGGACATTTTTGCCCATTCTTCTTTGTAGAATATCTCAAGCTCTGTCAGATTGGATGGAGAGGGTCTGTGAACAGCAATTTCCAAGTCTTGCCACAGATTCTCGATTGGATTTAGGTCTGGACTGTGACTGGGCCATTCTAAGTTATCTGACTGCCCTAGTCATGTACATCTATAGATATATATATAAATATATGCACATACCTGATTGTCACCAACAGACGTTCCTCTGGTGGCACACTCTTCCTCATGTTGGTGTCCATGCTTGTCAGACTGGGTCGTACTTTTTCAAGTAGAAGGTCAAATGTGGCAATGGACATGCGTGTAAAATTTTAAAATTTGTCGGGGTAAGTACGCAGCTGTATGTACATGTTGGAAAAATCTCCTACGAACATTCGCTGCGCAATCAATGGATGGGTCCAATAGCGACGAACTCTGACTCTGGACCTCGCACGCAATTTTCTACGTCGTTCTAGCCTCATCAAGAGCAACGTCAGGAGCATTTCCTCACATATGCTCATTATGGGATCCATTGCAAAAAAAAGCAGCTCCTCCAGAGTTACCATGGGCCTCTTGGCTGCTTCTCTGATGAATGTTCTCCTTACCCGGCCCGGTCAGTTTAGTAGGACGGCCATGTCTTGATAGGTTTGCAGTTGTGCCATACGCTTTCCATTTTCGGATGATGGATTGAACAGAGCTCCGTGAGATGTTCAAAGCTTGGGATATTTTTTTAGAACCGAACCCTGCTTTATACTTCTCCACAACTTTATCCCTGACCTGTCTGGTGTGTTCCTTGGCCTTTATGATGCTATTTGTTCACTAAGGTTCCCTAACAAACCTCTGAGGGCTTCACAGAACAGCTGTATTTATACTGAGATTAAATTACCCACATGTGGACTCTATTTACTAATTAGGTGACCTCTGAAGGCAATTGGTTCCACTAGATTTTCGTTAGGGGTATCAGAGTAAAGGGGGAATACAAATGTACCCCCCACACTTTTCACATATTTATTTGTAAAAAATGTGAAAACCATTTATCATTTTCCTTCCACTTCACAATTATGTGCCACTTTGTGTTGGTCTATCACATAAAATCCCAATAAAATACATTTATGTATTTGGTTGTAACATGACAAAATGTGGAAAATTTCAAGGGGTATGAATACTTTTTCAAGGCACTGTATATTGTATGATAGAGGAGTAACGGCTATGGATGGATGGAGAGGATCTGAGTGGTTTCAAAATAGAATGCACCTCATCCCAGGTAAGTATAATTATAGATGTAGCGGGGGTCCTAAATTTAGGGATTGCTATACTAAATTTAGGGGGTGATTCGAGAGGTAGTTTGGCTCGAATCTTTCAATTTACTGGACTCTGCCTTGCTGCTGTTTTCACCTAGCGTGCAGTTCCCCGAAGAAGTATGGGTGGCGCTGTCACTTGTACTTGGGGTTGAACCACAGGTGATGGAGTAGCGATTTGGTGTCCTCTCTCGGCAGCCGTGCAGAGGGTGTGGTCTACCTGCTGTGCATGCCGGGAGAGGGTACAAAAGGGCCGGACACCATTGGAGAAGGAACAATTCCCGGGGGCCCATGCCCGGAGGGAGAACCTACGGTCCAAGTTCGAGTGCATGGCTCTCCAGGCCATGGGGCCCCGTGCACTTCAGTCCCAGGCACCTTTTAGTCCTGGGACTGCAACTTCAGCCCTGGGCCCAGCACCTTTAGCTGGAGCCCACTTCGGGAGGAGGAATCCCAGGGTGCCGCCTTGCGAGGGGACCCGTTTCTAGAAGAGGAGGCTGGGGGAGGACCGTTCCGAAGGACTGGTGAGAGATCACAGTGAAGGAAGGGGCCCAGTAACTCTTCGGAGGGATGTCATCCATCCGGAAAAAGGGATCGAAACAACAGGACCATTAGGAGGTTTGGGACACTATAGATTCTGTGGCAGAGGATCTCCTGAACTCATCCATTAGGGAATCTAATAGACTGTTCGAGCTACATGCCGGCTGCTAGTGCCATTGGGTGACTATCTGGGTGAGCTGTACCCACTCGGGATCGAGTGGCGAAGAAGCAAGAGTGCCTGAATTGATCTGTCTTCCTAACACCTTTTCTCTCTTCTCAAGTTTGTGGATGTTCATGCATAAGGAAAAATAAACTCTATGTTGGAGTAGACACTGGTGTGGACCTTGGCGTTACTTGGGGTACAGAGACTTTGTCCTTACATTCTAGGGACAGAAACCAGCTTTGAGGAAAACCTCGCTGCAAGACCCGTAAGTTAAAACAAGTGTGCCTAACCTCTGCAAACCAGGGGGTACGGGCATGGTGGGCATGGTGCGCCTTCTTCTCCTGTGAGCGAGCCAAAGCTAGAAGAGGAGAAAGAGGGGGCCGTGGCCCTACATAGAAGAGGAGGCTAATGGGATTATAACGGTGCTCAAATGTCAACATCAAAATTAATTTTAATCATTTATTCAAATATCATGTAGGTATTATACAGAATACATAATAGAAAAGGATTTAATTAAAAACAGATTATTCAAACAGATATGGTAGACTGTGTGGGTCGCTGGGATTCCCACGTAGAGTACAATGGTGGTCAGGTATGATGTCACTTCCCTATATATTTCGCCAGCTTGGCTTCCTCAGGGGAGTACACAGTGACCACTACTTTTATCAGCCAGCTCTATTAAAAGATCAAAAACAACATATAAGAAAGAATTACAGTTGCATATGATATTTACATATACAGTATATATAAGTGTGTGCCACCGAGACACCCAGAAATGAACCCACCTTCACTCAGCCAGGACAAAAAGGAATCGACATGTGGAAAAAGCTTCCAAAACTGCAGGATCGTGCAAGGAGGCAGTGTTCGGCCTTAGGGGGTATAAAGGGACCCAGCTATAAGGAACAAAGAACCTAATGAATGCTAAGTTCCAGACATTTAGGCCCCTTTCACACTGGGGCGGGCAGGAGCGGAGGCGGTATAGCAGCGCAATTTTCAGCGCTGCTATACCGTCGTTATTACCGCGGTATGCGGTCGCTAGGGGGGGTTAATTTAACCCCCGCTAGCGGCCGAAAAAGGGTTAATACCGCCCGCAAACCGCGGCTATTGCCGCGGTTTGCGGGCGGTATTACCGCGCTGTCCCATTGATTTCAATGGGAGACCGCGGTAAAGGAGCGGTGAACACACCGCTCCTTTACCGCTGTAAAGAAGCGGCTAGCAGGACTTTTGGAGCGGTCCTGCTAGCGCACCGCTTCAGTGTGAAAGCCTTCGGGCTTTCACATTGAAGGCACAGGGCAGGATTTTTTCATGCGGTATAACAGCGCTATTATTAGCGCTAAACCGCATGAAAAACGCCCCAGTGTGAAAGGGGCCTTAAAGATCATAATGAGCAGGGAGCAAAGAGTGAAGGGCCAAAAGGCTCAAAGGGGAACCTACTCTGTTTAATATATAAGGACACAGACAATTGCGGGGGCGGCCAGAGGTTGATTCTCAGACATAGATGCCAAAAGGACATAAGTGATCAAAAAATGATCTAGCAAATCAGCAAGCACTAAAGGATCAATGAAAAATAAGTATAATGAAGCGTTTATTATTTTGGGAAGATATGTCTAAAAAATAAATATTCAAGGAAGATAAGATAATGCAAGGGAGTTTTTAAAAAAAATAGTTTTTTTTTGCATAGTATATTCCATGCTGGGCATCCAAAAAATGCTCATTAACAGGGCTTTTTTTCAGCGGGAACGCTGGGGAACGCAGTTCCGGCACCTCCTGGACTGACTGTATGTAATGGCAAGGGGTGCTGGGGTATGCTGCAGGGTATTGATGCTCACTGCTGGCGAATCTATTCTAGCTGGAGGGGATCTATCGTTGCTGAAGGAGATCTACTGTTGGGGGAGGGGTCTATTGTTGATGGCTGCCAGAGAGTCTATTAATGCTGGCTGTGCGGGGATCTGTTAATACTGCCGGGAGTCTATTGTTGCTGGGGGGGGGGGGATTTTGTTGTGGGTGGTACATTACAAGCCAAATTCCATACAAATTACTTAGCACAACAAAATGATATTTGGTTCTGTATTGTCTAAAAGGGGCGGTACTGGGAGGTGGGTAGGGGGTGGAACCAAGGGACGTTGCTCGGAGGTGGGTAGGGGTGGAGAAAACAAGTGACTCAGAAAAGGGGAGTTCCTGCACCTATTGTCTAAGAAAAAAAGCCCTGCTCATTAATATGTATATAATTCGTAACAAAATAATATAGGGGATCAATATATCATAGGGTTAGAGATGTCCAGCATGGGATATCATAGTATTGCAAGGTTATGGTCGCAATGACCACGAGTAGCTGCAAAGTAGTGTAGCGCCCTGCTCCTAATAAGTAGGCGCTATATGTAAATTTAGGTTTATCTGAGCTGTAGTTTAGCTCAGAGTGATTATGTTAAATTGCTGGTTTCTGTTCCAGTTCAGCTGTGTTGTGTATTTTCAACTTGGCCGTGGGTGTCGCTGTCACCACCGGTCAGTGTTGGAAATGCAACGGGCTGGATGTATTGAGTACCTCTTTACCCAGAAACAGCCCAGTGGGAGTGGTTCCCCTGCTGTGCATTCTGGGAGATGGTACTTAAGGGACAGACATCGTTTTCAGGGTCTCTCTGACCTGATGGCCCTCCTGGCCTAAGGTATGTCGTAGCAGTTCTTCTGACTCTGGGCCTGCTGGCCTGAGGCATCGTTACTGAAAGTAGGCCCAGGAGTTTCTGGGGTCTGCTGGTCCAGGGGTGGTCCTGTGCTGTATTGCCTGCGGGGAGAAGCCGAGCAATTGGAGAAACCAGGGGAGGACTTTTCTCAGAGGACCGAGCAAAAAGGCTGGTATCTCAGGAAGAGCCTGGAGACTCAATTGAAGGACGCATCCCGGCCAATCTACCTCACAGTATTGCCAGATGGCTGAAAGAAACTGGTACTGTGTAACTGTTCTTTGACTTTGCAAAAGTTCTTGGTTATACAATCCTGTGGCAGCGGATTGTACAACGGACTCTAGGATATTCAACAAGTCTGTGGCAGACTATGACCGAGCAGCGCACCGGTTACTAGGTCAGTGAGAGGCCTATCCGGTGGTTGCTGGATCCAGTAGTGGAAGCTGTTTGTCCTCTGGATCAAAGAAGTACCCGTGATCCGCAAAACAAGGTACCTGAATCTCCCCTAACCCTCCATCCTTCTATCTGATGTTGTTAATAAAAGCATTGGAAAAAGAGACTAAGTGTTTGGTGCGGACATCTGTGAACAACTCTCCAATGGGACCCTATGGCGGATACGGTGAACAGTGACGTAACGGCAGACCCAAAATGAAACCAGCCGCTCCTACAGGGGTAGTGCTACACATGGGGGCTCGAGTCCGGGATTTGCCATTAATGGTCGCAACTCAAGCAAGCTGTTCACCGGGAGCCTATGCTAAAGAGGGCTCTGGACTGTGTTATTTTCCTGGAAAAAGGGGTTAATTTGCGGATCACTTCTTAGCAGCGTGGGCTGTGGGCGGAACCAAGAAAGCCCGGGAGCTACGTGACTAGAGGAGCGAGTGGGAGGTGTTTCCGCCTACTTGCTGCGTGAGACGCCACGTTTGTGTGTCCAACACTCAAGAGAGGATCTGATTGTACAGCCATGTCTTCAATACCGTTGATGCAGTCTGCTATGGAGCCCAGGATGTTTCCTGTGGGTAACGCTACAAGTGCCGTGCTGCCTGGAACTTTGCTGTTGGATACTGGCATTCATCTGAAATTGCATGGGCAGTTCATACTGTACATGATAGGAGATGTCGAAGCATTGGGTATGCTATGCAACAGGTGTGAAGGACTGGCCGTACACCCCCGTCCATTTGTTCAGTGCTTGCACTGCGGGGAGTACCTGTTCGCCGCAGAGCAACCCACCATGCCGCCCCGTGCTTACCGAGTGGACTGGGCCACGGGCATTGCTACAGAGGAGGCTGCTGCCTTTGCTCCTGCGGCTAGACCTGTACTCGCCTGGTCTGCTACAGTTAGTGTTCCTGAGGGAGATGGCGCTGTTACTGCCATCAAAGAGTCGTCAGCGGACATCGTTACTGCCGTTACCCCTGCTGCACCTGCTCTTGCTGCACCTGTCCAGAGGAAGGTGGGATATGTGAAAGCCTTCCGCGGCCGCGGTCGACGCCTACCCCAAAACTATCCGAACCGGATCCGAAAGAAGGCTTGATCCCTGAGAAATCCACGACAGAAACGGGTGAGAGATAAGGGGAAAATATGTCTGGGACTGTGTGCAACTATTTGCCTGCGGAGGAGTTACGAGATTCTGAGTTAGACTCCCTGTCAGATATCTCCGGAGATGATGATTTGTTCGAGACTATGTCTCGGGAGATGTTATGGGCAAATGGTGATGATGTCGCTTCGGCCTTCACTTTTTCTGATTGGGTAGCCATAGACTGGGGGAAGACATCACCCAGTGTGGAACCCCCCGTTGCTACTAACGATATTCTGGCCAGAGGTACCAGTTCATTTGTGTCAGAAAAGTTGTCTACCAACGCTATGGTGCGCAAATCTCCAACTTCATGTGTGCCTCCTGGACTAGGAAGTACCAAGGCTTGCCCAATTACAAAGATTGCTCAATAAAAGGGTAGCAGAGGCGGCTCTCCAATTAGGCCAATTAGGTGATCGCCTTAGGCCTCGCGGTCACAGCAGGGCCCCGCGATCGCCGAATTTGCCTATGTGTAAGTGGGTGCTGCGCGGATCCCCTTCCCGCTTGCTCTCCCCGCCGGCCACCGCCTGCAAATGATAGGAGCGGTTCGAGAAGGAGACCTCCTTCATTCCCCCTGCTCGAGCCGCCGCTGAAGAACTGGATGGCCTCGTACACACGACCGATTTTCTCGGCAAGAACCAGCAAGAAACTTGCTGGCAGAGAGGTCTTGCCGAGTAAATCGGCCGTGTGTACGCGGCTATCGGGTTTCTCGTCGAGAAAACCGACAAGTAACCTCGACGAGAAAATAGAGGACCTGCTCTCTATTTTCTCGTCGAGATTCTCGTCGGCATGTTTCTCGACGAGAAAAGTGAGTGTGTGTACACTTACCTGTCCTCCCGGAAGCCCGCGCATGTTCGAAATGAATTCGACGCATGCGCGGTAGCTTCCTAGGCATACGTAGGGTATACCAAGATGGCGGCGACGGCATCGAATGTGACGAGCGCATGCTCATCGTAGTCGATGATGTCACCGCGTACGCTCCATTCAAAGAACCGCGGGTTCTTTGAAACGAGCGTGTGTACACTCGGCCGGGACAAGTTTCTTGTCCAAGAATCTCGTCGAAAAAAACGACATGTTTTTTTCAACGAGAATCTCGGCCGTGTGTACGAGGCCGATGTCTCTCCTATCAGAGGAAAGCAGAGCAGCAGAAGATTGGAGCGACAGTGTCTGTGTGGAGAGAGAGAGAGAAGCTGCTGCTGCTGCGGGCTCTTCTTCCCCCCCTCCCCTCTCCTCCTCTCATCACTGTACTCATTTTTTCTTCCCCCTCCTTCTTATTGGGCAGGGGAAAAAAACACTAAAATGAAGCAGAGAGGAGGATTTTGGGAAATGTAGTCCCGAGGGCTGGACATGCAATACTAAGGGGGAGAAACTACAGCCCCCAGCATGCCCAGCTGAAGAGGAGGGAGAGAGAGCCAGGAGCCCAGGAGAGCTTTTGGGGAAGTGCACCCAGGACTCCATCAGAGAGAGAGAATCCCACTGCACTGCACCACCAGAGAGAAATCCACACAACCTAGCACCATCCCTTCTGAAGAAGAAAGCCATGAAGTTATTTCTAGAATACAGATCTGGGCACTATCCAGCGGAGTCGCCACAGGCAACCCAGATTGAGCTAATTCCTGATTGGAGGAACCATTGTTGCTGTATCCCCGGGTCTGGTAAGAGGGCCGATCGCGATCGGCCATTATCTACTGCCATCCATAGGAACTGCCCACCCTGTTATTCTTTGGCCCTAATACTGCCCGCAGGCCTTTTTCACAGCTGCAACGTGCACCAGCAAATAAAAAGATGAAGATTTAGGACTTAGTGCTGGTTCACACGACATCAGATGTGATTTGTACCACATTGCAGTGCAAATCACATGCGATCTCTGTGCGATGCGATTTCAGTCATACAGATAGCATGGCTGAATTCGCATTGCATTTGGACCAAACTTTCACAGGACCATTTTTTGGTCTGCACCAGAATAGGAACGCGTGGGTGTTCACACCCATGCGATCCGATTCCTGTCCAAATTTGCAGTTCGCACTGTGATATGCAAACTGATTTGGGGGTGTCATTAACTTTTAACTGACACTCCCAGCAGTTTGCATAAGGCAGTGTGAACTGCCACCAGGAGACATGCGATGCGGGAACCCACAGTGGTTTCGCAGGGTTTCCACATCGCTGCAGTGTGAACCAGCACTTAGGCTCGGCTCACAATGGTGCGATGCGAGAACCTTGCAAATCCACCGTGAGTTCCTGCATTGCACCTGACTCGCAGGCGGTTCACACTACCTTATGCAAACCGCTGGGAGTGTCAATACAAAGTTAACGACACCCCCAGATCGGTTCACATATTGCTGTGCAAACTGTCAATTCAGACATGAATCAGATCGCATGGGTGTGAACACCCATGCAATCCAATTCTGGTGCGGACCAAAAAAGGGTCCTGCATGACCTTGGTCCAAATGCGATGCAAATTCAGCCATACTATCTGTATTGCAGAAATCGCATAGCACAGACTTCACATGTGATTTGCACTGCAGTGTGGTGCGAATCACATGTGATGTTGCACAGCACACTGGTGTGAACCGAGCATAAAGACTGCCCTATAACTGTAGTGGCCCCAGGGCTATGGCAGGCACTACCATATGGCGGCTTAAGCAGCCACCTTAGGGCGCCAGGATAAGGGGGGCAGTAAAATCCTAATCCCCAGCCACTTGCTGGGGATTCTGATTTTTACAGTGCTGAATGAATGAATTTTTTTTTTTTACACACTCCCAGCCCCTATAGCAGCTAGGAGTGTGTGTACTTTAGTAAAGCTGACTGTCGCCTTTCATGTGGAAGTGTTACAAGTGGCTGTGAAGCCACCTATCACTTCCACCACTGCCACAATGTGTAACCCCCTTCACCATGTTTACCGGTAGTGATGAGCCGAACACCCCCGGGTTCGGTTCGCACCAGAACCCGCGAACGGACCGAAAGTTCGAACGAACATTAGAACCCTATTAAATACAATGGATGCGAACGTTCGAATTCTAAAGTGCTAATTATAACAACTATTATGCATGTTATTGTCCTAAAAAGGGTTTGGGAACCCGGGTTCTGCACCAGGGGACATGTATCAATGCAAAAAGAAGTTTTAAAAACGGTCGTTTTTCGGGAGCAGTCATTTTAATGATGCATAAAGTGAAAAAAAAAAAGTCAAATATTCCTTTAAATATCGTACCTGGGGGGTGTCTAAAGTATGCCTGTGAAGTGCCACGTGTTTCCCGTGTTTAGAACTGTCCCTGCACAAAATGACACTTCTAAAGGAAAAAAAAGCCATTTAAAACTGCTTGCGGCTTTAATGTAATGTCTGGTCCCGGTAATATGGATGAAATTCTTTAAGAAAAATGGCATAGCTACCCCATGACCCCCCCCCCCCTACCCCAGCCCATTACCAGCCCCTTTGGGTCTTGTATGGATATTAAGGGGAACCCCGCACATAAAATAAAAAAGGCCCTATATACTCTGAACAGCCCTATACAGGCGGTGCATACAAGACAGGGACTGTAGGTTTGTTCTTATGTAGAGTCTGTTTGTAATTTTGAACAGGTACATTGTTGAAGTGTAGCTCCAGACCAAAAATCTATTTTTAAACTTTTTGGAAAACATAGGTAAGGGTTATCACCCCTGTAACATTTGTTTTGCTGTCTGTGCCCCTGTTCAGAACATTTCACCTCACTTTCCGTCCCAATGACAACTGTTTTTGAAATGTGGTGTTTTTCTTGAAACAAGGATTGCTGATAAAGCATCAGTACAGAGGAGACACCTTTCTCCCATATTTATTCTTACAGGAGAGAATTTTCCTTCCTAGTGGTAGATTTCCTCTCACTTCCTGTTGTCTTCTTGCGTTTGCAAGTAGGAGTCGTTTGTAAGTTGGATGTTTGAAAGTAGGGACCTGCCGTATATACTCTGCAGAAATAGGCCCCTTAGTTGTTGGTGTTGGCACAACACTGTAAGCACTCACAGTTACTCTTGGTTGGTGCTGGAACGCCCTGCTGTCAACTATTATATCAGGAATTTTAATTACATATAATTGTTGAACAGTGGTAGTAAAAATTGGGCCTTTGATGGTGGTGCTGGTGCCACAACACTGTAAGCCCTGACAGTTACTCTTGGTGGGTGCAGCAATGGGCCCTGCTGTGAATTATTAGATCAAGAATTGTAATTACATGCCCCTGTTGAACAGGGGCTGAAAAATTGGGCCTTAGGCACTGGTGGCACAACACTGCAACCCCTCACAGATACTGTACTTGGAGCACAGCAATGAGCCCTGTTGCAAAGTATTGCTTCAAAAATTGTAATGACACGCCCCTGTTAAACAGGGGCTGAAAAATTGGGCCTTAGGCACTGGTGGCACAACACTGCAACTCCTCACAGATACTGTACTTGGAGCACACCAATGAGCCCTGTTGCAAAGTATTGCTTCAAAAATTGTAATGACACGCCCCTGTTAAACAGGGGCTGAAAAATTGGGCCTTAGGCACTGGTGGCACAACACTGCAACTCCTCACAGATACTGTACTTGGAGCACAGCAATGAGCCCTGTTGCAAAGTATTGCTTCAAAAATTGTAATTACACGCCCCTGTTAAACGGGCTGAAAAATTGGGCGTTAGGCACTGGTGGCGGCACCCATAAACAAAAATGATCTTACAAGCTATCATCATCAATCGTATCATTGAGGACTCGGAGGAGGAGGATAGCCAGTCAACATAACAGCACAGGCACTCAGCATCAGCATCAGTCTTGAAGGGATGTGACATGTTAAAATCAATTAGTCTGTTATATCAGCATCAGGTGTGTGGTAGCTGGTGGTGATCCAAGACTGGTTCATCTTGATGAAAGTCAGTCGATCAACCGAGTCGGTGGACAGGCGCACCCTGTGATCCGTGACAAATCCTCCAGCAGCACTGAATGTGCGTTCCGAAAGAACGCTGGATGCAGGACAGGCCAGTAGCTCAATTGCATACTGTGCAAGCTCTGGCCAGTGATCCATCCTCAAGACCCAGTAAGCCAGAGGATTTTCGGTGGGGAAGGTGTCCAAGTCTGACCTTGCCCCTAGATATTCCTGCACCATGTTTATCAGACGCTGGCGATGGTTGCTGGAACCGATCATACTTTGGGGCTGCGGACTAAAGAATTGTCTGAACGCATCGGTCAGACGGCCACCTTCCCCACCGCTCCTTCTTTGACTGGCCGAAGCCTCAGCAACTCGTTGTCCAGGACCAGGAGTTTGCAACCTCCCAGTCTCTGGGAACGCGTTGCACAGACCTTTCTGCAAGGCCTCCCGGAGTTGTCTCATCCTCTGCTCCCTCTGCGACGGTAACATAAGGTCCGCAACCTTACCCTTGTACCGTGGATCAAGGAGAGTGGCCAGCCAGTAATGGTCCCTCTCCTTGATCCGAAGAATACGAGGATCCTTCCGCAGACTTTGCAGGATCAGGGAGGCCATGCAGCGTAGGTTTGCTGAGGCATTCGCTCCGGAGTCCTCTGGGTCACTAAGGACGACATGATCCGCAGCCACCTCCTCCCAGCCACGTACAAGTCCACTGGTTTCTTGGGACTGTAAATCATCCCTAAAAGACTGCTGCTGATGATGCTGAGTGCCAGCCTCCACCTCCATGCTGACACAATCCTCCTCCTCCTCCTCCTCCTCTTCCTGTGCGATGGGTGGGACAGAAGGAACACTGTCTGGGTAAAGGGGGCCTTGAGAGGCAAGGAAGTCCTCCTCTTCCTGCCTCTGTTCTGCCTCAAGTGCCCTGTCCATTATTCCACGCAGCGTGTGCTCCAACAGGTGGACAAGAGGTACAGTGTCACTGATGCATGCACTGTCACTGCTCACCATCCTCGTGGCCTCCTCAAATGGTGCCAGGACAGTGCATGCATCCCTGATCATGCCCCACTGGCGTGGAGAAAAAAAACCAAGCTCCCCTGACCCTGTCCTGGTGCCGTAGTCGCACAGGTACTCATTGATGGCCCTCTGCTGCGTGTGCAGCCGCTGCAGCATGGCCAACGTTGAGTTCCACCTGGTGGGCATGTCACATATAAGGCGGTTCTTGGGCAGGTTCAACTCCTTTTGCAGCTCAGCCAGGCGAGCACTGGCATTATAAGATCTGCGGAAATGCACACAGACTTTCCTGGCCTGCCTCAGGACATCCTGTAAGCCCGGGTACCTGCCCAAGAAGCGCTGCACCACCAGGTTAAGGACGTGAGCCACACAGGGCACATGGGTCAGTTGTCCCTGTCGGAGGGCGGAGAGGAGGTTGGTGCCATTGTCGCAAACCACCATTCCTGGCTTAAGCTGGCGTGGCGTCAACCACCTCTCGGCCTGGCCCTGCAGAGCAGACAGGACCTCTGCCCCAGTGTGGCTTCTGTCCCCCAAACACACCAGCGCAAGCACGGCATGGCATCTTTTTGCCTGCGTACTTGCGTAGCCCCGTGAACGGCTACGGAGCACCGCTGGTTCATAGGACAAACCACAGGAAGAGGCCATGGAGGAAGAAGAAGAGGAGGGGGTGGAGGAGAGAGGTGTGTCACAACCAGTAGTAGCATTTTGGAGGCGTGGCGGTGGGACAACCTCCAACACTACTGCACCTTGTCCTGAATCCTTCCCAGCTGCCAAAAGAGTGACCCAATGGGCCGTGAAA
This sequence comes from Rana muscosa, assembly GCA_029206835.1. Taxonomy (NCBI): domain Eukaryota; kingdom Metazoa; phylum Chordata; class Amphibia; order Anura; family Ranidae; genus Rana; species Rana muscosa. The sequence goes on from CM055116.1 coordinate 14,764,110, forward strand.
GAAAGGTAACGTCCCTGTCCATGCCTGCTGGACCATGAGTCAGCGGTAATATGCACCTTACCGCTGACCGCCCTGTCCAGCGAGGCCAAGACATTGCCTTCCACATGCCGGTAGAGAGCCGGAATAGCCTTCCGTGAGAAAAAGTGGCGTTTGGGAACCTGCCACTGAGGAACTGCACATTGCACAAACTCACGGAAGGGGGCCGAGTCTACCAACTGAAAAGGCAGCAGTTGAAGCGCTAGCAATTTAGCCAAGCTAGCATTCAACCGCTGGGCATGTGGATGGCTGGGAGTGAACTTCTTTCGACGGTCCAGCAGCTGGGGCAGGGAAATTTGCCTGCTAGAATCGGACGTCGGTGTACTGCTAGCAGAGTGGGCGCAAGTACTTGGCTGTGACACACCTAATTCTACACCTTCATTCCTCTCAGTGCATGTTTCAGAGAGGACTGAAGTTATAGTGGGGTTGGAGATCCCAGCTGATGCGGTGCAAGGAGAGGTCCGCTTTGTTCTTTGGTGTGGGTCTTTGAGGTAGGCTTGCCAACGAGCTGCATGGCAGGTCAACATATGTCTGGTCAGGCATGTGGTACCCAAGCGGCTGATGTTTTGGCCACGCGATATACGCTTGAGACATATGTTGCAAACAGCAGCTGTGCGATCTGATGCACTAGCCTCAAAAAAGGCCCACACCAAAGAACTTTTTGAATGACGGGCAGAGGCAGCGCCCTGCACAGGCGGAGCTCTGCGGTGTGATTCTGTCGGTGTACTGCCCTTACGCTGGCCACCAAAGGGCATCCTGCCTCGTTGGAGATGTGCCTCCTCCTCATCCTCCTCCTCCTCCTCTCTCCTATTAGGCACCCACGTGGAGTCAGTGACCTCATCATCCCCTCCCTCCTCATCACTGGAGCCAATCTGGCAGTATGCTGCAGCTGCTGGAACATGACTGCCAGATTGGTGTCCTTCTTGAGCATCCCCTCTGTCTGCTCTCACGCTACTGCCTTCCTCTAGCTGGGTTTCATCATCAGACCCTTCGAAACGCTGGGCATCCTCCTGGAGCATGTACCCAACACTGTGCTGAAACAGTTCGGGGGACTCCTCAGGAGGAGGACATGGTGGGTCTAGGGAAGGAGTGACTGATGATTTGTCTGACATTGATACCAGGGAAGACGACGCTTTGGCAGCTGCTTTTCCAGTACCCTGAGCCTGGGTGAGAGAGGATGAGGAGGAGGAGGAGGGCTTGGTCATCCACTCTACCAAGTCTTCGGCATGATGTGGCTCAACATGTCCAGCTGCCGAAAAGAAGGACAAGCGTGTCCCATGGCCATGTGCTGATGACAATGCACCGCGTCCACGACCAGCACTGTTGCCCCCAGACACAGAGCCTGCTTGCCCTCTTTTATTGCCTCCTGACTGTCTGCCTCTCCTTGTTTGCCTTCCAGACATTCTAATAGATGGCCTGCAGGGAGATGGGAAAAAAGCAATAAGGGCTACCTTCAGGTGTCCTTCTCTGTCCCTTGAAACAAGGACTTTCACAGTGAAAGAAACTGACACTCTCCCTACCTACAGTTTTCTGTCCCTAGAAAAAATGTTTTTTTTAATCACAATATAGCACAAGGACAATTCACTCACTGTCCTTACAGGTCCCTGGAAACAAGGACTTGCAGAGTGAAAGAAAAAAAACACTCTCCCTACCTACAGTTTTCTGTCCCTAGAAAAAATGTTTTTTTTAATCACAATATAGCACAAGGACAATTCACTCACTGTCCTTACAGGTCCCTGGAAACAAGGACTTGCAGAGTGAAAGAAAAAAAACACTCTCCCTACCTACAGTTTTCTGTCCCTAGAAAAAATGTTTTTTTTAATCACAATATAACACAAGGACAATTCACTCACTGTCCTTCCAGGTCCCTGGAAACAAGGACTTGCAGAGTGAAATAAACTGACACTCTCCCTACCTACAGTTTTCTGTCCCTAGAATAAATGTTTTTTTTAAGCACAATATAGCACAAGGACAATTCACTCACTGTCCTTACAGGTCCCTGGAAACAAGGACTTGCAGAGTGAAAGAAAAAAAACACTCTCCCTACCTACAGTTTTCTGTCCCTAGAAAAAATGTTTGTTTTAATCACAATATAGCACAAGGACAATTCACTCACTGTCCTTACAGGTCCCTGGAAACAAGGACTTGCAGAGTGAAATAAACTGACACTCTCCCTACCTACAGTTTTCTGTCCCTAGAATAAATGTTTTTTTTAATCACAATATAGCACAAGGACAATTCAGTCACTGTCCTTCCAGGTCCCTGGAAACAAGGACTTGCAGAGTGAAATAAACTGACACTCTCCCTACCTACAGTTTTCTGTCCCTAGAATAAATGTTTTTTTTAAGCACAATATAGCACAAGGACAATTCACTCACTGTCCTTACAGGTCCCTGGAAACAAGGACTTGCAGAGTGAAAGAAAAAAAACACTCTCCCTACCTACAGTTTTCTGTCCCTAGAAAAAATGTTTTTTTTAATCACAATATAACACAAGGACAATTCACTCACTGTCCTTCCAGGTCCCTGGAAACAAGGACTTGCAGAGTGAAATAAACTGACACTCTCCCTACCTACAGTTTTCTGTCCCTAGAATAAATGTTTTTTTTAAGCACAATATAGCACAAGGACAATTCACTCACTGTCCTTACAGGTCCCTGGAAACAAGGACTTGCAGAGTGAAAGAAAAAAAACACTCTCCCTACCTACAGTTTTCTGTCCCTAGAAAAAATGTTTTTTTTAATCACAATATAGCACAAGGACAATTCACTCACTGTCCTTACAGGTCCCTGGAAACAAGGACTTGCAGAGTGAAAGAAAAAAAACACTCTCCCTACCTACAGTTTTCTGTCCCTAGAAAAAATGTTTTTTTTAATCACAATATAACACAAGGACAATTCACTCACTGTCCTTCCAGGTCCCTGGAAACAAGGACTTGCAGAGTGAAATAAACTGACACTCTCCCTACCTACAGTTTTCTGTCCCTAGAATAAATGTTTTTTTTAAGCACAATATAGCACAAGGACAATTCACTCACTGTCCTTACAGGTCCCTGGAAACAAGGACTTGCAGAGTGAAAGAAAAAAAACACTCTCCCTACCTACAGTTTTCTGTCCCTAGAAAAAATGTTTTTTTTAATCACAATATAGCACAAGGACAATTCACTCACTGTCCTTACAGGTCCCTGGAAACAAGGACTTGCAGAGTGAAAGAAAAAAAAACACTCTCCCTACCTACAGTTTTCTGTCCCTAGAAAAAATGTTTTTTTTAATCACAATATAGCACAAGGACAATTCACTCACTGTCCTTCCAGGTCCCTGGAAACAAGGACTTGCAGAGTGAAATAAACTGACACTCTCCCTACCTACAGTTTTCTGTCCCTAGAATAAATGTTTTTTTTAAGCACAATATAGCACAAGGACAATTCACTCACTGTCCTTACAGGTCCCTGGAAACAAGGACTTGCAGAGTGAAAGAAAAAAAACACTCTCCCTACCTACAGTTTTCTGTCCCTAGAAAAAATGTTTTTTTTTAATCACAATATAGCACAAGGACAATTCACTCACTGTCCTTACAGGTCCCTGGAAACAAGGACTTGCAGAGTGAAAGAAAAAAAACACTCTCCCTACCTACAGTTTTCTGTCCCTAGAAAAAATGTTTTTTTTAATCACAATATAGCACAAGGACAATTCACTCACTGTCCTTCCAGGTCCCTGGAAACAAGGACTTGCAGAGTGAAATAAACTGACACTCTCCCTACCTACAGTTTTCTGTCCCTAGAATAAATGTTTTTTTTAAGCACAATATAGCACAAGGACAATTCACTCACTGTCCTTACAGGTCCCTGGAAACAAGGACTTGCAGAGTGAAAGAAAAAAAACACTCTCCCTACCTACAGTTTTCTGTCCCTAGAAAAAATGTTTGTTTTAATCACAATATAGCACAAGGACAATTCACTCACTGTCCTTACAGGTCCCTGGAAACAAGGACTTGCAGAGTGAAATAAACTGACACTCTCCCTACCTACAGTTTTCTGTCCCTAGAAAAAATGTTTTTTTTAATCACAATATAACACAAGGACAATTCACTCACTGTCCTTCCAGGTCCCTGGAAACAAGGACTTGCAGAGTGAAATAAACTGACACTCTCCCTACCTACAGTTTTCTGTCCCTAGAATAAATGTTTTTTTTTAAGCACAATATAGCACAAGGACAATTCACTCACTGTCCTTACAGGTCCCTGGAAACAAGGACTTGCAGAGTGAAAGAAAAAAAACACTCTCCCTACCTACAGTTTTCTGTCCCTAGAAAAAATGTTTGTTTTAATCACAATATAGCACAAGGACAATTCACTCACTGTCCTTACAGGTCCCTGGAAACAAGGACTTGCAGAGTGAAATAAACTGACACTCTCCCTACCTACAGTTTTCTGTCCCTAGAATAAATGTTTTTTTTAATCACAATATAGCACAAGGACAATTCAGTCACTGTCCTTCCAGGTCCCTGGAAACAAGGACTTGCAGAGTGAAATAAACTGACACTCTCCCTACCTACAGTTTTCTGTCCCTAGAATAAATGTTTTTTTTAAGCACAATATAGCACAAGGACAATTCACTCACTGTCCTTACAGGTCCCTGGAAACAAGGACTTGCAGAGTGAAAGAAAAAAAACACTCTCCCTACCTACAGTTTTCTGTCCCTAGAAAAAATGTTTTTTTTAATCACAATATAACACAAGGACAATTCACTCACTGTCCTTCCAGGTCCCTGGAAACAAGGACTTGCAGAGTGAAATAAACTGACACTCTCCCTACCTACAGTTTTCTGTCCCTAGAATAAATGTTTTTTTTAAGCACAATATAGCACAAGGACAATTCACTCACTGTCCTTACAGGTCCCTGGAAACAAGGACTTGCAGAGTGAAAGAAAAAAAACACTCTCCCTACCTACAGTTTTCTGTCCCTAGAAAAAATGTTTTTTTTAATCACAATATAACACAAGGACAATTCACTCACTGTCCTTCCAGGTCCCTGGAAACAAGGACTTGCAGAGTGAAATAAACTGACACTCTCCCTACCTACAGTTTTCTGTCCCTAGAATAAATGTTTTTTTTAAGCACAATATAGCACAAGGACAATTCACTCACTGTCCTTACAGGTCCCTGGAAACAAGGACTTGCAGAGTGAAAGAAAAAAAACACTCTCCCTACCTACAGTTTTCTGTCCCTAGAAAAAATGTTTGTTTTAATCACAATATAGCACAAGGACAATTCACTCACTGTCCTTACAGGTCCCTGGAAACAAGGACTTGCAGAGTGAAATAAACTGACACTCTCCCTACCTACAGTTTTCTGTCCCTAGAAAAAATGTTTTTTTTAATCACAATATAACACAAGGACAATTCACTCACTGTCCTTCCAGGTCCCTGGAAACAAGGACTTGCAGAGTGAAATAAACTGACACTCTCCCTACCTACAGTTTTCTGTCCCTAGAATAAATGTTTTTTTTAAGCACAATATAGCACAAGGACAATTCACTCACTGTCCTTACAGGTCCCTGGAAACAAGGACTTGCAGAGTGAAAGAAAAAAAACACTCTCCCTACCTACAGTTTTCTGTCCCTAGAAAAAATGTTTGTTTTAATCACAATATAGCACAAGGACAATTCACTCACTGTCCTTACAGGTCCCTGGAAACAAGGACTTGCAGAGTGAAATAAACTGACACTCTCCCTACCTACAGTTTTCTGTCCCTAGAATAAATGTTTTTTTTAATCACAATATAGCACAAGGACAATTCAGTCACTGTCCTTCCAGGTCCCTGGAAACAAGGACTTGCAGAGTGAAATAAACTGACACTCTCCCTACCTACAGTTTTCTGTCCCTAGAATAAATGTTTTTTTTAAGCACAATATAGCACAAGGACAATTCACTCACTGTCCTTACAGGTCCCTGGAAACAAGGACTTGCAGAGTGAAAGAAAAAAAACACTCTCCCTACCTACAGTTTTCTGTCCCTAGAAAAAATGTTTTTTTTAATCACAATATAGCACAAGGACAATTCACTCACTGTCCTTCCAGGTCCCTGGAAACAAGGACTTGCAGAGTGAAATAAACTGACACTCTCCCTACCTACAGTTTTCTGTCCCTAGAATAAATGTTTTTTTTAATCACAATATAGCACAAGGACAATTCAGTCACTGTCCTTCCAGGTCCCTGGAAACAAGGACTTGCAGAGTGAAATAAACTGACACTCTCCCTACCTACAGTTTTCTGTCCCTAGAATAAATGTTTTTTTTAAGCACAATATAGCACAAGGACAATTCACTCACTGTCCTTACAGGTCCCTGGAAACAAGGACTTGCAGAGTGAAAGAAAAAAAACACTCTCCCTACCTACAGTTTTCTGTCCCTAGAAAAAATGTTTTTTTTAAGCACAATATAGCACAAGGACAATTCACTCACTGTCCTTACAGGTCCCTGGAAACAAGGACTTGCAGAGTGAAAGAAAAAAAACACTCTCCCTACCTACAGTTTTCTGTCCCTAGAAAAAATGTTTTTTTAAATCACAATATAGCACAAGGACAATTCACTCACTGTCCTTACAGGTCCCTGGAAACAAGGACTTGCAGAGTGAAAGAAACTGACACTGTCCCTACCTACAGTTTTCTGTCCCTAGAATAAATGTTTTTTTTAAGCACAATATAGCACAAGGAGAATTCACTCACTGTCCTTCCAGGTCCCTGGAAACAAGGACTTGCAGAGTGAAATAAACTGACACTCTCCCTACCTACAGTTTTCTGTCCCTAGAAAAAATGTTTTTTTAAGCACAATATAGCACAAGGACAATTCACTCACTGTCCTTCCAGGTCCCTGGAAACAAGGACTTGCAGAGTGAAAGAAACTGACACTGTCCCTACCTACAGTTTTCTGTCCCTAGAATAAATGTTTTTTTTAAGCACACTATAGCACAAGCACAAAACACACTGACACTCTCCCTACCTATCCTTCTCTTTCCCTAAACTAAAGGAATCCAGGTTAAGCAAGAAAGAAATAACAGTCACTGTCCCTGCCTATGCTGCTCTATCCCTGCTCCGGAACACACTACACTAGGCCGCCGTGCTGGCGGCCTTTTATAGTGTGGGGCGTGTACTAAACACCCTCAGCAATAATTGGCCACAGGCATCCTGCCTGTGGCCAATCATTGCTCTCCTCGCTGCCGGCGCTGTGATTGGCCAAGCATGCGGGGTCACAGTGCATGCTTGGCCAATCACAGCGCCTGGATGACACTGCGATGGCGTAGTGCATTGTGGGCCGTTCGCGTCACTCGAATTTGGCGCGAACGGCCCAAATCGTTCGATCTTCGTCGAACGATCGAACAGCCGATGTTCGAGTCGAACGTATGTTCGACTCGAACACGAAGCTCATCCCTATTTACCGGGCACCACTGTCCCACCTGCGGGCCCGCTGCTGTCATGGTGGGTGGCACTGGGAAGGGTGGCGGTAGTTTAGCAGACCTTCGTCCACTCAGCCACCCTCCTGTACACTGGGAAGTGTCATGTATGACGTCAGGGGCAGGCTGGGGCAGGGGCAGAGTGGCAATTGCCCCCTAGGCCACTCTAACCCATGTTAAAAACAGCCGGCAGCCGCTGCCCGCTGCCTTTTTCTTTCTTTTGTAGGAAGTTGGGCCTGCGGCCCAGCCGGCCGCTGTTTTATCTCCGGGAGTTGTAGTCTGCGCTTCCTGAGCAGGGCAGAGGAAACTACAACTCTGGTGAGCCTGCATTGATGGACACTGATGAGGCGGCACTGGTGAGGCTGCATTGAAAAACCAGATGGGCATGGATGAGCTGATTCTGTGGTTCAATGGGCCACTGGACAGGCTGCCAGCCCTCCCCTGTATGACGTCACTTCTTGGACCAGGGATAACTAAACAAAAATCCTTGCACCGGCTCTGCACAGGTTGTTGTTGCCATTTAAAGTGCACTAGGAAACTGCTATTCCGTTAGACACGTTTAAAGTTGTGTTGCTAAATATTGATTTATCTATTCTCGTATTTATTTTTCTGCTATTGATATAGAGCTGCTTTTATAGATATATTTGTTTACCTTTATTACCTGAGGGCAGTTCTACTCTGCTTTGTGAACTGCACTTTTAGTCATTTATGCAAGTTCCTAATTCTAGACAAATAGTGTCTACCACTAAGCACGTGTGTAATTGTTTATTGCCTATATCCTACTGTAAGGTGAAATGTACTATACGCTACGGCCCCTTTCACACTGGGGCGGTTTGCAGGCGCTATTTTGCTAAAAATAGCGCCTGCAAACCGAGCCTAAACAGCGGCTGCTGTCTCTTTAATGTGAAAGCCCCGAGGGCTTTCACACTGAAGCGGTGCGCTAACAGGACGTGAAAAAAAGTCCTGCTAGCCGCATCTTTGGAGCGGTGAGAGGAGCAGTGTGTTTACCGCTCCTTCCCATTGAAATGAATGGGACACCGCGGTAATACCGCCCGCAAACCGCGGCTGTAGCCGCGGTTTGCGGGTGGTATTAACCCTTTTTCGTCCGCTAGCGGGGGTTAAAACTGCACCGCTAGCGGCCGAATACCTCAGCAAGCCCGACGGTATAGCGCCGCTAAAAATAGCGGCGCTATACCGCCACCGCACCCACCGCCCCAGTGTAAAACCGGCCTACGTGTGTCTGTAGTGATTCAATCAACCAGGTGTGTCAGAGGGGCTGAGGGTGTTCTTGGAGTTGAGGCGCAGAACAGGGAACCCAAAATTACCAAGCGACTCCTTCAGGGGTAGTGCGACACATATTACCCCAGTTTTGATTGACAGGGGACCTTAACACTGCTGTGCTCAGAGCCGTGTCTCACTTAAGCGTGGAAAACATCTGCTCTGCAGCACATTACTTTAGAGGTCACAGCACATCTTAATGCCGCTGTGTGCAGGCAACGTTAAGAGCCCTGTTACCCTCACATCTCGCGTAACCTAAGACTCCTGAAGTTCTGTCTGCCAGCCAATGAGGAGTGATGTTGCGTCCCCGCACATCACTTTTCCCATCTAACACACAAGCATCTCAATCTGGGAAGGCCTGCTGCGTAGTTCAAGGGGATGAGTGGGGCCTCATGTCTAAGTTTTGCCTAAGGCCTCACAAAGCCTAGAGCCGCCTCTGAAGGGTAGCCACAGAATATGGACTGGAGTTTCCTTATGTTCCCAAGGAGATCATGCAGGAAATTGAATTTAACAGAGAGCAGTGGTACAATGAGGCTGTTTGGGACTATCTATCTGTACCAAAACCTTTCAGGAGAGCAGGCTATTCCTCCACTATGGATGATCGTTTCAATGGGTGCCTGTTGCATTGGAACTATGGTAGACACATTCATGCTGACAACGTTGTCATCTGCAGGCCTGGAAAGGACAACGTTGTCTACTTTATTACCACTTTGGGTAAATAAGGGAAAACCCTGACTCGGCCCGATCCCCTGGTTTTACTGGTGATCACTTATAGTGACTGTCCTGTTTTTGATTTTTCACTTTGCAAAGAGACTGTGAGAAAAATCCTCAATGCTAAAAAGACTGTGGGGTATATAGCTAGGTATTGTCAGGTTACAGGAAACCTCGGAGTCAAGATTTCTCTACCTGTTCCAGTACTTGTATTAAGGACTCTTGTCATATTGTCCTTCTACCACTAGGTGGTGGAAGTTTGCACAGCAAAGACTGGACTTTTCTTTTGTATATATATATATATATATATATATATATATATATATATATATATTGTGACAGCAGGCAGGTAAAATCACCAGGTTGCATCCAGGATGGTAGATATATATGTCCTAGATTCAGGCTTTATGCCAATTTATACCACTAGGGAGAGTGCTGGGAGTCTTGCAGGGGAAGGGTTAATGAGCCCAGCTGAAGCAAGTGGGCTCATTGGGGCCTCTACAAGAACTCCCAGCATGCTAAGGGAGATGCTCCAACCTGGAACCAGATCTGTGTGGATATTCTGGGGAGTGTGATCTCTGTGCGGTGAGCCAAAGCCTGTGTGGTTATTGCTAAGAACTTCTAAAAGCAGGGAGCTAGGGACTGGGACAGCACAAGGCTGTACCCAGTTGTTAGTCAGGGACACCAACGTGTGTAGTGAACGGTCAAGTTGACCAGGATTTCTTTTCTTGTTTCTTTTGTTTTTGCTGTATTTTTTTTGTCTGTATATAGTTCAAATAAAACCACACCCTTTTGTTTTCTCCTACCACTGTCTGCTGTGCCTGTTTTTGTGTGGTGAACCCATCCAGGGGGTCACACAAAAAAGGGGGGGAAGAAAGTCTAATTTCTTAGGAGATGAGTCTTTGCTTCCTGTTGTACAGTGATGTGTTTTATATTGTCAAGCTGCTGGGGAGTGGGTGGCTTAGATAGAGAGCTAGGTGTTGGGACATATGTTGATGTAACGTCACTTTGTGCGTTTATGTTAAACCTATATTTCTTTTGCTACCTCACCTTTTCCCTTCCACGTCCAAGTTTTGTGATTCAGGTATTGATATTCAGGAGTGAGAGTCATTTTTTTTTCCTCAGACGATGAGGACATCGTCTATTGCGGTGGGGGGGGGGGGTATGTAGCGCCCTGCTCCTAATAAGTAGGCGCTATATGTAAATTTAGGTTTATCTGAGCTGTAGTTTAGCTCAGAGTGATTATGTTAAATTGCTGGTTTCTGTTCAAGTTCAGCTGTGTTGTGTATTTTCCACTTGGCCGCGGGTGTCGCTGTCACCACCGGTCAGCGTTGGAAATACAACGGGCTGTATGTATTGAGTACCTCTTTACCCAGAAACAGCCCAGTGGGAGTGGTTCCCCCGCTGTGCATTCTGGGAGAGAGTACTTAAGGGACAGACACCATTTTCAGGGTCTCTCTGACTTGATGGCCCTCCTGGCCTAAGGTATGTCGTAGCAGTTCTTCTGACTCTGGGCCTGCTGGCCCAAGGCATCGTTACTGAAAGTAGGCCCAGGAGTTTCTGGGGTCTGCTGGTCCAGGGGTGGTCCTGTGCTGTCTTGCCTGCGGGGAGAAGCCGAGCAATTGGAGAAACCAGGGGAGGACTTCTCTCAGAGGACCGAGCAAAAAGGCTGGTATCTCAGGAAGAGCCTGGAGACTCAATTGAAGGACGCATCCCAGCCAATCTACCTCACAGTATTGCCAGATGGCTGAAAGAAACTGGTACTGTGTAACTGTTCTTTGACTTTGCAAAAGTTCTTGGTTATACAATCCTGTGGCAGCGGATTGTACAACGACTCTAGTATATTCAACAAGTCTGTGGCAGAGACTATGACCGAGCACCGCACCGGTTGTTAGGTCAGTGAGAGAGGCCTATCCGGTGGTTGCTGGATCCAGTAGTGGAAGCTGTTTGTCCTCTGGATCAAAGAAGTACCCGTGATCTGCAAAACAAGGTACCTGAATCTCCTCTAACCCTCCATCCTTCTATCTGACATTGTTAATAAAAGCATTGGAAAAATAGACTAAGTGTTTGGTGCGGACATATGTGAACAACTCTCCAATGGGACCCTATGGCGGATACGGTGAACAGTGACGTAACGGCAGACCCAAAATTAAACCAGCAGCTCCTACGGTGGTAGTGCTACAGTAGCAAGAGTATATAAGGGTTAAAAGGTTCAAATGCAAAGAGTTCTGTACCTGTATAGCAAGTGCAAAACATGAGGTCGCCCCCGTATTCCAGCATGATGGATCTGACAAAATGCCGGCCTTTTAAACCCCCCCCCCCCCCGCACGCTTGGGCGTCTGACGTCACTGAGCGAGCGCGGACACAATAAGGTGCCCATTGAGCATGCCCCAAAAAGGTGATGCATCTCCGGCCTACAATCCCCATAATCCCCTGCAGCAACGCAAGCATCGTAATGACGTCGAGGACATCTCAATGGTTGTGAGGACATCTCAATGGATGCCACTCACAACCCGCCGAGTGTGATGGGCGGAGATGGAGTCAGCATATTGTAGCCCAAGAAAGGAGGAGAGGTGGGGCAGAGAGGAAGGGGAGGGCGGACCAGTGATGGTGAAATGGCATTGCATGTAATGACAGCACGATTCAGGCTTCAAGTAATGAAGCCTGTGACAGACCTAGCCGGGACAGAGGCTTTTGGAGGGGACTGAATGCAAGCCTCTTGCCTTGCGACCATGGGCCCTGGCATTTGGGGGAACGGTGCTCTTTGTGAGCTGTATGCCTGGGGATCCTTGAGGGGATGTTACTTTGGATTCAGGTCCATGTCCCCCCAAGACACACAGAATCTGGGGACCCTGGATATGCCATATTAGAGTGACTGATTCATACTGTTGGGACGTTCACACATTCCCTCTAAGGATATGCGAATGCAATCACCTCCAGCCATCTGTCTGTCCTCTGTGCTAATTTGACCCTGCTAAATGTGTGATGTTTACACTTAGGATAATGTGTATTGTATAGCAGGTGAGACAGGTAGGAGGCGGGATGTCTACCCTGAACGGTCACATCTATGAGTCACCATGGCTGACTAAAGGATTTAGTTAATTAGCATGTTAATTTATGTTCTGGTTACTCCCTCTGTTACTGTATATAAGACTTGATTTTGGTGCTAATAAAGTCTCTCTTGGTTGAACTTACATACAGCCTGCCTGGTGTTTGTTCTGACCGACCACAAATGGATTTGAATGGCACATAGCTGTAGTTTGAATCCTGGAGCACCGGATGATCCAATAGAGCAGAGGAGTGTCAGGAGAGTGGAACCGAGCGAGCAAAGGGGCTCGTTACAAAGCCCTTGGGTGTCCATACAGCAAAACACTAAGCCCCTAGGGCGCACAAATCCTAAAGTGGCAGGGAGAGACCGGGAGGGAGGGGAACGATAGTTCCCCAACCATCCCTACCCGTCAGTCCAAGAGTCCGGCTGGGGGTGTCATCCTCCCTGCATCCCAGAAAGAGGGTAAAAAATTCCCACCCCCAAAGTATGCAGAGATCGATGAGACAGAGGGCAGGCTCCAGATGAAAAACGGGCATGACAGCACACAAATATTAATCAAAACATATAATGTGCATAAAGTCCACAGTTAAATCATTTTCAGTTTTAATGCTACACAACAATTAGTACAGTATAAGCACCTAATCAATTCTTCCTACATGGAATACATTTTCCAGAATATCAAAATGGAAATTTCTTTTGAAATGTATAAATCAAACAACCATAAAGAGAGGGAGAGGAAAGGGAGAGGGACGAAGAGAACAGAACAAAGTAGGAAAAGCCCCAAAGGTGCAGGGCATCGATTGAACATGGCCCGCTGCCCCAGATGGAAATAAAAAAAAGGGGGGGCAGGCAAAAGAAAGGGAAAGGAGGCTTGGAATTGGACAGATTTCACATAGGTGGATGATCCAATAATTACATGAATATTAAAGTAAAGTTTAACTTAAAACTAAACATCAAATGATATAGATACCGAGTATTTCTACATTTAAACAACAATAGTGATGTATATACTTAAAGAAAAGATTTGAAACAAATATATTCATTAAGGCCAGGGTAACGGGTGGCCTTCAATTGGTGGAACCATTTAGTCTCGAGTTGCAAGAGCGTACGGTTAATGCCGCCGCCTCTTGCATGTGTAGGCACATGCTCGAGAGCTGTAAATTTAATCATTCCTGCCTCAAAATGATGTTCAAAGCCCACGTGACGACTGATGGCAGTGGTCATGAGTCCTTTGTGGATTGGACCGACATGGTCCTTGATGCGTTTGAAAAAAGGCCTTTTGGTTTTTCCTATGTAAAAACTGCCACAAAGGCATTTAGCTAAGTAAACGACTCCAATTGTTTGGCAAGACACTCTATGATGAATAGAGTGTGTAAGACCGTTGGGGAGAAGGACAGTCTGACCATTTAAAATGAATTGACAAATATCACATTTGTTGCATGAAAAAGTACCTGTTTGTAAAGCGCGCTTACTGCTTGAAGGGTCAAAGTGGCTCCAAACCAACCTGTCCCTGAGGGAAGGGGCGCGTCGATATGTAATGTCAGGAGGTTTTTTTTATATATATTTTATGGCAGAACTGTCAGCTAAGAGCAAAGGCCAAAATTGGGTCAAAATATTTCTAAAATGTACATGATGTTTAGAATACTGCATAATTACCGTATATACTCAAGTATAAGCCGAGTTTTTCAGCACATTTTTTTGTGCTGAAAATGCCCCCCTCGGCTTTTACTCGAGTCACCTTTTTGCGCCTGATCTCTTGGACTTTGGGGACCCGGTACCGGCCGGCCTTAGGTCCCCTGGACCCCAAACGTGGCACACCTGTAGCCCCACTCTTCCTCTACAAGTGTGCAAAGTTTGTTGTCCAGGGGACCTCTAACCGGGGAGCACCAATTTTTCAAATCCGGGCACCCCTTCCATAGACTCCCATGTTAAACGGTAATTTCTCTGGTGAATTTGGTTACCCGGGACCGGGCGGTCATAGGTCTCCTGGACCCGGATCTTGTCACACGTGTAGCCCCATTTCTCCTCTACAAGTGTGCAAAGTTTTTTGTCTGGGGGACCTACAGCCGGAGAGCACTGATTTTTCAAAGCCGGGCACCTCTTCCATAGACTCCCATGTTAAACGTCAGTCTAGTCATGGGCACAGTGAGGCATGGGCACAGTGAGGCATGGGCACAGTGAGGCATGCACATGGACACAGTGAGGCAACGTGAGGCACAGTGAGGCATGCAGATGGACACCCTAGGCTTATACTCGAGTCAATGAGTTTTCCCATTTCTTTGTGGTCAAATTAGGTGCCTTGGCTTATATTCGGGTCGGCTTATACTCGAGTATATACGGTAGTCGAATAGGTTGTAAGGTAGTTTTGGCTTTGGTGGAGAAAACCAAATCATTTCAGTCACTTTGGGAGGCCCTATTGTAGGCTTGTTTCAAAACTCTTTGGACTGTAGCCTCTTTCTTTCAGTCGATGATAAAGATTTTTTGCTGCTTTTTCATAATCCTCATTATGAGCACAATTTCTTTTTAATCTAACATACTGACTGTATGGAATGCTTTTTATAAGAAATTGGGGGTGCCCACTGAACGCATGAAGGATTGTGTTACCAGAGGATGGTTTACGGTATAAGGATGAATACAAAAGACCATCCTTATCAATGGAGATTTTGAGGTCAAGAAAAATTAATGCAGTGTTGGCTGCATTCCATGGTGAATTTCAGATAATGGGTATTTGTAGCTAAAATAGTCATAAACTGGGTCAGTTCGGCCCTACTGCCGGACCATAGAAGTAGGACATCATCGATGTACCTGTCCCACGATATAACGTGGGACAGGTACATCGATACGTCCTCACGTGAAAAAAAGTTGCTTCTTCCACCCCCCCCCCCAGGTACAGGTTGGCATACGATGGGGCACATTTAGTCCCCATCGCAACCCCCTGCACCTGGAGGTAGTGGGAGAGTCCAAAAAGAAAAACATTACGGGTCAGAGCCCAGTCACACAGGGGCAACTTTGGATCCAACTTCAAGTCGCCCAAGGTCGCCCCTAGTCGCCTCAAGTCGCGCTGCATGAGAAAATCAATGTAAGTGAATGGAGCCGTCTTAATGCACACTACTGCAGTCGCTCCGACTTCAAAAAAGGTTCCTGTACTACTTCAATCCGACTTCTAGGCAACTGCTAGGCGACCTGTACCCATTGATTTCAATGGAAGTCGCTCAGAAGTCGGATCCCTGTCTTAACAGAAGCAACTTTCCAGGAAGATAACAGACATTTCTCAGGCAAACTCCTCCCTCCCACAGAGCTGATTCTTGTTTGATTGGCCACTGTAATGTCTCCTGTCCTGGAGGCAACTTGAAGTTGCCTTGTAAGTAGCTGCAGGTCGCGCTGTGATTCATACTCAAGTCGTGTCCAAGTTGCCTCCCAAAGTCGCGCTGGAAGTCGTGTTGCCCCTGTGTGAATGGAGTCTCAGGATAAAGTTATAAAGTTCCAAAATAAACATGTTGTATGGGTGTGCAGAGCTACCCCTATCTAGTAACGGCTATTTTACATTTGCTTCAAAACAAGGCTTCGGACAGGCTTTGTTAAAGCTCTCTCAACGCCAGTCAAAGCCCCTGTCACTAAATAAAATGGTTAGCTTACAGTCCTGTTTACAGCTTGCTTTTGCTTGGTGCTTCGATGAGGCTTCGATGGGACTTTGATTGTCATTTGGTGGAGTTTTGATTGGGCTTCGATGAGGCTTCGATGAGGCTTTGATTGTCCTTTGGTGGAGTTTTGATTGGGCTTCGATCAGAGCCGGCGCTATGACTAGGCGGACTAGGCAGCCGCCTAGGGTGCAGCCATGGCCTGCTACCTCCTCATCCCCGCTGGATGTAACCTATGGAGCCGCTGTCCCTGGGTGGTGGGTCTGCAAGAATGTGTACCGGAGGTCCAGAGGAGGAGAGGGAATGTCTGCTGCCAGGGATCGTGCAGGGGGTGCAGGTAGGGAACTATCACATGCAGTACACTGACAGGTCCCTCCCCCGGCTCCCCCAGCTGCAGAGCTGTTCGGCGGCTCAGGGCTCTGATTGATGCAGAGGAGTTGGCCCGCCTCCTTCATTGTCACTGGTCGGGACTCGTGAGGGGGTGTGGCCAGCCAAGGGGTGATCCCGCCTGTCACTGGGGGACAGGGGGGCGGAGCGGCCGGCCTCAGGGATGATCGTGTGGTCCTTTTGGGAAGAGCAACATGGAGGTAAAAAAAAATAGGATTTTTATAACAGCTTACCTGTAAAATCCTTTTCTTGGAGTACATCACGGGACACAGAGCGACATAGTCATTACTAATGGGTTATATAGATACCTTCAGGTGCTGGCACTGGCAACTTCCAAAACCGGAAGTACCCTCCCCTATATAAGCCCCTCCCATCCGGGAGCACCTCAGTTTTGTAGCAAAGCAATAAGTGTCCCTAAAGAGGGGTGGGAGCTCTGTGTCCCGTGATGTACTCCAAGAAAAGGATTTTACAGGTAAGCTGTTATAAAAATCCTATTTTCTTTCTCGTACATCACGGGACACAGAGCGACATAGTCATTACTAATGGGATGTCCTAAAGCAATGCCCAACGAGGGGGGGGGATACACCATACATAAGCTGAGCGCTATCAGACATGAGGATCTTTTGCGGCCTGCAACACACTGCGCCCAAAGGCGACATCCTCCTGACTTCTAACGTCCACCTGGTAGAACCTAGTAAACGTGTGTACTGAAGACCATGTTGCGGCCTTACAGATTTGAGCCAGGGAGGCCTGGTGATGCACTGCCCATGAAGTTCCAACTGCTCTCGTGGAGTGCGCTCTAACTTTGAACGGAGGCGGTCTCCTTCTCAAGCCATAGGCTTGCATTATGACCTTTCGAATCCACTTGGCTAAAGTAGATTTTGACGCTGCCTGACCCCTTCTGGGGCCTTCCGGCAGAATAAACAAAGTATCCGTTCTGCGAATCTGAGCAGTGGCTTTTAGATAAGCTTTAACTGCTCTTACTACATCCAAAGAATGCAATAACTTTTCCTCTACCGAAGTAGGTTTGGGGAAAAAAGAAGGAAGAACCACATCTTGGTTCAAATGAAACCTCGGTACCACCTTAGGAAGAAAGGCTGGATGAGGGCGTAACACTACTCTATCCTTATGGATAACCAGATATGGCTCCTTACAGGACATAGCTGCTAATTCCGATACTCTTTTAGCCGAACAAATGGCTACTAGAAAAATCAATTTCCTGGTGAGAAGAACCAAAGAAATATGCTGTAATGGTTCAAATGGTTGTTTCTGTAGAACCGACAGAACCAAGTTTAGATCCCATGGACATATGGGAATATTAACCGGAGGACTAATACGCATCACTCCTTGTATAAAGGCTTTGACTAGTGAATGCAAAGCCAAGGGCCTTTGAAAAAATATTGACAAGGCTGAAATCTGACCCTTGATAGTACTCAAGGCAAGCTTCCTATCTACAGCCCACTGTAGGAAGTCCAGAATCCTACCTATTACGTATTTACGTGGATGCCATTTCTTGGCCTCACACCAGGCGATGTACGCCTTCCAGATTCTATAGTAGATCTGCCTGGATACCGGCTTCCTGGCATTGATCATGGTAGATACCACAGAATTAGAGAGCCCTCTCTTTTTTAGAATGTGGGCTTCAATAGCCAGGCCGTCAAACCTAGGGCTGGTAAAGAAGGGTGGTATACCGGTCCTTGCGAAAGCAGGTCCGGACGACGTGGGAGAGTCCAAGGACTCCCCACTGACATTTTACAATCTCCGCGTACCACGCTCTTCGGGGCCACGCTGGAGCCACCAGAATCACTGGTTTCTTTTCTACCCTGATTCTGCGGAGTAATCGAGGTAACCATTGTGGCGGTGTGAATGCATATATCAGCTTGAACTGATCCCAAGGGAACACTAGGGCATCCGAGCCGCAAGCTAGGGGATCCCTTGTCCGAGAGACAAACCTGTCCACCTTTGCGTTGAATCTGGATGCTAGAAGATCTACATCCGATGTTCCCCACCGCTGACATATTGTCCAGAAAACCTCGGGGTGAAGGGACCCTTCCTCTGGGCATAATTGCTGGCGACTTAGAAAGTCCGCCTTCCAATTCTCCACTCCTGGAATGAATACCGCAGATATGGCTGGGACATATCTTTCTGCCCATTTCAGGATGTAATTTACTTCCCTCTGGGCTGCATGACTCCTGGTGCCCCCCTGATGATTGATATATGCCACTGCTGTGGCATTGTCTGATTGAATTCTGACAGGGGACCCTTGGAGTTTGGATGTCTTTGGATGTCCATGCTACTAGGGCATACCGGGCTGCTCGTATCTCTAAGAGATTGATGGGCAGGGCCTTTTCTGCATCCGACCATCTGCCCTGGAGAGACTATTGCTCCAGTACTGCTCCCCAGCCTATAAGGCTGGCATCTGTAGTGACCACCTTCCAAGAAATCGGACTGAAGGATTTCCCTTTTTCCAGATTCTGGGGAACCAACCACCAACGGAGGCTCTTGCGAACGGAAGGGGACAAGGACATTGTAAGTCTAGGGCCTGAACTTTTTTGTTCCAGGCTGACAGTATGGCCCCTTGCAAATTCCTTGAATGGAATTGACCGTAGGGTACTGCTTCGAATGATGCCACCATTTTTCCCAGCAGCCTCATGCACAGGCGTATGGACGGCTGTCTTTTTTGTACCCACTAAGTGGATCAAATCTTTCAAAGACAACACCTTTCCTCGAGGCAAGAATATTTTTCTCTGGCCTGAATCCAACCTTAGCCCCAAGTATTCCAGACTTTTGACTGGTTTTTAGGGCTGACTTGTCTCGGTTGATAATCCAACCGTGAGATTCCAGATACTTGATTGTCTTGTGAACGACCACGTCTAGTTTTTTCACTGAGTGGTCTATCAGCAACAAGTCATCTAGATATGCCATTATCATTACACCTTGTGTTCTTAGATTGGCCAATAAAGGGCCAGAATTTTTGTAAACACTTGTGGTGCTGTGGCCAAACCGAAGGGTAAGGCTCTGAACTGAAAATGGCGCCCTTCTACTGCAAAGCGTAGAAATTTTTGGTGGACTGGAAAGATGGGAATGTGCAAATAAGCATCTTTGATGTCGATCGCGGCTAACCAATCCTCCCCTTGTAGGGCAGTGGCCACCGATCGGATCGACTCCATCGGAAAGTCCTGATATACAGGAATTTGTATAGCCCTTTTAGAATTAATATGGGCCTCCCGTCCGCGTTTGCTTCGGGACTGTAAAGAGGTTTGAGTAAAACCCGAACCCTCATTCTTCCAGGGGAACCTCCATAATTACTACTTGGAGCAATAGTTGTTCTAGTGCCAACAGGAGGGACTCTCTCTTCCGGGGATCCCTTGGCACGTTTGACCTCAAAAATGGGAAGGAGGAGAGTCTTTTAACTCCAAACTGTATCCCAAACATACTGCGGAGAGCACCTATCTGTCTTGATCGTGTCCCGCCAGGTCTCTTGCGAACAACTGGAGTCCTCCCCCCACCCGACTGAGCGGGGGCAACCCTTCAATGAATTTAACTTTGGGGGAGGTTTTGTACCTCCCCTGACCCAGGGTTTCTCATTACCCTGCTATTGTCCCTGTTTTTTTACCCCCGGGAATTGACTGAGGAGGCCGTCGGAACTGTTACACAGCCGATGCCCCAGGGACTGGAGAAGCAGGCCTCTTAAAGAGGGACCTCTAACTCTGTTTTTAACCGGCAAGAGCGTATTTTTACCGCTGGAAATTTTCTGGATATATTTGTCCAGGTTTTCCCTGAATAAGCGTTCACCATGAAATGGGACGCTAACCAGCCATTCTTTACAGGGAGCTTCAGCAGACCAGTTTTTGAGCCATAGAAGCCTACGCATATGTACTATAGACAGCGTAAGGCGGGAGGCCTGATGGACTGAATCCTTTATGGCGTCAACCGCAAAGCCTAAGGCTCTAGGTAGATCAGCTAGGGCAAGGCCTGCTGATCTGTCAAGTCCCTCAAGACCTGTTTCAACTGATCCTTCACTGCTTAGCAGACCTCACTGCTGGTTGTGTCACCAAGCTTGCTGTAGAAAGAAGCAGACTTTCATAAGGACTCCAATCTTTTATCTATTGGGTTCTTGAACATTTGGACATTATCCATTGGATATGTCAGTGATTTATACATACAAGAGATGGCTGTGCCCACTGTAGGGACCTTCCATTTTTTGATGAACTTATCCTCCATGGGATAGACCACCGGAAATCTCTTGGGGGGAATAAATATTTTCTCAGGACGTTCCCAATCCTGGTAAATGAGCCCTTTCAGTAAAGGGTGAAGTGGAAAAGAACAGACAGTCTGGGGGCTTCTAGCGACCCCAACGAGGATACAGTAGTGGTTGATGGTTCCGCAAGGTGCATTTTTAAATGCTGATCGGACCATGTTAGTCAGAGACTGAACCCATAATCTTTCAGCTTGAGATGCTGAGAAAAGGTTCCCCCACTGTTGATTCCTCTATAACAGAATCAACCTTATCCTGATCCCCTTCAGGCAGGTCGATCCCTGTATGGGACTGTTGCTCTGCTAACAGGCACTCTGAAGGAGGAGACGGAGATCGGGCGTGCTTTCCCTGACAGGGAGGCAGCGATCAATGTTGACAATCTCTCTCTAATCCTCCCAGAGCTGAGGAAAAAAACCTCCTCTGTTACATACACAGGAGCAGGTGAACTGAGGACAGCCACAGTACCAAGTACCCCTGCGGGGTCTCTACGGTCACTTACCTCTGAACTTCAGGGGAGACTGGTGCAGCAGAAGCATGCCCAAGACCTCAGAGCCCGATGAGACCCCCTTCGCTTCCTGGAAGATTCAGTTCCGGAGCTTCTGGACGGCATATTCCTAAGCCTAAAGCTGAGGTATTCCAGCCGTAATACACCACTTTTACTGAGAATAGTCTAGCACAATTGCTGCTATATCACAGTTGGTGTCTACTAAAGTGCCTTTCTAGGGGATGCCTGCATCAACCGCCTCTGTGTGCCTTTATACTGTTGCTAGCTCTGTCTGTGCACTTCAATAGCCAGCTATAATGTGCTTTAAAACACGCTGGACGCCCGCACATGCGCAGTAGCGCCGCGGCGCACACCTGAGCGTCATCCACCCGCTCCGCCCCTTTTTCCAGATCGCCTCTATATATAGAGGCGCGTGCACGCGCACGCGCGTGGGTACGTGCGCCTTCGGCGCCTTTTTTGAAAACAATAAGGAGCTAGATGGGAGCCAGGGTCCCTTTGCCGCAGGGCCCGGGGATGGATGAGCGCAGCAACAGGGCAGAGGAGACAGCTTCCCAGCAGAGAACATACCAACTGCCTGGATTTGATTCTGGAAGAAAAAAATCCACATTACAAGAAAAAGAACCATAGCGGCCTCTAGTGTCTAACACAGGTACCGCGGTCTTACATTTTTTTTTTTTTTTTTTTTTTCCTTGCCTACTATTACATTTTTTTACATTTTCTCAGTAGTAACAGGCATACACAGAATATTAGCGGGAATACCTTAGGTAACAGGCAGAAAGACAAAATAGGCTTGGGGGTCCCTCAATAGAACCAAGTTCCCGAGGGCCCCCACTTACCTTTTCCTCGCCGCAGGACTCTGTTTGGTCCACAGAAGCCCAAACTTCACCTATCACGGCAGGCATTGTAATCAAACCTTCAGGGACCGGGTTCCCAAGGATTCCACTCCCCTGGACCTGTATAGCACCCTGCACAGAAAACGTCGTGGGTATGACCAGAGCTCTGGATCCCAGGGTCCAGCTCTCCTAAGAGAAGCATTACAGGCAAAACCTTGCTCTTCTCTGCAAGGCCCGGGTACCGACCGTTTAGCTATGAAGCTTTTTTGGTCGGATCCGGAATAGCTTTACTGAGGCCCAAAAGAACCTGTACGCAAGCTCAGTGAAAAACACATGTTACTTCTTGGCCAACACCTTAGACACTGGCAAAAAACTGAGGTGCTCCCGGATGGGAGGGGCTTATATAGGGGAGGGTACTTCCGGTTTTGGAAGTTGCCAGTGCCAGCACCTGAAGGTATCTATATAACCCATTAGTAATGACTATGTCGCTCTGTGTCCCGTGATGTACGAGAAAGAAAAGACTCTAAAAATTCTGTTTTTTTTTTGTTTTTTGTTTATTATGCAGCCACTGGACTTAGTGAAATTGGGTTGAAAACTTGCTCTGCCCGATATCTCACAGTCAGGACGGTGCTGCAGGAAAATACAGATACCATCTTAATCTTTGTCAACTTTATTACTTCTATCTTTAGACTTTTACATAGAAGTAAAAAGTGCTGTTAGCTGACAAAGATCAGATGGTATCTGTTTTTTCCTGTAGCACCGTCCTGACTGAGATATTGGGCAGAGCAAGTCGTTTTCAACCCTATTTCTCTTATTTTTCTCAGTCCTCTGCCTGCTGTCACTCAGTCCTCTGCCCTGCTGTCACCCAGTCCTCTGCCCTGCTGTCACCCAGTCCTCTGCCCTGCTGTCACCCAGTCCTCTGCCCTGCTGTCACCCAGTCCTCTGCCCTGCTGTCACCCAGTCCTCTGCCCTGCTGTCACCCAGTCCTCTGCCCTGCTGTCACCCAGTGCTCTGCCCTGCTGTCACCCAGTGCTCTGCCCTGCTGTCACCCAGTGCTCTGCCCTGCTGTCACCCAGTCCTCTGCCCTGCTGTCACTCAGTCCTCTGCCCTGCTGTCACCCAGTCCTCTGCCCTGCTGTCACCCAGTCCTCTGCCCTTCTGTTGCCCAGTCCCCTGCTGTCACCCAGTTCTCTCTAAAAAAAAAAAAAACGTAAATGTTGGCTACTATGCTCGCTGTGTACGTCAGTTCAACTGTTTTGCGCCCTTATTATACCCTATAGAGGTATAGAAATTATATTTTAGTGGTACAGAAGTTTTATTTTTTTGGGGGTGGGCGCACAAGTAGCTGGTCTCGCCTAGGAGCGCAAAATAGTCTAGCACCGGCCCTGGCTTCGATGGGCCTTTGGTGGGAGCTTTGATGGGGCTTCAATGGGCCTTTGGTGGAGCTTTAATAGGGCTTTGATGGGCCTTTGGTAAAGCTTTGATGGGGCTTCAATGGGCCTTTGGTAAAGCTTTGATGGGGCTTCAATGGGCCTTTAGTGGGCCTTTGGTGGGGCTTTGGTGGGGCCTCAGTGAGTCTTCAAGCAAGCTTTGCCATAGACTTCTATGAAGGCTTTGGAGATGATTTGAAGCACCACTAAAGCTACATGGGATATCATTTTTGAAGCAAAGCAAGAGCAATGTGTAAACAGAACTGTAAGCTAACCATTTTATTTAGTGAGAGGAGCTTTGACTGGCCTTCAGAGAGCTTTAACAAAGCCTGTCCAAAGCCTTGTTTTGAAGCAAATGTCAACTAGCCCTTAATGTGTGTTGAAGCCAAAACAAGTGTAAATGAGCCCTAAATGTAAACAAAAAGATACATAGTATGATAGAGGAGAAAATGTAGAGTAAAAGATACATAGTATGATAGAGGAGAAAATGTAGAGTAATGCCTTGTACACATGAGCAGAATTTCTGTCGGAATAAACTCTGACGGGTTTTTCCGACGGAATTCCGCTCAAGCTGTCTTGCATACACACGGTCACACTAAAATCCAACCGTCAAGAACGCGTGACATAAAACACTACGACGAGCCGAGAAAATTAAGTTCTATGCTTCCGAGCATGCGTCATTTTTAGTCCATCGGAATTGCATCCAGACGAACGGAAATTCAGATTTTCCGAAATTGAGAACATGTACTCTATCTAATTCCGTCGGAATTTCCAATGGAAAAAGTCCGATGGGGCCCACACATGGTCGGAATATCCGATGAAAAAATTCCATCTGACTTTTTCCATCAGAAATTCCGAGCGTGTGTACAAGGCATTAAAGATACATTGTATGATGGAGGAGTAAATGTAGAGTAAAAGATACATTGCATGATGGAGGAGTAAATGTAGAGTAAAAGATACATTGCATGATGAAGGAGTAAATGTAGAGTAAAAGATACATTGTATGACGGAGGAGTAAATGTAGAGTAAAAGATACATTGCATGACGGAGGAGTAAATGTAGAGTAAAAGATACATTGTATGACGGAGGAGTAAATGTAGAGTAAAAGATACATTGTATGACGGAGGAGTAAATGTAGAGTAAAAGATACATTGCATGACGGAGGAGTAAATGTAGAGTAAAAGATACATTGCATGATGGAGGAGTAAATGTAGAGTAAAAGATACATTGCATGACGGAGGAGTAAATGTAGAGTAAAAGATACATTGTATGACGGAGGAGTAAATGTAGAGTAAAAGATACATTGTATGACGGAGGAGTAAATGTAGAGTAAAAGATACATTGTATGACGGAGGAGTAAATGTAGAGTAAAAGATACATTGTATGACGGAGGAGTAAATGTAGAGTAAAAGATACATTGCATGACGGAGGAGTAAATGTAGAGTAAAAGATACATTGTATGATGGAGGAGTAAATGTAGAGTAAAAGATACATTGCATGACGGAGGAGTAAATGTAGAGTAAAAGATACATTGTATGACGGAGGAGTAAATGTAGAGTAAAAGATACATTGTATGACGGAGGAGTAAATGTAGAGTAAAAGATACATTGCATGACGGAGGAGTAAATGTAGAGTAAAAGATACATTGCATGACGGAGGAGTAAATGTAGAGTAAAAGATACATTGTATGACGGAGGAGTAAATGTAGAGTAAAAGATACATTGTATGACGGAGGAGTAAATGTAGAGTAAAAGATACATTGTATGACGGAGGAGTAAATGTAGAGTAAAAGATACATTGCATGACGGAGGAGTAAATGTAGAGTAAAAGATACATTGTATGACGGAGGAGTAAATGTAGAGTAAAAGATACATTGTATGACGGAGGAGTAAATGTAGAGTAAAAGATACATTGCATGACGGAGGAGATACAGTAGGCTTTACTTTTATAGGTTCATCTTTTTCTTATTTGCTCGGACTGTGTGCTGACGATATGATGACATCACGTTCCCCTTTATTTCCTCCTCCATCAGGTCTCTGCCGGCATCTCACACTTATATCCGGCACACACCGGCTTAGCCGGATCCATCCTCTCCATCTCTGGCCGGTCGCTCGTCATTCTACTCTCTTCACCCGGTTAGACATTTCGGTGACCTGAAGTGCTTCATCATCACCGCGACGCCAAATCCAGTGTGAGATCATTTGTTTAACCGATTCCTGCCGGCGGCGTGTGGAGCGCGGAGAGAGCGGCATCAAAGGGAGTCTATCCGGTGATCTCTGTGACGATCTGCAGCTCCGGGGTGACACCACTGAGCGAAACCCTTTCATGTTTCCTGCCTTAGAGCCACCAATTAATCTCTTTATCCATTACTTCCCTACAGCCCGCTCTTCCCTCGGACACCAGTAGGGGGAGCCGAAGATTCCGAGCTCTTCAGATGATCAAAGTACCAGTTACATTTTGTTCTGTTATTAAACTTTGTATCATTTTTTGTTACGTTGTGCTGTGTTGCGCTGTGTTGTGCTGTGTTGTGCTGTGTTGTGCTGTGTTGTGCTGTGTTGTGCTGTGTTGTGCTGTGTTGGGCTCATATCTATACATTGTTTTTATTTTTTATTTTTTTTTGTATGTTTGCAGATCTGCAGAAAGGAGCTACAGTCCATTACGGCGCGGTTTCCACTAGTTGACTTTGGACACATAAAGTCGCATGACAAGTCGCAGCCCGTTTGATTTCAATGGCACCTGTTCCAATCTATGCGACCTAAAGTGACAGCGGCTTTGAAAAGGAAGGTCCCTGCACTACTTTGATCCAGAGACTGTAATGTGGGATCAAATCTGCACCCCGGAAGTTGGCCTCTAAAATCGCAGGACTTCAGGGTCGCAATGGTGGAAAACGTACCCTATGCCCTGGTTCACACCAGTGTGGCTTGGAAGTCGCGCAACTTCAAAGTCGACTATCAGTGCGATTTCATGTTTTTGCGGCTTGCGACTTCATTTATCAGTGCGCGTCGAAACGGAAATAAGTAACCTTTTTTTAAAGTCGCTGTGACTTGAGTTGCAGCCATTTGAACGGTTCCATTGCCGCAAACGGGGTTGTGACTTACTTGGTCATGTGACTTTGAACTGTCAAGTCGCACTGGTGGGAACCAGGGCTTTCCTGTTCGCATTCCATGCCGTTTCCTGCTATGCGTTTTTTTTTTTCTTTGGAAAACGCACAAGGACTTTTTTTTTTTTACACGCGGCACGATGCGTTTTTGGGGGTCCATGGAAGCGATTGGTTGGCTGTACAGTTGCTCCAATCACTTACACTTGAAGTAAAATCCCTGGTGATCCTGCCATGACCAGGCACTTCCTGTTATAGGGTAACAACGCTCTGTCACGGTCTCCCAATTGTGCTCCTGGGTTGTCACCCTGTCACAGGGGCTTCCTATAGGGATTACAATGTGTCTCAGCATCATAGGCGTGCGCACAGGGTGTGCCAGGTGTGCCCAGGCACACCCTAATCACCACAGATTCCCCCTACTGCCCTGGCGGCTCCCATCTTCCCCCCCCCTCCGCAGCACTGCCAGCTTCCTCCCTCTCCTATCGGCCGTTGGCTGCTGGGATGTTTTAGGAGTGGGGAAGGGGCCAGTAAATATGTAATTTACCGGCCCCTTCTCTTTCTGAATGAACATGGTGAGTGATTGGTAGTGTGTGTTTGGGCTTTGGGCAATAGGCTGCGCACACCTATGCTCAGCATACATTACCCAGGCATGGTCTGCTGTTGTCACCATCGGGAAACCTGCCCTGAGAAATGTGGGGTGAATACGGTATATACAGTGGAACCTCGGATTGCGAGTAACGCGGTTAACGAGCGATTCGCAATACCAGCACTGTATTTCAAAAAATCCTAACTCGGTTTGCGAGTGTTGACTCGCAAAACGAGCAGGATTCAGGCCAAAGCGGCGTGCAGTACCGCGTTTGGCCTGAGGTGGGAAGGGGGCGCCGGAGCCGAGCGGAGCCAAAAAGTGCCGATTCGGAGCCGCTCAGAAATGCTCGGAAAGACTACGTTCCCGAACCTTTCCGAGGTTTGCCAAAGTCAGCCAGCCGAGCTGTCCTCTGGCCTTGCCGGCTGTTTCCGAGGCTCTCCGGCGCCCCCCACCTCTGGCCGCATGCAGTATTGCATGCCATTGAAGTCAATGCAGAACAAATTATTTTCGTTTCCATTGACTTCAATGGGGAAACTCGCTTTGATATGCGAGTACTTTGGTTTACGAGCATTCTCCTGGAACGGATTATACTCGTAATCGGAGGTTCCACTGTAGTTACATAGTTTATACTATGATTGGAAAAAATATCCTCTAAAACAGCGGCCCTGGGGCCAGATGCGGGTTCTTTGCTTGCCTTTAACCGACCTTTGGGGCATCATTCCATGCAGGGCCGCCATCAGGGGGGTACAGGCAGCACACCTGTAAGGGGCCCGGAGGTCCCCTGGGGCCCGGATGGCAACCCCCCTTCTTTTTTTTTGTAAGGGGCCCAGAGGTCCCCAGTGCCCCGGATGGTAGCCCCCCTTTTTTATGTATTTTTTATTAAAAAAAAAATATATATTTTTGTAAGGGGCCCAAAGGTCCCCAGGGCCCCGGATGGTAACCCCCCTTTTTTATGTATTTTTTATTTAACATTTTTTATTTTTTTTTGTAAGGGGCCCAGAGGTCCCCAGAAGCCCAGAGGTCCCCAGGACCCCAGATGGCAACCCCCCTTTTTTTTATAATTTTTTTTTTTTTAATTTTCTTATAATTTTTTTTTTAAGGGGCCCAGAAGTCCCTGGGGCCCCGGATGGTAACCCCCTTTTTTTATGTATTTTTTATAAAATATATATATATATATATATATATATATATATATATTATTTTTTATTTTTTGTAAGGGGCCCAGAGGTCCCCAGAGGCCCGGAGGTCCCCAGGGCCCCGGATGGCAACCCCCCTTTTTTTTTATAAAAATATTTTTTTATTTTTTTATTTTCTTATAAATTATTATTATTTTATTTTTTGTAAGGGGCCCAGAGGTCCCCAGAGGCCTGGATGGCAACCCCCCCTTTTTTTTGTTGTTCTTTTTTTGTTCGTCAGCACCCAAAGCCTCCCCCCCCCCCCCGACCTCAACAATTTGCGGCGGCAGCACCCCCCGTTTCTCAATTCGTGCCCCCCCCTGCTTCTCAATTTGCGGTGGCAGCACCCCCCCCCCCCGGTTCTCCTCTGCTCCAGGGGGCCCATGCCTGAAGCTGTGTAAGGGGCCCCAAAATTCCTGATGGCGGCCCTGATTCCATGCACTGACACCAGTAGACATGTGCAATTCGTTTTCGTTCCAAATTAGTTTTTTAACGAATTTCGACAGATTAGTTAAATCGGAAATATCCGAATTCGGGCCCCTTTCACACACACGACTTGTCCCACGATTTGTGATGGAAAAGTAGCATGACAAGTCGTTTCCCATGATTTCCAATGACGACCACTCATATTAGTAACGACTTCAAGTCGTTCCAGCTTCAAAGTAGTCCCTGCACTACTTTGGTCCGATTTTGATGCCACCTACACAGGCATTCCCTGAATTTCCGGCCGCGAATCGCGGCAAAATTGCGGCAAAATCGCGAACGCGGAATCGCGGTAAAATCGCGCGACTTTGAAGTCGCAGTAGTGTGAAAGGGGAGCCGGTTCACACCAGGGCGACTCGTCAGGCGACTCAGTCGCCTGACAAGTCGCGTCCCACGCTTTTCAATGGAACCGTTCTAAGTAAGAGCGACTCAGGTCCCTCCGACTTAGAAAAAGGTTCCTGTACTACTTTTGGGGGCGACCTGCATTGAGTTCTATACCGAAGTCTTATGCAAATCGTCTCGGCGGGCGTCTCAAGTCGTCTTGAGATCGCGCCGCCGAGGTCGCCCCCACAAGTCGTGCAGCGTCGCGCCGCCCTGGTGTGAACCAGGTCTTAACGAAAACCAGTTTAACTAATTTTTCCTGGATATTCGTAAATTCGAAAAATTCATAAATTCGAATATTCCAAAAATTCGGAAATTCGAAAATCTGAAAATTCGCAAATTCCGAAAATAAGAACGAAAATTCGAATTTACGAATTATCCGCAATAACGAATGTCGTATCTAAACGAATGGAACGTCACAAATTAATAATAATAAATAACAATAATAATAATAATAATAATATTAATAATAAAAACTTTTTATTATTATTTACGGATTTTCGAATTTTCAAAAATTTTGAATTCACGAAATTTTCGAATTTCCGGATTTTAAAAATTTTCAGATTTTCAAATTTAGGCATTGCGATCATAACAAATGGCCCTAAAAACTAAAAAAAAAATACAGATAAATTTGTATTGGTTACGTTGACTAACAGCCAAATTTGAAAGGAAATTCCAATACATCTTATTCAGAGTTAGTTGTTTCGAGATTTCAGATTTTCTTTCTTATTTTTGAATTTTCATATTTTTGAATTTACGAAATTTTGGAATTTGTGGTGTTTCAGAATAATTGCGATCATAACGAATGACCTGAAAAACAAAGGAAAAAAAAATTAATCAAATGAAAACGAAAATGAACATATTTTTCGGCAGTGCACATGTCTAGACACCAGCAATAGGAGATTATTCTGGTCACCGACACCAACAATGGGGTACCATTCCACCCACTGACACCAATGATAGGGCAGAAACGAGAGGGCCCCATCTTTGATGTCAAAGAAAGGAATTGTGCCCCATTGTTGGTGTCATTGGGAGCAATGTCACCAATGATGGGGCAGGATTGATTTCTTTGACACCAACAATGGGGCACTATTCCTCGCAATGACACAATGATGGGGCACTATTCCTCACAATGATAGGGCACTATTCCTTGCCATGACACAATGATGGGACACTATTTCTCCCACTGACTCCAATGATGGGGCACTATTCTTCCCACTGACTGCAATGATGGGGCACTATTCCTCACAATGACACAATGATGGGGCACTATTCCTCCCACTGATCCCAATGATGGGGCACTATTCCTTCCACTGACACCAATGACGGGGTGCTATTCCTCCCACTGACTCCAATGATGGGGCACTATTCCTCCGACTGACTCCAATGATGGGGCACTATTCCTCCCACTGACTCCAATGATGGGGCACTATTCCTCCCACTGACTCCAATGATGGGGCACTATTCCTCCCACTGACTCAAATGATGGGGCACTATTCCTCGCAATGACTACAATGATGGGGCACTATTCCTCCAACTGACTCCAATGATGGGGCACTATTCCTCCCACTGACTCCAATGATGGGGCACTATTCCTCCCACTGACTCCAATGATGGGGCACTATTCCTCCCACTGACTCCAATGATGGGGCACTATTCCTCCCACTGACTCCAATGACGGGGCACTATTCCTCCCACTGACTCAAATAATGGGGCACTATTCCTCGCAATGACTACAATGATGGGGCACTATTCCTCCCACTGACTCCAATGATGGGGCACTATTCCTCCCACTGACTCCAATGATGGGGCACTATTTTTCCCACTGACTCCAATGATGGGGCACTATTCCTCCCACTGACTCCAATGATGGGGCACCATTCCTCCCACTGACTCCAATGATGGGGCACCATTCCTCCCACTGACACCAATGATGGGGCACCATTCCTCCCACTGACACCAATGATGGGGCACTATTGTTCTTTTATTGAAAAGAATCAAGCAACCAATTTTATACAAAAGTAAAAAACAAAACCATAATACAAAACTTCAACAGAAAACAAAGGAATACACATCCATGTTCAGAATATATACAATATATACATTATCCACTACCAAAACATCCCTAGAAAACTATCTACATAAAGCAGCAGAGAGGGCCTAAGAGGCACAACCCATCACCTATGTACGCAGCCATTTATCAAAAATTCATCAAAAATACTGATAATCTAGGGTGATAAGAGACAGACAGCCACACCCGGGAAAGAGACTCCTGGCAGTCAGGGAGGCTTGAAACCCCTCCACGCCTTCAACCAAGCCCCCTGACCCCGCTTGTCTCTCTCAAGCTCCCGAATCTTCCCCACCTCATGCAAAATGTCACACACCACCACCTCAACAGGAAGGAGTTTTTGCCGAATGCTGACCTGACACCGTGCGTTCCAGGTGAAATAACGGACTACTAGGCTAACTAAAAAAAGTGTATCCAAGCAAAAAACTCCACCGGTATTGAATGCTCCGTACACCCACTCAGCATAACCCAGCCTGGAGAGGAAAGGGACACCGAGGGCCCGCCCCACCTGTTTGTACACCTCTATACACCGAGGGCCCGCCCCACCTGTTTGTACACCTCTATACACCGAGGGCCCGCCCCACCTGTTTGTACACCTCTATACACCGAGGGCCCGCCCCACCTGTTTGTACACCTCTATACACCAAAGGGCCCGCCCCACCTGTTTGTACACCTCTATACACAGAGGGCCCGCCCCACCTGTTTGTACACCTCTATACACAGAGGGCCCGCCCCACCTGTTTGTACACCTCTATACACAGAGGGCCCGCCCCACCTGTTTGTACACCTCTATGTTAAAAGGGCAATGAAGCAGAAAATGGTCCATAGTCTCCTTCTCATCTGCACACTCCTCCCGAGGACAGCTACGATCCATCCCACTGCGGAATTTCAAATTGCCCCGAACATAGAGCTTCCCATGGAAGCACAACCAGGCCAGATCCCTAAATTTAGGGGGTACTCTATCCAAATTAATCAGTCTTAACCCCGCCCTCAAAACTGGGCCCGGGCAATCCTTTAAGGCCAGTGGGTCATGAAAGACTTCGCTCAAGACTCGACTCATAAGGACTTTCCTTGGAACCGATCTGAGATCTTCAGCCGACAATCGCCACTGCCGCAGTAACTTCAGGCATGGAGCGACATAGGCTGGTAGCTGACCACGATGACCCCTGCGATTCTTCACTTGGCCACCTTCTTCCCAAAGTCGTAGAAAAGGCCTAAACCAAGATCTAAATATGCCGACCCATCCAGGAGGTTCCACTGCAAGCATATGTAGCGGGGTCCTCAAATTGATGGGATACACCTGGGCAATAGTGTAACCCAGGTGTATAATTGTGTTAGGATTCAGACCCCTTTTTGTTTCGTGGAGGATTGGAGGATGTAATATTCTCCTTTGCCTGTGGGTGGCGTAGTACCCACGGGCTTCAGGTAGAATCATCCCCTGCAGTGCTCCCTGTTTGGTCTCTTCCCGGAGATGGTATGGCTGGGGCGGGGAACCCGCCGGGCCGTTGATGGGAGGAGATAAAAGGGGGAGACGCCCTTGCCACGAGGTCTTTGCGGAGAAGGAGGTCCTCGGAGGAGGAGGGTTGCGGTCCGCACCCAGGGCCCTTAGGCCTGGGTGCTGGAGGTCCAGGAGTCTGGTCCAGGTGCCCATGGCCTGGTCCGGAGTCATGTTGGCGTCCATCCCAGGCACCTTTAGCCTGGGGTGAGGTACTATCGAGGAGGCCTGGGGCCCAGTACCTTCGACTGGGTCCCGCTAGGGTGGACTGTCCGAGGGTCCCTGAGCGGAGGGACTCGTACCTGAGGTGAGGAGGCCAGAGAGGTTACCCACTGGAGACCCGGAGCAGCACCAACCCGGTGACAGTGGGCCTCTGGGAACTCTCTTGGGGGGACACATCCCCCTGATAGGGGCCACAGCGCATCGAAGAGGGCTCCATTGCTGTTCATAGGGGTTGCTGGAAGAGACCCCATCCTTCCTGTTCTGTAACAGCCGGATTGGCTTAGGCGCCGCTGGTCATAGTACAGTGGCATAGAACTGAAACTTTAGGAAGTGCCTCGATCTGCTCGGCCCACCGTTGGCAAGGTTATAGGTCCCAACCAGTTTGCTGCAAAAGAACTGTTTATTGTGCTTTGCGTATTGGAGTGTCAAATAAACAAGTGTTGGACCTTTCTCCGGTGTGTGAACTCCAGTTACTGGAAGCAAAGGGGAGGCTGGTGAGCTTGTAATTACAGACTCAGTGCATTCACAGAACACACCGGCCCGAGGAAACATCAGTAAGTGGCCTTCACCTCCCTACTACAATGGGGAGGACATGGGCCGTGGCGCATCTCACTCTCACAACCCAGGAACCCCTAGACATGAGTTGGCGTGTAACCGATAAAGATGGAGAGAGAGTGAGGCCGCTACACATATTACCAATGTTAAACTTTAGAAATAGCAGTGAAAAGAAAAGAACTGGGTTGACCATACCTAAGCCACCCTCCTTCCTGGATAGGTAGGTGACATTCCTCTTGATGGGGTTCAGTCTGTTCCCCCAC
This sequence comes from Rana muscosa, assembly GCA_029206835.1. Taxonomy (NCBI): domain Eukaryota; kingdom Metazoa; phylum Chordata; class Amphibia; order Anura; family Ranidae; genus Rana; species Rana muscosa. The sequence continues at coordinate 14,798,004 of CM055116.1, forward strand.
AGCATCTGGAAGAACACACTACTGACCCTAGCATAGAGAGACACTGACAAGATGCAGACAAAGCTGACATACAAGAAGATCGGAATCAGGTAAGTCTTAATCAGATCAACCCTTTCCCTCATAGATAACTTCCATCTCTTCCAGCTGACCACCTTAGTATTGGCAATTTCCAGTCTGCCTTCCCAGTTTTTGAGGCCATAATCGCCGGGTCCAAATTCAATGCCTAGTATCTTAATTCTTTCCTGGGGCACTGGAAAGGTGTCCGGGAGATCAAAACCCTCACCATCCTTTCCCATCCAGAAAACTTCAGTCTTTTCCTGATTGATCTTGGAGCCTGATGCTTCAGAATACCGTGATGTCAGAGAGACCACCTCCTCCGCTTCATCCGTCCCAGTGACAATCACCGACACATCATCCGCATAGGCAACAACCCTCAATGGCGGCTCACCCGGGAGCCCCACTGGTACCCCACACAACATGCCGCTCTCTAGCCTCCTGATGAAGGGGTCGATTGCAAACACATAGAGCAGGGGACTCAGGGGACAACCCTGGCGCACCCCGGAGCCAACCCCAAAGGACTGTCCAACCCAACCATTAACAAGAGGGAAGCTTTCTGCCCCTTTATACAAGACTTTCAGCCAATCGACAAAACCACCCGGCAGACCGTACTTACTAAGGAGCAACCACAGGTACTCATGGTTAACACAATCAAAAGCCTTTGCCTGATCCAATGTCAGCAAATACTTTCCCCAGCCTGCAGCCCTGCACCGCTCCAAGGCCTCCCGGACAGCTAAAACCGCTGTGAAGGTGCTCCTACCCTGGACCGAACAGTGCTGATGGTGAGAAAGCAAAGACTCTGCCACTGACGATAGGCGCCAGAAAAATATCTTTGCCAGTATCTTTCTATCGACATTAAGAAGGCTGATGGGGCGCCAATTCTCAATTATCGAAGGATCTTTACCCTTTGAAAGAAGAATCACAGCCGAGTGCCTCATGGAAGGGGAAAGCACCCCCTCAGCAAGGCAACTGTTAAAAACCTCTACCAAATGCGGGGCCAGAATAGACTTAAAGGCTTTGTAAAACTCAGCCGTCAAGCCATCCGGTCCAGGCGACTTTTTGATGGCAAGCTGTTCAATTGCCCTCATCACCTCTTCGACTGTGATCTCCTCTGTCAAATTCATCAATGGAACATCTCCACCATTTAGACCTGGAGTAGAGTCCAAGAAGCTTTCCATCTTGTCACGATCAAGCTCTTTCCTCCCAAGAAGGTCGGCATAAAAGGACCTCACGACCTCCAGAATCCCTGACCTGGACTTTGACAAGGAACCTGTACTGTCCTTAAGGCCAACGACCGTTTTAACAGCTACACCTTGTTTGCAGTTCTGGTAAGGATCAGGCGAGTGGTACTTCCCATAGTCCCTCTCCAGAACCAAAGAGGCATGACGGTCATATTGACACTTCCTGAGAAGGAGTTTCACTTCGGAGATTGCCCCAGGATCTCCTCCTCTCGAGACAAGAATATCCAGCTTCCTCCGTAAACGTTGGTAGGTCATGTATTTATTAAACTGATTTCTATTGGCTAGGCCCCTGAAGAATCCAGTGATCCTCTTTTTGGTCAGCTCCCACCAGGGGCGTACCTAGAGCATTTGGCACCCGGGGCGGATCCTATATCTGGCACCCCCCCCCCACATTAAAATGTAAAAACACCCCACTGTGCCCCCGGCATACCTCTGCATCAACAAATATCTCTTTGTCACTACTGTGTACCCCCTCTCCACAACTGCACCTCTGGACCCCTTTACATTACACAGCACCCTGCATCACTGGACCCCTTTACATTACACAGCACCCTGCACCACTGGACCCCTTTACATTACACAGCACCCTGCATCACTGGACCCCTTTACATTACACAGCACACCGCATCTCTGGGCCCCTTTACAATACACAACACCCTGCACCTCTGGAGCCCTTTACATTACACAGCACCCTGCACCCCTTTACATTACACATCACCTTGCATCACTGGACCCCTTTACATTACACAGCACCCTGCACCTCTGGGCCCCTTTACATTACACAACACCCTGCACCCCTTTACAATACACATCACCCCGAATCTCTGGACCCCTTTACATTACACAGCACCCTGCATCACTGGACCCCTTTACATTACACAGCACCCTGCACCACTGGACCCCTTTACATTACACAGCCCCCTGCACCCCTTTACATTACACAGCCCCCTTCACCACCTCTGGACCCCTTTACATTACACAGCACCCTGCATCACTGGACCCCTTTACATTACACAGCCCCCTGCACCTCTGGACCCCTTTACATTATACAGCCTCCAGAGCTCTGGACCCCCTGCATGTTACACAGACCCCCTTCAGTTCACATCCCCCTTCAGTGCAGACACCCCCTTCAGTGCAAGACCCCCCAGTGCAAACCCCCCAGTGCAGACCCCCCCAGTGCAAACCCCCCCCAGTGCAAGACCCCCAGTGCAAACCCCCCCAGTGCAAGGCCCCCAGTGCAAGACCCCAAAGTGCAAACACCCCTCAGTGCAAACACCCCCCAGTGCAAACACCCCCCAGTGCAAGACCCCAAAGTGCAGACACCCCCAGTGCAAGACCCCCCAGTGCAAGACCCCAAAGTGCAAACACCCCTCAGTGCAAACACCCCCCAGTGCAAGACCCCAAAGTGCAAACACCCCCCAGTGCAAGACCACCCCCCAGTGCAAGACCCCCCAGTGCAAACACCCCCCAGTGCAAGACCCCAAAGTGCAAACACCCCTCTCAGTGCAAGACCCCCCTGTGCAAACACCCCTTAGTGCAAGACCCCAAAGTGCAAACACCCCTCAGTGCAAACACCCCCCAGTGCAAGACCCCCCTCAGTGCAAACACCCCCCAGTGCAAGACCCCTCAGTGCAAACACCCCCCAGTGCAAACACCCCCCAGTGCAAACACCCCCCAGTGCAAGACCCCCAGTGCAAACACCCCCCAGTGCAAACACCCCCCAGTGCAAGACCCCAAAGTGCAAACACCCCCCCAGTGCAAACACCCCCCAGTGCAAACACCCCCCCCAGTGCAAACACCCCCCCAGTGCAAGACCCCCCAGTGCAAGACCCCCCAGTGCAAGACCCCAAAGTGCAAACACCCCCCAGTGCAAGACCCCCCTCAGTGCAAACACCCCCCCCAGTGCAAACACCCCCCCAGTGCAAGACCCCCCAGTGCAAGACCCCAAAGTGCAAACACCCCCCAGTGCAAGACCCCCCTCAGTGCAACTCCCCCTCCCCATTCAGTACCTCAGATCAGCACAGCGGCGGCACATGGACAGAAGGTCGGGTCCCCTCCCCCTCCGTACACATAAACAGAGAGGAGGGGGAGGCGGCTTCATTCGGCTGTGCTTCTGTGAAGTTAGTCACAGGTGAAGCAAGTGCCACTGTGCCGAACACCGCTCACAGCCCGCGGCCGTGAAAGGAGGGGATGAATGGTGCAGCGGTGTCACCCCGCACCACTCCCCCCCTGTATCGCCGTATCGCCACCGACTGCCGCTGCCTAAGTCCCGCCGCGCTGATGCTGTCTGTGCACTTCAGTCATGGGGGGGGCGCCGGCCTGACACCCCCCCAGTGTGTGGCACCCCGGTGTGGCCCGCCCCCCCCGCCCCCCACTTAGTACGCCTCTGGCTCCCACCACTCAGCCTTGCTGCTACAAAAGTCCAGGATGGTCACCTGTGCCTGAAAGAATTCCTCAAAGGATTGTCTAACATGTTCTTCCTTGAATAGAGTCGAATTTAATCTCCAGATGCCCTTGCCCCTCTGAGGGGCGTCTGAAGCATTCAGGACCACAGATAGCATACAGTGATCAGAGAACTCTACTGCCTGCACCACTGGGGGCGAGAAAGCAGAGGCCTCCTTCAAAAAAAACCTATCTATCCTACTCTAACTATTACCACGATGAAAAGTGAACCCGGTGTCATCTGGGAGGTGCTTAATGTGCACATCCACAAGACCAGCATCCCTAACCATACTATTTAAAAAAACGCTATCATATCCCAGCCTGTCCTTGAAGTCCTTCCTGTCCTTGGGCCTAGTTACTGTATTAAAGTCACCTCCAAAGACCACTTGCCGGGATGTAAAAAGAAATGGCTTGATCCTTGTAAAAAGGCATTTCCTGTCCCATTTTGTGTGCGGCCCATAAACATTGATTAGGCGCAGGTCCTGCCCTCCCACAAGGACGTCTAAGACCATACATCTCCCAATCTCCACCTCAATAACCCGCCGGTTTTAAACAACACCGCCACACCGCCGTAAGGCTCGGCCTCAAGAGACCAGTAAGATGGACCATACCTCCACTCTCTCTTGGCCATATGAATATCTGCCAAGGAGGTGAGCCTAGTCTCTTGCAAAAATAAAATTTCAGCATCTAATTGGCTGAACAAAAAGAAGGCCATAGAACGAGCTCTTACTGACTTAATGCTGGCGACATTAATTGTCACCACTTTTAACGGAGGGGGAACCGCCATTTGGGTTATTGGGTGGATTGCTTCTTAGCTCCCGTCTGCTGCTCGTCACCAGAAGCCTCTCTCTTTCTAGAGGCCGCCTCAAAGTCCATTTCGGAATCAGAACTTCTCTCAGAAGAAGCTCCGGATGAAGAAATATCCCACTTGGAGGACCTATGACGGCTGGAGACAGGAACCGGAGCTTCCCGTCCCCGTTCCGTCCTCACCGCCTGCCTCTTCCGCCTCCCAACCTTCCTTCTCTCTTCCAGGTACTGCAGGTCAGCCTCAGAGATGCCCTCATCTCTTACTTTTTTCTTTAAAGTCTTTCTAGAAGACTTCTTTACAGAGGAAGAAGCAACCTTTTTAGTACACGCTGGTGGGGGGGTGATCCCTTTAAGTCAGACTCAGGAGGGGTAGACTCCTGGGGGGTAACTGACTCGGGGGGCACAGACTTGGAAGGTTCTGACACAAGAGGAGAGGGTACAGTAGGCTGGGAGGACACAGAGACAGAAACAGAAGGAGTACTTACAGACACAGGAGGGGTGGCCACAGGAACTGGAGAGGGATCCTGAGCAGGACCGGGGGAGGCGGTCACCGCAGAGGAGGATGGTACATCAGGGGTCTCACCCTCCATCCTGTCCAGCCTTGACATGTCCTCTACTACCTCCTTCTCCATATTGTGCCAGGCTTCAGGACATCTGCTGTAGGGGTGGCCAAGGCGCAGGCACAGGTTTCACCTGATCTTCCTGGTACAGTCCTTAGCCATATGACCCTGCCCCCGACACACTGAACACATCAAGGCTGAACAGGAGGAGCTCAAGTGCCCCTTTTCTCCACAGCGGTGACAAAGCTTCGGCTGACCAGGGTAGAAAACAGTCATCCTATCCCTCCCTATGAAAGCTGAGGAGGGCAGGTGACGGACAACATTCCCATCCCTGGCCAACCTGACTGTTACTGACCAACCCCCAGTCCAGATGTTACGCTCATCATGGATTTTATTAGGTTTGGTCAAAACTTCCCCATAGTTCCTTAACCAGACCTCTAGATCCCGAGCAGGAACACTCTCATTGGTCAGGATAATGGTTATTTTTTTTACTGTTGACCTCTGAGACACCGCAACTGGGACCAGACCTTCCCATTCAGGTCTTGACCTGCACCGAGCCTCATATCGCTCCCAGAACAGGTCAAGACCCTCTGGCCTGGTGAAACTAACCGTATAGTCCCTTGTCCCAGCTACGTGTATAAAGGCATACAGGTCATTTGCACCAAAACCCATTTCCAATATCAAGTCCACCACTGCACGCCGTGCTGGAGGGATGGCACCACCTTCCCATTTCAGAATAACTACATTCCGCCTGGGACCCCCAGTAGAAGCCAGAGACCCAAGACCAGATCTTGGGGTGCTCAAAGCGGCAGCTTGCAGTGGAAAACCCCGCTTGGGAGCGGGACTACCAGGAGCAGAGTGTGCCACCTGTGCAAAAGTAGGTTTATCAGGGCCAAGGGCTGACACTGAAGTCACATTAGTCTGTATATTATTATTATTATCAACTGTATGAACTGAAATGGCAGGATCTGTAGCAGGATTGTTCATCACACTGGTACTGGGGTGATTGTTATCAGTCACAGAACTATTCAAATTCCCATCAGGAATAGTCACAGTTGCTGCAGTACCAGCTGTCTCCTGATGCTGCACTGTAGAGTCCTCAGCAGCAGTGGGGCAAACAGCTTTGGACTCAGCCAAAGAAGGGTTAATGGGCTGTGCTGACACTTGCAGTCCATCCACAGAAATGACATTTTTTAAACGTATCTCTTGCTGCATTGCAGCCTCAGCAGGCACAACATTGCTGCACACAGGACTAGCAGCCTGATTGTCATTAGGCACATTGTCAGTCACAGTGTTAAAAGGAACAAAAACAGTCTTATCCACAACATGGGACTTAGCAGGCTTAACTTTATCAGGCACATCATCAGTAATGTCTTCCTCGTTAAATATCATCTGATCTCCCCGCATAGGAGACTCCATTACCTGGATGGCCTTCAGCATACCTCCTGAATCTTGGGAAGGCCTGGGGCTGCTTACCTCTCCCTAGGGGGGCAGGGGGGCAGAACTGGGGGTCTCCTCCTCCTCCTCCACCTCCATCTTTGTCACCCTTCCAAACCTCCTGTCATTCCCAAACTTTTCCTTAAAGGGCCCATCTCTGCCTTCCATCATGGCCACGATGGTCTCCTGATGATCCACATGGACCTTGGCCAGCTGGATTTCCAGATCCATGGATCCCCGTTTCTGGCTGTGTAAGCCCTCACGTTGCCTTCGCAGGCGCTTCAACTCTGCTCTCAGCTTGTAGAGCTTGTCCCTCTCCCTGTTCAGGACCTTAATCCCGGCCACCACTCGCTCCCGAATGGCCTCCGAGCCTTCATCCTCACCAGGGGCAGAGAGATCAGCTTGTGCAGAGGCAGGCAGTTCACCTGATGGCCCAGGAGATGGCTGGGAGCCTCCAGCAGGAGACGCCCTGCTGGCCTCCATGGCCTCCCCAGAAAGGGGGCCAGGCAGCTGGGAGAGATTTCACCACCACTCCCCTCTCACAGAGCAGCTTCAGAGGCACCTTCCTCCTGACACACCTGTGCTCCAATGATGGGCGGGGCACTATTCCTCCCACTGACTCCAATGATGGGGCACTATTCTTCCCACTGACTCCAATGATGGGGCACTATTTTTCCCACTGACTCCAATGATGGGGCACTATTCCTCGCCATGACACAATGATGGGGCACTATTCCTCGCCATGACACAATGATGGGGCACTATTCCTCCCACTGACACCAGGCCATTTTTTAGTGTCACTGACCACAGTCCGGCCCCCCTAAAGACTGGAGGTCAGTAAACTGGCCCTTTGTTTAGAAAGTTTGGAGATCCCTGCTCTAAAATATTCTCTAACAATCCCCGGTATTCAGCTTCCTGAGGAAGACATTCCAGACATCTCAATACTCTAAGCTAATATATAGACAGGAAGTGGCTGCAAAGGGGCTGCAGGAGATCAGCAGCACTGAAGTATTTTTTTTTTTATGAAATACAAGCAAATGGTAATGATACACACATGTCACGCAGCGAGGGATTACATTCATCTCTTTACATTGATTTATAAGGAGCACCGGGGGGGGGGGGTGCAGTCCTGTGCAGGTTTTATCGTCCTCGTTATACATCAGATTGTCTGCATATTTATGTGTGTGGGTGGCAGAAATAGACGGGCGAGGTATGAAGAGGCACGGACCCGCCAAGTGTTACTTCCATCCTCCGGCACCTCTGGAAGTGTCTAATTAGATTAACCCTTCCTGCCCCTCTTCATCATCAAAGAGCCTGCGTGCGGCCGGGCGGGCGGGCGGGGAGGATAGATCTGCACTTTCATGTTTCCTCTCAGAAAGATGATAATTAATTCTCTCTTTCTGTAAACTGAGCCCCTCTCCTTGTGTCGTTCTTCCTTCCAGAGAGACAAGCGACGATCACTCAACAACAACAGGGGTGTGACATCATACATGGACCATGAGGACTGGGACCGCGTCCCCTCACAGCTCAGCAAAGCACTTTCCACTCCATTTCCAAGTCATTCCTTTTTTTTTTCCACATGAATGCAGACTCAGGAAACCACACAAGAGGGGTTTGTGCATTTCCAGGTGCAGCCATTAAAGTCTATAGAGACCAAAAATATGTCATTCTGTATAAAGAAGAGGAGGATGTACTTCTTCCATCAGCTTCCAGCGACACTACTACACCCAGGTGTGACTGGACACCCCTACATAGAGCTGGAATTGTGGTGTTCAGGTCCTTTCATCCTGCCTTCCCATTTCTTTCTATTCCTCCTTCCTTCCTTCCCTCTTTTCTTTCCTTCCATCCTTTCTTTCTTACCTTCCTTCCTTCCCTCCTTTCTTTCCTTCCTTCCTTCCCTCCTTTCTTTCCTTCCCTCCTTCTTTTCTTTCTTTCCTTCCTTCCTTCCCTCCTTTCTTTCCTTCCTTCCTTCCCTCCTTTATTTCCTTCCTTTCTTCTTTCCCTCCTTTCTTTCTTTCTTTCTTTCTTTCTTTCTTTCTTTCTTTCTTTCTTTCTTTCTTTCTTTCCTTCCTTCCTTCCTTCCTTCCTCCCTTCCCTCCTTGCTTTCCTTCCTTCTCTCCTTGCTTTCTTTCCTTCCTTTTCTCCTTGCTTTCTTTCCTTACTTCCCTCCTTTCTTTCCTTCCCTTCTTCCTTCCTTCCCTCCTTGCTTTCCTTCCTTCCCTCCTTCCTTCTTTCCTTCCTTCTTTCCTTCCATCCTTTCTTTCTTTCCTTCCTTCCATCCTTTCTTTCTTTCCTTCCTTCCCTCCTTTCTTTCTTTCTTTCTTTCGTGACTGCGACATTAGGGCGGACACATCGGACACTTTTGACACAATTTTGGGATCATTCACATTTATACAGCGATCAGTGCTATAAAAATGCACTGATTACTGTGAAAATGACACTGGCAGTGAAGCGGTTAACCACTAGGGGCGCTGAAGGGGTTAAGTGTGCCCTGGAGACTGATTCTTACTGTGGGGGGCGTGGCTACGAGTGACACGTCACCGATCTCCGCTCTGATTACACAGAGCGGAGATCGGTGACAGTGTCAGTAGGGGAGCGGGGAGATGATGTGTTTACACTAACATCTCCCCGCTCCATCCCTTCGTGAGATGATCGCGGGGATCCCCGCGGCGATCGAGTCCGCGGGAATGGCGGGCCGACTCACGGGGATGGCGGCAGGGTCGCGAGCGCACCGCCACACGACAGGCAGTTAAAGGCGACATACAGGTACGTGATTGTGCCTGTCTGTGCCATTCTGCCCACGTATATATGCCATAGGCGGTCGTTAAGTGGTTAAAGGAGCCTATCCTGCTTCTAACTAACTTGTACTTCCTGCATCAGCTCATCCCCCACAGCCATTACCTTTTGTATCAATTGACCCTCCCTTTTTAGATTGTAAGCTCTAATGAGCAGGGCCCTCTGATTCCTCTTGTACCAAATAGTAATGTAAATGTAATGTCTGCCTTCATTTTGTAAAGCGCTGCGCAAACTGTTGGCACTATATAACTCCTGTATAATAATAATAATATAAGTTCACACATCTTTATGACAGTTGGTGAAGCACTAGAACAAGGACCTGGTGCTGGGGTCTCCAGAGAGGTGTGGAGAAGAAGGAGACCCGTCTGAACCCCATCCAGAGTTAGAGAGGCGAGACATGGACAGTCTTCTCCATCCATTGGAAGATGTCATGCTAGGTTAGTCTCCATGGAGAGGCGAGACATGGTCAGTCTTCTCCATCCATTGGAAGATGTCATGCTAGGTTAGTCTCCATGGAGAGGCGAGACATGGATAGTCTTCTCCATCCATTGGAAGATGTCATGCTAGGTTAGTCTCCATGGAGAGGCGAGACATGGACAGTCTTCTCCATCCATTGGAAGATGTCATGCTAGGTTAGTCTCCATGGAGAGGCGAGACATGGATAGTCTTCTCCATCCATTGGAAGATGTCATGCTAGGTTAGTCTCCATGGAGAGGCGAGACATGGACAGTCTTCTCCATCCATTGGAAGATGTCATGCTAGGTTAGTCTCCATGGAGAGGCGAGACATGGTCAGTCTTCTCCATCCATTGGAAGATGTCATGCTAGGTTAGTCTCCATGGAGAGGCGAGACATGGATAGTCTTCTCCATCCATTGGAAGATGTCATGCTAGGTTAGTCTCCATGGAGAGGCGAGACATGGACAGTCTTCTCCATCCATTGGAAGATGTCATGCTAGGTTAGTCTCCATGGAGAGGCGAGACATGGATAGTCTTCTCCATCCATTGGAAGATGTCATGCTAGGTTAGTCTCCATGGAGAGGCGAGACATGGACAGTCTTCTCCATCCATTGGAAGATGTCATGCTAGGTTAGTCTCCATGGAGAGGCGAGACATGGATAGTCTTCTCCATCCATTGGAAGATGTCATGCTAGGTTAGTCTCCATGGAGAGGCGAGACATGGACAGTCTTCTCCATCCATTGGAAGATGTCATGCTAGGTTAGTCTCCATGGAGAGGCAACGTTGTAAAGCACAGCTTGGGAGCAATGTGAGCCCTGAAAAGTATACTGCAGCCTTTCTTGAACTTTTTAACACGGGGGCATGACTCCGCCCCTCCGATCTCCTTTGGTTCAGCGTGTGAGGACCTGTAGAGCAGGCTCCAGACGGTGTGCGCTTTAGTGACACCTGGTGGCAGGCGCTGAGAATTGCAGGCTCTGTCCAGGCTAGGGTGACCACATGTCCCGGATTGCCCGGGACAGTCCCGCATTTTGCAGGTCTGTCCCGGGCACCTTCATTCCAGGACAATACAGTGTCCCGGAATGAAACTGACACAGCCACCCCCCGGGCCAATCTGATGCCCACAAAAAAGGCCGCCACATCACCGCTTTATTCACTGGCAGTACTTGTCCTGGCCGAGAATGCCTGGAGGAGCACAATCCCCGCCCCCTGCTTGTGATTGGAGAAATCATAAATCCTGCCTCTTGTGTCCAATCACTGTGCTGTGATTCGTTACAGCACAAGCTGATTTTTGGGAAGGGGGGGGGGGGTGTCCCTGAATGGTAGTTTGGAAATGTGGTCACCCTAGTCCAGGCATGTGGAAGTAGTAAAGAAACTGTGTCACAGAGGCTGGAAACTGAAGGCAGGCAAACTGTGCAGCATAGGTGTGCGCACAGGGTGTGCCAGGTGTGCCTGGGCACACCCTATTTACCCTGTGTGGCGCAGATTCCCCCTGTTTAAACCCCTGATATTTCACCAAAGCCCCCTAACTAATAAAAAAATTTAATGTAAAAAATAATAAAAAATAAAAGCTACTGGCACCATCCATTGCCTTACTAACACCAATCCTTGCTCTACTGATACCATCAGTATAAATACACATTCACACACACATATGTGTTTGAGCTTTGAGGTGCACACCCTAATACAATAGGCTGTGCACACCTATGCTGTGCAGTAATCACCCTTGAAAACAATAAAGTCTCTTCTCAAACATCTCACTGTGTGGGACTGGCCATGCAGCATCCCGTCATAGACACCCCTGGTTGCGTTCCATTACTAGGGGCAACAGCAGACATTACAACCCCCTTTATTGTGTCAGGCAGGATTTGAAAAGTCATTTTTGAGTTTCTGCAATGCAGTGTGCAATGCCCGTGCCATGCAGGGCGCTGGGCATATTTGTAATCCATGAGCGCGACCGCTCACCGTGGTTGCCACGGCTGATGGCACATGGTTACAGTCACTGGGTTGCAGGGCTAATTACAAGTAAGTGTCTGGTTGAGGCAACTGGGTGCAGGATGTGATGGCAACGCTAATCCTGGATGGTTGGTATGGACAACGGCATTTACATTTGGCAAAAAGTCACTTTTAAAGGTAAATTTACAGTCTGTTTCCTTGTTAAGTCCCTGGAATGGCAAAACAAGCAAGGTCCCCCCCCTTTTTCAGACGGTTGCTAGGGGCGACGGCTAGCAGGTTAACCATGAAGGTGGATCACGATGGGACCTCCAAATGTAGCTGATGGTTGCTACTAGTTACTATCATCCACCATGTTCTGCCAGACCTTCAAACATCGCTTTCCAGTAGACAATGAACAGTCATTTGCTTTTGTTTTGTTTTTGTTTATTTGGGGGATATAACTTGGTTGGGGTAAGAGGTATGGGATGCCCATTGAACAGATCACTTTTGCCATATTAGTAGAAGGATTGTCAAATCTATTGCGCTTTGCATATTTTAGATAGAGCGCTTAGAAAAGAAATGATAGACTAACATTTACAGTCTCAACTTTACTCCTCCTCTGCACAAACTCCTGCAGACTGTTAAGCCTCGTACACACGACCGGTTTTCTCGGCAAGAAACGACAAGAAAACTGTTGGGAGAGCTTTCTTGCCGAGAAAACCGTTCGTGTGTGTGGTCTCTTGTCGAAAAGACTGCCGGGAATCTCGACGAGAAAAATAGAGAACCTGCTCTCTATTTTCTCGTCGGGATTCTCGTTTTTCTCATCGGGACTCTCGACGTGAAAACCGGTCATGTGTATGCTTTTCTGAGTCTTTAAAATCGCGCATGCTCAGAATCAAGTGTAGCGGGGTTCCTTTAAAGACTCTCGAACTACTGTTCCCAGAACCCCACTGGTTCCCAGGATGTTTTGCCTCTGCCCCAGAGACTCATGGGTGGGGATATATAAGGAAGGGGCGAGGCCTGGCTCGGCCTCTTTGGACACGGGACGGCAGAGACTGATACACCTGTGCGGAACTGCACTGGGTAAGGCCTGAAGCCTGGGGCCTTTCCGGAGCCAACCAAAGAGCCTTCCACCCCACTGCGAGCCTGGGTGGCATCCGACATCTCTACTTACAGCCTAGATTGGATCGGGGACCCGATCGCAGCGACCGCTGTGGGCGAGTGAAGACACAGCCGGTGGAAGTCCCGGACGGAGATCGCGTCCGGCGGGTGAGCGAGCGTAAGCTCATTCCATAACCTGTTTGATAGTACTGTGCCTATAGACTGCCGAGGCCTACTACCTCATGTTAAAGACTCTCACTGGAGATCCACAGCAGGACTGATCCAGAGGATCTCCAGTGAAGTGTTGTCAGTTATCAACTTCCCCTTTTCCTGGATTACAATTGTTGTTTATTCTTAAGTGCACCACCTCTACAGATGCCGGTGAAGAATCCATCATTCATACAGGACTGAGTTCTAGAATTAGGAATCAGGCCTGATTCATTAGGGACCTAGTTTAGTTATTGCGCCACAGGGCGCCTAGTTAACAGTCGCCCCACGTGGCGTCTCCTTATACACCCCTCCCTCTCCATGGTGTAGTGTGACTGATATTGTGATATTGCAGGGCTCTGTGTATATTCTAATGGTCAAGTTGTTATCACTGTTCATTCCCTTTGCATAGCTGAAAGTAAAATCTGTTATTCATTTATAACTACTCTGTGTCTGAGTCTCTCATGAAGTATAAGTATTAAATGTGTATACTCCTAGACTAACTGTGCCAGAAAGGGTCGAGTAGATTGCCGGGGGTTGGCGGAGCTGTATTCAGGGCCCAAACCGAATCTGCGGCCCTCTTAGTTGAGGGTATCGCTACATGTGGGGGTTCTCGTCCGGGATCCTGATAGAGCAGAAAACCCGCCAAGAGGTACCGGCATGGACCCGAAAGACATCAGAACGTGGTGTGGAGTAGCTAAGACAGATCCAAGCCAGTCAGTGGTCATTAACATGCCGGGTCAGGAATGGTCGACCGAGACGGTGGAAGGATTAATGAAGTCAGTGACCCCAGATTGTACACCGTGGGTGATGGGAACAAAGTTAGACCCAGACACCTCACACCAGTATGCGCTAGTGGAGTATTCAGATGGGAAGCCAGAGGTTTGCAAGCGCAAATATACGCAGACGTCGGATAACAGATCTTATAGTCTGGCGCACGCTATTAAGAAGGAGTCACCATTAACAAGACCACCGCAGACTGCGGCCCGTACCTCACCAGAGAGGAGAGACGGAGCGACACCCCCGGTGACGCCTGCACCTGCCACGGCCATATCACCCGAACTGATAAAGGCGTTAGGGGACCTACTAACAAACTGTCAGAAGACAAGCACGGTGCACGTAGCGACTAGCTACCGGAGACTAAGGACATTCTCGGGGAAGCTTCCCGTCCCTGCGGGGGAGGAAGATTTTGACGCCTTGGTGGAACAGGCATTACAGGCAGTAGAGGCATGGGAGGTGCCTGAGGCACAGAAGAGACAGCGAGTCTTGGAAAGTCTGAAAGGTGCCGCGGCAGAAGCGGTGAATAGCTTCCGGTTTGGAAATGAAAACTGTACAGCTCAAGATTGTCTGGCCATGCTGCAGGAAGAGTTTGGTCAGCTGGAGAAGGTGTCAGAGATGATCTATCAATTTGAACACACTCTCCAGCAGCCGAATGAGAAACTGTCAGAATACGTTAGAAGGCTGAACAGGCAGTTATGCAAGATTGTTCTGAAGAAGGGAATACTGCCCAAAGATGCAGATGAAGCAGATCATAAAGGGAGCATGGCGCTCAGACCCGGTTTGGCTGCACCTGAAAACCTCAGGAGGAGGAATGTCACTAACCTACTCTGATCTAATAAAAATTATTAGAGACGAAGAGACGCTGCAGAAAGATCAGCAGGTGGCCAGGGCGAATGTTACCCCTGTGCCAGTGTTGGTCAATTCGGTCAAGAGCCCGGAAAGAGATGCAGAGGTCGACACTTTGAAATCGCAAATGGCCCAAGTGTTGGAGATGCTGACCTCTTTGATGAAGAAAGATCAAAGAAGACCAGAGAAACCAAGCCCAAGAAAGGAGTTGTTTCCGAACACCTCAGCACCGGCCTCCCTACAGGACCGAGAAGAGGTGATTTGCTATAACTGCGGAGGGAGTGGCCACTTTGCTAACACATGCGCCAGTCCAAAGAAGAAGAGAACAGATAATTACAAGCCGGCGGGAAACTCCAAAGGGCCCCGGTGAAGGAGTCAACCGGGTGCCCATCATCTTCAGTGCGCTCCAAACTGAATAAAAAGGCCAAGAATGGAGGAGACAAAACTCCTAGGAGGGGATATAGTACACCCCCACCAAGATGTACCCCAGAGGGAGGGGGCAAGACCCCTCAGTGGAAATACAGCACCCCGAAGAAGGAACATCCACCTAAGAGGAACAATAACATCCCTCAGCGGGTTTGTGCCCCCATTGAGAGGGAGAAAGTCAATGCATGCCAGGCTCAGAAAAAAATAAAGTCCAAAAGGAGCTGGGCGAGGAAAAGCCCAAAGAAGAAGGTGAACCCAGTCCGGCCATACCCAGAGGAACTGGTGGGCCCATCTCCTACTGTGCCCATTCAAGTGGAAGGAGTCTATACTAACGCTCTTCTGGACACCGGAGCACAGGTGACTTTACTATACCGGGACTTCTATGATAGGCACTTAAGTCATCTGCCTATCCAGAAGATAGAAGAGCTGGAGATATGGGGACTTGGAACCCAGAGTTTCCCTTACGATGGTTACCTGCCCATAAAGATGACCTTCGACGTGTTTGACACCCTGGCAGTTGTGTGTCCTCGGCCGTCGGGAGCCAGCAAGACTTCCCTGATTATAGGGACAAACACGGATCTAGTTCGGAGACTCCTGACCCCTCTAGTGAAAGAGAGGAACCATTCAGCCACCAAAATCCATCCCATGCTAAAGACGGCCTACCAACGACTGGTCTTAGAGCAGAAAACCCCGGGAGAGGGGATAGGGAAGGTGTGGAGACTTGGCAGAGGAGGAGTAGTACTGCAGCCCGGAGAAGTAACCTGTCTTAGGGCCACTGTGAAGCTTACGTGGGAACAACCCGGCCCCTTTGTCATGCTGGAATCTGACCCAAGGGAAGAGTCCTCGGGTCTGGAAGTGATACCAGAAGTGATCCCGCTCAAGGCCCTGAAGAAGGCCCATGGCAGAGTCCCGGTGAGTGTAAGGAACACTACGGGAGGGCCCATGGAGATCCCTGCCAGAATGTTGCTGGGACAGGTGAGCCCTGCTGCCCCGGTCACTCTATCCGAAGTCAAGGGGACGGGTGACGGAGGAGATGTTTGGGAGAAGCTGTCCGAGGAAAACCCGAACCTACCCAGGGTTTGGAAAGAGAGAGCCAAGGCCCAGCTGACCAGATGGGAGAAGATCTTTTCCGAAGATGAATTCGATGTGGGGTGTACAAGAAGTGCCACCCATCGGATCCGCCTCCAAGAAGATAAGCCCTTCCGAGAGAGGGTCCGGCGGGTCCCCCTGGCAGATCTGGAGGATCTGAGGGAACAACTTGCAGAACTGAAGAAGACTGGTGTGATCCGGGAGTCTAGAAGCCCCTATGCCTCCCCAATAGTGGTGGTCAGAAAGAAGAATGGATCGTTGAGGCTTTGTATCGATTACAGGACTCTCAACAGGAGAACCATCCCTGACCAATACACCACGCCAAGGATAGAAGATGCCTTACAAAGTTTGTCTGGAGCCAAATGGTTCAGTGTGATGGACCTCAAGAGTGGGTACTATCAAATCCCTATGCACCCAGAAGACAGAGAGAAGACGGCTTTCATAACCCCGGTGGGATTCTTCGAATTCAATAGGATGCCTCAGGGTCTGTCTGGAGCTCCTGCTACCTTTCAACGCCTTATGGAGAAGACTGTTGGAGACATGAATCTTATAGAAGTCCTTGTGTATTTGGATGATGTCATTGTCTTCGGGAGAACCTTAGAAGAACATGAGGCCAGGCTGGAGAAAGTATTGAGAAGACTCAGTGAGGAGGGACTTAAGCTTTCTCCTGAGAAGTGTCGGTTCTACCAGTCTTCTGTGAACTATCTGGGGCACATAGTGTCTGAAGAAGGGGTGGCCACAGATCCCGAGAAGTTGGAAGCAGTCACCTCCTGGCCACGACCCACCACAGTAACAGAGCTCAGATCCTTCCTGGGGTTCTGCTCCTATTATAGGAGGTTTGTGGAGGGGTTTGCTCGGATTGCCCGCCCGTTGAATGAATTGCTAAAGGCAGAAGGGGAAGAGGATGACTCAGGGCCCAGGAGGCCTGGTGAGTCAGTTCAAGACCAGTGGAATTCAAGGTGTGAAGAGGCCTTCCAGGCCCTGAAGAGGAGCTTAACCACTGCCCCAGTCCTGGCCTACGCCGATCCTACCAGACCTTATGAATTACATGTGGATGCCAGCCATGAGGGCCTAGGCGGGGTGCTCTACCAAGAATATGAAGGACAACTGCGACCAGTGGCCTATGTGAGCCGGAGCCTGACCCCCTCAGAAAAGAACTACCCCACTCATAAGCTGGAATTTCTGGCTCTCAAATGGGCAGTAGTAGACAAGCTAAAAGACTACCTCTATGGGGCAGAGTTTACTGTGAAGACAGATAACAACCCCCTGACCTACCTCTTCACCAACTTCAGTCTGAAGTACAGACCTGGGGCTGGAAATAGGGATGCAGATGCCCTGTCCCGGAGATCTCATGCCACGACCAATGACTGGGAAGACTGGACCCAAATGGCACCCGAGGGAGTGCGGGCCCTTTGTCAAGGAGCTGAGTTTCAAGCCAGAGGAGGCTCCAGGGCAGAGGAGATAGGAGTTACAATGGTAGGAGTCCCTAAACACTATTGTGGAGTAACGCAGCTTGAAGAAGATAACCTGCCAAAGCTATCCAAGAGGGAGTTGAGGTGTGACCAACTGGAAGACCCCATGGGGAGATGGGATCCTGATTCTCCAGTGCTTCGAGGACCAAACAAACTCCTACATCACCCCTCCAAGGAGGCTCGCCTGTTGAGGAAGGAATGGGACAGGCTGCAGGTGCATCAGGGAGTGGTCTACCGAAGGGGCCCCTCTGATGATTTAGAAGATAAGTGGCAGTTGTTCCTCCCAGAGAACAACGAGAGACTGTACTAATTGCCCTACATGACCATCATGGTCACCTAGGGGCAGGAAGGACCTTCCAGCTTGTCAGAAGTCGGTTCTATTGGCCCTGCATGAGGGCCGAAGTAGAGGAGTATTGCCATTCCTGTGCACGATGCATTCAGAGAAAGACTCTACCCCATCAAGCTGCCCCAATGGGCCACTTACAGAGTCAAGGCCCAATGGATCTGGTATGCATTGATTTTCTCTGCCTCGAACCCGACCTGAGTGGATTGGGGAATGTTCTGGTAATAACCGACCATTTCACCCGCTATGCCCAAGCTTTCCCAACCAAAGATCAGAAGGCATCCACCGTGGCCAAGATACTTATGGAGAAGTATTTTGTCCATTACGGACTACCACAGGGACTCCACTCAGATCAAGGAAGGGACTTTGAGAGTCGGTTGATCCGGAAACTTCTGGACTCATTGGGAATAAAGAAGACCAGAACCACACCTTACCACCCACAAGGAGATGCTCAGCCAGAGAGATTTAACCGGACCCTGCTCAACATGTTGGGGACTTTAGAAACAGAGAAGAAGCAACACTGGAGCCAACACATATCCGCCCTAGTGCATGCTTATAACTGTACCACAAGTGATGCTACTGGCTACTCCCCTTATCGACTCATGTTTGGGAGAGAAGCAAAGCTGCCAGTGGATCTGGCTTTTGGCACTTCTGTAGTTAATACCTCAGCTACATCTCACAAGGGATACGTGGACAGACTTAGACGCAGCTTGCAGGTGGCCTATGAACAGGCCCAGGCGGCCTCGGGCCAAAGGGGGGCCCGCAACAAGAGAAATTTCGATCTGAAGGTTCGAGTGCAGGATTTACAGCCCGGGGACCGAGTACTGCTACGCAATCTGGGAATCCCTGGAAAACACAAGCTGGCAGACAGATGGAGATCGGAGCCCTATGTCGTCTGTAGGAAGTTGCCTGGGTTGCCTGTTTACAAACTAAAGCCCGAAGGGAAGGTGGGACCCCTGAAGACGTGGCATCGAAACCACTTGCTCCCACTGGCTGAAGCAGTCAGGATACCCCCAGCAAGGGACCCCCCTGAACCCGTCTCTATCCTGGATATCCCCAGGCCGAGTACTCGGTCTCAGACCTCTCGAGCTGAAGAGGGGGAGGCCTCTCAACTGAGTACAGATGAAGGAGGAGAATTGGACTGGTTGTGGCCTTCCTCGACTCCGGGACCGTCCGCCATAGACCTCCCAAATACAGGGGATACTCCAGATGCAACGCTGAATCCGGAGGCCACTGAATTCATACCCTTCAGTCCCTCAGCTGATTACTGGGAAGATGTTCCTGACACTTGCTCAGAGGAGGATCCTAGAGATTCCAATTATCAGTCAACTTCTGAATCGGAGGTTCCAGAACTAGAAATGTTACCTGAACTTACTCCTGAAGAAGAGCATGTGGCGCTGGAGCCAGAAGTCCCAAGGGAGCAGAGGGCTCGCAGAGTTATCAGGCCTCCCAAGAAATTAACTTACCCCCAAATGGGGATGAGCTCAGAGGACTCTGTTGTAACGGCTAGGAGAAGTGTTGAGCATCCTGATCCCTCCACTGTCCATTTGGTGGAGGGCAACCCCAGCTCACTCTCTGGCACAGTTAGGCAGGTCACTCATGGTAGTGTGACCTGTGGGCAAGAGAGTTCCATCCCAAAATTTTGGTGGGAATTCCCTATGCCAACGTCATACTCGACACTGTCCAAAATGGTACACAGTATTTGTTGAAATTATCTTTGGGGACCAAAGAGTTTAAGTGGGGGGGAGTGTGTAGCGGGGTTCCTTTAAAGACTCTCGAACTACTGTTCCCAGAACCCCACTGGTTCCCAGGATGTTTTGCTTCTGCCCCAGAGACTCATGGGTGGGGATATATAAGGAAGGGGCAAGGCCTGGCTCGGCCTCTTTGGACACGGGACGGCAGAGACTGATACACCTGTGCGGACCTGCGCTGGGTAAGGCCTGAAGCCTGGGGCCTTTCCGGAGCTGACCAAAGAGCCTTCCACCCCACTGCGAGCCTGGGTGGCATCCGACATCTCTACTTACAGCCTAGATTGGATCGGGGACCCGATCGCAGCGACCGCTGTGGGCGAGTGAAGACACAGCCGGTGGAAGTCCCGGACGGAGATCGCGTCCGGCGGGTGAGCGAGCGTAAGCTCATTTCATAACCTGTTTGATAGTACTGTGCCTATAGACTGCCGAGGCCTACTACCTCATGTTAAAGACTCTCATTGGAGATCCACAGCAGGACTGATCCAGAGGATCTCCAGTGAAGTGTTGCCAGTTATCAACTTCCCCTTTTCCTGGATTACAATTGTTGTTTATTCTTAAGTGCACCACCTCTACAGATGCCGGTGAAGAATCCATCATTCATACAGGACTGAGTTCTAGAATTAGGAATCAGGCCTGATTCATTAGGGACCTAGTTTAGTTATCGCGCCACAGGGCGCCTAGTTAACAGTCGCCCCACGTGGCGTCTCCTTATACACCCCTCCCTCTCCATGGTGTAGTGTGACTGATATTGTGATATTGCAGGGCTCTGTGTATATTCTAATGGTCAAGTTGTTATCACTGTTCATTCCCTTTGCATAGCTGAAAGTAAAATCTGTTATTCATTTATAACTACTCTGTGTCTGAGTCTCTCATGAAGTATAAGTATTAAATGTGTATACCCCTAGACTAACTGTGCCAGAAAGGGTCGAGTAGATTGCCGGGGGTTGGCGGAGCTGTATTCAGGGCCCAAACCGAATCTGCGGCCCTCTTAGTTGAGGGTATCGCTACACAAGTATGAATCGGGAGTGCTCCTTCTGGTAAAACTAGCGTTCGTAATGGAGATAGCACATTCGTCACGCTGTAACGAACTGAAAGCACAAAGACTGAAAAGCACGAATCGTCTATCCCCAATCGTCTCTACCCAAACTTTTACTAACACGCGGTAACTAGGGATGAGCTTCGTGTTCGAGTCGAACATACGTTCGACTCGAACATCGGCTGTTCGATCGTTCGACGAAGATCGAACGATTTGGGCCGTTCGCGCCAAATTCGAGTGACGCGAACGGCCCACAATGCACTACGCCATCGCAGTGTCATCCAGGCGCTGTGATTGGCCAAGCATGCACTGTGACCCCGCATGCTTGGCCAATCACAGCGCCGGCAGCGAGGAGAGCAATGATTGGCCACAGGCAGGATGCCTGTGGCCAATTATTGCTGAGGGTGTTTAGTACACGCCCCACACTATAAAAGGCCGCCAGCACGGCGGCCTAGTGTAGTGTGTTCCGGAGCAGGGAAAGAGAAGCATAGGCAGGGACAGTGACATTTATTTTTTCTTGCTTAACCTGGATTCCTTTAGTTTAGGGAAAGAGAAGGATAGGTAGGGAGAGTGTCAGTGTGTTTTACTGTGCGAATCCTTGTTTCTAGGGACAGGGAAGGACAGTGAGGGAATTCTCCTTGTGCTATAGTGTGCTTTAAAAAAAACATTTTTTCTAGGGACAGAAAACTATAGGTAGGGAGAGTGTCAGTGTGTTTTACTGTGCGAATCCTTGTTTCTAGGGACAGGGAAGGACAGTGAGGGAAATTCTCCTTGTGCTATAGTGTGCTTTAAAAAAAACATTTTTTCTAGGGACAGAAAACTATAGGTAGGGAGAGTGTCAGTGTGTTTTACTGTGCGAATCCTTGTTTCTAGGGACAGGGAAGGACAGTGAGGGAAATTCTCCTTGTGCTATAGTGTGCTTTAAAAAAACATTTTTTCTAGGGACAGAAAATTATAGGTAGGGAGAGTGTCAGTGTGTTTTACTGTGCGAATCCTTGTTTCTAGGGACAGGGAAGGACAGTGAGGGAAATTCTCCTTGTGCTATAGTGTGCTTTAAAAAAACATTTTTTCTAGGGACAGAAAACTATAGGTAGGGAGAGTGTCAGTGTGTTTTACTGTGCGAATCCTTGTTTCTAGGGACAGGGAAGGACAGTGAGGGAAATTCTCCTTGTGCTATAGTGTGCTTTAAAAAAACATTTTTTCTAGGGACAGAAAACTATAGGTAGGAAGAGTGTCAGTTTCTTTCACTGTGATAATCCTTGTTTCTAGGGACAGGGAAGGAAAGTGAGGGAAATTCTCCTTGTGCTATAGTGTGCTTTAAAAAAACATTTTGTCTAGGGACAGAAAACTATAGGTAGGGAGAGTGTCAGTGTGTTTTACTGTGCGAATCCTTGTTTCTAGGGACAGGGAAGGACAGTGAGGGAAATTCTCCTTGTGCTATAGTGTGCTTTAAAAAAACATTTTTTCTAGGGACAGAAAACTATAGGTAGGGAGAGTGTCAGTGTGTTTTACTGTGCGAATCCTTGTTTCTAGGGACAGGGAAGGACAGTGAGGGAAATTCTCCTTGTGCTATAGTGTGCTTTAAAAAAACATTTTTTCTAGGGACAGAAAACTATAGGTAGGAAGAGTGTCAGTTTCTTTCACTGTGATAATCCTTGTTTCTAGGGACAGGGAAGGAAAGTGAGGGAAATTCTCCTTGTGCTATAGTGTGCTTTAAAAAAACATTTTTTCTAGGGACAGAAAACTATAGGTAGGGAGAGTGTCAGTGTGTTTTACTGTGCGAATCCTTGTTTCTAGGGACAGGGAAGGACAGTGAGGGAAATTCTCCTTGTGCTATAGTGTGCTTTAAAAAAACATTTTTTCTAGGGACAGAAAACTATAGGTAGGGAGAGTGTCAGTGTGTTTTACTGTGCGAATCCTTGTTTCTAGGGACAGGGAAGGACAGTGAGGGAAATTCTCCTTGTGCTATAGTGTGCTTTAAAAAAACATTTTTTCTAGGGACAGAAAACTATAGGTAGGAAGAGTGTCAGTTTCTTTCACTGTGATAATCCTTGTTTCTAGGGACAGGGAAGGAAAGTGAGGGAAATTCTCCTTGTGCTATAGTGTGCTTTAAAAAAACATTTTTTCTAGGGACAGAAAACTATAGGTAGGGAGAGTGTCAGTGTGTTTTACTGTACAAATCCTTGTTTCTAGGGACAGAAAACTCTAGGTAGGAAGAGTGTCAGTTTCTTTCACTGTGATAATCCTTGTTTCTAGGGACAGGGAAGGACAGTGAGGGAAATTCTCCTTGTGCTATAGTGTGCTTTAAAAAAACATTTTTTCTAGGGACAGAAAACTATAGGTAGGAAGAGTGTCAGTTTCTTTCACTGTGATAA
This sequence comes from Rana muscosa, assembly GCA_029206835.1. Lineage (NCBI taxonomy): Eukaryota > Metazoa > Chordata > Amphibia > Anura > Ranidae > Rana > Rana muscosa. The sequence goes on from CM055116.1 coordinate 14,821,160, forward strand.
TCCTTGTTTCTAGGGACAGGGAAGGAAAGTGAGGGAAATTCTCCTTGTGCTATAGTGTGCTTTAAAAAAACATTTTTTCTAGGGACAGAAAACTATAGGTAGGGAGAGTGTCAGTGTGTTTTACTGTGCGAATCCTTGTTTCTAGGGACAGGGAAGGACAGTGAGGGAAATTCTCCTTGTGCTATAGTGTGCTTTAAAAAAACATTTTTTCTAGGGACAGAAAACTATAGGTAGGAAGAGTGTCAGTTTCTTTCACTGTAATAATCCTTGTTTCTAGGGACAGGGAAGGAAAGTGAGGGAAATTCTCCTTGTGCTATAGTGTGCTTTAAAAAAACATTTTTTCTAGGGACAGAAAACTATAGGTAGGGAGAGTGTCAGTGTGTTTTACTGTGCGAATCCTTGTTTCTAGGGACAGGGAAGGACAGTGAGGGAAATTCTCCTTGTGCTATAGTGTGCTTTAAAAAAACATTTTTTCTAGGGACAGAAAACTATAGGTAGGGAGAGTGTCAGTGTGTTTTACTGTGCGAATCCTTGTTTCTAGGGACAGGGAAGGACAGTGAGGGAAATTCTCCTTGTGCTATAGTGTGCTTTAAAAAAACATTTTTTCTAGGGACAGAAAACTATAGGTAGGAAGAGTGTCAGTTTCTTTCACTGTGATAATCCTTGTTTCTAGGGACAGGGAAGGAAAGTGAGGGAAATTCTCCTTGTGCTATAGTGTGCTTTAAAAAAACATTTTTTCTAGGGACAGAAAACTATAGGTAGGGAGAGTGTCAGTGTGTTTTACTGTACAAATCCTTGTTTCTAGGGACAGAAAACTCTAGGTAGGAAGAGTGTCAGTTTCTTTCACTGTGATAATCCTTGTTTCTAGGGACAGGGAAGGACAGTGAGGGAAATTCTCCTTGTGCTATAGTGTGCTTTAAAAAAACATTTTTTCTAGGGACAGAAAACTATAGGTAGGAAGAGTGTCAGTTTCTTTCACTGTGATAATCCTTGTTTCTAGGGACAGGGAAGGAAAGTGAGGGAAATTCTCCTTGTGCTATAGTGTGCTTTAAAAAAACATTTTTTCTAGGGACAGAAAACTATAGGTAGGGAGAGTGTCAGTGTGTTTTACTGTGCGAATCCTTGTTTCTAGGGACAGGGAAGGACAGTGAGGGAAATTCTCCTTGTGCTATAGTGTGCTTTAAAAAAACATTTTTTCTAGGGACAGAAAACTATAGGTAGGAAGAGTGTCAGTTTCTTTCACTGTGATAATCCTTGTTTCTAGGGACAGGGAAGGACAGTGAGGGAAATTCTCCTTGTGCTATAGTGTGCTTTAAAAAAACATTTTTTCTAGGGACAGAAAACTATAGGTAGGAAGAGTGTCAGTTTCTTTCACTGTGATAATCCTTGTTTCTAGGGACAGGGAAGGAAAGTGAGGGAAATTCTCCTTGTGCTATAGTGTGCTTTAAAAAAACATTTTTTCTAGGGACAGAAAACTATAGGTAGGAAGAGTGTCAGTTTCTTTCACTGTGATAATCCTTGTTTCTAGGGACAGGGAAGGACAGTGAGGGAAATTCTCCTTGTGCTATAGTGTGCTTTTAAAAAACATTTTTTCTAGGGACAGAAAACTATAGGTAGTGTGACAGCAGGAAGGTAAAGTCACCTGGTTGCATCCAGGGGGGTAGATATATTTCGCCCAGATTCAGGCTTTACGCCGACTTATACAGCTAGGTGGAGAGTTGTATAAGCCCAGCTGAGACTAGTGGGCTCATTGATGACTCATACCTCTAGGGAGAGGGCTGGGCGTCGTGCAGACAGGGAGTTGATGAGTCCAGCTGAAGCTTGTCAGCTCATTTAGGCCTCTATAAAAAACTCCCAGATTCATTAGATGTTAGCTCATGCCTGGAAGCAGACCTGTGTGGACTGTCTAGGGAGAGTGAACCCCTGTGCGGTGAGAGAAAGCCTGTGTGGCTATATTTTGCTTGGACATTTAAAACCAGGGACTTAGGGACTAGGACAGCACTAGGCTGATCCCAGTTGTTAGTTAGGAAACCTGTATGTTTAGTCAGAGGTCAAGTTGACCAGGATTTATTTTGTTTGTTTCTTTTGCTTTGCTGTGTTTTTGTCACTGTAAATAGAAAATAAACGGCACCTTTTTGATTTTGAAAACCACAACCTCCGTCTGCTGGGCCTGTTTTGTGTGGGGAGCCCATCCCGGGGGTCACACACACCCGCTGCCGAGCTAATCCCCTCACAGTTGGTGGAGAACCAGTGGCAGTTTTTTTTTAAGCCAGCATGGAGGAGATACTGAAACAGCTGGCTCTAGCAAATGCCAATCAACAGCAGACAAATGCAGGTTTGCAAAAGAGCCTTGCAGCTCAACAACAGAACTTCGCAGCCCAGCAGCAAGCTCATCAACAGAGCCTTGCAGCCCAGCAGCAAGCTCACCAACAGAGTCTGGAAGCTCAACAACAAGCCCAGCAACGATCTGAGGCCCGCTTCATAGACCTGTTACAGAAGCAAGAGCAGAGACTACAACAAATGGAAGCAGTAATGCAGCAACGTCCGCAGACCAGTGAGGAAAGCCGTCCCACTAATACCGCGTCCTTTGGGGTGAGTCGTTTATTGACAAAAATGACTGGAGAGGATGATCCAGAGGTATTTTTGACCACGTTTGAAAGGACTGCTGAAAGAGAAAAGTGGCCTGAGGAGCAGTGGGCTGGACTGGTGGCTCCTCTGTTAACGGGTGAATCGCAGAAGGCTTACTATGACCTAGAGCCTGACCAAGCAAAAGACTATGTGATGCTAAAAGCTGAAATATTGGCAAGGCTGGGTGTCACCCTGGCTGTCCGGGCTCAGCGTGTGCATAACTGGACTTTCCAGCTTGGAAAACCCCCCAGGTCTCAAATGTATGATCTCATTCACCTGAGCAGAAAGTGGCTACAGCCAGAGACTTTGTCCGCACCAAAGATTGTGGAACGTGTTGTAATGGATCGGTTTTTGAGAGCTCTTCCTACTGCCATCCAAAAGTGGGTAAGCCATGGAGACCCAGAGACGGCCGATGGTCTTGTGGATCGTGTGGAGAAATACTTGGCTACAGAGAACCTGACGGCCTCTTCCAGAGACACTCGGACTTTCCACCCTAAGACCAGACCATCCCCAGGGGCGGATAAGATGATTCCAAGGGGTAAGGGTGGAGAGAGTGAGAGGGTGGGAGCTCTACCCCAAGTTTGGCGAGAACAGCCTGGGAAATCAGCGGCTCAAGAGGCGGCAAGAAGGATCGTTTGCTACCGCTGCCGGCAAGCGGGACATATTGCAGCAAATTGCCCGGTTTTGGAGGAACCCATGCAGTGTGACTTTCTGACGGGCAGACGTCAGTCGCTGTGTGCGACAGTCGCATGCACTGCCATTCGAGGAACTGAGAAACATTTATGCAAAATGTGTGTTAATGGTAGAAATGTTGTGGTATTGCTGGATTCAGGTAGCCTTGTGACCCTGATAAAGGCTGAGTTAGTTAAAACAGAGGTCTCTGGGAATAGCAAGGTAGCTGTTATTTGTGTGCATGGGGACACCCGAGAGTATCCAGTGACTACAGTGTGTTTCGAGACCCCCAAAGGTACCCTTTCTCATCCAGTGGGCTTAGTGTCTCAGTTACCGCATGACGCCATTGTGGGAAGGGATTTTCCGAAGTTCTGGGAACTGTGGGATGATCCTGAGCCCCCCACTGGTGCCCCTATGTACCAGGAATATGATAGCCAGAACTCCTCTGAGAGTGGTGAGGACTCTCCCGAATTTCCCTTGTCAGTATTGGCAGGGGAGACTCAAGAAACTGGAGAGGAGCCCACCTCCTCAGACGAAAACCTACCGTCTGTGGAGTTTTCTGATCTTGAGGTTCACAGGGAAAACTTTGCCACAGAACAGTTGAAAGACCCCGCCCTAATAAAGGCACGGGAAAACGTAGTGAAAATAGATGGCGAGTTAGTGAACCCAGATAATACCTGCACTTACCCATACTTCAGCGTAGAGAAGGACCTACTGTATCGGGTGGCAAAAAGGGCAGAAGAAACCGTTGAGCAGCTTGTGGTGCCCAAACCTTACAGGAAGTTGGTGTTGGAGTTGGCCCATGGGCACATTCTTGGAGGTCATCTGGGGACAGAGAAAACCCGAGAGAGGGTGTTACAGAGATTCTATTGGCCTGGGGTGATGAAGGACACAGAAAATTATTGTTCCTCCTGCCCTGTGTGTCAGAGGTCGGCCCCGATGCCACACTTCCGTAGCCCGCTGGTCCCTCTACCCATCATTGAGGTCCCGTTTGAGAGAATCGCAATGGATTTGGTAGGTCCTATAATCAAGTCCGCTAGGGGGCACCAGTACATATTGGTTATAATGGACTATGCCACCCGTTATCCAGAAGCGATCCCTCTCAGAAATACCTCGGCCAAAACCATAGCCAAAGAGCTATCTCTTGTTTTTAGCCGGGTGGGTATTTGTAAAGAACTGCTTACGGACCAAGGTACACCCTTTATGTCCCGGGTTATGAAGGAGCTGTGTAAATTGTTCAAAGTGACGCAATTACGTACATCTGTGTATCACCCCCAAACCGATGGGCTGGTTGAAAGATTCAACAAAACCCTAAAACAAATGTTGAAGAAAGTGGTGGATAGGGATGGAAAGGATTGGGACTGTCTACTTCCTTATTTGATGTTTGCTATTAGGGAGGTGCCCCAATCCTCTACGGGATTCTCCCCCTTTGAGTTACTGTATGGGAGACACCCAAGAGGGCTGTTGGATATTGCCAAGGAAACTTGGGAAAGTGAGAGTTCTCCCCACAGGAGTGTGATTGAGCATGTCGCCCTGATGCAAGACCGAATTGCACAGGTAATGCCCATCGTGAAGGAACATTTGGCCCAAGCGCAGTTAGCACAGCAGAGAGTGTACAACCGTGGAGCCAAGACCCGTACCTTTTCCCCGGGGGATAGGATACTGGTACTTGTCCCTACGGTTGAAAGTAAATTCCTTGCCAAATGGCAAGGCCCCTACGAGATAATGGAAAAAGTGAGCGAAGTGAATTACAAGGTCAGACAACCAGGAAGGCGAAAGCCCGAACAGATCTATCACGTTAATCTGTTGAAAGCCTGGAGGGATAGAGAGTCCCTAGTCGCAGACACTTGGTCACCAGCTCAAACTGGTTGCGTGATTCCTGAGGTTGGAATCGCAGCCACCTTGTCACAACCCCAACAACAGGAGGTTAAGGAGTTTGTGCTTCGCAACAAGGAGGTATTCTCTGAGCTGCCGGGACAAACATCTGGGGTAGAGCATGACATTATTACCCCGCCCGGTGAAAGGGTGAAGTTAAAACCCTATCGGATCCCAGAGGCCCGACGGGAGGCAATACGGGAGGAAGTACAGAAAATGCTGAACTTAGGGGTGATAGAGGAGTCCCAAAGTGATTGGTCTAGTCCCATCGTGTTGGTGCCTAAACCGGATGGGAGCTGGCGATTTTGTAACGATTTTCGTCAGTTGAACAAAGTTACAAAATTTGACACCTACCCCATGCCACGTATAGATGAGTTGATCGACCGGCTGGGAACAGCCCGATACATGACGACTCTTGACCTCACAAAAGGGTATTGGCAAATCCCCCTGGCCAAGTCGGCCAAAGAGAAAACCGCATTTGTAACCCCAGACGGGGCGTTCCAATATAAAAGAATGCCGTTCGGGTTACAGAATGCGCCGGCCACATTCCAGCGGAAAATGGACCAGATGCTGAGGCCCCATCGGAAGTATGCTGCGGCTTACCTGGATGACGTAATTGTCCATAGCACAGATTGGGCCTCACATCTGCCAAAAGTGCAAGCAGTCCTGGACTCTGTTCGGGAAGCGGGGTTTACGGCTAACCCCAAGAAGTGTACCATTGGGCAGGAGGAGGCCAAATATCTTGGGTACACCATTGGGAGGGGAGTAATAAAACCCCAACTCAACAAAGTCGAGGCCATCCAGAGTTGGCCACGTCCCAACAGCAAGAAGCAGGTACGAGCCTTTCTGGGAATCGCTGGGTATTATCGGCGATTCATTCCCCACTTTGCTTCTAAGGCTGTGCCCCTAACCAACCTGACGAAGGGGAAAGGGTCGGTCATGATTAAATGGACCCCCGAGGCTGAGGCAGCATTCCAATTCTTGAAACAAGCCTTATGTAGCCAGCCAGTGTTGTACTCACCCGACTTCTCTAGAGACTTTGTCGTACAAAGTGATGCGTCAGATGTGGGGTTAGGAGCAGTATTGTCCCAGGTCTGGAACGGGGAAGAGCACCCAGTCATTTACCTCAGCAGGAAGTTGAAGTCCCATGAGGTAAATTACGCCACCGTTGAAAAGGAGTGTTTAGCGGTGAAGTGGGCTCTAGATTCCCTTCGGTACTACCTGCTAGGTAGGCACTTTGACATGGTTACGGATCACGCTCCGTTAAAGTGGATGGCTCAAAACAAGGAAACAAATAGAAGAGTGAATAGGTGGTTCCTGGCCCTCCAGGAATTCAACTTCACAGTAAAGCATCGCCCTGGCGTTCAAATGGGGAATGTGGATGCTTTGTCTCGAGTACATGAATGCCTGATTGCTGGTGTTCCAACCCCGAGGTTAAAACAAGAGGGGGGGGTATGTGACAGCAGGAAGGTAAAGTCACCTGGTTGCATCCAGGGGGGTAGATATATTTCGCCCAGATTCAGGCTTTACGCCGACTTATACAGCTAGGTGGAGAGTTGTATAAGCCCAGCTGAGACTAGTGGGCTCATTGATGACTCATACCTCTAGGGAGAGGGCTGGGCGTCGTGCAGACAGGGAGTTGATGAGTCCAGCTGAAGCTTGTCAGCTCATTTAGGCCTCTATAAAAAACTCCCAGATTCATTAGATGTTAGCTCATGCCTGGAAGCAGACCTGTGTGGACTGTCTAGGGAGAGTGAACCCCTGTGCGGTGAGAGAAAGCCTGTGTGGCTATATTTTGCTTGGACATTTAAAACCAGGGACTTAGGGACTAGGACAGCACTAGGCTGATCCCAGTTGTTAGTTAGGAAACCTGTATGTTTAGTCAGAGGTCAAGTTGACCAGGATTTATTTTGTTTGTTTCTTTTGCTTTGCTGTGTTTTTGTCACTGTAAATAGAAAATAAACGGCACCTTTTTGATTTTGAAAACCACAACCTCCGTCTGCTGGGCCTGTTTTGTGTGGGGAGCCCATCCCGGGGGTCACACACACCCGCTGCCGAGCTAATCCCCTCACAGTAGGAAGAGTGTCAGTTTCTTTCACTGTGATAATCCTTGTTTCTAGGGACAGGGAAGGAAAGTGAGGGAAATTCTCCTTGTGCTATAGTGTGCTTTAAAAAAACATTTTTTCTAGGGACAGAAAACTATAGGTAGGGAGAGTGTCAGTGTGTTTTACTGTGCGAATCCTTGTTTCTAGGGACAGGGAAGGACAGTGAGGGAAATTCTCCTTGTGCTATAGTGTGCTTTAAAAAAACATTTTTTCTAGGGACAGAAAACTATAGGTAGGAAGAGTGTCAGTTTCTTTCACTGTGATAATCCTTGTTTCTAGGGACAGGGAAGGACAGTGAGGGAAATTCTCCTTGTGCTATAGTGTGCTTTAAAAAAACATTTTTTCTAGGGACAGAAAACTATAGGTAGGAAGAGTGTCAGTTTCTTTCACTGTGATAATCCTTGTTTCTAGGGACAGGGAAGGACAGTGAGGGAAATTCTCCTTGTGCTATAGTGTGCTTTAAAAAAACATTTTTTCTAGGGACAGAAAACTATAGGTAGGAAGAGTGTCAGTTTCTTTCACTGTGATAATCCTTGTTTCTAGGGACAGGGAAGGAAAGTGAGGGAAATTCTCCTTGTGCTATAGTGTGCTTTAAAAAAACATTTTTTCTAGGGACAGAAAACTATAGGTAGGAAGAGTGTCAGTTTCTTTCACTGTGATAATCCTTGTTTCTAGGGACAGGGAAGGACAGTGAGGGAAATTCTCCTTGTGCTATAGTGTGCTAAAGCATTCCTCATCAACCATCTTTGAAATCCTTGTTTTTTGGACAGTCAGGGAAATTGTCGTTGTGCTATTCTGTGCAAAAGCAATCATCCTCAACCATATTTAGAAATCCTTAAGTAAAGGGACAGAGAAGGACACCTGAAGGTAGCCCTTATTGCTTTTTTCCCATCTCCCTGCAGGCCATCTATTAGAATGTCTGGAAGGCAAACAAGGAGAGGCAGACAGTCAGGAGGCAATAAAAGAGGGCAAGCAGGCTCTGTGTCTGGGGGCAACAGTGCTGGTCGTGGACGCGGTGCATTGTCATCAGCACATGGCCATGGGACACGCTTGTCCTTCTTTTCGGCAGCTGGACATGTTGAGCCACATCATGCCGAAGACTTGGTAGAGTGGATGACCAAGCCCTCCTCCTCCTCCTCATCCTCTCTCACCCAGGCTCAGGGTACTGGAAAAGCAGCTGCCAAAGCGTCCTCTTCCCTGGTATCAATGTCAGACTCATCATCAGTCACTCCTTCCCTAGACCCACCATGTCCTCCTCCTGAGGAGTCCCCCGAACTGTTTGAGCACAGTGTTGGGTACATGCTCCAGGAGGATGCCCAGCGTTTCGAAGGGTCTGATGATGAAACCCAGCTACAGGAAGGCAGTAGCGTGAGAGCAGACAGAGGGGATGCTCAAGAAGGACACCAATCTGGCAGTCATGTTCCAGCAGCTGCAGCATACTGCCAGATTGGCTCCAGTGATGAGGAGGGAGGGGATGATGAGGTCACTGACTCCACGTGGGTGCCTAATAGGAGAGAGGAGGAGGAGGAGGATGAGGAGGAGGCACATCTCCAACGAGGCAGGATGCCCTTTGGTGGCCAGCGTAAGGGCAGTACACCGACGGAATCACACCGCAGAGCTCCGCCTGTGCAGGGCGCTGCCTCTGCCCGTCATTCAAAAAGTTCTTTGGTGTGGGCCTTTTTTGAGGCTAGTGCATCAGATCGCACAGCTGCTGTTTGCAACATATGTCTCAAGCGTATATCGCGTGGCCAAAACATCAGCCGCTTGGGTACCACATGCCTGACCAGACATATGTTGACCTGCCATGCAGCTCGTTGGCAAGCCTACCTCAAAGACACACACCAAAGAACAAAGCGGACCTCTCCTTGCACCGCATCAGCTGGGATCTCCAACCCCACTATAACTTCAGTCCTCTCTGAAACATGCACTGAGAGGAATGAAGGTGTAGAATTAGGTGTGTCACAGCCAAGTACTTGCGGCCACTCTGCTAGCAGTACACCGACGTCCGATTCTAGCAGGCAAATTTCCCTGCCCCAGCTGCTGGACCGTCAAAAGAAGTTCACTCCCAGCCATCCACATGCCCAGCGGTTGAATGCTAGCTTGGCTAAATTGCTAGCGCTTCAACTGCTGCCTTTTCAGTTGGTAGACTCGGCCCCCTTCCGTGAGTTTGTGCAATGTGCGGTTCCTCAGTGGCAGGTTCCCAAACGCCACTTTTTCTCATGGAAGGCTATTCCGGCTCTCTACCGGCATGTGGAAGGCAATGTCTTGGCCTCGCTGGACAGGGCGGTCAGCGGTAAGGTGCATATTACCGCTGACTCATGGTCCAGCAGGCATGGACAGGGACGTTACCTTTCTTTCACGGCCCATTGGGTCACTCTTTTCGCAGCTGGGAAGGATGCAGGACAAGGTGCAGTAGTGTTGGAGGTTGTTCCACCACCACGCCTCCAAAATGCTACTACTGGTTGTGACACACCTCTCTCCTCCACCCCCTCCTCTTCTTCTTCCTCCATGGCCTCTTCCTGTGGTTTGTCCTCGGAACCAGCGGTGCTCCGTAGGCATTCAAGGGGCTACGCAAGTACGCAGGCAAAAAGATGCCATGCCGTGCTTGCGCTGGTGTGTTTGGGGGACAGAAGCCACACTGGGGCAGAGGTCCTGTCTGCTCTGCAGGGCCAGGCCGAGAGGTGGTTGACGCCACGCCAGCTTAAGCCAGGAATGGTGGTTTGCGACAATGGCACCAACCTCCTCTCCGCCCTCCGACAGGGACAACTGACCCATGTGCCCTGTGTGGCTCACGTCCTTAACCTGGTGGTGCAGCGGTTCTTGGGCAGGTACCCGGGCTTACAGGATGTCCTGAGGCAGGCCAGGAAAGTCTGTGTGCATTTCCGCAGATCTTATAATGCCAGTGCTCGCCTGGCTGAGCTGCAAAAGGAGTTGAACCTGCCCAAGAACCGCCTTATATGTGACATGCCCACCAGGTGGAACTCAACGTTGGCCATGCTGCAGCGGCTGCACACGCAGCAGAGGGCCATCAATGAGTACCTGTGCGACTACGGCACCAGGACAGGGTCAGGGGAGCTTGGTTTTTTTTCTCCACGCCAGTGGGGCATGATCAGGGATGCATGCACTGTCCTGGCACCATTTGAGGAGGCCACGAGGATGGTGAGCAGTGACAGTGCATGCATCAGTGACACTGTACCTCTTGTCCACCTGTTGGAGCACACGCTGCGTGGAATAATGGACAGGGCACTTGAGGCAGAACAGAGGCAGGAAGAGGAGGACTTCCTTGCCTCTCAAGGCCCCCTTTACCCAGACAGTGTTCCTTCTGTCCCATCCATCGCACAGGAAGAGGAGGAGGAGGAGGAGGAGGAGGAGGATTGTGTCAGCATGGAGGTGGAGGCTGGCACTCAGCATCATCAGCAGCAGTCTTTTAGGGATGATTTACAGTCCCAAGAAACCAGTGGACTTGTACGTGGCTGGGAGGAGGTGGCTGCGGATCATGTCGTCCTTAGTGACCCAGAGGACTCCGGAGCGAATGCCTTAAGAAACCTACGCTGCATGGCCTCCCTGATCCTGCAAAGTCTGCGGAAGGATCCTCGTATTCTTCGGATCAAGGAGAGGGACCATTACTGGCTGGCCACTCTCCTTGATCCACGGTACAAGGGTAAGGTTGCGGACCTTATGTTACCGTCGCAGAGGGAGCAGAGGATGAGACAACTCCGGGAGGCCTTGCAGAAAGGTCTGTGCAACGCGTTCCCAGAGACTGGGAGGTTACAAACTCCTGGTCCTGGACAACGAGTTGCTGAGGCTTCGGCCAGTCAAAGAAGGAGCGGTGGGGAAGGTGGCCGTCTGACCGATGCGTTCAGACAATTCTTTAGTCCGCAGCCCCAAAGTATGATCGGTTCCAGCAACCATCGCCAGCGTCTGATAAACATGGTGCAGGAATATCTAGGGGCAAGGTCAGACTTGGACACCTTCCCCACCGAAAATCCTCTGGCTTACTGGGTCTTGAGGATGGATCACTGGCCAGAGCTTGCACAGTATGCAATTGAGCTACTGGCCTGTCCTGCATCCAGCGTTCTTTCGGAACGCACATTCAGTGCTGCTGGAGGATTTGTCACGGATCACAGGGTGCGCCTGTCCACCGACTCGGTTGATCGACTGACTTTCATCAAGATGAACCAGTCTTGGATCACCACCAGCTACCACACACCTGATGCTGATATAACAGACTAATTGATTTTAACATGTCACATCCCTTCAAGACTGATGCTGATGCTGAGTGCCTGTGCTGTTATGTTGACTGGCTATCCTCCTCCTCCGAGTCCTCAATGATACGATTGATGATGATAGCTTGGAAGATCATTTTTGTTTATGGGTGCCGCCACCAGTGCCTAACGCCCAATTTTTCAGCCGTGTAATTACAATTTTTGAAGCAATACTTTGCAACAGGGCTCATTGCTGTGCTCCAAGTACAGTATCTGTGAGGGGTTGCAGTGTTGTGCCACCAGTGCCTAAGGCCCAATTTTTCAGCCCCTGTTCAACAGGGGCATGCAATTACAATTCTTGATCTAATAATTCACAGCAGGGCCCATTGCTGCACCCACCAAGAGTAACTCTGAGGGCTTACAGTGTTGTGGCAACGCCACCACCACCACCACCACGAAAGGCCCAATTTTTCAGCCCCTGTTCAAAAGGGGCATGTAATTACAATTCTTGATCTAATAATTCACAGCAGGGCCCATTCCTGCACCCACCAAGAGTAACTCTGAGGGCTTACAGTGTTGTGGCAACGCCACCACCACCACCACCACGAAAGGCCCAATTTTTCAGCCCCTGTTCAAAAGGGGCATGTAATTACAATTCTTGATCTAATAATTCACAGCAGGGCCCATTCCTGCACCCACCAAGAGTAACTCTGAGGGCTTACAGTGTTGTGGCAACGCCACCACCACCACCACCACGAAAGGCCCAATTTTTCAGCCCCTGTTCAAAAGGGGCATGTAATTACAATTCTTGATCTAATAATTCACAGCAGGGCCCATTCCTGCACCCACCAAGAGTAACTCTGAGGGCTTACAGTGTTGTGGCAACGCCACCACCACTACCACCACGAAAGGCCCAATTTTTCAGCCCCTGTTCAAAAGGGGCATGTAATTACAATTCTTGATCTAATAATTCACAGCAGGGCCCATTCCTGCACCCACCAAGAGTAACTCTGAGGGCTTACAGTGTTGTGGCAACGCCACCACCACTACCACCACGAAAGGCCCAATTTTTCAGCCCCTGTTCAAAAGGGGCATGTAATTACAATTCTTGATCTAATAATTCACAGCAGGGCCCATTCCTGCACCCACCAAGAGTAACTCTGAGGGCTTACAGTGTTGTGGCAACGCCACCACCACCACCACCACGAAAGGCCCAATTTTTCAGCCCCTGTTCAAAAGGGGCATGTAATTACAATTCTTGATCTAATAATTCACAGCAGGGCCCATTCCTGCACCCACCAAGAGTAACTCTGAGGGCTTACAGTGTTGTGGCAACACCACCACCACCACCACCACCACGAAAGGCCCAATTTTTAATCCCCTGTTCAACAGGGGCATGCAATTACAATTCTTGATCTAATAATTCACAGCAGGGCCCATTGCTGCACCCACCAAGAGTAACTGTCCTGGCTTACAGTGTTGTGGCACCAGCACCACCATCAAAGGCCCAATTTTTACTACCACTGTTCAACAATTATATGTAATTACAATTCCTGATATAATAGTTGACAGCAGGGCATTCCAGCACCAACCAAGAGTAATTGTGAGTGCTTACAGTGTTGTGCCAACACCAACAACTAAGGGGCCTATTTCTGCAGAGTATATACGGCAGGTCCCTACTTTCAAACATCCAACTTACAAACGACTCCTACTTGCAAACGCAAGAAGACAACAGTAAGTGAGAGGAAATCTACCACTAGGAAGGAAAATTCTCTCCTGTAAGAATTAATATGGGAGAAAGGTGTCTCCTCTGTACTGATGCTTTATCACCAATCCTTGTTTCAAGAAAAACACCACATTTCAAAAACAGTTGTCATTGGGACGGAAAGTGAGGTGAAATGTTCTGAACAGGGGCACAGACAGCAAAACAAATGTTACAGGGGTGATAACCCTTACCTATGTTTTCCAAAAAGTTTAAAAATAGATTTTTGGGCTGGAGCTACACTTAAACAATGTACCTGTTCAAAATTACAAACAGATTCTACATAAGAACAAACCTACAGTCCCTGTCTTGTATGCACCGCCTGTATACGGCTGTTCAGAGTATATAGGGCCTTTTTTATTTTATGTGCGGGGTTCCCCTTAATATCCATACAAGACCCAAAGGGGCTGGTAATGGGCTGGGGTAGGGGGGGGGGGTCATGGGGTAGCTATGCCATTTTTCTTAAGCATTTTCATCCATATTACCGGGACCAGACATTACATTAAAGCCGCAAGCAGTTTTAAATGGCTTTTTTTTCCTTTAGAAGTGTCATTTTGTGCAGGGACAGTTCTAAACACGGGAAACACGTGGCACTTCACAGGCATACTTTAGACACCCCCCAGGTACGATATTTAAAGGAATATTTGACTTTATTTTTTTCACTTTATGCATCATTAAAATGACTGCTCCCGAAAAACGACCGTTTTTAAAACTTCTTTTTGCATTGATACATGTCCCCTGGTGCAGAACCCGGGTTCCCAAACCCTTTTTAGGACAATAACATGCATAATAGTTGTTATAATTAGCACTTTAGAATTCGAACGTTCGCATCCATTGTATTTAATAGGGTTCTAATGTTCGTACGAACTTTCGGTCCGTTCGCGGGTTCTGGTGCGAACCGAACCCGGGGGTGTTCGGCTCATCACTAGCGGTAACATGAGATCAGCAAAAGCAGCCCAAGGGGTGGCGCCATTGGAATCGAACTTCCCCTTTATACTGCCGTTGTACGTGTTGTACGTCACTGCGCTTTACAACGACAAGATTTTTAATTGACAGTGTTTATGCAAGGAAAGCTTGACAAGAATCTCGTCGAGAAAACCAACAGTTTTTTTTTACGACGGGATTCTCGGCCATGTGTACGAGGCTTGACTCCCAGGACTCTTCTCCTCCTGCACAAACTTCACTGTACAATGTTAGTCTCTCCGCCCCATTATCTTCACACTGCACCAGGGTTCACTCTGAATAATCTCTGATGGTTGTTGAACTTTGCTGAATTCTGATAGGCCAGGGGCCTTTAGTACCCCTTCTTGATGGCCCCGTTAATTAGCAGCACAAAATGGTTGGTGGACTGCTGATCCCAGCCAGTCCTTCTTGCAAACCCTGTGCCCGCAGGCCACAGCGATTTGACACAAAACCCCACAGTCTCTCCTCTGGCCTCACACCCAGCTCCCCCGGCATGCCTCCTCCAGATATCCACTGTGCCTCATTCACCGACCTTCTCCTGCCCTGAGTCCTTGGTGAAGAATTTACCCGGACATGCGTACCGACTGCTTCTCCAGCTCCTCTGTTCCAGGACACCTCCTTCATGACCGTGTAAGGAGAGAGGCTCCCTCCCAGCTCCCGAGCTCCTCCGCAGAGGCACGCACCCCCCCCCCAGATGGGGATGGGCCTCCTGCTGCAGTCTAACACTCCATTCTTCACTTCACCTAGCCGACAACTCCCCTCCAGTGGGCTGGACCTGAGCTTATGTAGGAGGCCTGCCCCCTGCCAATTCCAATTGGGGATTGGTCAGGGCTCCTAACATGAGCTCCCTGTCACTCCAATTCCTAACCCTGCCCCTCTTCCAGAACATTCTCCCTGGAAGTAGGGGAGGTGCCCAAGAACTGAAAGACAGGTGGTCACACCCACTTCTACACTAACCACTCCCTGCCCCCCAGATCAAAACAAGCAGGCCTAGCATGCAGCATAAGCCTGCCCAAATTTACCTGCCTGGCAGCTAAACCAAAAAACCTCACCTCTATTACCTACCTATGGTAGAGGGCGCTACACAATGATGAACGATGCACATCTTTCCTGCACCGGCGCCTCCCAGCTAATGACGCGCAAGCAGTGTTGACAGTTCTTTTATAACCGAGGTCGGAAACCCCTGTGACGTGTTAGAGGGGGCGGGGTTACCCGTCACGTCATGGGTGGCCCCGACCTTGGTTATAAAAGAACTGTCAACACTGCTTACGCGTCATTAGCCGGGAGACTCCGGTGCAGGAAAGATGTGTGTCGTTCATCGCTGGAGACTCGCCGCATCGCTGGAGATTCATGGATAGTCGCTGGACAGACTGCATTACAACGCTGGAATGGCTTTTTTTATTTTTTATTTTTAATAAAGGACTTTTCACAACGGTGTCTGTGTGGTTTTTAAACTTTTTGACACTTTCTTTTGTGAAATGGTAGGGGTAAAATGTACCACGTTACCAATTCACATAGGGGGGGCGGAATCTGGGGGTCCCCTTTGGCCCCCTTGGCTTTCAGATTCCGATAAGCCCCCCGCCCGCAGACCCCTACAACCACCGGGCAAGGGTTGTGGGGATGAAGCCCTTGTCCCCATCAACATGGGGACATCCCCCCCATGTTGACTGCATGTGGCCTGGTATGGTTCAGGAGGGGGGCGGTCTCTCGTCCCCCCTCTTTTCCTTCGGCCTGCCAGGTTGCATGCTCGGATAAGGGTCTGGTATGGATTTTTGGGGGGACCCCACGCCTTTTTGTTTTTAAAATTCTGGTGCGGGCTTCCCCTTAAAATCCATACCAGACCTGAAGGGTCTGGTATGGATTTTTGGGGGAACCCCGCGCCATTTAAAAAAAAAATGTTGGCGCGGAGTTCCCCTTAATATCCATACAGACCTGAAGGGCCTGTTAATGGGATTTTGGGGGACCCCCCCCACGCATTTTTTTTTTTCAATGACTTTCAATGACTTTTCTCTGTATTGCCGGGACCCGCAAATTCATTATAGCCGCGACTAGTTTTAAATTACTTTTTTTCCTTTAGAAATTACATTTTGTGCAGAGACTGTTCTAAGCACGGGAAACATGCGCTACTTTACAGGCATAATATAGACACCCTCCGGGTATGAAATTTAAAGGAATATTTCACTTTTATTGTGTCACTTAAAGCATTATTAAAATCACTGCTCCCAAAAAAACGTCCGTTTTTAAAACTTTTTTTTGCATTGATACATGTCCCCTGGGGCAGGACCCGGGTCCCCAAACACTTTTTATGACAATAACTTGCATATTAACCTTTAAAATTACCACTTTTGATTTTTCATGTTCGTGTTCCATAGACTTTAATGGTGTTCGCATGTTCTAACAAATTTTTTGCCTGTTCGCATGTTCTGGTGCGAACCGAACCGGGGGGTGTTCGACTCATCCCTAGTGACATACCCTCCACCTCTGGTAGTGTATCTACGCTCACCTCAATGCATGGACTCCTGAGCTAACAGGTAGTCAATGCAAGCAGATCCCACACAGCAAGGTAGGTAGCTGGTGAATCAATAGGAACATTTCCTCCAGAGTTTACACATCAAGTGACGGTATCCAAATATGTATGAAAAAAGATAGAAGGCTCTAAGTGCTTACTGTGCAATATTGTCAGTTTAATTTATTGAAAGCCCAAAAACGAGCTACTCACATTTTACAGGTAAAAAACAGGCTCTTCGTACAACCACTGTGTACATGTATCGTGTGGATGGCAGCAGCGGGTGACGTCATCCAGGCGTGGTTCCTCCCCCGTACGCGTTACGTTCGAATGAACTTCCTCGGCGGGGCGGGGCCACGACGTCACCCAACGGCTCATTTAAAGTACATGGTTGTCTTACCAACCGTCAAACAACTACAAGCCGCGATACTCGCGGCTCATTATTGAGTAATGGATATGACAGCTGGTCGGTGCTCACGCCTCCGACCACGATCAACGCTTTAAAGAACCTGTTACAAAAATAACAAATGTTCAATGCAGGCAATAACTGCCTGAGACACTCCAGCGGGAACCGAATAACTGCCCCCTGCTGGATGGTAAACAAACCATCAAAGAAAATCACAAAAATGTCATTTAATTGTTTTTAGAAAAAAAAAATTCTGTTTAAAAAACGAGTCATCCGATGCCATCCAAAAGATAATAAAAAAACTCTCATAATTATACGATATAAAAACATACTGTGACAGCAGGCAGGTAAAATCACCAGGTTGCATCCAGGATGGAAGGTATATATGTCCTAGATTCAGGCTTTATGCCGATTTATACCACTAGGGAGTAGTGATGAGCCGAACACCCCCGGGTTCGGTTCGCACCAGAACCCGCGAACGGACCGAAAGTTCGCACGAACTTTAGAACCCTATTAAATACAATGGATGCGAACATTCGAAATCTAAAGTGCTAATTATAACGACTATTATGCATGTTATTGTCCTAAAAAGGGTTTGGGAACCCGGGTTCTGCACCAGGGGACATGTATCAATGCAAAAAGCAGAGTTAGTTTCTTACCGGTAACTCTGTTTCCAGTAGTCTTCCAAGGCAGCCCTTGAGAGATGGAGCTCCTCCTCACAATCAGGAAACACATTGCCATTAATTTTTCCCTCCCTTTAAGAGGCGGTCCCTCAGGTCCCTGGTCAGTCATCCACAAGAACCGAAGGCCGGAATCTGAAATGATATAATACACAACACAACCCCACGAGGTTAGACATTTTAGGGTGGGATCGTGCTGCCTTGGAAGACTACTGGAAACAGAGTTACCGTTAAGAAACTAACTCTGCTTTTCCCCCAGTCGTCTTCCAAGTCAGCCCTTGAGAGGATAACCAAGAACTCACCAAATCTAGGGTGGGACAACGGCTTGGAGGACTTTCCTACCAAAAGCCTGATCCTGGCTGGAAATCAGATCCAGTCTGTAATGCTGAACAAAGGTCGAGAATCTTGACCAGGTTGCAGCCCTGCAGATTTGTTCTGGAGTGGCTCCTGCCCTTTCTGCCCATGAGGCTGCTGAAGCCCTTGTTGAATGAGCTTTAAGTTCTTTAGGTGGTGTAATTTCCATGACACTATAGCACTCTAATATGACTGTCTTGATCCATCTAGCTATTGTCTTTTTGGACGCTTGCTTACCCTTTAGTTGGCCTGCGTATAAGACAAATAGGGTATCTGATGTTCTAAATTCATTAGTGACTTCTAAATATTGAAGTAGACACCTTCTGACATCAAGAAGACTTAGTTCCTGCTCTTTGCTGTTATTGGGTGAACTGCAAAATGAAGGCAAGACTATATCCTGGGATTTGTGAAAAGTTGACGTCACTTTTGGAGTAAATCCCGGACCTGTTTGAAGGACGATTCGATCGTCGTGAATCTTCAAAAAAGGTTCTCTAACGGATAGAGCCTGTATTTCCCCTATCCTACGTGCCGTTGTGATGGCTACTAGGAAAACTGTTTTAAGAGTCAATAATCTTAAAGATGTATC
Source organism: Rana muscosa (assembly GCA_029206835.1). NCBI lineage: Eukaryota > Metazoa > Chordata > Amphibia > Anura > Ranidae > Rana > Rana muscosa. The sequence goes on from CM055116.1 coordinate 14,839,902, forward strand.
TTGTAGTGGCTCGAAGGGAGGTTTAATGATTCCCCTGAGGACCACTGACAAATCCCAAGTGGGACATTTTTGTATCTTGGGCTTTTTGTATTTTGCTAATGCCCTGCAAAAACGAGAGACCAAAGGGTCCTCTTGTAGTGTCCTTTCTAGATACACCGATAGCGCTGCAATTTGTACTTTCAAAGTACTGAGCGTTAACCCTTTTTCAACTCCCTGTTGTAAAAATTCAAGGATGGTGGGTGTATCCATTTTTAGTCTTTTATTTTCAGTGCACCAACTGTTAAATTTTCTCCAGGTCTTTCTGTATATGGCTCTGGTGTTTGGTTTCCTAACGCTCAGAAGCGTTGTCACCACCTTATCTGAGAGTCCTTTAGATCTCAAGAGGTCCTCCTCAGTAACCAGGCCGCCCATTTGAAACTCTCTTGTTTTAGGCCTGTCAGGGGTCCCTGACACATCAGGTCTTCCCTGTGAGGTAGAAGCCATGGCTCTGCTGCTGAGAGACTGAGGAGTTGAGAGAACCAGGTTCTCTTGGGCCAGTATGGTGCGATCAGTATCAGTTTCGTCTGTTCCTGTAGAAACTTCTTTACCACCCGCGGTATCAGATGAACCGGAGGGAAGGCATAGCATAGCTTGAAGTTCCAAGGGTTTTGTAGAGCGTCTATCCCAAGAGGCTGATCTTGCTGGGTTAGCGAGAAGAAATGTTTCACCTGAGCATTCTTCCGAGAGGCAAACAGGTCTATGTTTGGCATTCCCCAGCGGGCTGTAATTTCCCTGAACACCTCCGGGTGTAATACCCATTCCTCTTGGGAGATCTCCTGGCGGCTGAGGAAGTCCGCTAGTTGGTTGTCTTCCCCTTTTAGATGGACTGCTCCTAGTGATAGCAGATTCCCTTCTGCCCACCTGCAAATTTGGTTGGAGATGTGGCTTAGGGATGGGCTTCTTGTGCCCCCTTGCTTGTTCACATAAGCCACTGCTGTGGCATTGTCCGAAAGAATCAGAATGTGACGACTTCTGAGTTGGTTTTGGAAAAACTCCATGGCCTTGGCTATCGCCATAAGTTCTCTCCAGTTCGAAGATGCCTTGGCTTCTTCTGGGGACCATCTCCCCTGAGCAGGTTGCCCTGCTAGGTGAGCTCCCCAACCCCAACTGCTTGCGTCTGTGGTCAATTTCTGTGAGGTCGGAAATGACCAAGCCAGACCCTGATTTAGGTTCGTGTGGATCCTCCACCACCACAGCGACCTTTTTACGGATGTCGGGAGTAAAACTGACATGTCCAGATCTTCTCTTTGGTTTTTTAAGAGAAATACTTGAAGTGACCTTAGATGGTATTTTGCCCACTGGACTGCTGGTATCGATGATGTCATCAGACCCAGAACCGACATCAGCTCCCTGATAGATATTGGGAGGTTGTTCTGTATTGAACTCACCCTCTTGATGAGGTTTTGGATTTTCTCCTCCGGTAGGGAAGTCTTCTGTTCTATGGAGTTGAGCAGATATCCCAGGAACCGAATGTTCTGAGTGGGACACAGATTGGACTTTTCTACGTTTAGAATCCAGCCTAGTGACTTTAACCACAGTTGAGCTTCTGTGAGGTCTTTTGTCAGCTGTGCTTTCGAAGGCGCTGCAAATAGTAGATCGTCTAAGTATGGTATTACGGTCATCTTTTTTAACCTTAGAGGGGCCAGAGCTTCTGCTAACACTTTGGTGAATATCCTTGGGGATGAGGATAACCCGAAAGGGAGAGCTCTGCTCTGGAAATGATATTCCTTTCCCTCTATCTCCACTGCTAACCTCAGATATTTCTGCGACTCCTGTCGGATGGGAATGTGGAGATATGCATCTCGGAGATCCATGGTCGCCATGAAGGTTTCTGGTTGTAGAATGTTTTTGACCGAAAATATGGACTCCATGCGAAAATTTTTGTATTGAATCGCTTGGTTTAACGGTTTTAAGTTTAGTATTAACCGAAACTTCCCGGAAGGTTTTTTGATCACAAAAATGTGAGAGTAAAAACCCCTTCTTTTTTCCTTCTCTGGGACTGGAGTAAGGACCTTCTGGTCCACCATCTCCCCTAGAACAGTGGAAGAGCCTTGGCTTTCTCTGGATCCCTGGGAAGTCTCGTTACTAGAAATCTCTCTGGAGGATGACAATTGAATTCCAGAGAGTAGCCCCTTGCGATAATGTCCAAAATAAACTGATTGGCTGTCGCCTTCTGCCATTGAGGTAGGAAGGTAGCCAGTCTTCCCCCTACTGGCACTCTGTTGTCATTGTTTGGCAGCTTGGTTAGAAGAGCCAAAGAGGACATTACTCTTTGGTTTCCCCTTGTGACCTGTCCAGTTTTTCTTAGGGTACTCTTTTTTTTCTTCTTGGGGACGATCTCTTCGCCCACGAAAAAAACCTCTTTTGTGGAGGTTTTCGTTTTTCAGCCGGAAAGGCTTTCTTCCTGTCCGCTGTTCTTTCCAAGGCCTCGTCCAGGCCGGAACCAAAAAGCAAATCCCCAGTAAATGGGAGATTGCACAGCCTTGTTTTGGATGCCGCATCGCCTGTCCAGGTCTTCATCCAAATCGCACGTCTTGCTGCAACTGCTAGTCCACCTGACCTTGCTGCTAGCTTGACTGATTCTGCGGATGCATCCGCAATATAACCAACCGCTTTGGAGAGAACTGGAAGTGTATTCAGAATCTCCTCCCTAGGCGTACCATTTTTAATATGGTCTTGCAGCTGTGAGAGCCAAAACTCTAAGTTTCTTGCCACACAAGTGGTGGCTAGGGCTGGCTTCAGACTAGTGACACTTGTCTCCCAAGCTCTTTTTAGGATAATGTCGCCCTTTTTATCCATGCCATCTTTTAGGGGTCCCATGTCTTCAAATGCCAATGAAGAATTTTTTGAGACCTTAGAAAGTGGCGCATCCAATTTGGGATTTTTATTCCAAACTTCTTTTGGATCTTCACTAAAAGGAAATCACTTTTTGTGACTGGCCGCAAAAAAAGGTTTCCTTTCTGGGTCTGCCCATTCGTTTTTCACGGTATCTGACATTACCGGATGAACTGGGAATACTTTGGATTTTTTCTTCCTCAGACCCTGGTACATCAGGTCATGTTTGGAAGGCAGTTCTTTTTCCTGCTCAATTTCCAAGGTTTCGTAAATGGCCCCAAGCAAATCATCCACGTCTTCTAGAGATAACTTGTATTTGGGTCCCTTTCTTTCTTCTCTCCCATCTTCCTGCTCTGGATCTGAGCTATCGGTAGCCATAACACTAGCTGTGCTGCTGCCCGCTCGCTCTCTCACCGACTCGTGCGACCCTGAGGCGACTTCTGATCTGGGTGAGGCCATGGGAGAGGAAACTCCAGTAGGAACTGCTGGAGGTTTAACTTCTGCGATAAACTTTTTGAGATCCTTAAAGGTGTTAGCCATATCATCTCTTACGGATGCAAAAATCTTCGCATAAACTGCATCTGACTGTTTTTCAATCAGTTTGTCAATGCATGTTTTGCATAGCGGTTCTGTGTTTTCCAAGAGCATCTTGGTATTACACTTTGCACACCGCTTCTTGGGAGTGGGCTTTGGCTCTTTAGGTGGTTTCACCTGCCAAAAGATAAACACAGGGGGACCCATGGTGGTGAGAAAAAAATACACACTGCACCAAACAATACTAAAGTGCACACCCAGTGACATTAGTAACCCCCTGGCCCCAGCTTGCTAGTGCACCATCACCACCTAGCTGCTGTCCCAATACAAAGGATACAAAGGTCACCCACTGGTGCCTACCTGCATCCTGCTGGTGCTTTTGCCTTCTGGAGCCTGGGCCGATGGAATCTCATCCTCTTCCAGCATCCTGGCTTGCTGTGGCATTCGATACTGCCGTCTGCAGCCGCGTCCACGCTACTAGCACCAGCCGACCGTTCGAATTTCCCGTGCCTTTAAGGGGATTGGACCAGCTTCCCCGGCGCACGCCGATTGCGTCATTCCTACCCGGAAGTGACGCCCCGCGTCTTCCGGGTCAAGCGGCGTTCAGATGTGGGTACACGCCCCCCGCTGACGCAGCCAAGGGAACGCAGCAATGGCGCCTTTCTCCTCACCTGGGCACAGAGGAAATTCGAACCCGGGACACCTCCTTCCCACAGCCTAAGGAGGGTTGCCCGTGGTCAAAGAACCGTCCTCCTCCACGCCAGTGATGTGGCTCCGGTAAGGTCCACTGACCCCCTGCTGTACAGAGACTCCACACAGTCAGCCCTGCTGACACCCACTGCTGCACCCGCAGACACCTGTCCCGGTCAGCCCATGGGAGATGGAGCCCCCCCTCAGGTCCTTTTGGCAACATGTCTCCTCCGGACGGAGGAAACACTAAGACTGGCCAGGGACCTGAGGGACCGCCTCTTAAAGGGAGGGAAAAATTAATGGCAATGTGTTTCCTGATTGTGAGGAGGAGCTCCATCTCTCAAGGGCTGACTTGGAAGACGACTGGGGGAAAAGAAGTTTTAAAAACGGCCGTTTTTCTGGAGCAGTCATTTTAATGATACATAAAGTGAAAAAAAAAATGTCAAATATTACTTTAAATATCGTACCTGGGGGGTGTCTAAAGTATGCCTGTGAAGTGCCACGTGTTTCCCGTGTTTAGAACTGTCCCTGCACAAAATTACATTTCTAAAGGAAAAAAAGCCATTTAAAACTGCTTGCGGCTTTAATGTAATGTCTGGTCCCGGTAATATGGATGAAAATCTTTAAGAAAAATTACATAGCTACCCCATCACACCCCCCCCCCTTACCCCAGCCCATTACCAGCCCCTTTGGGTCTTGTATGGATATTAAGGGGAACACCGCACACAAAATAAAAAAGGCCCTATATACTCTGAACAGCCGTATACAGGCGGTGCATACAAGACAGGGACTGTAGGTTTGTTCGTATGTAGAATATGTTTGTAATTTTGAACAGGTACATTGTTTAAGTGTAGCTCCAGCCAAAAAATATATTTTTAAGCTTTTTGGAAAACATAGGGAAGGGTTATCACCCCTGTAACATTTGTTTTGCTGTCTGTGCGGTGTGCACCTGTTCAGAACAGTTCACCTCACTTTCCGTCCTAATGACAAATGTTTTTTGAAAATTTGGGGTTTTTATTGAAACAAGAATTGGTGATAAAGAATCAGTGTAGAGGAGACACTTTTTTTCCCATATGAACTCTTACAGGAGAGAATTTGCCTTCCTAGGGGTAGATTTCCTCTCACTTCCTGTTGTATCCTTCCGTTTGCAAGGAGGAGTCGTTTGTAAGTTGGATGTTTGAAAGTAGGGGCCTGCCGTATATACTCAGCTGAAATTTGCCCCTTACATGTTGGTGTTGCCACAACACTGTGAGCCCTCACAGTTACTCTTGGTGGGCGCATGAATGGGCCCTGCTGTGAATTATTAGATCAAGAATTGTAATTGCATGCCCCTGTTGAACAGGGGCTGAAAAATTGGGCTTTTGGTGGTGGTGGTGGTGGTGGTGTTGACACAACACTGTAAGGCCTCACAGTTAGTCTTGGTGGGCGCAGGAATGGGCCCTGCTGTGAATTATTAGATCAAGAATTGTAATTACATGCCCCTGTTAAACAGGGGCAGAAAAATTGAGCCTTAGGCACTGGTGCCACAACACTGCAACCCCTCACAGATACTGTACTTGGAGCACAGCAATGAGCCCTGTTGCAAAGTATTGCATCAAAAATTGTAATTACACGCCCCTGTTAAACAGGAGCTGAAAAATTGGGCCTTAGCCACTGGTGCTGGTGCCACGACACTGCAACCACTCCCAGATACTCTACTTGGAGTGCAGGAATGAGCCCTGCTGCAAAGCATTGCATAAAAAATTGTAATAACACACCCCTGTTAAACAGGGGCTGAAAAATTGGGCCTTAGCCACTGGTGGCGGCACCCAGAAACAAAAATGTTCTTCCAAGCTATCATCGTCAATCGGATCATTGAGGAGGAGGAGGATAGTCAGTCAACATAACGGGACAAACTCTCAGCATCAGCATCAGTCTTGAAGGGATGTGACATTTGAAAATAAATTAGTCTGTTATATCAGCTTCAGGTGTTTGGTAGCTGGTGGTGATCCAAGACTGGTTCATCTTTATGAAGGTCAGTCGATCAACAGAGTCGGTGGACAGGTGCACCCTGTGATCCGTGACAAATCCTCCAGCAGCACTGAATGTGCGTTCTGAAAGAACGCTGGATGCAGGACAGGCCAGTAGCTCAATTGCATACTGTGCAAGCTCTGGCCAGTGATCCATCCTCAAGACCCAGTAAGCCAGAGGATTTTCGGTGGGGAAGGTGTCCAAGTCTGACCTTGCCCCTAGGTATTCCTGCACCATGTATATCAGACGCTGGCGATGGTTGCTGGAACCGATCATACCTTGGGGCTGCGGACTAAAGAATTGTCTGAACGCTTCGGTCAGACGGCCACCTTCCCCACCGCTCCTTCTTTGACTGACCGAAGCCTCAGCAACTCGTTGTCCAAGACCAGGAGTTTGTAACCTCCCAGTCTCTGGGAATGCATTGCACAGACCTTTCTGCAAGGCCTCCCGGAGTTGTCTCATCCTCTGCTCCCTCTGCGACGGTAAGATAAGGTCCGCAACCTTACCCTTGTACCGTGGATCAAGGAGGGTGGCCAGCCAGTAATGGTCCCTCTCCTTGATCTGAAGAATACGAGGATCCTTCCGCAGACTTTGCAGGATCAGGGAGGCCATGCAGCGTAGGTTAGCTGAGGCATTCAGTCCGGAGTCCTCTGGGTCACTAAGGACGACATGATCCGCAGCCACCTCCTCCCAGCCACGTACAAGTCCACTGGTTTCTTGGGACTGTAAATCATCCCTAAAAGACTGCTGCTGATGATGCTGAGTGCCAGGCTCCACCTCCATGCTGACACAATCCTCCTCCTCCTCCTCCTCCTCCTCCTCTTCTTCCTGTGCGATGGGTGGGACAGAAGGAACACTGTCTGGGTAAAGGGGGCCTTGAGAGGCAAGGAAGTCCTCCTCTTCCTGCCTCTGTTCTGCCTCAAGTGCCCTGTCCATTATTCCACGCAGCGTATGTTCCAACAGGTGGACAAGAGGTACAGTGTCACTGATGCATGCACTGTCACTGCTCATCACCATCCTCGTGGCCTCCTCAAATGGTGCCAGGACAGTGCATGCATCCCTGATCATGCCCCACTGGCGTGGTGAAAAAAACCCGAGCTCCCCTGACCCTGTCCTGGTGCCGTAGTCACAGAGGTACTCATTGATGGCCCTCTGCTGCGTGTGCAGCCGCTGCAGCATGGCCAATGTTGAGTTCCACCTGGTGGGCATGTCACATATAAGGCGGTTCTTGGGCAGGTTCAACTCCTTTTGCAGCTCAGCCAGGCGAGCACTGGCATTATAAGATCTGCGGAAATGCACACAGACTTTCCTGGCCTGCCTCAGGACATCCTGTAAGCCCGGGTACCTGCCCAAGAACTGCTGCACCACCAGGTTAAGGACGAGAGCCACACAGGGCACATGGGTCAGTTGTCCCTGTCGGAGAGCGGAGAGGAGGTTGGTGCCATTGTCGCAAACCACCATTCCTGGCTTAAGCTGGCGTGGCGTCAACCACCTCTCGGCCTGCCCCTGCAGAGCAGACAGAACCTCTGCCCCAGTGTGGCTCCTGTCCCCCAAACACACCAGCGCAAGCACGGCATGGCATCTTTTTGCCTGCGTACTTGCGTAGCCCCTTGAACGCCTACGGAGCACCGCTGGTTCCGAGGACAAAGCACAGGAAGAGGCCACGGAGGAAGAAGAAGAGGAGGGGGTGGAGGAGAGAGGTGTGTCACAACCAGTAGTAGCATTTTGGAGGCGTGGCGGTGGAACAACCTCCAACACTACTGCACCTTGTCCTGCATCCTTCCCAGCTGCCAAAAGAGTGACCCAATGGGCCGTGAAAGAAAGGTAACGTCCCTGTCCATGCCTGCTGGACCATGAGTCAGCGGTAATATGCACCTTACCGCTGACCGCCCTGTCCAGCGAGGCCAAGACATTGCCTTCCACATGCCGGTAGAGAGCCGGAATCGCCTTCCGTGAGAAAAAGTGGCGTTTGGGAACCTGCCACTGAGGAACCGCACATTGCACAAACTCACGGAAGGGGGCCGAGTCTACCAACTGAAAAGGCAGCAGTTGAAGCGCTAGCAATTTAGCCAAGCTAGCATTCAACCGCTGGGCATGTGGATGGCTGGGAGTGAACTTCTTTCGACGGTCCAGCAGCTGGGGCAGGGAAATTTGCCTGCTAGAATCGGACGTCGGTGTACTGCTAGCAGAGTGGCCGCAAGTACTTGGCTGTGACACACCTAATTCTACACCTTCATTCCTCTCAGTGCAGGTTTCAGAGAGGACTGAAGGTATAGTGGGGTTGGAGATCCCAGCTGATGCGGTGCAAGGAGAGGTCCGCTTTGTTCTTTGGTGTGGGTCTTTAAGGTAGGCTTGCCAACGAGCTGCATGGCAGGTCAACATATGTCTGGTCAAGCATGTGGTGCCCAAGCGGCTGATGTTTTGGCCACGCGATATACGCTTGAGACATATGTTGCAAACAGCAGCTGTGCGATCTGATGCACTCGCCTCAAAAAAGGCCCACACCAAAGAACTTTTTGAATAACGGGCAGAGGCAGCGCCCTGCACAGGCGAAGCTCTGCGGTGTGATTCCGTCGGTGTGCTGCCCTTACGCTGGCCACCCAAGGGCATCCTGCCTCGTTGAAGATGTGCCTCCTCCTCATCCTCCTCCTCCTCCTCTCTCCTATTAGGCACCCACGTGGAGTCAGTGACCTCATCATCCCCTCCCTCCTCATCACTGGAGTCAATCTGGCAGTATGCTGCAGCTGCTGGAACATGACTGACAGATTGGTGTCCTTCTTGAGCATCCCCTCTGTCTGCTCTCACGCTACTGCCTTCCTCTAGCTGGGTATCATCATCAGACCCTTCGAAACGCTGGGCATCCTCCTGGAGCATGTACCCAACACTGTGCTCAAACAGTTCGGGGGACTCCTCAGGAGGAGGACATGGTGGGTCTAGGGAAGAAGTGACTGATGATGACATTGATACCAGGGAAGAGGACGCTTTGGCAGCTGCTTTGCCAGTACCCTAAGCCTGGGTGAGAGAGGATGAGGAGGATGAGGAGGGCTTGGTCATCCACTCTACCAAGTCTTCGGCATGATGTGGCTCAACATGTCCAGCTGCCGAAAAGAAGGACAAGCGTGTCCCATGGCCATGTGCTGGTGACAATGCACCGCGTCCACGACCAGCACTGTTGCACCCAGACACAGAGCCTGCTTGCCCACTTTTATTGGCTCCTGACTGTCTGCCTCTCCTTGTTTGCCTTCCAGACATTCTAATGGCCTGCAGGGAGATGGGAAAACCAGCAATAAGGGCTAGCTTCAGGTGTATACTGTGCAGGAGGCTTAGCAACAATGACACTGACACTGTCCCCTGCCTATCCTTCTCTCTCCCTGCACACAAGGTTTAGCAAAGAATAGGACACTGACACTGTCGACTGCCTATCCTTGTCTGTCCCTACACACAAGGTTTAGCAATATGGTTAAGCACACTAGGTTTAGCAAAGAATATGACACTGACACTCTCCCTGCCTATCCTTGTCTGTCCCTACAAACAAGGTTTAGCAAAGAATATGACACTGACACTCTGCCTACCTATCCTTGTCTGTCCCTACACACAAGGTTTAGCAATATGGTTCAGCACACAAGGTTTAGCAAAGAATATGACACTGACACTCTCCCTGCCGATCCTTGTCTGTCCCTACACACAAGGTTTAGCAATATGGTTAAGCACACTAGGTTTAGCAAAGAATATGACACTGACACTCTCCCTGCCTATCCTTGTCTGTCCCTACAAACAAGGTTTAGCAAAGAATATGACACTGACACTCTGCCTACCTATCCTTGTCTGTCCCTACACACAAGGTTTAGCAATATGGTTAAGCACACTAGGTTTAGCAAAGAATATGACACTGACACTCTCCCTGCCGATCCTTGTCTGTCCCTACACACAAGTTTGAGGTACAAATAGCACTGACACTGTCCCTGCCTATGTAACTCTTTCCCTGCGCCAGAACACACTACACGAGGCCGCCGCGCTGGCGGCCTTTTATAGTGTGGGGCGTGTACTAAACCCCCTCAGCAATAATTGGCCACAGGCATCCTGCCTGTGGCCAATCATTGCTCTCCTCGCTGCCGGCGCTGTGATTGGCCAAGCATGCAGCGTCACAGTGCATGCTTGGCCAATCACAGCGCCGGGATTACACTGCGATGGCGCAGGGTATTGTGGGCCGTTCGCGTCACTCGAATTTGGCGCGAACGGCCCAAATCGCTCGTTGTTCGCCGAACGCGCGAACAGCCGATGTTCAAATCGAACCTATGTTCGACTCGAACACCGAGCTCATCCCTACCCTACACACAAGGTTTAGCAATATGGTTCAGCACACAAGGTTTAGCAAAGAATATGACACTGACACTCTCCCTGCCGATCCTTGTCTGTCCCTACACACAAGGTTTAGCAATATGGTTCAGCACACAAGGTTTTGCAAAGAATATGACACTGACACTCTGCCTACCTATCCTTGTCTGTCCCTACACACAAGGTTTAGCAATATGGTTAAGCACACTAGGTTTAGCAAAGAATATGACACTGACACTCTCCCTGCCTATCCTTGTCTGTCCCTACAAACAAGGTTTAGCAAAGAATATGACACTGACACTCTGCCTACCTATCCTTGTCTGTCCCTACACACAAGGTTTAGCAATATGGTTCAGCACACAAGGTTTAACAAAGAATATGACACTGACACTCTCCCTGCCGATCCTTGTCTGTCCCTACACACAAGGTTTAGCAATATGGTTAAGCACACTAGGTTTAGCAAAGAATATGACACTGACACTCTCCCTGCCTATCCTTGTCTGTCCCTACAAACAAGGTTTAGCAAAGAATATGACACTGACACTCTCCCTGCCGATCCTTGTCTGTCCCTACACACAAGGTTTAGCAATATGGTTCAGCACACAAGGTTTAGCAAAGAATATGACACTGACACTCTCCCTGCCTATCCTTGTCTGTCCCTACAAACAAGGTTTAGCAAAGAATATGACACTGACACTCTGCCTACCCATCCTTGTCTGTCCCTACACACAAGGTTTAGCAATATGGTTCAGCACACAAGGTTTAGCAAAGAATATGACACTGACACTCTCCCTGCCTATCCTTGTCTGTCCCTACAAACAAGGTTTAGCAAAGAATATGACACTGACACTCTCCCTGCCGATCCTTGTCTGTCCCTACACACAAGGTTTAGCAAAGAATATGACACTGACACTCTCCCTACCTATCCTTCTCTGTCCCTACACACAAGTTTGAGGTACAAATAGCACTGACACTGTCCCTGCCTATGTAACTCTTTCCCTGCGCCGGAACACAGTACACGAGGCCGCCGCGCTGGCGGCCTTTTATAGTGTGGGGCGTGTACTAAACCCCCTCAGCAATAATTGGCCACAGGCATCCTGCCTGTGGCCAATCATTGCTCTCCTCGCTGCCGGCGCTGTGATTGGCCAAGCATGCAGGGTCACAGTGCATGCTTGGCCAATCACAGCGCCGGGATTACACTGCGATGGCGCAGTGTATTGTGGGCCGTTCGTGTCACTCGAATTTGGCGCGAACGGCCCAAATCGTTCGTTGTTCGCCGAACGCGCAAACAGCCGATGTTCGAGTCGAACCTATGTTCGACTCGAACACCGAGCTCATCCCTACTAGGGAGAGTGCTGGGAGTCTTGCAGGGGAAGAGTTAATGAGCCCAGCTGAAGTAAGTGGGCTCATTAGGGCCTCTACAAGAACTCCCAGCATGCTAAGGGAGATGCTCCAACCTGGAACCAGATCTGTGTGGATAGTCTAGGGAGTGTGATCTCTGTGCGGTGAGCCAAAGCCTGTGTGGTTATTGCTAAGAACTTCTAAAAGCAGAGAGCTAGAGACTGGGACAGCACAAGGCTGTACCCAGTTGTTAGTTAGGGACACCAACGTGTGTAGTGAGCGGTTAAGTTGACCAGGATTTCTTTTCATGTTTCTTTTGTTTTTGCTGTATTTTTTTGTCTGTATATAGTTCAAATAAAACCACACCCTTTTGTTTTCTCCTACCACTGTCTGCTGTGCCTGTTTTTGTGTGGTGAACCCACCCAGGGGGTCACACACACCCGCTGCTGAGCTAACCCCCTCACAATACATTTAAAAAATATATTAAAACAAGAAAATATAAAAAACAGGAAGAGAAAAAGAAAAGGGGAAACAATAAATTATTTATCTGAAATAAAACAATTGAAATCAAAATCAACATTTAATCCTTCAGGTGTTAGAACTTTCACCTCCACTATCCAGAAGGATTCTCTTTGGCTGATCTGACGGAAATAATTACCACCCCTCCAATGTCTGTCTACCCTCTCAATGCCGCAGAATTTCAGACATCTGGGGTCTTTATTATGGCATTGTCTGAAGTGTGTAGAAACCCTATGGGTCCTTAAGCCTTTTTTAATATTGTTCACATGTTCCCCCACTCTTACCCCAAGGGATAGTGGAGGCAAAAGTTCTAAAACCTGAAGGTCTAAATTGCTGCATTTGTACATTTTAAAAGATAATATAAAGGAATAGTAATGGTAAAAAAAGCCCTTGTGGATTTAATTAACCTTTTTTTGGGGGATAATTCTCCTTTAACCACTTGCCTCCCGCCGCACGCCGATGTACGCCGGCAGAATGGCACGGGCAGGCAGATGGGCGTACAGGTACGTCCCTTTAAATGTGCCACCCAGCTGGCGCGCGCGCCGCGTGCCTCGCGAGTGCGGCCTTGGGTCCCGGGAACTCGATACTCCCGGGTGGCCTGGGATTGCGGTCGGCAAGAGCAGAACAGGGGAATGCCTTTGTAAACAAGGCATTCCCCTATTCTGCCTAGTGACACTGTCACTGATGACCGTTCCCCCATGGTCAGGAATGGTCATCAGTGACGTGTCACGTGTAGCCACACCCCCTAACAGTAAGAATCACTCCCTAGGAAACACTTAACCCCTGCAGCACCACCTAATTGGTTAACCCCTTCACTGTCAGTGTCATTTTTACAGTAATCAGTGCATTTTTATAGCACTGATCGCTGTAAAAATGACAATGGTCCCAAAATGGTGTCTGATGTGTCCGCCATAATGTCGCAGTCACGATAAAAATCACTGATCGCCGCCATAACTAATAAAAAAAAAAATATTAATAAAAATGCCATAAAACAGTCCCCTATTTTGTAGACACTATAACTTTTGCGCAAACCAATCATTAAACGCTCGTTGCAATTTTGTTTACGAAAAATATGTAGAAGAATACGTATCGGACTAAACTGTGGAAAAAAAAAATTATATATTTTTTGGGGATATTTATTATAGCAAAAAGTAAAAAATATAGAATTTTTTTCAAAATTGTCGCTCTATTTTTGTTTATAGCGCAAAAAATAAAAACCGCAGAGGTGATCAAATACCACCAAAAGAAAGCTCTATTTGTGGGAAAAAAAGGACGTACATTTTGTTTGGGAGCCACGTCGCACGACCGTGCAATTGTCAGTTAAAGCGACGCAGTGCCGAATCGCAAAAAGTGGCCTGGTCTTTGACCACCAAAATCGTCCGGGGCTGAAGCGGTTAAGGGGGTGTGGCAGGGGGCGTGTCCTATGCCTACATATGTTTGTTAGTAGGTGTCCCTCATTCCCATCTCAAAATGTTGAGAGGTGTGCTTGTAGTCCCACAGGAAGCAAGTTCTTTATTACCCATAGACACTTTATGTGTCACAAGTCGCATGATAAGTCGCAGCAGTGTGAACCTGGGCTTATAAAGGGCACCCGTGTGGGGAGTAAAAGGCCCCGGGATCAGTGAGAAGGTCCCTGGGCTCAGAAGGAATGGCCCTGGGACCAGAGGAAAGATCCCTTGGACTGATGAAAAGGGCCCTAGTGGTCAGGGGGTGCTCTTCATGGTTTCTTGCACTGGGGCCCTGAACGTTCTAGTAACACCTCTGTTGGTACAGATCCGGCATTGTATAGATCAGTGGTATCAAACTGGTGGCCCTTCAGCTGTTGTGAAACTACAAGTCCCATCATGCCTCTGCCTGTGGGTAGGGTGACCACGTGTCCTGGATTGCCCGGGACAGTCCCGCATTTTGCAGGTCTGTCCCGGACACATTCATTCCAGGACAATACAGTGTCCCGGAATGAAACGGACACAGTCACCCCCCCCCCCGGGCCAATCTGATGCCCCCAAAAAAGGCCACCATATCACCGCTTTACTCACTGACAGTACTTGTCCTGGCCGGGAATGCCTGGAGGAGCACAATCCCCGCCCCCTGCTTGTGATTGGAGAAATCATAAATCCCGCCTCTTGTGTCCAATCACTGTGATGTGATTCGTTACAGCACAAGCTGATTTTTGGGAAGGGAGGGGGGGGGGGTGTCCCTGAATGGTAGTTCGGAAATGAGGTCACCCTACCTGTGGGAGGAGTCATGCTTGTAACTGTGAGCCTTGCAATGCCTCATGGGACTTGTAGTTTCCCAACAGCTGGAGGGCCACCAGTTTGAGACCCCTGGTATAGACTCAATAGCCCGGTAATAACCAATCATCATTGTACCTCCAACCTTTCACAAGAAATAACTCCATCCAGCTGAACACTTCTCGGAGAATTGCGCAGGTTTTAGCACAGAAAAGACGCCGCCAATTATTTCTGACATCCGTTGAAGGAACGGAGAGCACATTCAGAAGAGGCTCATTCAAAGCTCAATAGAACATTCGATTTTTTTTTTTTTCCTGGAACACAAGGCATACACAGACATAGATCCAACGGATGTGCTACACACCTCCTATACAGCCCAGCGTATCGATCTGAGGTACGTGGACTATCTCTATCTCCAATGAATTCCGAAGGAACAAAAACACAAAGGATGCCGACATGTCCTCTAATCCTCCAAAGTGTCCTTCATTAGAACTTACAAGTAGCACTTTAAAGCAAGTCTGATGCCGCGTACACACGATCGATTTTCTCGACGGTGAAAACACCGTCGAGAAAATCGATGGGAAAAACGAGGAACGGCTTGTTCCCCTACACACGGACGGTTTTCCCAACATTTTTTCTCTTGGTCGAGAAAAACGACCGTGTGTGGGCTCCCCGGCAGTGTTTTCCTATGGGGAAAACTGCCGCGGAAAAAAATGCTGTGAATCACGACGAGAAAAATTAGAGCATGTTCTAATTTTTCTCGTCGTGATTCATGACGTTTTTCTCGTCGGGAAAAATGATGAAAAGCCCACAGACGGTCGTTTTTCTCGTCAAATAGAAAAAATGTCATTTTTCCCGACGAGAAAAATGGTCGTGTGTACGCGGCATTACACATTTTGGGTCTTAGTTATAGCGGATTGAACAATTGAGGAAGTCCATTGTTGCGGTGTCCATGTATCAGCTTTGTTCTCATCACCTGCATTCAGGATCATGACTCACTTTCAGTAAGTGTTCACGCAGCACGTCCGGATTACAGGCGCTCTCATGAGGCCCAAACACTGGAAAAAGAGTACCAAATTGAATCTATGTTTACTCGACCCAACTACACAGCAGAATGGGGCAAATTTATCAAGGCACTGAGGCCTAGTTCAAAGGGGTGTAGTATGGAGTTTGCATAGGCAGGTGCAGTCTATTTTCTCCACTGTAGGTGGCGCTGGTCCACAGTGGCATTGCAGTTGAAGAGGAAGTCAGGAGGTACGTGGTTCCTCTATGGTTTCCTGGGTCACTGGGGAAGCTCTCTGATAGGATGATGCTGCCCCATGTGACTCTTGCAGCCATCTTGGGTCAGGCAGAGCCCATTTAAGGACCTGGCTTCCAGGCTTGGTGAAATTTTCACGTGTGGGTAGCGTAGGGACAGGAACGTATTAATTGGGATGCAACTGCTTTACTGTGAAGCAGTTGCATCCCAGTTGACATGAATAGGACTCCCTACACAGGAGTGCATGGAACACCTGTGCATCCCCATGGGGGTAAACACGGCCCTTGCATGGAGTACATGTGATCGAGGCCTAAAAAGTAAGTGTTATCAGTGGCTGCCTATCCATTAGGGGTGCACCGGCGCCGCCCCCCTTATCCATGCGTCCGGCCTCCTGATCTACATGCGGGGCGCCGAACACATGGATTCCAAACTTTTTTTTTTAAGCACATGATTAGAGCCAGAGGCTTACAAAAGGTTTGTTTTGGGGTGCAGAGCATTGTGTCCGGAGCCCACCCAGTTGCATTAGGGGGGTACAGGCAGTACACCTGTAAGGGGCCCGGGTGCCCCCCTTTTTTTATTTATTTATTTATTTTTTATTTATTTTTTTGTAAGGGGCCCAGAGGTCCCCAGGGCCCCAGGATGGCAACCCCCTTTTTTTATATATATATTTTTTATTATTATTTGTTTTTTTTTATTAAATTATTTTTTTTATTTATTTTTTTTATTAGATTTTTTTTTTATTAAATTTTTTTTTATAAGGGGCCCAGAGGTCCCCAGGGCCCCGGATGGCTACCCCCTCCCCCTTTTTTTTATAATATTTTTTTTTTTTATAATTTTTTTTTATTTATTTTTTTGTAAGGGGCCCAGAGGTCCCCAGGGCCCCGGATGGCAACCCCCCTC
Organism: Rana muscosa; assembly: GCA_029206835.1. Taxonomy (NCBI): domain Eukaryota; kingdom Metazoa; phylum Chordata; class Amphibia; order Anura; family Ranidae; genus Rana; species Rana muscosa. Next base: position 14,856,594 of record CM055116.1, read on the forward strand.
TTTTGTTCGTCAGCACCAAAAGCCCCCCCCCCACTTCTCAATTTGCAGCGGCAGAAACCCCGCCCCCCCTTTGGTTCTCTTCTGCTCCAGGGGGCCCATGCCTGAAGCTGTGTAAGGGGCCCCAAAATTCCTAATGGCGGCCCTGCCCAGTTGCATGACAATAGCGAATGAATATTCGCTATTGTAACACTGATTCTCCTCCCAGCCAATCAGGAAGTGGGTCATAAGACCCGTCACCCGATTGTCCGAAAGGACATCTGATGGGATTGGCCGCCAGGAGGAGGAGGAGGGAGGAGACTCAAGGGAACCAAGAAAGCAGCCGCCTGCAGCCCCGGAGAGAAGCTGCCACCGCCCGCAAGATGGGGTAAGTGCGGGGCCCCGACTGACTGACTGGGAGGGGGAGGGGTGCCGCCCATGAACCGACCGGGGGGGGGTGCCGTCCGTAACCTGACCGACCGGGTGGGTGGCTTTTGGGTGGATTTTTTGCTGCCCCCCCTCCCAAAAAAAAAACACCAGCCACCAGTGAGTGTGATTATAATGAGGCCTGACCAACCAGGTGGAGAGCGGGGAAGTTGTACTGGAAGCTGAGTTACCCTCAAAATTTAAAATTTTGGGTTGTCACCAGAACAGGAATAGGGAAACGGGGAGATTAGTTCTTGTGGCAACCAGGGATTTCCCTCACTCTGGAGGGACTTCCTCTCACTTCCGGTTTTGGTTATGGGACAGGAAGTGAAGGGAAATTTCCCCAATGGGACACACATGGCAGAAGAAAAAAAAAACTGACAGGGGCTAAAACCCAGTATATGTCATTTCTTATTCAACCCAAAGTTCAGAGTTCTACACAGAAGATCAATCAGCAGTGCGGGGATATGAGAGAATTTTCCTTCAACTCATTACTGACTGAACCTGGGAATAATGACTCCGCCGAAGAGAACGAATTCGCTCTGAAGTGTTTCTATATATTCCTCTGCTAATAATACCTCCCTGATGAATATGGAGGTGTGTACAGCTTTGAATACGGGAATTATTTCCAGGAATCTCCTCATCCATCAGTAGAAGGGGGACACTCATGGCTTCCAGGGGAACGTCGTGTTTTTTTCTGTTTTTAACAATCACAATAACAATTGCCTGAAGGACATCATTTGAAGTGACTTTCTTATTCTCATATCTTTGCTGTTCCATATTTTCACGGTTGCCTATTCAGATGTGTGTGATATCTTAGGAAAATGTGTAGCTTCGTGTTTTTAGAAATTGTGCACAATCCCCGGGGGGGCACACCAGTCTGAGGGCTCCTTCACACCAAGAGGTGCCTCCGAGCGTGCGCACTATTTTTTGCGCACATCGTGCACATTTTTTAACCACTTCAGCCCCGGACCATTTGGCTGGCCAAAAGACCGGGCCACGTTTTGCGATTCGTGCAACGTGGCTCCCAAACAAAACCGGCGTCTTTTTTTCCCACAAATAGAGCTTTCTTTTGGTGGTATTTGATCACCTCTGCGGTTTTTATTTTTTGCGCTATAAACAAAAATAGAACGTCAATTTTGAAATAAATGACATATTTTTTACTTTTTGCTATAATAAATATCCCCAAAAATATATAAAAAAACATTTTTTCCCTCAGTTTAGGCCGATACATATTCTTCTACATATTTTTGGTAAAAAAATCGCAATAAGCATTTATTGATTGGTTTGCGCAAAAGTTATAGTGTCTACAAAATAGGGGGTAGTTTTATGGCATTTTTATTAATATTTTTTTTTTACTAGTAATGGCGGCGATCACCGATTTTTATCGTGACTGCGACATTATGGCGGACACATCTGACACTTTTGACACCATTTTGGGACCATTGTCATTTTTACAGCGATCAGTGCTATAAAAATGTACTGACTACTGTAAAAATGACACTGGCAGTGAAGGGGTTAACCTGTAGGGGGCGCTGAAGGGGTTAAGTGTGTCCTAAGGAGTGATTCTAACTGTTAGGGGGCGTGGCTACGAATGACACATCACTGATCGCTGTTCCCAATGACAGGGAGCATTCGATCAGTGACATGTCACTAGGAAGAACGGGGAGATGTTGTGTTTACAATGACATCTCCCCGTTCTTCAGCCCTGTGACCCGATCGCGGGTCACCTGCGGACATCGAGTGATGTCCGTGTGGTGGCGCACGCGACCACACGGCTGTAAATTAAAGGGGACGTATATATACACCCATTTGCCTGTCCATGCCACTCTGTCGACGTAAATGTTCATGCGGCGGTCGGCAAGCGGTTAATGAGCTGCTCTTTGCGTGTGAAGCGCTCAAATAGGTGCTGGCATTATTTTTTTAATTGCGCAGCACCAGAACACATGGAACCACAGTACCCTGCGTTTTAGCGCATTTGCTAGATGTGTGGGGGTGTCATTAAGAATTATTGGCAACAATGTGCGTCTGCAAAAAGCAGCAGATTTTTGTGTGGTACAGGAAAACGCAAGATTTTGTACGGGTCACCGCACAGCACCTGGTGTGAGAAAACCTTAGTATGTGGTCTGTGAGGCAGAGTTTAGTGGTCTGTAAGTTGTAAGTCTTCTCCCCTCAAATCCCCTCCTAGCACAACACCCCCAAATCCTCCTCCTAGCACAACCCCCCCCCAAATGCCCCTTCTAGCACAACCCCCCCAAATTCCCCTTCTAGCACAACCCCCCCAAATCCTCCTCCTAGCACAACCCCCCCAAATTCCCCTTCTAGCACAACCCCCCCAAAATCCCCTTCTAGCACAACGCCCCTAATCCCCCTCCTAGCACAACCCCCCCAAATTCCCCTTCTAGCACAACCCCCCAAATCCTCCTCCTAGCACAACCCCCCCAAATTCCCCTCCCAGCACAACCCCCCAAATCCTCCTCCTAGCACAACCCCCCAAATCCTCCTCCTAGCACAACCCCCCCAAATTCCCCTCCCAGCACAACCCCCCAAATTCCCCTCCCAGCACAACCCCCCAAATCCTCCTCCTAGCACAACCCCCCAAATCCTCCTCCTAGCACAACCCCCCCAAATTCCCCTTCTAGCATAACCCCCCCCAAATTCCCCTTCTAGCACAACCCCCCCCAAAATCCCCTTCTAGCATAACCCCCTATCCCCCCTCCTAGCACAACCCCCCCAAATCCCTCCTCATAGCACAAGCCCTCCAACCCCTCCCTTCTAGCACAATCCCCCAAATTCTCCTTCTAGCACAATGCTCCCCAAATTCCCCCTCCTAGCACAACCCCCTAAACCCCACCTCCTAGCACAACCCCCCAAATCCTCATCCTAGCACAACCCCCCAATCCCCCCTCTTAGCACCCCCACAAGATCCCTCCTCATAGCACAAGCCCCTCCAATCCCCCCTTCTAGTACAACCCTTGAAATCCCACTACTAGTACAACCTCCCCCCAAATCCTCCTAGCACAACCCCCCAAATTCCTCTTCTATCATAATGCTCCAAAAATTCCCCCTCCTAGCACATCCTCCCCCAAATCCTCCTCCTAATACAACCCCCCCAATCCCCGCCTCCCACAACCCTCTCAAATCCCTCCTCATAGCACAAGCCCCTCCAATCCCTCCCTTCTAGCACAACACCCCAAATTCTCCATCTAGCACAATGCTCCCCAAATTCCCCCTCCTAGCACAACCCCCTAAACCCCCCCTCCTAGCACAACCCCCCCAATCCTCCTAGCACAACCCCCCCAAATCCTCCTCCTAGCACAACCCCCCAATCCCCCCTCTTAGCACCCCCACAAGATCCCTCCTCATAGCACAAGCCCCTCCAATCCCCCCTTCTAGTACAACCCTTGAAATCCCACTACTAGTACAACCTCCCCCCAAATCCTCCTAGCACAACCCCCCAAATTCCTCTTCTATCATAATGCTCCAAAAATTCCCCCTCCTAGCACATCCTCCCCCAAATCCTCCTCCTAATACAACCCCCCCAATCCCCGCCTCCCACAACCCTCTCAAATCCCTCCTCATAGCACAAGCCCCTCCAATCCCTCCCTTCTAGCACAACACCCCAAATTCTCCATCTAGCACAATGCTCCCCAAATTCCCCCTCCTAGCACAACCCCCTAAACCCCCCCTCCTAGCACAACCCCCCCAATCCTCCTAGCACAACCCCCCCAAATCCTCCTCCTAGCACAACCCCCCAATCCCCCCTCTTAGCACCCCCCAAAATCCCTCCTCATAGCACAAGCCCCTCCAATCCCCCTTCTAGCACAATCCCCCCAAATCCCCCCACCTGGCACAACCCTCGAAATCTCACTACTGGCACAACCTCCCCCCAAATCCTCCTAGCACAACCCCCCCAAATTCCCCTTCTAGCATAACCCCCCTCCTAGCACAACCCCCCAAATTACCCTTCTAGCACAAAGCTCCACAAATTCCCCTTCCTAGCACATCCTCCCCCAAATCCTCCTGCTAGCACAAGCCTCTCCAATCCCCCCCTTCTAGCACAACACCCCAAATCCCACTCCTAGCACAACCTCCCCCCAAATCCTCCTAGCACACCCCTTCCCCCAATCCCCCCTCCTAGCACAAACCCCTAAACCCCCTCTTAGCACAACCTCCCCCCCAAATCCTCCTCCTAGCACAACCCCACCAAATACTCCTTTTAGCACCCCCCAAAATCCCTCCTCATAACACAACCACCCATCCCTCCTCCTAGCACCCCCCCAAATCCCTCCTCCCCTCTTAGAACACCCCCCTCGAATCCCCCCTCCTAGCACAACTTCCCCCCAAATTCTCATAGCAAACCCCCCCCCCCCAAATCCTCCTTCTAGCATGACCCTCCCCCCAACCCCCACTCCGAGCACCACCCCTCCAATCCCCCTCCTAGCACATGCCCCCAAATCCCCCTCTTAGCACAACCCCCCAAATCCCCCTTTTAGCACAACCATCTCCAAATCCCTCCTTCTGGCACAGTCCCCCAAATCCCCCTTCCTAGCACAAATTTTGTCCCTACACCCTATAGAAGTATTGTCAGCAGCAGAGAGGAGAAGAGAGCCAGGAGGTGTGGGTTGTGCGCTCTCTCTCTCTCTCCTCCATACCCCTCTCCCTTCCAGCTCCTCTCCTTCTTGTACCTTCTCATGTAAGCAATCCTCCTGTGTACAGAGGAGGCAGAGAGCACAGCCCGCACCTCCTCCCGGCTCTCTCCTCTTCTCTGAACTATTGCCAACAAAAGTATTGCCTATTCTCACCCTCTAGGAGAACAGGAGAGGAAAGAGATTATGAGGACTAATCAGTAGTAAAGGGTTAAATAGGAGGGGGGGGTAAAAAGATTTTGCTAGAAAGGGGGAGTTAGAGAGGAGGATTTGTGCTGGGAAGGGGGATTGGTGGGGATGAGATTTTGTGCTGAGAGAAGGGATTTTTGCTGTTGGAATTTGGAGAAAAGAGCAATTGAGCTGGGAGGGGGGATTTGGTGGAATAAAAGGATTTGTACTGGGAGGGGGGATTGGGGGGAAAGGATTTGTGCTGAAAGGGGAAAAATTATTTTGCTGGGAAACAGGATATTTGAGGGGAGAGGATTTGTGCTAGAAGGAGGGTCTGGGGAAGGGGGGGGGGGGGTGTTCTAGCACAGGTCAGGGGATTTATGCTTAGCGGAGGGAATGGGGAGAAGAGGGGATTGAGGGAAGGAGGATTTGTGCTGGGGGGGGGGGATTTGGAGGGGAAGAGATTTGGGGGAATTTGGGCTGGGAAGAGCATTTGTGCTGGGAGGGGGGATTTGGGGAAGGAGGATTTGTGATAACAAGGGGGAGGGGAGTTTTGTGCTGAATGGTAAATTTGGGTGGGAGTGATTTGTGCTGGGAGGGGAGATTTGGTTCGGAATAATCACAGTTACATAGTTACATAGTTTCATAGTTAGTCAGGTTGAAAAAAGACACAAGTCCATCCAGTTAAACCATAAAATAAAAAAAAAAAGAAATAAAAAAAAAAGATAAGATAAATAATATCATACAATCCCATATACCTAATTCTATTCCCACAGTTGATCCAGAGGAAGGCGAAAAACCCAGAAGAGCATGATCCAATTTGCTACAGCAGGGGAAAAAATTCCTTCCTGATCCCCCGAGAGGCAATCGGATTTTCCCCGGATCAACTTTACCTATAAATGTCAGTACCCAGTTATATTATGTACATTTAAGAAAGAATCCAGGCCCTTCTTAAAGCAATCTACTGAACTGGCCAGAACCACCTCTGCAGGGAGTCTATTCCACATTTTCACACCTCTTACTGTGAAGAAACCTTTCCGTATTTGGAGGTGAAATCTTTTTTCCTCTAGACGTAAAGAGTGCCCCCTTGTCCTTTGTGTTGACCGTAAAGTGAATAATCATGATTTGGGTACGGAATAGCTAGAAGGGCGGGCGTTGTGTTAGGAGGGGGGGATTTGTGCTGAGAGGGGGGATTGGTGGGGGGTAATTTGTGCTGGAGAGATTAGGAGGGGGTGAGGATTTGGTAGGGGAGGAGTTGGTGGAGGAAGAGGATTTTCTTTGGGAGGAGGAATTGAGGGGGGGGGAGGAGGATTTGTGTTGGCAGAGGGGGAAGAGGATTTTTTTTGGGAGGGAGGGTTTTTTGGGGGAGCAAAGGTTCTTGCTGGGAAAGGTGAGAGTGCAGATTAATGTAGATTTTTTTTGGAGGTTTTTTTTTGCTGAAAGTGTAAATTGGGGGAGAGTATTGCTTGTGAGGGAAATTTTTCACTTTCATGACCCCTACACTCCTGTGCTCTGTTTTCTACTCATGACCCGTACTGTGCATTACATACTCCTGGCCCCTACTGTGCATTACATACTCCTGGCCCCTACTGTGCATTACATACTCCTGACCCCTACTGTGGATTACATACTCCTGGCCCCTACTGTGCATTACATACTCCTGACCCCTACTGTGGATTACATACTCCTGACCCCTACTGTGCATTACATACTCCTGACCCCTACTGTGGTTTACATACTCCTGACCCCTACCGTGCATTACATACTCCTGACCCCTACTGTGCATTACATTCCCCTGACCCCTACTGTGCATTACATACTCCTGGCCTCTACTGTGCATTACATACTCCTGACCCCTACTGTGCATTACATTCCCCTGACCCCTACTGTGCATTGTATACCCCTGACCCCTACTGTTCATTACATACTCCTGACTCCTACTGTGCATTACATACCCCTGACCCCTACTGTGCATTACATACCCCTGACCCCTACTGTGCAATACATACCCCTGACCCCTACTGTGCATTACATACCCCTGACCCCTACTGTGCATTACATACCCCTGACCCCTACTGTGCAATACATACCCCTGACCCCTACTGTGCATTACATACCCCTGACCCCTACTGTGCATTAAATACCCCTGACCCCTACTGTGCATTACATACCCCTGACCCCTACTGTGCATTACATACCGCTGACCCCTACTGTGCATTACATACCCCTGACCCCTACTGTGCATTACATACTCCTGACCCCTACTGTGCATTACATACCCCTGACCCCTACTGTGCATTACATACCCCTGACCCCTACTGTGCATTACATACCCCTGACCCCTACTGTGCATTACATACCGCTGACCCCTACTGTGCATTACATACCCCTGACCCCTACTGTGCATTACATACTCCTGACCCCTACTGTGCATTACATACCCCTGACCCCTACTGTGCATTACATACCCCTGACCCCTACTGTGCATTACATACCCCTGACCCCTACTGTGCATTACATACTCCTGACCCCTAATCTCTGTGTGTTACATGCACTAAACCCAGCTCTGACTCCTGCACTCTGCATTATGTAGTCCTGACTCCTGCACTCTGCCTTATGCCGCGTACACACAAACTGATTTTCCGTCGGCAAAAACGTGAAAAGTTTCCGACGAAAAAATAGAGAACCTGCTCTCTATCTAAGTCCGTCGGAAATTCCGATAGAAAAAGTCCGATGGAGCACACACACACGGTCGGAATATCCATTGAAAAGCTCCCATCTGACTTTTTTTGTCGGAAATTCCGACCGTGTGTACGTGGCATAACACACTCCTGCACTATATACACTATATTGTACATTACATACTTCTCACCAAAGTGTTCATTGTTTCAACAGTTACTGGTTGCTAAGCAGTCCCTGACTATTTTGTGTGCACAAAAGAATCTGCAATGGAAGAGGTTTTTCTTTTAATTATTATTGTGCTGAGGTTTATGTGTGTCTGTGCCACAACAATCACAGGAGGCTCGGGCCAGTGTGTACAGGGGGCCAGTGTGTACAGGGGTCAGTGTGTACAGGGGGCCAGTGTGTACAGGGGCCAGTGTGTACAAGGGGCAGTTTGTACAGGGACCAGTGTTTGCAGTGAGTGAATTTAGATTGGGATAATGTAAACAAAAAAGAAGTAAAAAAAAATCAGACTGTACAGGCCAGAAAAAGAGGCAAATGCTTAATATTTAAGAAAAAAAAATGGTTTATTGAATAACAAAGGTTAAAAGGACCATGCACTCTGCATGTATCTAGGTACATAAAAACAAGGTAGTTTGCTGCATATAATCATACAACAAAGATTAGAGTACTGATACAGTAGGTCTTCATGCGTCAACGCGTTTCGCCAAATTTGCTTCATCAGGGCTTATGAAAACCATACAGCACTCATCTAAGGAAAAAACAATATCATTTACAAAGTATTTGGACATTTACACAGTAATTACATGTAGCCAATATGTATTGCAGTCATGCATTCATTGTGTAGGACCCACCTCAGCACAGCGCAACACCCACGCAAAAACTCCACGGGCGGGCGCTGGAGCATCAAGAAAAATCTAACCGAAATAGGTGTCTCCCTAAACATCAAAAGATAACCATATATGTGACATCCATTATATTAGTATACATACAAATTATTCACATTGAGGGGTACCTACTTAGAGTCTGCCTACGTGAAAAAAATCGTATTAATGGGATACTTGGATCGTCCTACAAAGACCAAAAAATGGGGGGATCCTGAGTCTCTGTTGGGAAACAAAGAAGGATAATGTGTTGGCTCAATATTTCCTCTAGTATGAGAGAAAATATTATATAGGTGTAGCGCTACCCCCAGTTAAGAGAGCCGCTGATATTGATTTGGGCCCTGTAGTGCACCGCTGTCAACCCCTGGCAATCGGCTCTAACCTCCCGTGGCACAGCTGGTGATAGAGGGATAAGACCGCGTGACCGCAACTGTTGGTGACGCAGTCCTATAACAAACATACACAGAATATACTTTAAAACTCCTATTAAAGTAAGCGGAACTGACACCAAATGTACTTTACCCAGATATTTTACTGAGGCTAATGGGCAAGTAATAAACAACAGTATAACAAGTTGCAGATCCCTGCAATAAACAGTAATAAAGATAAACAGAGTAATCAGAATAATTAAGTATTGCTATGCAACTCTAGCGCTCCCCTTTTACAGCTACTTCCCCTCATGGGTAGACTAACACCCAGCAATGTCTACCTATGCAGTCAGGCCTGACTGATCTAAATGGAAGTTCAGTGAAACAATATTTGCTAGCAATCTCTCGGTGGTGCACTTGAAGAACAACTTTGTAATCCCAACGAATAGTAAAGATAAAGTATCTGTCTTTAAACAGCTCTCACCACCTGGACAAGTCCAAGTCCCTTTCCTCCATCGATTCGTCTAGGAACAGGAATCCACCGACATCCAAGTCTTCAATCCTTCTGGTGTACTGCAGCAAGGAGGATTAGATGTCTCTAAGGCTCTGCTAGGCTGGCAGAGGGCTCTTTGGAAAGGAGCACACGGCCCGGGCTTCAGGCCTTGTGCACACAGCAGTTCAGCACAGACATCCTCTTGCTAGCAGAGGGGGGTACAAAGAGGCCGACCAAAACTCCGCCTCCCCTTTATAAAGTCTGCCCCAGCAGTCTCTGTTCTGGAGCAATGCACCCTGGGTGCTGCAAGATG